>CM060309.1:59216533-59221533 GCA_030674185.1 Monoplex corrugatus
TGGGGAGGAGTCATAGAGTCACATCATAAACTGAAACACAGTTTTGATTGATACACACACGAAAACATGTACACTGTCAGCAAAGTCAGATGACAGTCAAAAACAATCTGAATCGAATTCCGAGCAGCGGTACTTTCAGCTGTCTTTGCTTCCATCGTTAGCAACATTTTCATGTTCTATTATTTCTCTCTCAGTTATGCTAATATCATTTTTTTTTCCAGTTCAAACACTGTGACACGATTTCCACTAATCATCTCTCCATCCCCACCTGTCACCCAACACCTACTCTTCATCGTTGAAATCATATTTTCTATGAATGTAGGGTGTGATATATCCCACTCCAATGTCAGAATCACTAACAAGTCAAACGAATCAGACTAAGTAAGACTTGAAGCAACTTGAATAAGTAAATCGTTAACTTATATATATATATATATATATATATATATGTGTGTGTGTGTGTGTGTGTGTGTGTGTGTGTGTGTGTGTGTGTGTGTGTGTGTGTGTGTGTGCCTTTGGATATTGGTAAGCAGGTACGTAGGTAATTAGGGACATGAGTGTATGTATATATCTATCACAGACGGACAGACAAACGCGCGCGCACGCACGCACGCGCGCACACACACACACACACACACACACACACACACACACACACACACACACACACACACACACACACACCACACAAAACACACCCCTAATTATCTGCGGTCTATATGAAATAATGACTTTACGAAAGGGAGATTGAAAAACGAATAACACACGTGCTGGACATTTTGTTTTCTATCAAAGAAAATCAGACGCACATGTTCATTATGAAGGCGCCTGACAAGGCTACAAATTAGAATGAAATAACGAAAGGAAATCCAAAAGAAGTAACAAAAGAAAGAAAAAAGAAAAAAAAACGGAAGAAAGACATAAGAAAAATATCAAATTATCTGATTACAGTGCCACTTTGCCGTTTCCTGTCTTAAGTAATCAATGACATCATCATCATCATCATCAGGTGCCTTGCCGCAGGACGTTGGCGATCATGGACTTCCATCTGTCTCTATCCCTTGTTGCCTCAAGCATCTCCTGCACCCTCCTCGTCTTCAGCCACTCTGCAAGTCCGTCCAGCATTTTCTCCCCGGGTCTACCTGGTGCTCTCTTTCCCTCCAGCTTTCCCGTTCTGACCAGGTGCTCCAAATCCCCCTTCCTCATAAAATGGCCTATAAATGTTGCCTGTCTTTTCCTAATCTTCCTTATGAGT
The DNA here is from genome assembly GCA_030674185.1 of Monoplex corrugatus. Lineage (NCBI taxonomy): Eukaryota > Metazoa > Mollusca > Gastropoda > Littorinimorpha > Ranellidae > Monoplex > Monoplex corrugatus. The sequence goes on from CM060309.1 coordinate 59,217,789, forward strand.
GATCTACTTGTGTCTGCCCCTATCAAGACTGTCTCATTTGTTTTCTTTGCTGTCCATGGAACTCTCAACATTCTTCTTAGAAACCACATCTCGGCTGCCTCAATTTTGCTTTGGCTTTGCTTGCTGACTGTCCACGTCTCACATCCGTACAACAGTACTGGTTCTATATAACATTCAAGGACTCTCTTCCTGATGTTGATTGATAGGCATTTGTTGGTAAGAATGCTTTTCATCTTCTTGAATGACATACACTTTCAAAACTGAATTATCTTCACACGACCAACCAGGGGACGAGTGAACTGAAGGTCACAAACAAACAGACATACAAACACAAACTCAAAACAGGGAGGTAGAGAGACAGTGAGAAACAGGCAGGCAGGCAGGCAGGCAGGCAGACATATAGCGACACAGACTGAAACAGAAATCTTCACACAAACAACCAGGGGACGAGAGAGCTGAAGGTCACAAATAGACATACACACAAACACAGACAGACAGACACAAAACAGGGAGGTAGAGAGACAGTGAGAAACAGACAGGCAGGCAGACATATAGCGACACAGACTGAAACAGAGATCTTCACACAAACAACCAGGGGACGGGACGAGAGAGCTGAAGGTCACAAACAGACATACACACAAACACAGACAGACAGAAAACAGAGAGGTAGAGAGATAGTGAGAAACAGACAGGCAGACATATAGAGTCACAGACTCAGAGTGTTCATCAAACAGACATACTGAAACACAGACAGGCAGACACAAGACAAACAACAGACTCAAACAGAGACAGATAGACATTCAGACAGACAAAAACAGACTAGCAAACAGAAAGGGGAAAAGGATCAAGGACAATTACTTTGTATTCAGAGGATAACAGCTTAAACAAATAGATGAATTTAGTGCATCCAGCTCTCACACAAATAGGGGTTTATATTACCCACAACATAAAATGTGACCTCCCACCGCAAAATCAGTCTTAACTAGCATTTTGGGTATTTTGAAATATACATATCACTGGAAAGTGTACATTCTGCTGATTATTTTGGTACTTGAATAAAGCTTGTACTAAAAAAACTGTAGTAGTTATGTATGTTTAAAGTCATTAAGTTGTATGACGGCCATTTTGAGAAAACGACCTCTAAAATGTTTGTGTGCTCTCCTACACATTTTCCTTAAATTTCTTTATTTGGTGGCTTTGACCCAGTTTCTTTCTAATTTTCGCTGTCATTATCTGAAAGGTGCACCAAAGAGCTTTCCATCAGTACATAACATGTGCGGGTACTGTAAAGGTTACAGTTCATAATAAGAGACAAAAATAGGTACTTTTGGTAGGAAATCGCGTTCTCTCTGCTGCGATCAGTGCATTGAAATACCGATTTAAATTGATTAATGATATTTTTTGAAGAAAAAAATTCTGAGGGGGATAGATTATAGTCTACAGAAATCAATTTTGAAAAAAAAGTCAAAACACCCCAGATAGATCCTCAGTCACCTTTTTAGCTTCTTGTCTGTTCGACTGACTGAGAGTTAAGACTGATTTCGTGGTGGGAGGTCACAAATTATTAGCAGCACCGAAATAGTTAAGAATAGCACAAAATAAAACAGAGAAAAAGATCGGAAAAATCCGCAGAAAGATTACGATTTCATATCAATGTATCTAGTAGTTTGATTGACCGTAAATAGTCAGAAATACATGTGATTGTAGCCAAGTATATAGGCATTTGAGGCATTTGATATATGAGAGAGAGAGAAGAAAAAGAAGAAAAGGAAAAGCAACAACTGAAACAGGAGTTTCAAGCTATTCCAACAAACTCCGTTTATATGCAAGAATTGTCACAGAAATCCAGAATTTGGAACTCAACAGGCCACTGTTATGTTGATTTATCATCAGACGAAATAAAATTTGGCGTTGATTGAGGACAATGGTAGGCTGTTACAACAGGGAATACACGTTTGAAATATTTTCAGAATTTCTGTACACAGTGATGTTGAAACTCGTCCTCAGAATGCTTAGGACGAGGCATTATTTTTTGGTCCGTGTGACCTTGATCTCAGCCCTGTGATCTTTTTAAACTAATGTTTTCACGACGACTATGTAGCCTAGACCTTTGATATTTGAAAACAAAAACTATTCAAAAACGGCTGAAAAGTTCCTGCTATCAGAAGGAAAAGCACGTATGTATGTATGTATGTATGTATGTATGTATGTATGTATGTATGTATGTATGTATGTATGTATGTATGTATGTATGTATGTATGTATGTATGTACGTATGTATGTATGTATGTATGTATGTAATGTATGTGTGTATGTACATACAATATTTTTTTTTATTTGCTCCAGTGACATTGACCTTGGCGCCATGAATTTCAAACTTATATATTTCTGATCCCTCAGCAGTACAGATTTTTTACCCAAATTTGGTAAAACGTCTGTTCAAAAACATATTAGAAAATCCTCTTTAGGCATTTCGGTAACAGACACATTGCCAAACAGACATTGAGACGCATACCTCTCTTCGAGGGGGGAAAAAAATGCCCCCCCCCCCTCTCTACCTGTTTATATAGCTTGACTGACTTGACTTTAAGCCTCTGAATTCCCGAGAGAAGATAGACCCCAGTAACGTTCTTCCAAAACACGCGACTTTGTGAGGTCCTCTTCAGCTGTGCCCGTATCATTCCAGTTGCATTGACCTCTCCGTCAGTACCGTGGTGGTATATCTGTCTTGGTCTTCCCACTTTTAGGTTTCCCTGTGGATTCCAGTCAAGGGCCTGTTGCGTGATGTTCGAAAGACACTGCGGTGAAGTGTGGCCTATTCACTCTCATTTTCTTTTCTTGGTTTCTGTTTCAGTAGGAAATTGTCTTGCTCTCTCCCACAGGTCAGTGTTTGGACATGACATCAAGTAGCAGGATAGCCCTCGTGGGGATGCCGGTTTTTTTGTTTTTTTCAGTATGAATAGTATCCCCACCTTTTGGACATTTAGTGCTAGAATTTTCCCTTTTTCTATGGCTCTCCTTGTTTCTACCTTGTTCCTTTGCTTTCTTTCATCTCTTCCTATCATTTTCTGCTTTGCTGGTCCATTCGCCTGTATGTGTTCGATAAAGTCTTCGGTTCATTGAAACACACACAAACCCACTCCGCCATCCCTCCAGACCATGACAAGATTGCGATCCTGCGAGAGGCTATTTTCTTTTTTTTTTTTTTTTTTTTTTTTTTACAAAGATGGAAAGATTCAAAAAGAGGAGGAAACAGGGAAAAAAGGGGCAGAACTCTGCATGTTGAGTGGGGAGACAATGCATCTCTCACTCAACAGCCTGTCTTGAGTGGCATAGTATTCATGCATGTGGCCCATGTTGACAAATGTTGCAATCTTGCAGGCACAAGGGATTGTGTTCACAAAGATGTATGTATTTATATTGATGAAAAGGGAACACGCGCACGCATGCATAATTATAGAGCTTATATACGTACAAAATTACACACACACACACACACACACACACACACACACACACACACACAAACACACACACACACACACACACACACACACACACACACACAACACACACACACACACACACACACACACACACACACACACACAACACACACACACACACACACACACACACACACACACAAACACACACACACACACACATACACGAACACACACACAAATATATATACATTTATATATATGCATATATATATATATATATATATGCATGTATGTAT
>CM060309.1:59226533-59229033 GCA_030674185.1 Monoplex corrugatus
TATAAACAAAAATCAAGGATACGAAAACGAAGAAAAGTGTCAGAATGGAAGGAGAACCAAAGGAGCATGATTTATGCTTGTTGCTGGAGGTTTTTGCTTTTTGTTTGTTTATTTGTTTGTTTGCATGCTTGCATGCTGGCTTTTGTTGGTATTCTTTTTCCTTTTTCATTTTATTGAAGGATTTATTTGCACCCAAATTGTGTCCCTTGTGCCTTTCATGGACGTGTTGTCATTGCATAATTTAATATGATGGTTTTGGAAATGGACTTTCCAATTCCAATAAAATGGGCCAAGCTGCAGATATTGCCGCTCAAGAAGAAGCCTGGGAATACGAATGCTATGCTTCTTCTTCTTCTTCTTCTTTGTCTTCTTCTTCTTCGTCTTCTTCTTTGTCTTCTTCTTCTTCTTTGTCTTCTTCTTCTTCGTCTTCTTCGTCTTCTTCTTCTTCTTCTTCTTTGTCTTCTTCTTCTTCTTCGTCTTCTTCTTCTTTGTCCTCTTCGTCTTCTTCGTCTTCTTCTTCTTCTTCTTCTTCTTCTTATTCTTCTTCTTCTTCTTCTTCTTTCCTCCTCCTCCTCCATCATCATCATCATCATCATCATCATCATCATCATCATCATCATCATCATCATCATCAAGTTGTTCTTCTTCTACTTCTTGTTTTCTTTTCTTCTTCTTTTCATCATCCTACTCCTCTTATCTTCCGTCCTTTTTCCGCCTTCGTTATTTATTTTCCATTGTATGCATTGTATTTCTATCGTCGTCATTTTTATCATTGCAGTAATTAAAAATTTTAATTTGACCCTTTAAAAATAATCAAATACCCACAAGCATTTAAACAGCAAACACACGTAACTATAAAGCTAGCTAATAGCTAGCTAGCTAGCTAGCTAGCTGGCCAGATAAATATGTGGATAGATACATAGACAGCCAGCCAGACAGCCAGTCAGCCAGACAGATAGAAAGATAGACAGACAGGCAGATAAATGAATAGATGAATAAATAGACAAATAAAAAATAAATAAATAAATAGATAAATAAATAAATGAATAATCGATTAATAAATAGATAAATAAATAAATAAATAAATAAATAAATAAATAAATAAATAAGATAAATTTGAATCCATACCCGTGCAGTCTGCTTCTGTTTTCCTCGTAATCATATTTACAGTGGTTATAGACATTCAAAGGAGCAACAGCTAATTCTGTTTTATCCTTGCTTTGACCAAAATGATAGGAACAAATATTCGCAAGAAAAACAGGAAGAAACAACGTTTCTTTTGCAACAAATTTCGAGCATATACTCTGCTGGATGCTGCTACACTCAAGTGAGAGTGCTCCTCAAACACTTCTCGTTTTCTTCAGATCTTTTAATTGTAAACTAAAGTGGATTGATCTCTTTTATGATCCTTTACTGTTAAGTCGTGTTTACTATCACTTTTGTGCTTTGTTCGGAAACGGCATTTAAACGGTGCGCTTGTTTTTGTTTTGTTTGTTACTGTTGGTTTTCGGTCTTCGTTTGATTAACCCTTTGACTCCTGCACACTGTCGACCAGCTTCCTGCAGTGTCAACCATGCTAGTAATAATACAAAAACTTTGGGGGTTGATGGATAGGGGTGCGGGAGTCAAAGGGTTAAAAGAGGAGATACACACGAAAGAGGCAACACGCAGGGAAGGAGAGAAGGGCACAGAGAGAGAGAGAGAGAGAGAGAGAGAGAGAGAGAGAGAGAGAGAGGCAAAGCAAACAGAAAGCAAACACGAAAAATGACTTAAGATCAACTTGAGATTGTCTTGCTATCTGTTAGAGAATAAAGTGGTGTCCAGAAGAGATTTCCCAGCCTATTTGTTCACAAACGAATCTTTACAACGTTAGAATCAAAGGTCTGCGTATATCAAGATTAAAAAAAAAATCAATAAAATCTGAATCGAAGCAAACCAGTTTCTAGGTCACAGACACAGTAAATTTCACTGGGTGTGTAATAAAAGACTGGAACTGATTGGCGAGATCGACATCATGGACAGGGGAAGTAACCCACCAATTGCTGTAATTGTTGTTTTAATCAATGTTTTCTTTCCCGGTCTGGGTGGGCGTAATTGTACAGCCACACGAAACGCCTTGTAATTTAGCTGCATGGGTTTGAGCCTATCTCACACAAAATTTGTGGTCTCCAGTCCATCCAGGTGTGAATGGGATTCATATTGAAGAAGGTAAAGCGGCGAGGGAATGGAGTATGACCAGTCCTTATTTGTATCAACATGTGTTAAAGTGTCTATTATACATAACACGCACACATACACACACAATATATATATATATATATATATATATATATATATATATATATATGTATGTATATATTGTGTGTGTATGTATATGCGCCCACGTTTGTGTCTGTATAAGATATGTATGAGGTCTATGTGCAGTGCGCTCTGTGTTTACACCTGTTTCACCTGTCAGCGTCACCGGGTTCGGTGTTGGCCGCTGCACACCTGGACACCA
>CM060309.1:59234033-59239033 GCA_030674185.1 Monoplex corrugatus
TGTATTTGTGTTTCCATAAGCTGTCAAACGCCGACATGTCTTAAAAAAATGTTTAACCCTTTGACTCCCGCACTGTATCCACCAACTGCAAAAAAGACTTAACCCTTTGACTGCCTTACCTACATGTACAGGAAGGTGGTGGATAGGGTGAGTGAATCAAAGGGTTAAGTAGGAATCTGGTGGATAGGGTGAGGGAGTCAGCGGGTGAAGTTTTGGCTTTGCTAGCATGGTTGATATTGCAGAATGCTGGTGGACTGGATGCGGGAGTCAAAGAGTTAAAGTGCGTATTCTAATATATTATGCGTGTGTATACACAAGATGAGGGGTCAGGCACTAACAGGTCTGAGCTTATGTCGATCTGGAAGATTGGAACATTTTCCATCCTTCGCTCACCAGATGGTACCCAGGCAGGCTCAAACCCATATCTCCCAATTGGAAGACCGGTGTCCCAGCAACTCGTTGTAGTGAATGGCGCAGTAAGAGATCAGAGAAGTTTGGCAGAATGGTGGCATCCATGGCCACCAGTTTTTGACAGATGATATTCCAGAACGGCTACACAACGCAGGAAAGATCTCAAGATTGAAAGAAAATTTTATCACTTTTGTCGCTAGATTTTTCTTTTTCTCCATTTTCTTCGTGCTGGTGCATGTGCATGTCTCAACGGTTTTTGAATCACGATCTCAACTCGCTTATTTGTTTTCTATTCTTTGACTGACTTTTGGGGGACCTTTTTGTTGACATGTTTTTGATATACTTTCTCTGGTAGTCATTTTTAAAAAAATGTTTTTAGACAATGTTCTGACAGAGGAGTCTTCTGAGCTTACTGTTTTTGTACTTTGTATCTGCTTCTATGCTAGCTGAATGGGTAGCGCAAACTGTGTTAGATTTGAGAAGTACAACATGGGAGATAATTTTCAAGAGTTATGTCCTTTGATTAATATTTTCAGACAATAGTTTATGGAATAGCAAAATCTGATCTGCATAATTATGTGATACCACTTACATAAGGGTTTACATATGTAACACCACTTCACATGACTGTCTGCATTTTTGACACCTCACCACATAACAGTTTATACTAACCGAACGCAATCTTATGGAATGATTTATCCCATGTAGTGGTACTCTGTGTAACGATTGTCACCAATCTCCGCGGAAGACTTGACCTAAGGAAGGCTACTGGATCAATTTTACATCAGTCAAAAAAACAGTACCGTTGTGGGAATTATTTAAACCTGATTGGTTCCTACCAGAGTAACCATACCATGGGCAGTGTTACAAGAAAATGGGATCACAAAGCCAAGAAGTCATCATATCGCTAATACTGGCATTTCCTGACCAGCACTGCAAGTGCCCGTATCTCTCAGATCTGGCTGACGTCTAGGTATATCATGATAGAAGGTGTATGGTATAACCCTGTAATAACATACCAATCCAGAAAGAAAAACGCTCCATGGTAGCAAGAGCAGCATCCCAATCCTCACAGTCATCAGTCACTGTAGCACTGTGAACATTGTCTACAGATTCTCTGTCAGCGACCTCAGCGTCAATGTCCTCTGTTAGCATGTCTGGTAAGGTGCTCATCGGTGCCCTTGCTTTTAGCGATTCATAAGAGATTTAAAATTTGTTGGGAAGACATAGGGCTTGTCTAGTCATTTATAAATTGTGTTGTTAGAAATTCATAATGACTATCCAGTCATTTATAAATTCTGTTGTTCTAAATTCATAGTGATATAATGATTATCCAGTCATTTGTAAATTATGTTGTTAAAAAGACATAGTGTTATTCAGTCATTTATAAACACACACACACACACACACACACACACACACACACGCACACACACACACACACACACACACACATACACACACACACACACACACACAAAGTGTCTGTCCAGGCCCCAATCCAGCAATCCAGCCACCCTGGGTCCAGGGGCCAGAACCCTCATTTATCCTGTAAGCAGAATGGACATAACAGAAGAGTAGGTCAGTGACCAGACACCCTCATACTATGTGTAACTTGTGGGGTGATAACCACCCATCAATTTTCCGGCTGGAACTGATCTTAATACTGATAACTTCTTTCTGATGTTCACTGCTTCAGAATATCTGTAATCTCTTTCTTGTTATAACGGATTAATATATGGAATTTGTTCCGAGTGCGCAGACGTCATCTTGAGAAACTGAAACTGAAATGGATTAACGGTGTGAAATTGGAACTGCTGTTCTGAGGAGAGTGCGTCGCCACACTGCATCGCCACTTTTTTACTCACTGTATCTATTTCTATACCGGAAATAGCTGGCAGAATCGACCAAGCCAAAACAGCATTCAAGAAGATGACATGCTTTCTTACCAACAAATGCCTATCAATTAACATCGGAAAGAGAGTCCTTGAATGTTAGATAGAACCAATACTGTTGTACGGATGCGAGGCGTGGACGGTCAGCAAGCAAAGCCAGAGCAAGATTGAGGCAGCCGAGATGTGGCTTCTCAGAAGAATGTTGAGAGTTCCATGGACAGCAAAGAAAACAAACGAGACAGTCCTGATGGAGACAGACACAAGTAGATCACTCATAATGAAGATTAGGAAAAGAAGGCAACATTTATAGGCCATTTTATGAGGAAGGGGGATTTGGAGCACCTGGTCACAACGGGAAAGCTGGAGGGAAAGAGAGCACCAGGTAGACCCAGGGAGAAAATGCTCGACGGACTTGCAGAGTGGCTGGGGACGAAGAGGGTGGGGGAGATGCTAGGGGCAACGAGAGATAGGGACAAATGGAAGTCCATGATCGACAACACCATGCGGCAGGGCACCTAATGATGATGATGAAGTGCTAATTTCAGGCATTATTTTTTTGTTTTCGTCCATGTGACCTCGGTCTTGGTGTTGCATGTTTCAACCTCATGCTTTCACGACACCTCAACAGTCCACGTCTTTGAGCAAAATTTGGTTAATGTCCACCCATAAAGCGCTGAGAGAATCGTGTACACACAAACGCACACACACACACACACACACACACACACACACACACACACACACACACACACAACACACACACACACACACACAACAACACAACACAACACAACACAACACAAAGCACACACACACACAACACAGACAGACACACACACACACACACACACACACACACACACACACACACACACACACCACACACACACACACACACACACACACACACACACAACACACACACACACACACACACACACACACACACACACACACACAACACACACACACACAACACACACACACAAACACCAACACACACACACAGTGAAATGAAGTAGAAATTCCAGATCTTGTACTTTTGAAGGTCGATTTGACATCCAAAAGCCCCGAAAAGAAATGAACTCGACGTGAAGCGAGGACAATACAAAAAGTGAAAGAATGTGACTATTGCCTGAAGACATGCTGTTTACATACCTTGTTTAAATAGTGCTGATTTGTTTGCATTTGTTTTTTTTTCTCTGTGAAAAAGAAGCCGTCCTCCTCTGTCTGTCCGCCTGTTTGTTTGTTTGTCTCTGTCTCTCTCTGTCTGTCTCTCTGTTTGTCTCTCTCTTTCTCTCGCTCGCTTGCTCACACACATATATACACACACACTCACACTCACACTCACACACACACCCCACGCACATACACACATACACCATATAAACATACACACACACACACACACACACAAACACACACACACACACACACACACAACACACACACACACACACACACACACACACACACACACACACAAAATCATACGCTCTCTCTGTGTCTCTCTTTCTCTCACACACACGCACACGAACACACACACACACACACCACACACACACACACACACACACACACACACACACACACACACCCCACACACACACACACACACACGCTCACATACGTACACACTCAAACAAACACACACACACACACACACCACACGCTCACGTACGTACACACACACACACACACACACACACACACACACCACACACACACACACACACACACACACAAACACACACACAAACACACACACGACATGCTGGGCTAGGTTAGACTCAAAGCACCACTTTGGGCACTGAGTTTATACAGAATAGCTAGTTGGGTTGTGATTCAGACCTTTAATCAATTCTTTATTTACTTTATGTATATGTTCCTTTTATTTAAGATAAGATACACAGATACACAAGTCATTTGCATGTAACCACGATTGTTCCAATGATGAACTGATATAATACCAGTATAAAATATACACGAGGTAAAACATAACCTAGGTAGGGCCACAGGACTTGGCCAGTTCATGGGTTTATGTGCAGGCTTAAGGCTTGTTGTGCCATGATCACCATACACATGGCACTTGTGACGTTAGTGCATATGGAGTTCGTTCCGAACGCGGAGACGTCGTCTTGAGAAACTGAAACTGAAACTCCCTTTTCGACAAAATGAGCATTGAACCGTCGTCTACTTTGTCACACACATATTTTCTCTTTTTTTTTTCTTTCTCATTTTTTAAAAAAATTCTGGATTGAGTCAGCTTGACAGGGCTGTACCCAACGCCTATGTTTATATAACATCCTTGTGTCAACCAGGCCTGAAAGACGTAGATGTGCGTGATGTTTGTCAAGAGGTTTGAGTCATACCCTCAATGACACACCCATTAAGTGCATGCATCATTTACAGTGTGAGACTCCTGTCTTCTCTCTTCCTCCATGAGACTCGACTATGTGGTCCCAGTCTTCAGAATCAACCCATAGCACACTCAATTCTTGGTAAGAGCTCGAAGAGGCCGAAAAATCCTTCAATGATTTTGATAAGACCGATCGATAGGATTCGAACCCACAACCTTCTTGTCAGTACTCCATTACGCTAACCACTGCACTGCACCACGATGCCTGTTTGTTAGGAAAAGAAAATAATTCCAGAATGCAGCAGCTCAGAAATGCGTCTGTATTGTCCAGGACT
>CM060309.1:59246533-59274033 GCA_030674185.1 Monoplex corrugatus
TAGGGTGAGGGGGTGGGGGTGGGGGTGGGGTGGTTGTCGTGGTTTTCAGACAACTCCATATGCCCTTTTTCCAAATCTGCATGCAGTTGTCCGGCAGACTCCTTGCTCTCTGTCTGTCTCTGTCTGTCTCTGTCCCTCTGTCTGTATGTCTGTCTGTCTGTCTGTCTGTGTGTCTCTCAAAGATATTTGTATAGGTTATTCTTAAATTATTTACATTTGTTTTTGCTACTGTTGCTTTTCTTTTTTCTTTTTCTTTTTTTCTTTTTTCTTTTTTTTTTTTTTTTTTTGGGGGGGGACACACATACACACATACACACGCCACACACACACACACACGCACAGAGCAAAAGTTGGACCCAAATGCTGATGGTTTCACATTTTTTCTCATAACCCTGCTCATAGATAATCTCCTTGTAAAACCTTTCCAGTATCAAATATTACACTGATAAATATATCTCAACATGCGACCAATAAAATGTTCCAACATCACTGAGAAAGAAACTTATAATCTACATTCTCACGAAAACTGGGATGACGTTCTCATGAAACCTGGAGATAAAAGTGCAAATTGTATTGGACAAAAACCTACACATACAGGAAACCCGGAAACGGCTAAAGGATCAAGCCTTTTACCAAACATAGCACAAACCTGCCTGCATGACTGATCTGCTAATATGGCTTAACTTATCAATAACATCATGTCCTTCAAGCAGCTGTCTGTAACTGCCAGACTAGTTGTCAAGCAACTTCCAGTCCGGTCCCGTTCTGTTTAATTCTTAAAATATAAATCCAACAATCCTGGCCGTCATATTGTGTCAGTGTGTTGTCGCTGGAATGAACATATCTCCCAGTTTCTCGACAGCATCTCGCAACCTATAGACCAGACAGTCTTTTGATATTTTATTAAAGACACCAACCGAAATGATAAATAAAGATCGTATATTCAAGCCTAAATACTTGTTACTTTGGATGCTACCTCTGTGTAAATATACCTCACTTGAATAGAGTAAATGCTCTCTAGTATTCTATAGACAAACAACCTGATCAGACATTTTCAGCATCAACCCTAATCTGTAGAACTGAAGACTGGTCGTGACACTGAACACTTCTTTTTTTTCGTCGGGCACAAAAATGGGCCCCAGCTTTGCCTGTCTACTTCATGGGATTCTCGGAACAAACAATTAAACAACAATACAAGAAGCCAACACCTGAAATATGACATGCAGAGTGAGGTCCCTTGCCATTTCGTTGGAAGGTTATAAGCTCTCGCCATTTAGTCTTTTTGTTGTGTTCGACAGTGTGTGAGATGCTAACTTTTTGTGACAGTCGTTGAAATGTTATACGTTTACCTTAGATTATTTCGTGTGCCCGTCCACTGGTTGTTTTTCAGATTTTTTGTTTTTTTGTTTTTGTTTTTGTGTTTGTTTCTTTGTTGTTGTTGTTGTTTTGGTTGTCTTTCTCATACAAAACTTTCAACTATGATCTGGCCTGGCGTCCGTCAACAAGACAACTGTGAACGCGATATGAATATGAGAATCTCGATAAAAAGTGTGTTATGCCAACTTGGGTTTCGCTTGACCCATTCAGTATCATTCACGAAACCCGTAAAAAAATCAACTCTTGTCTGTCAGTCATACGCCATTCTGAGCCCAAAACTGCTACAGAAGATTGGCCGATTTTTAGTTTACGCTATCATCCCTCGATTTGCTGTATAGAATAAATCATTTTGTCTAACTGGGATCTCCTGAGCCTGATCCCACTGTAGCTGAAAATTTTGACAAGCCACCTTTAATTGTCTACAGAACAGATACGAATCTCCATGACTCCATCTCCCTGGTATGTTCAAAAGCCAGAAAACCAGACACCTACCTTACAGGGACAACCTCGTGCGACAAACCTAAAACAAAGACTCGCCCTTAAATGCACTCCATCCCTACACTCAAGAGGCCCCAAATCTCATTTCAAAATCACAAAGTGTTTTAAATGTCAAACCCACAACAATGACTACGTGATCAGCTGATATAAATGCTTTCAACTGTACGTTGGTGAAATTGGAATTACCCTTGATACACGTTTCAAACAAAACTTGGCTGATATTCGACATCAAAGGGACATAATATCTCAAATCGTTTCCAGCAGCCAGAACACACGATCAACGACAACCATGTAAAAGGTATGTGGCTCCTTTACAGTAACAGCACCGTTGACAGAAAAAAAAATTACAGAATGACATCTCATAGAAAAACAGAACATGCAAACCACATAGTCTTAATGACAAACCAAAACGATACCCTCTTTAGAATGCAGCAGTACAATGATTATTTCATGTGCATTCGTTTGTGCCTGTTTGCGTTTTTTCATATTTTATGTACACGGTTCTTTCATATGCATGCATTTTTTTGCCTGTATGTGTACGTGAGTGTGTGCGTGTCTGTTGTTCAAGTGTGTAGATAGTAATTCCTTTGACCAGGAATATGTATATACGTTGTTTATGTTGCTTGGATAAATGTATGCTCACAGTCTTCTTCAAGTGTGTGCTCGTATATGTAGGATCCATGCCTGCTTTCCATTGATGCTGACAAGCCACATTCTTACTCCAGCACTTAATGTCCTATCCTACTGAAACTGGCGGTATCATTTTCTTATTACCCCCCACCTAAGTGAGGTCTTGGCTTCCCGGCTGTATAGACGTCTTTATGCTTTTTATCTTTTTTTCAATTCCTGCTTGACAAGACAGTTCGGTCCATGTCTAAGTTGTTTTGTGTGTGTGCGTGTGATGGTGTTCCCTCCCAGCCCTTTGGCCATTGGATCGGGATGTTTTTTCTTCCTTTTGTAAAGTACGGTTTGCTTTCACTTTTGAACAATTCATTCACATCGGTCATACCTCTGGCATTCATATATCTCTGTTCATTCCACCATAGGCATATATTTTCTTGTATCTGTGTGTGTGTGTGTGTGTGTGTGTGTATGTGTGTGTGTGTGTGTGTGTGCCTGTGTGTGTGTGGGGGGGTATGTTTACATACATATACATGTATGCATACACACACACACACACAAGCGTGCACATACACGCATGCACGCACGCACACACTCACATGCACACAACACACACACACAAGAACATACATCTGTCCATCTATCTCTCTCTCTGTCTCTCTACTTTCTCTCTGTCTATCTATCTATCTATCTATCTATCTATCTGTCTGTCTGTCTGTCTCTCTCTGTATTATAATGTGTGTGTGTGTGTGTGTGCGCGCGCGCGCGAGCGCGCGTGCGCGTGCATGTGTGTGTTTATACTTGCACTTCCGAAACTACACTCAGTAAGGACGTTACAGTCTGTTGAATTCATTTGTGTTGGCCCTGAACCACTTTCACATTGCACACTTTATCTCACTTCCCCCAAGACATCGTGTTTGCTTCCCCTCCTTTCCAGTTACCACAATTCACACACCATTTATGATAACATATCAGTCATTTTCTCCTGCTCCACGCAACATCCGGGACATTTTTCTGCTTTTCCAGTAGTTTTTTTTCCTTCTTTTTTTGTTGTTGTATATTTGCCGTCTGTTGTTTATTTGTTGTTCTTTCTTTTCTTACACTTACGCTTGACGCAAGCCATTTGGCCGAAATTTTGCGCCTGTCTTGTCTTGTTATGTTGAATACACGTTCTGTTTTGTTGTTGTTGTTGTTGTTTAGTGTGTGTGTGTGTGTGTGTGTTGTGTGTGTGTGTGTGTGTGTGTGTGTGTGTGTGTGTGTGTGTGTGTGTGTGTGTGTTCTGGTTTATATTTGCTTGAAGGTGGGCTGTCACATTTCACTTGCGTTTCCTTGATAATAATGATGATAATAATAATAGCAGTAGTAGTAATAATAGTACACACACACACACACACACACACACACACACACACACACACACACACACACACACACACACACACACACACACACAGATATATATATGTATATATATATGTGTGTGTGTTTTTGTATATATACATACATATGTATATATACATATAGATGTATATATACATATATATACCATATATATATATATGTATAAAAATATACATATACATACAAATATATACATACATATATATATATATATATATATACATATATATATATATATATATATATATATATGTAATATACATATATACATACACCGGTGGAAAATAACGTTTCATTTCGTTTCCCCTTGGCTCTTTCTTAATTTAGAGGAGACAAAACCCTCACCACGTGGAGCGACATAATTAGAATTTGGGTATTTTTTCATGAGACGCTTAACACGCTCGTATAATTCCAAATAGGCTCCATCCATTTTTTTCAATCATAATTTGGCACAGACACTTTAAGCCTGTGCAAAAACCATAAATACATACTCGGAAACATCTTAAAATGGAAGTGGGCAAGTGGGGAAGAGGATGGGCGTGCGAAAGGCTAAGCTGACACCATTAAAATAATTGGAGCATTAAGATGGGCGACAAACAGGTTGGTATTTTTATGTCACCAGCTCAGAGTCATCCCAAGTCATTAAATCATCGAGTCCACAGTTCTGTCAACAGAAGGAGAGAAAGAAAGATCAGAACGCTCATTTCTGTCCCCCGTTGGAATGCAGGGGGCTCTTTCAGTATAAATGGTATCTCCACCTTCTGGAAATTCTGCGCTAGAAATTTCCTCTTTTCTGTCACTCTCTTTGTTCCTTTCTTCCTCCTTTGCTTTCTGTCATTTCTTCCTATCATTTTCTGCCTTGCTGGTCCATTCACCTCTATGTGTTCGATAAAGTCTTACGTAGGCCTACTTTTTCTTAGGATTGATAATTGGGTACACGTATTAAACGCATTTTTTGGCTGTAGGGAGGTGAGATATGCGAAAGCAATTTTAGGTAATTTAGGCCCGTTTTTATATATGTATTGGTGTCCATATGTATGCTTAAATTTGTATTCAGTTATGTTTTATTCTAAATTCCTTGTGCGATAAATTGGACGGAATAGTCAACGCCAGGGGCATGTCCTTAAATTATGTGCGCGAATGCATTTATGTGTGCACTTAATTTTCTTTCACCTTATTTTTTCCTTTTGAAGTTTTGTATATTTTGAAGCAATTATAGCCTTGATATGGCTCTGCGCAGTCGGCTGGACTTTAAAAAACAATAACAACAACAACAACAACGCTCATTTCTGTCATAACCAGAAAAGAAAACAATGGAAGAGTACGAGGCTATTAAGAAACACCTGCTGAGTACATCTGATGACAGGTGGTCAGGCATCAGTTTTCCCACTAAGAATCTAACTTACCATTGCTAACTATTTGTGTGTGTGTTTATTCACCGTCTTAGGCTGTCCATTTCACAGTGATTGCTGGTATGGGTCCTCAGAACATTTCTCAGATATAGCATACTGGTAGAACAACTGACCATACCCCCAAACCTCCCAAAAAGCAACAACAACAACAACACAAAACGAAACGAAAAAACAAAGAACCACCCACACACACACGCACACACACAGACATATCCATTCGCTGCCACGGGTATGCAGGATGCTTCTCAGCTATGGTGTTACGGTAGCACAATTTACCACTCGAAAAAGGTGACATGTCCATTTCCGGGCGTTTCGTAACGACTGCCCCTACCTGTCAATTGTTCTAAAATGCAGGCCAGTTCTGCACTTGATTTCTGTAGTCAGTGTACAGTATGCAACCTATTACGGCCTGTCTGTGTACAGAACGACTATTTGATATTGCAGCCCAGTACCAGTGTCTATTAAAACTTTCTGAATTCCGATCTCTCTCTGTCTCTTTCTGTCTATCTCTATCTGTCTCTGTCTGACTATGTGTCTCTGTCTCTGTCTCTGTCTGTCTGTATGTCTGTCTGCCTCTCCCTCTCTTTCCTCTCTCTCTCTCTCTCTCTCTCTCTCTCTCTCTCACCAATGTCCATTTAACCTTCTGCGTTCTGATCTCTGTCTATCTGTCTGTCTCTCTCTCTCTGTCTCTCTGTCTTTCTCTCTGACTGTCTGTCTGTCTCTTTCTGTCTCTCTGTCTGTCTGTCTGTCTGTCTCTCTTTCTCTCTCTCTCTCTCTCTCCCCTCTCTCTCTCACACACACACACCAGTGTCCATTAAACTTTCTGCGTTCTGATCTCTCTCTCTCTCCCTCCCTCTCCCTCCCTCCCCTCCCTTCACTTACTCACTACCTCTCTCTCTCTCTATTTTCCTCCATCCCTTTAATCCCTTTCTGCCTGAAATAGCACTTTACGGTGCGATGTCAGGGACATCTCTAATGATTTCGTGCTTTAAGACAACGTCTTTTCACTAATATCCACTTTTGCTCGCAGGTGAGAACAATCGGTTATGGGTTTCTCTTAGATGTTATGTTTTTTTTCTTCTCCTTATACCTGATTAAAAAAACCTCTCCAGGTGCTTGAAAGCTTCTTAACGGCGTCAATTGATACACATCTTGAATGGACATAAAACAAAAAAATGAAGGAAATTATCTGGTTTTAAAAAACAAGAGCATCGTCAAAAACAAAACAAAACAAAATCAAAAACAAAACTTCACGATATTGTTTTGTAATTGAGAGCCTCCTAAAAGCGGAAACTCACATTAACCACCTCTCTAATTCTGTTGGCAAGAAAATGTAAACTTATTATATATATAGCCTGCGATACGTCAGCAATCCTTAAGTTGGTTTCGTGTTCTTCCATGCCTATATTATGTTCTAGATAAATTGTGTTTCAAATGTTTAGGCTATTTGAGCGCGAGTTCGTGTGCAAAAAGTTATATCATTGTATATTCGTGTCCTAAAAATCCTAAATGGTGCGTTGCTAGGAACATAATTGTTTATAGGCAACAAAATGTGTTGAGGATTCCTCTTTCATTGTGTGGTCATCTTAAAATTAACAAGTGTATCATAATGTATTAAAAACCATTCATAAAAAAAGCTCCTTCATATCTGAAGCAGACTAACTTCTGCAAAGAGAAACGTGGATCAAACTCCAGATAGGGAACTTTTTGGTGGTACTAGAAACAAACCTGGATGTTCATAAATCTGGTCTATAAGCGAAAACGTTTAAATTTTAACTTTATCACTATATGCGTGTTAATGCGCGTTATTAAATGTTTTACCAATGTCATTTATGCTTTATTTCACTGTTTCCCTTTTCTCTTTATAAATGTATGCACACCTGTATGTCGCATGTTGCAGACACCGATAATGTTAATTACTTTAACACTGCAATTACAGACACGCGAGCGCGATCTCACATACATGCACACATTCACATGTGTGTATTCATTTTCATGTATTAATGGTGCAATCGTCTGCTTTACATTTTTTCATTTTCTTGTGTTATTGGTTTTGATTGTTTCATTTGCAATCGAAATTTTCACTGTTCCTTTCGTGGTATTGAACTTTCTTTTCTTTTCTTTTCTTTCTTTCTTTCTTTCTTTTCTTTCTTTCTTTCTTTCTTTCTTTCTTCTTTCTGTCTATCTTTTTTCTTTCTTTCTTTCTTTCTTCTTTCCGTCTTTCTTTCTTTCTTCTTTCTGTCTTTCTGTCTTTCTGTCTATCTTTCTTTCTTTCTTTCTTTCTTCTTTCTGTCTTTCTTTCTGTCTTTCTTTCTGTCTTTCTTTCTTTCTTTCTTTTTTCTTTCTTTCTTTCTTCTTCTGTCTGTCTTTCTTTCTTTCTTTCTGTCTGTCTTTATTTCTTTCTTTCTTTCTTTCTGTCTGTCTTTATTTCTTTCTTTCTTCTTTCTGTCTTTCTTTCTTCTTTCTTTATTTCGTTCTTTCTTTATCATTTTTGTACGAACTGTGTAAGTCGGCTCATGTAATTGTATTTGTGTTGTTTGAAAAATAAAGATATATTAATCCATTCGTCCTATTTTTGTCTCTGTCTGTCTGTCTGTGTGTCTGTGTCTTTGTCTCTCTGTCTCTGTCTGTCTGTCTGTCTTTCTCTCTCTCTCTCTCTTTCTCTCACACACACGCGCGCGCGCGCACGCACACGAGGAACCAGGAAATTATGCCAGGCAGATGGATAATGAGGATTGAAGAGAAAGTGAGGGACATCGAGAGAGCTCCGGTCAAACTGACACCGTTTGCTTCCTTTCAAAATGGGGAAATGAAAACCAAAACGCTTCCTGAGCATCCGTGTATCATCTGTTTAAATCAAATACTGCAAGGTCGAGGACTTGGATTCTCCCCCAAGGGTTCGAAAACTGAGTCATGACTGATTTATGTGGCTCATTTGTTTGTTTCATAGAGCTCGCTGGCTCTCAGCTGATGGAACCGTGAATTCGAGCGAGATCTGATATTCTGTGTTCAGTCCCAAAGCGCTATATAAAAACTGGCCTGTTTGCTGCCCGTTTAACTAGGTATTGTGAGGGTGTCCGTTTAGTGTTTCGTGACCCCCGTGGGATTGCCAGGGGCTCTTTCAGTCTAAATAGTATCCCCGCCTTCTGGAAAATAATTTTTGTGCTAGAAATTTCCTCTTTGCTGTCACTCTCTTTGTTTCTGCCTTGTTCCTTTGCTTTTTGTCATTTCTTCCTGTCATTTTCTGCCTTGCTGGTTCATTCACCTCTATGTGTTCGATGCAGTCTTACGTGCTTTCTCTTAGGATCGATAATTGGGTACATGTATAAAGTGCTTTTTTTCTTTTCTTTTTTTTGTTTTTGTTTTGTTTTTGTCTTTTGTTTTGTTTTGTTTTTTGTTCTAGGGAAGTGAGATATGAGGATGCAATTTTAGGTAATTTAGGTTCGTTTTTATATATGATTTAGTGTCCTTACTTCTTATGTTTCAATTTGTATTCAGGTTGTTCTTTTTTTTTTATCCTCTGTGTGAAAAATTGGACGGAGTGGTCAGCGCCAGGGGCATCTGCTTAGATTATGTGCACGAATGCATTGATGTGTATACTTAATTTTCTTTTCGTTTTTTTTTTGTTGGTTTTTTTTTGTATGTTTGTTTTTTCTATTAGAGTATTGTGTATATTTTGAAGCGGTTATAGCCCTGATATACGCAGTCGGCTGGTTTTAAACAAAAATAACAATAGTGTTTCGTGGGTATCTTCCTTACATTCAGCACGTACACCGCACACCGCTTGCTCCCCATTTCAAAATCTTGCCAAACGCGTTTAGTTTGTATTGTGGGCTTAGTGAGTTTGCCAGATAATTCCTGGCACAGTTTGGTGAAGCACTTATGGAATTGTGTGAGTGCGATGACATTTGTTTTTAGAGCCAATTTCAGTTCCAGCTCTGATTTTGGTTAGTTCATGAAGGCCTTGCCAAGAGGTTGAAAACTTGTAACGGCGAATGTCATTGTCGACCTTGGGCTATGGAACCAACCAAAAACAACAGCTCTCACTGTGATGGCCAAAAATACAATATTTATGGTTGGTTAATGGTCTTGTTTGCTTGTTTCGTTTTTATTTCCAATGCTTCGGGTTCTGTTTGTTAGGGCTTCTCGTTTGTTTGTTTATTCATTTAAGGGTCCAAAAACAAGTGCGACCGCCCGCGTTCAAGCAAACAGGAACCGGAAAAACACGAATATTGAATGAGAACGCACGTTGTCTCGTTGTAGTAAATACGGGTTCTGATTCTATTTTCGTGTTTTTCTGGTTCCTGTTTATTAGGGATTTTTTTTGTCTTTGTTTTTCGTTTTTAATCTCTGTGTTTTTCTGTTGCTGGTCATTTTGTTTTGGAGCTGTTGTTGTTTTGTTTTGTTTTGCTTTATTTGTAATATCAACTAAGTAACATAACTCTTGAGAGTCACGGAGTTATCTCCTATATAGAATTTCTCAAACCCAACACAGTTTGCGCTACCCATTCAGCTAGCATAGACGCAGCCACAAAGCATAAAGGAATGTTCTGAGCTTACCACTTTATGCTTTGTGGCTGCGTCTATGCTAGCTGAATGGGTAACGCAAACTGTGTTGGGTTTGAGAAATTCTACATAGGAGATAACTCCGTGACTCTCAAGAGTTATGTTACTTAGTTGATATTTAAAATTCTCGCTGCTTCCCTCTTATTTCCTTTATTTGTAATGTTTTGTTTTGGGTGGTGTGGTAGACAGCAATCAAAAACAAAACATTTTTCTTGACAAGTACTCTGGACTTCATCGACATCAGAATTCAAAATTATCTTAAAATTATTTTTTTCGTATTGAGCGCGAGATCAGAGGAAATAATACAACGTACAAAAGGAGACGGCCACACTTTGAACTCCTTCCTATTTCAGTTCTAATTTGCCCAGCACACTCTATTATTCGTTTTTTTGTGTGTGGTCAAAATATACAGACAGTTATGTAAATTGTTACTCTTGAGATCAGCATTAAGACAAAACTTTCATCTTTCATTTAGACCTGAGTAGTCCCAAATTATGTTCAGTGTCATGCAAAACTGTAAAATGTCAGTTGGATGTAGAAATGTTCCAGGCCTCTCACCAGCGCATAGTTTCTCTTGTTTTGTTTTGTTCTATTTTTTTTCCCCGCAAGCAAAAGAAATCTGCTGAACTGCTGGTAGATTTTGGGTCGTGCGCGTATGGAATTGTCCCAGTTCTGTGAATCCCTCTTTGACCATCTTGAACACATTCCAAATTCTCTCTTTCCCTCCGAGCCACTGTGGTCTGTTCCGGCCGCTTTACATAACAGTGGGCAGTTTTTGACCGGCTGGTTATCGTCCTTTGGAAAAGGAAAACGAATTAATCGACAAGAGAACTCTTTCTTTTTCGTAAGGGACCTCAGTGCCATGCAGATGCATAGAAGTCCACTTCTTTAAATTGATTTTTTTTTAACTGACCAGAGAGACATATTCAAAATTTATTTCACAAACTTTTGGTGAGTTGTATATTTTCAAATGATATTGCACAACAAGCTGCTGCTTTTATATTACAACTTAACACGCTGTGTTTTTATTTAATCAGCTTTCCCCCATTGGATTGCCGGGGGCTCTTTCAGTATAAATAGTATCCCCACCTTCTGGAAATTCTGTGCTAGAAATGTCCTCTTTTTTGTCACTCTCTTTGTTTCTGCCTTGTTGCCTTGCTTTCTGTCATTTCTACTTGTTTTCTGCCTCAATGGTCCATTCACCTGTATTTTTTCGATAAAGTCTTACGTACTTTTTCTTAGGATTGATAATTGGGTACATGTATTCAGTGCATTTTTGGCTCTAAGGAGGTGAGATATGCGGAAGCAATTTTAGGTAATTTATACCTGTTTTCATATATGTTTTGGCGTCCTTATGTATGCTTATATTTGTATTCAGGTGTGATTTTTAAATCTCCCCTGCGCGATAAGTCGGACGAAGTGGTCCTACGCCGGGGGCATATCCTTAGATTATGTGCGCGAATGCATTGATACGTGTACTTAATTTTCTTTTCTTTTCTTCCTGTTGAAGTTTTGTGTGTTTTGAAGCGGTTCTAGCCCTGATATGGCTCTGCGCAGTCGGCTGGGCTTTAAACAGCAATAAAAGAAAGAAAAAAAAAAAGAAAATTTAATCAGCTCTATGTTCCAGTCTTGCCATCATTATCATCAGCGGCGATGTTTACAAAGCCCAACCATTGAAAACGCTGCCAGATTGTGTGTAATTAGTCTTTAGTTCTATACACACACACATCCGCGCGCGCGCTACAAAGGAGTGAAGGAGTGAGTGAACGACAAGTGTTGGCAGAGTGGCATTGGCGCAACTCTATACATAACGTAACTACGTCTATGATGCTTGTGTTAGGCTCCGACAGGAGTGCTTGTCCTTATGCACAAAACTCTGTGTTGAGATACTGGATTGTTAGTCTGAGCTGGTGTAGCGTTGTCTCTGATCCATGTACGCTGTTTAGTTCTGGTAGCGTGTCCCATACTGTATAGGCATTATGCTGCTGCGCGGTTAGAATGCTCGTAACTTGTAACTTTTTCATGGGTAGTAAACGTCTTTTGTGTTGATGTTATTGTTTTTGTTGTTGTTGTTATTATCATTCTTTTTGTTGTTGTTGTTGTTGTTGTTAGAATGAAACATGACCATACCTTTTTAAAAATCCCCCCCCACACCTTTTTTTTTTTTAAAGAATCGATATGTGTGTGTGTGTGTGTGTGTGTGTGTGTGTGTGTGTGTGTGTGTGTGTGTGTGTGTGTGTGCCCGCGCGTCATGCAGAGCGCGTACGTGCGTGTGCGTGTGCCTGTGTAGGTGGGTGGGTGAGGGTCA
The DNA here is from genome assembly GCA_030674185.1 of Monoplex corrugatus. NCBI lineage: Eukaryota > Metazoa > Mollusca > Gastropoda > Littorinimorpha > Ranellidae > Monoplex > Monoplex corrugatus. Next base: position 59,258,717 of record CM060309.1, read on the forward strand.
GTCTGTCTGCTGCCTGTGTAACAAAATTCTATAAACAAGATGTTCTGAGTGAGTGGACCTGTACTAGATTTTGGAAAAAGCTGTAGTTTTTTTTTTTCAAGGAGTCGCTGTTAAGTGTTCAGTTGCATACGTCTTGAAGATAAATTCCCAAGACCTAAGTCACATGCATTCTTTCCCTCCTTCCCACTCCTCCCCCACCCCCTAAAAATTAAAAACAAAAAAACAAACAAACATGAGATAATTAAGATCAGTACTTTTTGAGGAAGGTGTGTGAACAGCACTTTTTTAGGAGCTTTTGGCTGTAATCAAAATCTATTTTCACCGTTGTCTGCCATTGTCCTCGATGCAATTTATGTTTTATTTCAATCAAAGCTTCTTAGAGATCAAAGTAACGTTGAAAAGTACGAACTCTAGATTTTATGTGATGAGTTTTGTACAGAAAAGGAGATCGTTAGAATGGCTTGATTGCCTTGTTTTATCCTCATTGTTGTGTGTGTGTGTGTGTGTGTTTGCCTTTTTCAGTGCCAGTTGATTTTTCTGCAGTTTTATTTTCATGAACAGTTTTGTTGTTATAGGTTCTTATACGTGTGCAAACTTTCAGACATTGAGAATGAATTTTAAGTCCTAGTTTTTTCATGTGTGGTAAATGCAGATGTAAAGATGATATGCCCACAGATTAATTTGTTCAAGAGGCATCTGACAGGAGCATGTTACCGTACTCATCGATAGGTTATAACCGTTCTTTTTTAAAGTTAAATGGTTGGTATCCGTACAAAGCACTAAATTTACATGTCGACATAATCTTTTGAGCTCTCTGCAATAACTGGTTTCAAATTTCAAAGAGTTCATGCAAATGCATAAACGAGAGAGAGAGAGAGAGAGAGAGAGAGAGAGAGAGAGAGAGAGAGAGGAGAGACGAGAGAGAGAGAGAGGAGAGAGAGAGAGAGAGAGAGGAGAGAGAGAGAGAGAGAGAGAGAGAGAACGCTTTTCACGTTTAATGATGAGTTTCACAGATCTGTCAACGCAGTATGTATCAGGCGTGAACATAACAAGTGTGTTTCTATTCCATAAACACGAAAATGTTCTATTTTTTACAATTATTATGATGCATGACCTTAAAAAATCGAGCTGTATGTGAACGCCGTACGCAGTTTAATTTGATAAGAACCAGTGGCTGCTTTGGGACCCAAGTGATGCGCGATTCCTGATTTACTGCCAGCCCGCCGCCGCTTGGGCAAGTTGCTGCCAAATGACTCAAGACAGACAGACAGCCAGGGAGGGTGGGTGGTCGTCACAACTTTGGTCAACTGCCAAAAGCTACCGATGACCAATGGTCAGTCCATGACTGGACGTTGAACAGGCGTCGAATTTGGACTTTTCACATATACAAGTTGTTTGACATTTTATTGGTGGTTCTTGTTCTTCGTTTGTCACTGTGGCTGTTCGTCTTTTGACTTTAGATGTAATTTTTTAAGTTTTCATGTATGGCAGTCTGACCGTTTTTAAGAGTCAGTGTCTAGCATCAAAGGATGTGTACTGTTTATGGATCGTGAGAAAATTTGTCACGTCTAGTGACTTTTATGTTTGATTTAAAGCGCCGTGTCTGCTACTGGTGGAAGACTTATTTTTCTTTGGTTCGTGAGAAAAATCATCAGCCCTTCTGACTCTGTGTTCGCTGGAAATACGTCATTTGCCCATTGTGAACAATAAAACGTTAACCGAAAGCCCAGTGGCTTTAGTTTACACTTAAATGCCTAGTGGCTTTGTTTCACGATCAGTATCTGGTCAAGTGGATTTTTTTTTTCGCTTTGGTTCCTGAGAACATGATATCAATTCTAGTGTCCAGGTTTTTCTGAATCAGTAACTGGCGTTGAAATGAGTCATTTTGATTATTAATTCTTCGTAAAAATGAACTGTCAAATTTGGTGAACTCGTCTTTTATTTTTTGTGTGAGATAAGAACTAGTGTATGGCATTGGTGAACTGTTCATTGTTTGATTTGCTGATAAACATTGTCACGCCTTGTTGTAGCGTCAGTGTTTGGTACCGGTGAACTACTATTGTTTTGGTGGAAGTTCGTGTGAACTGATACACCAGTTACCATTTGGGATCGGTTCATCGAAAGGTAGGTGTGTTTTGTTCATTCATGTTCGTTTGTCTGGTTGATTTGTTGTGTTGTGCTTCTTCGCCTCCCGTCTTCGCCCTCTGTCTATCTCTCTCTGTCTCTGTTTGTCTGCCTCTCCCGCTCTCTGTCTGTCTGTCTGTCTGTCTCGCGCATATTTATTCACTCTGTCTGTCTCTTTTTCTGTCTCTCTGTCTCTGTCTGTCTGTCTGTCTATCTGTCTGTCTGTCTCTGTCTCTGTCTCTCTCTCTCTCTCTCTCTATATATATATATATATATATTATATATGTATATATATATATATATATATATATGTATGTATGTATCCTGCCCTCCCTCTCTCTTCATCTCTGTCCCTCCCATTTTTTGTTTCTCTGTCTCTGTCTGTCTGTCTGTCTGTCTCTGTCTGTCTGTCTATCCGTCTGTCTGTCTGTCTCTCTCTCTCTCTCGGTCTCTCTCTCTCTCCTCTCTGACTGTGACTGTCTGTCTGTCTCTGTCTGTCTGTCTATCCGTCTGTCTGTCTGTCTGTCTCTCTCTCTCGGTCTCTCTCTCTCTCCTCTCTGACTGTGTCTGTCTGTCTGTCTGTCTGTCTCTCTCTCTCTCTCTCTCTCTCTCTCTCTCTCTCTCTCTCTCCTCTCTACCCTCCGCACCTCTTTCTTATCTGGTCCTATCTGTCTCAGTGTCCTCCCATTTGCATTAAATATGGATCCCCATCCGGCCATCTCACACTTCACCCCGGTAGGTTATTAGTATGTTTGCATACAAATACATTTCAATTACTGGTAATTTATAGATCACTTCTGTCTTTGTGAGTATCCGTTGTCAAAGTGCATAAATTCTGACTTGGTTGGTTGGTTGGGTGGGTGGGTTAGTGGTTGGTTGTCTGGTTGATCGATTGGCTGGTTGGGTGAGTGGTTGGGATGATCGGTTGGTTAGGTGACTGGTTGATGGATTGTCTGATGGGATGGTTGATGGATTGATTGGTTGGTTGGTTGGTTGGTTGGTTGGTGTATTGTTTGTGAGTGATTTGATTTTGGTTGGGTTGTGGTTCGTTTTGTATGTTTTTTTATGTGTGGCCCTGTTAGCTCGGTGGATTAAGGCAACATGCTGATAACACAAGGATTGTGGGTTCAGATCTCAGTAAAGCCTATAGAATTTTCCTTGCATAGGTACAGGGTTTTTGTGCAGGCTCAAGGAGTCTGGTAGATAACACACGGCAGACTGGGTGTGACGCATGTGGAATTGTCCGATTGCGATGACTGCCTCTTGGATAAACTCCATACTTTATTTGTTTGATTGACTGACTAATTGATTGATTGATTGATTGATTGACTGTTTGATTGATTAACTGATTGATTGATTAACTGGTTGATTGATTATTGATTTGATTGATCAATCGATTGATTGATTGACTGATTGATTGATTGATTAAATGATTGACTCATCGATTGATTATGTGATTAATTGATTATAGATTTCCCCCCCCCCCACTTCATTGAGTGATAGTATGTGCATGATGCAAGTAAGCAGGCAGGCAAGTAAGCAGGCAGGCAAGCAAGTAAGCAAGCAAGCAAGTAAGTAAGCAAGCAAGCAAGCAAACAAGCAAGCAAGCAAACAGGCTCGGTATAGTTTAGATGATGGGGGGGGGGGGGGTGAGGGGAGGGGGCGTGATAGAGGGGGGGACTTTGACATACATCGTATAACGTTTCATTCTCATTCTCCCATTGCTTTGTTTTTTTTTTTGTTTTTTTTCTGGTGTTTTCTCTGTTTTTTGTTTTCATATTTTTTTTGGTTGTTTTTTTTTGTTTCTGGCTTTTCTTTTTTCTTTTTTTTTCTTGTTCTTTTTTTCGTTTCTTTTTTTTTCTGTGTGTCTTTTTTCGGTTTCTTCTTTTTTCTCGTGTGTCTTTTTTCGGTTTCTTCTTTTTTCTCTGTGTGTCTTTTTTCGGTTTTTTTTTTTCTCTGTGTGTCTTTTTTCGGTTTCTTCTTTTTTCTCTGTGTGTCTTTTTTCGGTTTCTTTTTTTTTCTCTGTGTGTCTTTTTTCGGTTTCTTCTTTTTTCTCTGTGTGTCTTTTTTCGGTTTCTTCTTTTTTCTCTGTGTGTCTTTTTTCGGTTTCTTTTTTTTCTCTGTGTGTCTTTTTTCGGTTTCTTCTTTTTTCTCTGTGTGTCTTTTTTCGGTTCTTCTTTTTCTCTGTGTGTCTTTTTTCGGTTTCTTCTTTTTTCTGTGTGTCTTTTTTCGGTTTCTTCTTTTTTCTTTCGTTTTTTCTTTTTCTTTCATGTTTTCTTTCTTTTCTTTCTTTCTTTCTTTTTCTTTCTTTCTTTCTTTCTTTCTTTCTTTCTTTCTTTCTGTCTTTTTTTCTTTTCTTTTCTTCTTTTTTTAATTCTTTTCTTTCTTTCTTTTCTTTTTCTTTCTTTTCTCTCTTTCTTTCTTTTCTTTCTTCTTTCTTCCTCTTCTTTTCCTCCTCCTCCTCCTCCTCCCTCCTCTCCTTCTTATTTTTCTTAATCTCTTCCTTCTGCTCCTGCTCCTGCTCCTCCTTCTTCTTCTTCTTCTTCTACTCCTTCTCTCTTCGTCCTTCTCTTCCTCCTCTTCTTCCTCTTCCTCCTCTTCCTCCTTCTCCTCCTCCTTCTTTTTGTATTTTTTTTAGTCTTTGTGCTTCACTCCAGGGAGTCTAGCACAAAGATGATAAACTTCAGTCTGGGACAGATTAGAGATGCTGACATGTTTACAGATGTAGTTTTCCCCCTACCCTTCATGCTGGGTGGTTAGGTCGTAACGTTTCCATTGTTTGTTTTCTCCTGTAATTATTTGAGAAGATTGTATTTTACTGCTGTCTTTATTTTTACACTGTTACTTGTCTTTTTGTATGTATGTATGATAAATTGTAATTTTCTTTCAGAAGTTCGTATTTTACTGCTGTCTTTTGTTTTACACTGTTGCTTGTCTTTCTGTGTGTGTGTGTATGTATGTATGGGAGATGGAGATTGTAATTTTCTTCCAGAAGATCGTATTTTACTGCTTCTTTTGTAATTTTACTCGTCTTTATATATGTATGGAAAACTGTAGTTCATTTAGAAAATTGTATTTTCCTGCTTTCTTTATTTCACACTTTTACTCGTCTTTATTTATGTATGTGAAATTGTAATTCGTTCAAATGATTGTATTTTCCTGATTTCTCTATTTTACACTTTTACTCGTCTTTATGTATATGTGGGATATTGATATTCTTTCAGAAGATTGTTTTTTGCTGCTTTCTTTATTTTACACTGTTACTCGTCTTTATGTATGTACGGGATATTGTAATTCTTTCAGAAGATTGCCTTTTACTGCTTTCTTTATTTTACACATTTACTCGTCTTTATGGGTGTATGGGAGATTGTAATTCTTTTAGGAGATTGTGTTTTACTGCCTTTTTCACTTTTACTCGTCTTTATATGTGTATGGGAAATTGCTTCTTTTTTTTTTTAGTGGGGAGAGGATGTTGAGGGATTGATCAAGATTTACATTTGATTTGCTTTTCTTGCATATTTGGTTTTTCTGTCTCTATCAGAATATTCGGGTAATCTTATTTTTATTATAATTGATTTTTTTTCTCTGCTAAGTTTACTTTATTGTTGTTTTTATAGGAAAGCTGGATATAAAAAGAAAAGCTTTTGTTGCACATCTACATTCTTAGGAAATAAATAATGTCTACTCTTCTCGTCTCCTCTCTCTGTCTGTCTGTCTGTCTCTTTCTGTGTCTCTCTGTGTCTCTCTCTGTGTCTCTCTCTGTCTCTCTGTCCCTCTCTCCCTCTGTTTGTGCGTGTGATTCTCTCTCGCTTCTGTCATGGATCTTTCGTCGTACAAATTATACCTGAAGATGCAGTGATCTCAACCTAAAGATTCATACTTCTTCATTTCGAAAGTCGCATACACTACCAAAGACAAGGAAATTTTATTGGCTTACCAATTAGAGACCTCCTCCCTCACCTATGAAGTGTGATTCTCTCTCTCACTCCCTCTCTCTCTCTCTCTCTCTCTCTCTCTCTCTCTCTCCGTGTCTGTCTCTTATTCTCTCTCTCCCTCTCTCTCTCTCTCTCTTTCTCTCTCTCCGTGTCAGTTTCTCATCCTCTCTCTCTCTCTCTTTAATCTCTCTGTCTGTCTCTCTGTCTGTTTCTGTCTGTCTCTCTGCTCTGTCTGTCTGTCTGTTTCTGTCTCTCTCTTTTTTCTGTCTCTTTATCTCTCTCTGTCATTCTGTTGTGTCTCGCAGTCTCTCTCCCTCCCTTTCTTTCTATCACTCTCTGTCTCGCTTTATCTCTCTTTATCTCTCTGTCTCTCTGCTGTCTCTTCTCTTCTCTAGCTCTCTCTCTCTCTCTCTCTCTCTCTCTCTCTCTCCTCCACTCTCTCTCTTTCTGCAGCTGCTGACAAGAAGACTGTTAAAGAATACGGGGGCCAGCGTCCAGCAGTACAAGGCTAATCACAGCAAGACACGGGTTAAAACGTCAGTTGGTGAACAAACTAATGGTTAGTGTTCAAAGAACAAACGATCACATGGATCATTGCCATGAACAGTTTCACCCAGAGGTCGTGGTCAACAACTCAGACACCGCGCGGCTGGTGAGAACAGAAACCCTCAGGACCCATCCATCATGGAGGACACAAGTGTTGGCTATTATTATTATTATTATTATTATGAACATTTAGTACGCCTAATCAAATTAATGCCCTAGGCGTTTACAATGGCAAAACATATAACCAGAATCACAAGCACACACACACACGCCCACAGAAGCACCCACACACACACAAACACACACACACACACACACAAACACACACACAGCATGACATGCAAATACAATGACACATTGACACTAAGACACTATAATGTCACCATTACATTACATGGGGGGAAGGGGGCAGAGATTACCAGTTTTGGGAAACAGGTGAGTTTTGAGGGAGCGTTTGAATGTGGACAGAGAGGGTGAGTATCTAAGAGAGCGAGGTAACTGATTCCAGATGGTTGGAGCTTGATAGGAAAAGAACGCTGCCCAAACCTTTTAGTGCGGACTATGGGGATACTATAGAGACGGGTATCAGATGAGGACCGCAAAGCTCGAGATGGCGTATAGAGATGTAACAGATGGGTGAGATACTCAGGACAGGAAGACTCAATAGATTTGAAGCAGAGGCAGGCAATCTTGTAGGATATTCTTTGCTGAACAGGGAGCCAGTGGAGAGAACAGAGCAATGGCGTAACATGGTTAAATTTTGAAGAGCGGAAGATGAGACGGGCAGCATGATTTTGAACTTTCTGAAGTTTGTTAATGAGATGAGAGGGGGAACCAGAAAAAAGAGCATTACAGTAATCGAGACGGGATAGAACAAATGCACAGACAAGAGCCTTTGTCGTGTCTTCTGAGAGGAGGTGGCGGATAGAAGCAATTCGGCGGAGTTCAAGAAAACAAGTCCGACAGACGTTGCTCACATGCTGGTGGAAGGACAGGGTTTGATCAAGAGTTACACCAAGGTTACGGGCAAAATGGGAGAGAGGGATAGATGAGTCAACAAGTGTGACAGAGGTTGGAAGAGAGGGGTGATTTTGGAGTTTGGGTGGGGTGATCAAGATCAATTCGGATTTCTCTTCATTTAATTTCAGTTTGTTTTCAGTCATCCAATCCTTCAGGTCAGCTACACAAGATTGGGTTTTCTGGATCATGATGGGAAGGTCAGGGAGAGGCCCAGAGACATACAGCTGATTGTCATCCGAGAAAGAATGATGCTGAAGCAGGTGTTCTTGGACAATAGAGGAGACAGGGTAGGTGTAGAGAATGAAAAGTAGGGGGCCCAGAACAGATCCTTGTGGCACTCCGTAAGTCAGACAGGAAGGATTAGAAGAAAGACCATTGACAGAAACTACTTGCAGACGATTGGTGATGTAAGAATGAAACCAGTTCAAGACAGTATCATGGAGCCCAAAAGAGTGATGTAGACGGGAGAGAAGGATAGAGTGGTCAATAGTGTCAAAGGCAGCAGATAGGTCCAAGAGAGTCAAAAGTGATACGTTGTTAGAGTCGAGAGTAGTCAATAAGTCGTTGCAGATTTTGAGAAGAGCAGTTTCGGTACTATGTCCAGAACGGTAAGCAGACTGAAGGGAATAGACAAGGTTATTGGAATGAAGGTGGTTTAACAGCTGGTCAAGAACAACTTTCTCTAAGACCTTGGAAAGAAAAGGAAGATTTGACACAGGTCTATAGTTTTTCAAATTCTCAGGGTCAAGAGTCGTCTTTTTTAGAAGAGGTCTTACAATTGCTGACTTGAAAGAAGAAGGAAAGGAGCCAGTTGAGAGGGAATGGTTAATGATATTGGTGATGTGAGGGAGAAGAGTATCGAGACAATGGGTGAGAAAAGAAGCTGGCAATGGGTCGAGTTCACAGGTTTTAATGCCAGATTTCATGATGATTTTCTTAACAAAGTCCTCAGAAACGGGTTGGAAGAAAGTAAGGGGGATTCCAGAGAAAGGGGGTTCAGGAAATGTAGCATGAGTGTTCGTCGTGGAATCGAGAGAAAGCCTGAGGTTAGCAATCTTGTTGAAAAAATAGTCAGAGAAAGCCTGTGGAAGATCAGAAGGTGGCAGGTGAGATGGAAGAGGAGAAGAGCCAGTTTTGCCAAGAAGAGTATTAGTTATATTATACAGTTGTTTGGAAGTGGAACAGGCAAGAATTTTAGCATTGTAATAGGCTGATTTAGAGGCATGTACGAGGCTATTAACAATTTTGTTGGCAGTTTGAAAAATTTGCTTATGAACAGTCAGACTAGACTTGAGCCACTGTCTCTCGGCTCTGCGCCTTTCACACTTGGCCGTTGCAGCTGAGGCCCAATGGAGGAGAACCAAGGTGATGGTGGCCTCTTGGAAACAAGGCGGCCACAGGCAGGAGCGAACCGATCCAGGAGCCCAAGGAGAAGGGAGTTGAGGTCATCAGGTGTGGTTGGCGGGGAAGCAGATAAGAGAGACTGAAGGTCAGCCTCAAAGACAGTCATGTCCACTGCAGAAAGGTGTCTGGCTTGAATGTACGTTTTGCGGGGTGGAGGGCGGGAAAAATGAAGATCAGCAACAAGGCAGACATGGTCAGATGGGAGGGTGTGGTCGATGATGATGGAACTCACCATGGTCTGGTCAGTCCTGTGGATTATATTATCCAATGTGTGCCCACGAATGTGAGTGGGAGCGTGGACGCACTGAACCAGGCCGTAGCAGTCCAGAAAATCGATGACTTTGGAGGTGGTGGGTTCGGAGTGGCGATCAAAATGAATGTTAAAGTCACCAGCGATGATGTAGGAACCATGGAGGGAGTTACAGTAGGACAGCAGATCCGGGAATTCGTCAATGAAGTTGGAGTCAGTGAGACGGTTCTTAGAGTTTGGAGGAGGACGATACAAACACAGAAGGTGGAAAGTGTGGTGGGGGAAGGTGAGGGTAAGTTGTGCCAGTTCGAAAGAAGTGTGGGTGAAAGGGAAGGAGGATTTGGTGGAGAGGAAAGGGGAGAGTGGATCAGCAACAACAAAAGCAATGCCACCACCACGGGACTGGCGGGGGAAGGAGAGGGTGTGGTGGCCAGGGGGAGCGATGTCACGGCACTTAGCCTCGTCACCTTCAGCACGAAACCAAGTTTCCACCACAGCAAAGACATCGACGTTGGCTACGTACCACACACACTACAGCAATCGCCTCTACGATTACCGGTAGCTGTAGCACACATATGCCTATAGAGGTCTGCTCGACTAGGTAGATGCCTATAGAGGTCTGCTCGACTAGGTAGAACATAGTCTAGGTAGGGCCTCAGGACCTGGCCAGCTCATGCGTTTATGTGCAGGCTTTAAGGCTTTTGCCATGATCACCATACACATGGCAAATGTGACGTTAGTGCATATGGGATTCGTTCCGAGCGCGGAGACGTCATCTTGAGAAACGGAAACGGAAACGGAAACGGATGGCAGCAATTTGAAGTTTGATATTTCCGTGAGTTGATGTAAATGTTGTGGAGTATCTGCTTGCCATATATCGATAGCATGTCGAATAGTTTATATACCAGCCAACCTCCTCCCCCATCCCATCATCCTATCTTGTGAAGAAGTTTTATTATCTAACACGGTAAACCATCTGCATTGTAATAAATCCAAAACAAGTGCGACCGCCCGCGTTCAAGTAAACAGAAACCAGAAAAGAAACATGAAAATAGAATCAAACACATAATACAGAAATTGAGAGAAAAAGACTCAAACTCTCTTGCTGTTTCGTCCAGTGAGAGAAAGGACAAAGGAGCAGGAAAATTTTTAGTCTTTTTCTCCTAATTTTTGTATGTGTTGTTTGTTCGTCTGTGATCTTACGTTTACGCTTGACAACGGCCATTTGAAAAGGAACCAGAAGAACAAATAAGCCGAAAAGAACGCGTATTGTCTTGTTGTATTGAATACGCGTTCTTTTTGGCTTACTTGTTCTTCTGGTTCCTGTTTGCTTGGACGCGGGCAGTCGCACTTATTTTGAACAGCCGTTTGGCTGAAAATTTGCGGCTGTCTTGTCTGGTTGTATGAAATACGCGTTCTGATTCTATTTTCGTGTTTTTCTGGTTTCCATCTGCGCTGTATTCGTATTTCCCATATCAAAGAGGAATAAAGAAAACGTTTAGCGATATTTCTGTAACTGGGATTCAAGTGTAGAGAGGGAGAGATCGCATGCAGCTGAGCTGGTGGTTCATAAATCATCTTGTCAAGGCACAGCCATTGTCTGCCATGTTAGTCCCGTTGTTCAAGTAACTTATGGTTCCTTTCTCGGTAATGTGCCCATGTTTATTCCTTGTGTTCTGGTGCATGTTCATCCATATACAAAATCTAGATAGAAACAAACTTTCTCTCTGTCTCTCTCTTTCTTCTCTCCTCTCTCTCTCATTCTCTCTCTCTTCTCTCTCTCTCTCTCTTCTCTCTCTTCTCTCTCTCTCTTCTCTCTCTTCTCTCTCTCTCTCTCTCTTCTCTCTCTTCTCTTTCTCTCTCTCTCTTCTCTCTCTTCTCTTTCTCTCTCTCTCTCTCCCTCTCTCTTTTCTCTCCTCTTTCTCTCATTCTCTCTCTCTCTTTGTCTTTTGTCTGTGTGCCTCTGTCTTCCTCTCTCTCTCTCTCGCTCTCTCACTCACACACGCACGCGCGCACACACGCACACACACACACACACACACACACACACACACACACACACACACACACACACCACATCTGAAACAGGTTTGTGATATCTCTCTCATGGTTGGAGACCAAATGGTAAAACGTTTGTTATATTTAAAGGTTACTCTAAAACTGTAGATTCATTGTATCCTTTCTCTGTCTGTATGTCCCTGTCTCTGTCTGTCTGTCTGTGTCTCTCTGTCTCTGTCCATCTGTCTGTCTGACTGTCTATTTGTCTGTCTGTCTGTCTCTCTCTCTCTCTCTGTCTCTCTGTGTGTGTCTCTCTCTCTCTGTCTCGGCACTTAGCAGGAATGTACCTAATAAAATCACATTGATCCTCTTTTCAGATGCCCACGTACAGAAACAGAAACAGAAACAATACGCACTGAAGAAAGAACACATGGTAAATACAGCTAATGAAAAGCTGCTTTTCTTCAGAGCTCTGTAGCAGTGTCCATTCCAGGTTATTTGTCAGTCTAAAAAACATACAGACCACTGTTAGATAAATAAACATTGTGATAAGTCAGCTACAGACAGATTAGTAGATAAATAAACATTATGATAAATCAAGTACGCACATATTATTGGATAAATAAACAAGATGATAAATCAATCTTTCTTGTACTATTCTCAAACCTGTTCGGATTCATTGCGGACTGTTTATGCTCAGAAAAGTCTCTAACTGGAACACTCAGAAGTCAAGCTGTTTGAAGAGCTGACCATTATCGACTCTATCGGTGGATACTGAGTATTTTCATGTTTTCATAACCCAGCTATTTGCATGATTCACAGAATCTTTAACGTACACGTTTAATATTCTGCATGCATACACGCACAAAAACACTTGGCAAATCTGGACACATGTATGTTGACTTGGGAGATAGCAAAAATATCTATCCTACCTTTCAGTTTTTAGTTTCAGCTTCTCAAGATGACGTCTTCGCGCTCGGAACTAATTCCATCTGCATTAACGTCACAGGTGTCATGTGTATGGTGATCATGGCAGACGCCTTAAGCCTGCACATAAACCTATGAGCTGGCAGGGTCCTGAGGCTCTACCTAACCTGTTTTACTTAGTCTATATATTTTTTATACTAGTAGTGTATTAGCCGATCATTGGAACAATCTCGGTTACATGTAAATGACGTATGTATCTGTGTATCTAAATTCTACCTGTTTATTGGAAGTACGACGTTTACCCACTTGACTACCGTATCGGACAACACTTGGTGTTTCCCCTGCCTCACACTTGTTGAGGATGGCCATCCAAGTTTTGCTGTCAAACTAAACTAATAGGAGTGAGCTTAACCATTTGACTCCCACATCCTGTCCATCAGCATCTCGCATTGTCATCCATGCAAGCAAAGCAACATTTTACCCTTTGACTCCCTCACCCTATCCACCAGCTTCCTGCAGGAAGCTGGTGGATAGGGTGAGAGAGTCAAAGAGTTAAGTTTTTGCAGTTGGTGGATATAATACAGGAGTCAAAGGGTTAATCGATTGTGTCCTAAGAAAGTTACATGTAGATCAAAATAGGCACTGTTGAACTCCACCGAAGTGACCCAGAGTGCCTTCTCTGGTAGGCGGCCGTATGGCGGCTTGATATGGCAGGTTCCAATAGCCTTCCTTGGACTGGGACTTCGACTGAATGAAGTTGGAATTAAATGGTGTATTGAGAATCTGGAACTAGCTGCGAGAGATCAGCGCCACTGAGGCGGCATAGAAGTTGCTACAAGAGAGAGAGAGGGAGGGAGAGAGAGGGAGAGAGATAGAGAGACAAACAGACATACAGACAGATAGACTAAATCGGTAGATAAACAGATAGACAGACTAATCAGCCAGGTGGTGAAGTAGATGTGTTTCAGATAAACAGCAACAAAGGTACAATAAGTTCACGATAGACAAGTCATGCGGTCTGCTTTTTTAGCACCTCTCATGAATTATTTATCTTAAAAAAAATCAACCAAACTGTTTGTTTCTTCTGTTTTTCGAATGTTAAATTCTCAGTGCAATGGGACAACTGTTTGGGATTTCGCTTGTTTGTTTGACTGGCTGGTTGGTTTGAGTTGGTTGATCGGTTGTTGTTATTGGCTGTTTTCGTTAGTTAAAGGAATGTTCTGAGCTTACCACTTTATGCTTTATGGCTGCGTCTATGCTAGCTGAATGGGTAGCGCAAACTGTGTTGGGTTTGAGAAATTCTACAATGAGAGATAACTCCGTGACTCTCAAAAGTTATGTTACTTAGTTGATATTTAAAATTCTCCCTGCTTCCCTCTTATTTCCATTGGTTTGTTTGTTTATCTTGTTTTGGTTTGGTATGGGGAAGAATGTTTCTTCATCGTATGTTTCCATTCAGTCCATCATAGATGGTTAGATCGCTATGTTGGTAAACCAGGGAGTCGTGAGTTTGATCCTCAACGTGGACCACATGTTCAAATCTTTAATGGACCCAAGATCTGGTTTCTAAGAAGAATGTGAAGAGCTCCATGGACAGAAAAGAAAACAACCGAGACAGTCTTGAAAGAAGCAAGCGCAAAAAGAACATTAATGAGGAAGATAAGTAAAGACGAGCAACATTTATAGCAAAATTCTATGAGGAAAGAGAAATTTGAGCACCTAGTCACAACAGGAAAGCTAGAGGGGAAAAGAGCACTAGGGTAGACCCAGGGAAAAGATAGTTTTGCAGAGTGAATGGGGCCGAAAACTTGCAGCAAAAAAAAAGATAGATTTGTATGAATGGCCATGATCGCCAACGCCATGCGGCATGGCATATGATGATGGTGTTGGTGATGGTGTTGATGATGATGATGATGATGATGATGATGATGATGATGATGATGATGATGATGATGATGATGATCTACTTTCCAGACTTCAGTCCCACCCTGTAACATGGAAGTTGGCTTGTTCGCGTTGCTCATCTTAATACTCCAGTCGTTTCAGTGTTCCATAGATCCCATTCATCACACCCCTCCCATTTCAAGACTATCACCACATAGGCTTTTTGTGCACGCTGAAGGAGTCTGCCAGATAACTGTTATCAATTTTTTTTTTTTGGGGGGGGGGGGGGGTAAAGCGCATACGTAATTGTCCGAGTGCGATGAATCACTTTTAAACAAACTCTACAGTGCAGGCAGATGCAAAACATCTTTTATCTGCTCCTGTGGGACACGTGGGCAATCTTTGCTCTACTTTTTTTTTAACTTGATATAAGATGAACAGAGATAGCGCACGCATTGTTCTCTGTCTCTCTGTCTGTCTCTGTCTCTGTCTGTCTGTCTGTCTCTCTCTCTCTCTTTTCCTCTCTGTCTCTGTCTCTCTCTGTCTCTGTCTGTCTGTCTCTCTCTTCCTCTCTGTCTCTGTCTCTCTTCCTCTCTGTCTCTGTCTCTGTCTCTCTCCCCCTCTCTATATCTTTGTGTGTGTGTGTGTGTGTGTGTGTGTGTGTGTGTCCGTTTTCGTCGATGGCGACGGTCGACAGCGGAAAATTAGTTATCTTAAAACTCAGCGACGCTCATGGCTAAAACAACCAATGCGCGATCGGCACGGTTTCTGACAACGACTACAGTAGTAGTATACTGTGGAGTCATCCACCGTATGGCATTTGCTTCTTTGTCTAGCCTGTACAGCGCGTTCGACTCTACCCTCTTCATAGCTCTATGCTCCTGCGAAAAACAGCAGCTCTCCACCCCACTCGATCCTGGGCAACCGTATCCCAGTTCGCAACATTGATAGAAAGTTGCATCATGGGCGTTTTACACTGGTCCTTGAAGCGAAGCTTGGATCGTCCAACGTCACGAGTGCCCTCAGACAATTCCCCATACAGTATCTGCTTGGGGATTCCGGAGTTATCCATGCACGCAACGTGACCAAGCCACCTGAGACGCCGAGACTGCAGGATGGGATATAGTGACTGAATGCCAGCTCTTTTGAGCACTTCCGTATCCGGGACTCTATCTTGCCATTTGATTTTTATAATTTTTCGTAAACATCTCATATGAAAACTATTTAAC
>CM060309.1:59279033-59281533 GCA_030674185.1 Monoplex corrugatus
GGACAAAAAAAAACAAAAAACAAAAAAACAAACAAAACAAAAACAAAACAAAACAAAAAATAAAAAACGGGAAATGCAATTTTCCGTATGAGTGGCATGGCCATTTTAGATAGGGTGAAATATGAACTTGGATATTCTTCATAAAGTCTCTCTCTCTCTCTCTCCCTCTCTCTCTCTGTGTCTCTCTCTCTGTCTCTGTCTCTGTCTCTCTCTCTCTCTGTCTCTGTCTGTCTGTCTCTCTCTATGTGTCTCTCTGTGTCTGTGTGTGTATATATATACATATCGAGAAGGACAGACAGACAGCAGACAGACAGACAGACAGACAGACAGCGATCGATCGATCGAGCGAGCGAGCGAGCGAGGAGGAGCGAGGAGAGAGAGAGAGAGAGAGAGAGAGAGAGAGAGAGAGAGAGAGAGAGAGAGAGAGAGAGAGAAAGATCATTCTTCGATCTAGCTAAAGATTCTTCCTTTTTGTCTTTTTTTGTTTTGTTTTTGGATTATTTGATACGCATTACCTGGGAGGGATTAATGACTGTGTGTGTATGATTCTCTGTGGGTGTGTTCGCGTGCGTGCGTGCCTTCCCGTCTATTTGCATGCATGTGTTTGTCTTCTCCTCCTTTTCCTTGTCTCTTTCTCCTCTCTCCTAAACTGTCTGTCTCATTTTGTTTTGCCTTCCCATCAATTTGTATGCGTGTTGTTGTTTTTTTTTGTCGTTCTTCTTTTTTTTTCTTTTTTCTCCCTTTTCTTTTCATTGCTGTTGTGTTGTGTTGTGTGTGTGTGTGTGTATATATATATATGTGTGTGTGTGTGTGTGTGTGTGTGTGTGTGTGTGTGTGTATTCTGTGACCAAATTGCGTCAGCAAGACTTTTTTTTAATTTATTTATCTATGTCTCTTTGCCCAATTTTGGTCTACTCTGTGTGGACGATGCAGGGATGGCAAACTGCAGAGTTGAAGGACCAGGTTTTTAGGTCAGGATCATACGGATAAAACAGATCGCTAGATCAGCACTTTGGGAGGAAGGTAAACAAACAGTATTTTTTCATGAATGTTTGACAATATTGAACACATGCATTGCGGAACCAGAAAAAAACATGAAAAATAAAATCGGAACGCGTATTTAATATAACCAGACAAGACAGGCGCAAATTTTTTGCCAACTGGCCTTTGTCAAGCGTAAGATCACAAACAAACAAACAACAGATAAAAAAAAAAAGTACGAGAAAAAGACTGCAACATCCAAGTATTTTTCAATTTAAACATTTTGTTGTTGTTTTTTTGTTTTGTATGTGCTTGTGCAATGACACATTGAGATTGATGGCGGTAGTTTTGACAAGAAGACTGAAAACTGAGTTCATTGCTTTGCTAATTTCAGAATTGAAGTGTTTGGGGGATTTTTGTCAGTGATGGACAACTTTCTGTTCTAATTGTTGTATATGGGCTCTCATAATGTGCTTGCTTTCAGTAAAATGTTCTCGGTAGACTGCAGCAATTGCTTATTGATTATTGAATTCCGACTGTTGTTCAAAATTTTGTTTTCACTATTGTAACAGTCTACCATTGTCTTTGATTCATGTCAAGATTTAGTTTAACTGAAAGTTCTTCAAGATCACATTGACCTTGAGGAGAACAAAATCTGGATTGATGTATATCCTTATTGTATAAAAGTGGAGGTCGTTCTTATATTTTTCCTCCTCCTCCTCTTGTTCTTCTTTTTCTCTGTCTTTCTCTTCCTCCTCTCCTTGCTGTTCTATCTCATTTTTTTCTGCCTTCCCGTCTGAATGTGTGCTTGTGTTTGTCTTCTCCTCCTCCTTTTTCTTGTCTCTTTCTCCTCCTTCTCCTCTCACTCCTAATCTGTCTGTCTCATTTTGTTCTGCCTTCCAGTCAATTTGCTTTCATGTTTTTTCCGCTGTTCTTCTTTTTTCTTTGCCTTTTTTCTCCTTTTCTCTTCTTGTTATTGCTGTTTTGTGTGTGTGTGTGTGTGTGTGTGTGTGTGTGTGTGTGTGTGTGTGTGTGTGTGTGTCTGTGTGTGTGAGTGTGTGTGTGTGTGTGTGCGCGCGAGTGTGTATGTTTGTGTGTGTGTGTGTGTATGTGTGTGTGTGTGTGTGTATGTGTGTGTGTGTGTGTGTGTGTGTGTGTGTGTGTGTGTGGTTTCTTTTTAGGGGGGTAGGGGAATCTTCTTCTTTTTAAACACATGGAAACAATGGATAAGACACATTTGCCTGTGATATATATACATTTTACCTGTAGCAGAAGCCTGCATCGTAAGACTCCTTCCCATGCAGCGTCTTTGGAAGAACAGATGCCTTCAAGATTTGTCTTCTCTCCGATACTAAGTCCCATACCTGGGGGTGAAGAACAGTATGCTTACTCATCCGTCAGACTGACCGGGAACTATCATCATATACATCATACTTACACAAACTTACATTCACAGATCCATCCAGCCATGCATACATACAGACATATGCATATACATCATCATCATCATCAGGTGCCC
>CM060309.1:59294033-59309033 GCA_030674185.1 Monoplex corrugatus
TCTACATCAGCACCTGCCACAGGTGATATCGCCTGCAGGTTTACCGTTCCGTGAAAGTGAGGACGGGAAGGAGGGAGGGAGGCTTATCTAATCCTACGGTAACAATTCCAGAACAACAATGTGCTGAGACTGGCAGTAATAAGAGCATCTGTTCTTGTTTGCTTTCTTTACATAGCCAGTTTATAGTCTCAAAAGTGTAACAAAAGATGTAGCTGCAGATCGTCTGCTTACCTCAGTTCGTTTTCGAAAAGTGACGGGAATTGTTGTTACGTGGGTTTGTATTATGACCGCTGCTTTTTTTTTTTTTTTTTTCATTGTTGGTGCCAGCCAGAATCTGATCCGGAGTTCACAAAGGACAATACAGGAGGACTTCTATCTCGTCAGTAATCTCATGCAGCACATATACGTGTTTTTTCATAGGAAATTAAAACAAACAAACGGAACTCTTGAATATTTATGCCATAAACCAAACAGCCCAGGTAAAAAAAAACAACAAACAAACAAACAAAAAACAAACAAACAAAAACGGGATTTTTCAAATTCAAAATAGGAATGCTCGTAATGCTAACCACATAACAAACATTCCTATCACATTCCAAAAATAGATTGTGTTTTGAGTGTTTCCAAACATGGGCAATGTGTTCTCAGATGAATCACTCCCCCACCCCCCCCCCCCCCCCCCCCCCATCAAAGAAAAAGGGGGAAAAAAAAACCAACAGCTGTGTTTACAGTAATATAACCGCAATCGTGATTACAGTTCGAAGCAAATTCTCGCCGAGGAAACTGTTTCATTCATTAAAATGAGGGTAAAAACAAAAAAAACGATCGCATTATTGTCAAATATTTGGGACGGATATTGAAGGGGTGACGGTATCCCGACAATATGGATCTGAGGAAAAAAAAAAAAAAAAAGGACCGGTGCTTTACGTAGTTTGCACCTCCTACCCAAAAGGGTTGTGTGGAGTATTTAGTCGTGGTCTTAACGATAAGGGGTTGTGTGGCTTTCTTATCAGATTGTGGCTAAATTGACTGCCTAACGGCAGGTTGGCTGCTAACAATGGTAGTTTGTAAAAGGAGTAAACTCAATTACTTTTTTCTTCTTTTTCGTCTTTTGCGTTTGGTGGTGATGGTAGTAGTGGTTGTAATACTGATGATGGTGGTCATTCCAAGGCTCTGCGTTACGTTTGTTTGTGTTTCTTTTGTTTTTGTTTTTCAGAAGGAGGACTACTTCAAAAACAATAAATAAATAAAATAAAGACGCGCATTTTTTACCCTTTGTCTCCTGCGCTATATCTAGCAACTGCAAAAAAAAAATAACTCTTTGATTCCCTCACCCTATCCCGAGGGAAGCTGGTGGTTAGGGTGAGGGAATCAAAGGATTAAGTTTTTGCTTTGCTAGTGTGGTTGGCAATGTAGGATGCTGGTGACTAGGGTGCGGGAGTGAAAGGGTTAAGAAAAACACTCTGAAAACAGATCTGTACAACGTTTTCATAATTATCTAGATGTTTTTCATACGACATGGAGATATCATCATTGATGTCACTATTGATGAAAACAAAAAAACAAAACACGAACCTTTCACACTGTCAAGATCACCCTGAACACGATTACATGGTGAAATCTGATTTAACGGTCGGTTTTATCATAAACACGTTTTGATTCGTTTCGTTGCATCTTTTCCATCATTGTATCATTTGTTTCACTCAGCAGCTTCCTCCCCCCGTGGGGATGCTGGGGACTCTTTCAGTATAAATAGTATACCCACCTTCTGGAAATTCTATGCTAGAAATTTCCTCTTTTCGGTCACTCTCTTTGTTTGTGCCTTGTTCCTTTGTTTTCTGTCATTTCTTCTTATCATTTTCTGCCTTGTTGGTCCATTCACCTGTATGTATTCGATAAAGTCTTACGTACTTTTTCTTAGGAGTGATAATTAGATACATGTATTAAGTGCATTTATGGCTCCGGGGAGGTGAGATATGCAGAAGTAATTTCAGGTAATTATATATGTTTCGGTGTCCTTAGGTATGCTTAAATTTGTATTCAGGTGTGGTTGTTTTTTTTTTAATCCCATGTGCGATAAATCGGAGGGAGTGGTCAACGCCGGGTGCACGTCCTTATTTATGTGCGTGAATGCATTGATATGTATACATAATTCTCTTTTCTTTTTCCTGTTGGAAGTTTTTGTGTGTTTTGAAAGCGGTTATAGCCATGATACGGCTCTACGCAGTCGGCTGGGCTTTACACAACAATAACAATAACAGCAACTTCCTTCTTCTTGATTCCTCTTAAAGTTCCCCTCCTCTCCCTATCCTGCACTGCCCTCTCCTTCCCACCCCACCCACCCTTCACCAACCATTTCTGTGTCTTTACTGCTTCCTGGAACATAACTTCAGGTGTCTGTGGGCGGAGGTGGGCGGGTTTATAGCAATGACAACAGAAGAAACATGATCTTTTCGCACTTCTGACACAGAGAAAGTGGATGTCGATTTGCCCCAGTTTGTTGTTGTTGTTTTTGTTGCTGTTGATGTTCATGTTGTTGTTGGTGGTAATGGTGGTTGTGGTGGTGGTGGTGGTTGTGGTGGTGGTGATGGTGGTGGTATTTTTACACAAGTCTGCATGACGTCAGTTTATCATTTCTGTCGTAATAATGTGATATTGCTTCCATTTCTCATCCGCGTAACAGCCTGAAATATTCATTTTTGCATCGTTTTTTTCTTTTAGTTGCCGAATATGATGTGATGAAGGTCGAAGAAATTACATGAAGGGAATGGGCAGGACCTTAGAGAGCTGTTGTTAATATGTTACTGTTATCGAATATTATGTGTGGTATTCTGACGCGGCAACGAGTTGTGCCCTGCACTTGGGGAGACACACGTTCTCGACCCTAAAAACCAAGTCTTGATATGCGCACAGACACTTATTCAGAAAAAAAAAATGTGTGCATTCGTCCTCTGTTTTCATTTGTTTTCGAAACACGAAATTCTGAGTCTACGGTTTCATCATAACAACCAGCCAGCCGGCTTCAAAAAGATAAATTAAAAACAATTTAAAAAAATTCTGAGTCTACGGTTTTATCATAACAACCAGCCACCATGCATAAAAAAGATTTTTAAAAAAAACGAAATTCTGAGTCTATGGTTTTATCATAACAACGAAATTCTGAGTCTATGGTTTTATCATAACAACCAGCCAGCCGGCATAAAAAAAAAATCAAAAAAAAAAAAAATTCTGAGTCTACGGTTTTATCATAACAACCAGCCAGCCCGCATTAAAAATTAATAAAAGAAAAAGAAAAAAAAGGGCCCATCTAAGGATTTGAACCTACGATCACCGAGTTACCAGCAATGACACTCTAACCAACTGACCTAACTGGCCACCATATTATGTACTCTGTATTTTTTTTAAATCTAGACGGACTTGCGGAGTAGCTGAAGACGAGGAGGATGGAGGAGATGCTTGGGGCAACAAGAGATAGAGACAGATGGAAGTCTGTGATCGCCAACGCCATGCGGCAGGGCACCTGATGATGATGATGATATTTTTTTTAGATAGAATAAAAGAAATCTACTTTCTATTAGTAGAAACACTTTGCTGTTGGCTACGTTTGATAGTTCATTATAACAGAACATGTGCGAAAGCATGTAATGAGTTATTTTGGTAAATAAAAAAAGTGAGTAACGTCTTAGCTGCTCCTTGTTTCCTACAAAAAAAGGACGTAACGATAGTTTTTATACTGCTAATTCTGGCAGCTCACTACAACAGTCATATATGAGAACACAAATCCATCATCTCATCTCTATCACGTTTCTGTTTATATTCTCTCGGAAAACAAGTTATGAGACACCGAGAGAATGAAGAGGCAGAGAGAGAGGGGGAGAGAGAGAGAGACAGAGAGACAGAGACAGAGACAGAGACAGAGCCAGAGACAGACAGAGACAGACAGAGACAGAGGATGAATGCGTGTGTGAATTCTACCCAGTATATTCCCTAGTGGGAAAAAAAAAGATTATGAGGCACTGAGAGAATAGAGGGAGGGGAGAGAGAGAGAGAGAGAGGGGGGGGGGACGATGAATACATGTGCGAATTCCGTCCAACAGTTTATGATCATGTCTGGAGCTCAATGCATTTGAAGGAAAAACATTACAGTTGCTGCTTCCCTCAGTTGTCAAAATTATCGTTTTGAACCTTTTCCTATTTACAGTAAAACTGAGGCTAGAAGATAGAATAAGATATTGTAAATGTATTTTCGTTTTCAAGTGTCTTCTTGCTTTTGTGTGTGTGTGTTCGCGCGCAAACGTTGTGTGTGTGTGTGTGTGTGTGTGTGTGCGTGCGTGCGTGCGTGCGTGCGTGGTGTGTGTGTGCGTGCGTGTGTGTGTGTGTGTGTGTGTGTGTGTGTGTGTGTTTGCTTGCGCGTGTCTGCACACATTCATGCATACGTAGATGTGATTGCAGTCTTGAAAATGAGTGTGTTCCGTTGAGACTTTTAATATCGACGCTTCTTTCTGGACCCAAATATTGCATTTAAGAATCATGTTTAACCCTTTGACTTCTACACCCTGCCCACCAGCATCCTGCTAGCAAAGCAAAAACTTAACCCTTTGACTCCCTCACCTTATCCACCAGCATTTCTGCCGGAATACTGGTGGATAAGGTGAGGGTGTCAAAGGGATAAGTTTTTGCTGTTGGTGGATAAGGGTGCAGGAGTCAAAGGGTTAAAATCATGGTGACATTAATAACAAAATGTTGTTTCTTCCCGCTGTGATTGCAAATAACGAGAGATAAGGCCTGTGATACACATTTCATCAAGATCAATATACAATCAACAGCGAACTGATTTTTGACACATTTTATGAGCACGATCACAGGCACAAATGCAAACAACATTGTGATTTGAGAAACAAAAATTCGACAGATCTTGATAACTGAACGTGATGATTTGGAGGGGAAAAGTATGTTTTTTATTTCATTTTGATTTGGTTTGGTTTAGTTTGGTTCAGTTTTTACGACGGCAACAATCACAACTGATATGGCCGACGGGGATAACCATCCCAGGGAAGTGTGGGAAGTAGGGCTTATCTAATTTTTATGCTGACACCACCAGAACAACAATGATGTTAAGATGGGACAGTGAGAAGGCCAGTTTTAATGTAGCGCATCCTGGGATTCGAACCCACAACCATGAGCATGTGAATCCGACGCTCAAGCAACTGAGCCACCGAGACCGTCATTTCATTTTCTTTTTTTTTTTTTTTTTCTCTTTATTTTTTCATTTTTGGGGGGATAGGTTGGTTGTTTTATTTTTTCAAGCATAATTACACCACAACTGAAACTGTCCGTTTGTCTGGATGAATGACATGGGTTTTCATTAAGTCGCCTTTATTGCCCAACAGCTCATCTTCCAATGTTGCTGATTTTGGCCGTGGCTCGTTTCTTGGGAGTTGAATAAATCGAGGCAAGCGAGAAACTGATGGGAGAGGGAGCAGAAAGGGAGAAAGGGAGAGAAGGGGGTGTTGTCAATCTGTGTCAAATCTTTTTTGCTAAAATAAATGTGAAAGGAATGATTTATTGGCATCATGGAGCGCTGTCAGACTGACAGACATGTATCAGTGTGAACATCGTACGGCAACTTTAGTCAGGCTATTGTGACTTTACATTGCAGACAATACCATTTTTAAGCGACAGCACGCTTTCTGTTCTGTCTGTCCTTTTTTTGTCTTCTCACCCCCCCCCCCCCTCTCTCTGTGTCTCTGTCTCTGTCTCTCATTCATTCACTATTTCTCTCTCACTCACTCTTTCTCTCTCACTCACTCTTTCTCTCGCTCTCTCTCACACGCTCACACACACACACACACACACACACACACACACACACACACACACACACACACACACACACACACACATACACACACACCTCTCTCTCTCTCTCTCTCTCTCTCTCTCTCTCGTGTATGTATGTGATGTAATGTGATGTATGTATGTATGTAAATTGAATGTATGTATGTATGTATGTATGTATGTATGTATGTATGTATGTACGTACGTTTGTATGTATGTATGTATGTATGTATGTATGTATGTATGTATGTATGTATGTATGTATGTATGTATGTATGTATGTATCTATATCTATCTATCTATATCTATCTGTCTGTCTGTCTGTCGTCCGCATGCGCTTACGCGCGCACTGTTGTTCTTTGATTCTATCCCTGCCCATTTATTCCTTATCTCAAATTTATTTTTCTCAGTTTGAAAATAAATGTATCTTGCCCATCAGGTGTTCTTTGTTAACCTTTTATCGAGCCCCTCGGGTGTTCTTTGTTAACCTTTTGTCGATAAAAAAATAAAGAATCCATTATTACAAAGGAAAAAGGAAGTGTCCAATAAAGTCACCCTGTACGTGAAAGAGACAAACACAAAAAAATAAAATGAGAACGCTTATTTCCTATAATAAAACGAGACAGGCGAAAGCTGAACTCATTCATAACACAAAATGGGATATGGGGTGGTGCCAAAGTGGTTTTAATGAATAATGTGATGAAACGCTTGATCAGGCTCAGCAAAGCAAGCAGGGAACCCTGTCATTTATCTTTCGCACTTCTTGCCTGATCTATTTTGCCTGCAAGAAATTCTGCCGTCTGCTGCAGGGAACCGTAAGAAATGATAGTGTTATGTAGGTTACGGACGGGTCACACATCCTACACTCATTCGTATCTCTTTAAAAAAAATGAAGAAGCGCCGTGGTATATACCGTGTGACGAGCCGTTGAGCATCAGACACCTCCTCCTTGATTGCTGGGACCTGTACGATGTGAGACAAAAGCACTGCACAGAGGACTCCTATTCTTTAAGAACCTCTTCCGAGACGTCCCTCCTGATGCAATTTTCCAGTTTTTAAAAGAGATCAATAGATTTGACGTGATATGTTTTTACGTCCAAGTATGGTTCTCTTTAATTGCATTTTAGACTTGCAGGGTTATCGATGAAAATGGTTTTTAATTGTTGTTGGTTTTTTTTTTATATCTTAACTGGTTGTTGTTTTTACTTGGTGTTAGCCCTGATACCGCTCTAGTAGTCGGCTGGGCTGTAATCAGTATGAAGCGTTTTTGCCTGCGATCTGCCAGCTGAGTGGGGGGTGTGGGGGGGAGGCATTATCAGATTTGAGTCCTACATGAGTATCGTAACTATTTGGAGTACGGTAAATATAGAAATTCGATGTTTTTCGTAGTGGGATGTTCCCTGCGTAAATAAAAGACTAGTCATCACTTCGGAATTAAAGGATATAATAGTTTAGGTACACTCTTGTTTTAGTTTTCTCTCAGTATCATTCTCTCGTATTCTGTCTTTTTTACACACATTCTCTGTCGATCCCTCCCCTCCCCCCCCCCCTTGATCTTTAACACACACACAAATACACACACACACATTCTATATTCTATTTTTTCTACTAATTCTTTCTTTTTGTCTCTCTCGAATGGCATTTGCTTTATGCTCATATTACCTATTTACTGACGTTTTTTTTTTCTTTCAATGTATCAGACCTACGCAGCCATGTAGATGGGCAACTGGAAGTTTTCAAGTTTTCAAGTTTTCTTTTCAGTAATCATTTCTACCGTTGGAAAATAGAGAATCATTGTCATTATCATTTGTGTTATTATTTTTTGTTTTGTTTTGTTTTGTTCTGTTTTTCATTGCTGTTCTGTTGATTTTATGATGTTCTGACTCGTTGTCCATTTAGCAGACATACATTTTTACTGAAAGTATCTCGGACGTCTTTGACTGGTTTTGTTAATGTACATTTCAACAGATTTACCATTCCTTCACCTCCACCCCAACAGTTAGACCTTAAGATACTGTTACGACAGAGAATTCGCTATGAATATTTTGGAAGCTTTCATGACATAGATATAAGTGTTGGCGCATATGGAATCACCCAACCGCTGTGGCCTCATCTCGAGTGAAGAGCATGAAGCTGAATTTGAAACAAGGTCATGTGATTTGGTAAAGCACCTGTTGATATACAATTTCCCTTCATGTAAAGATGGTTACAGTCAATAGTCTGGCTGAGATATTTCTTTTTAAAAAAAATACCCTACTTTACAAGTGAGATGGAGTGAGTGGCTTGGCTTTAACATGCGTTTGGTCTGACGGCCCTGAGACAGTTTCTGTGGTCGGTTGAGTCATTATCACTAACAGATAATTCGCAGGAACTCGACCTTGGCATGCTGGTCCGACACTAGGAATGGCGAGCTTTGGTGGGCTCTAGAGTGGGGTGCCAAAACAGCCTTACAGCTTGTGCTGCTTTGTCTGTCTGTCTGTCTGTCTGTCTCTCTCTCTCTCTCTCTCTCTCTCTCTCTTTCTCCCCCTCTCTCTCTGTCAATCTGTCTCTTATTTTCTCTCTATCTCTTTCTCCTCCTCTCTCTCTGTATCATTTCTCTCTCTCTCTCTCTCTCTCTCTCTCTCTCTCTCTCTCTCTCTCTCTCCCCTCCCTTTCTGTGTCATTCTCTCTCTCTTCTCCTCTCTCTTTCTCTTTCTTTCTTTTTTTCTCTCTCTCTCTCTCTCTCTCTCTCTCTCTCCCCTCTCTCTCTCTCTCTCTCTCAGTAAATCTGCTACATATTCTAATCTATGACTAGACACATTACATAAGCTTATTGACGCACGTGAAATAGCCAAGGAAATTTTCTTTGCTTGTACCATCTAAAAACGAGAGCCACACATGGACATCTTCGGCAGTGAGAAAACTCCTTTAAAAAAAAAATGTAAAGAAACATGAAAAAAAGGAAAGAAAGAAAAAGGAAAAAGAAGCAAACAACATACAGTCAGATTAGACTCAATGTCCAGATACAAGACATGATCCAAAAAGAGAATAAAATGAAATAAGTAAGCTTTATCATCAATTTCCTTAGGATGTTCTTTTACAAAAAAAAACAAGAACAGAAAAAAACCCAGGACAGGTTGAATCTTGTGAAGTAAGAATCCGTGTCTTAACATTGTACGTACGTTACCCAAACATATGACTTGTTGCTTTCTTTTTTGTTGTTGCCCGTTGTTGTTATCTGTAATTGTATGTGTACCTTGACGTATTATGTTTTTACGTTATGAAAATGCAGTTCAACGAACCAAGATATATCTAGTTAGCTGATTATCTCCCTTGGCGCTAAGAGAGCCATGTTCGTGGTCTGTACATACGTTTTTCATAACTGTGATCTGGATCTTATCAAAGACAGTGTTAACGTATGTGATTACGGAAAGCATCAAGGAAAACTTGCCAACACCAACACAGTGTCACTGGCTGTAAGCTAGTTAGCAGGAAAGTTGTGTTCGTTCTAATCATAACAATTTCCTTAATATGGAAACATAAACAGTTGCCTACGTACAGTTCGCGTAATGGTGGCATGATTTTTTTTTCTTGGCCGTGAAGTATTTACCTAGTGGGAAAAAAGTTCTTCACGAATTGATCACAGACATTGCAGATGTATGCAAGGTGAGCACCTATAGTCTGTCCATGTCGACACTCGCCTAATGCAATCATTGACTTCCAAAGTAAAACCAAAATTCCTAGTTTCTTCCTAGTTCCCTCTAGCCCTTTTGCTCATATATTGAAAGTGTGAAGCATTTGGTCACCAGACTTAGCAGCTTTTGATACAGCTAAGACGTAGAAAGCAAAGCAGCTTGTTTGCTGAACTGAAAAAGAAAACGACTGTTACTAATTAGCAGAACAAACTATAAAACAGTCGTAGTGGTAGGGACATTTTCAGTTCATTGGTTTGCATTTTACTGGCACTGTGGTGGTTTACGACGAGGAAGATTCCCAATTAGCCAGTTTAAGTGTTTGTGTTACTCTGAGCATTTTGAAAAGTACACCCCCAGTGCACAAACATGTGTAACTGCGAACTAATTGGCAGTAAATTTTTAGACGTTTAATTATCCTTTAAGAACGTAGTGACAGTTAAAAAAGAAAATGCATCTTGGAAGCAATTGATTAAGACGTGCTGTCTTGAAGATAAACTTTTACTTACATGTACAATATGTTAAATTGTCTGGATGATTCTATAAAGGGATTGAAGACTGGAGTTTGTTTAAGGGTGAGTCATCGCGCTTGCACAATATCATATGCGCTCCACAGTTTGTTCAAGGGTGAGTCATCGCGCCTGCACAGTATCATATGCGCTCCACGGTTTGTTCAAGGGTGAGTCATCGCGCCTGCATAGTATCATATGCGCTCCACCCAGAGCTGCTAAATATTACCTGGCAGACTCTCTGAGCCTTTGCAAAACCGTATGTACTGGTAAGGACTTGAAATGGGGAGGGTGAAGAGGGACTATGAATCACTAAGCTAACCCCACTTGAATGATGGCAGCATTAAGATGGGCGTTGAACAGGCCAGTTTTCAGTGTCATGGACTAGGATTGTACTCCTGTTACCAGATCTTAAATTAAGTAAGCCGTTCTACATCATGCCACGGAAATATAAAATAAGGTAACCACATAAAAATCAAAACCACAGTTGACCACAAACTGCTTTCATTCGTACGCTCGTTAAAAAGGAATGCTGCTAAACTATGCGGCTGGCTGTTTGAAAACACTGGCAAATGTGTGGTCTGTCTTGACATGCTGTCAACAAATTGTAAAGCAGGTTGAGTTCTATGGGTGTGACGTCACCTTTAGACCTTGTTTGTCTGGCCCTGGTTGTTTTTGGCACCGACAGGGCAGCTAGGTGTCTGAGGTTTGCTTCCTTCCTTTCCAATTGGCCGCTGTGTTAAAGCGTATGCATTACTTCCATTTAGACTTGGCTAATCTTCTTCCTTACACTACACACTGAAGTTAATGCAATATCGCTGTTGACATTCGTCGTTCCCCCTTCCCGGGAAAAAAAGAAAAGAAAAGAGAGAGAGAAAGGAAGAGAGAGAAAGAAAGAGAGAGAGAGAGAGAGAGAAAGAGAGAGAGAGAGAACCCAAAAAAGAGGGAGAGACAGACAGACAGAGAGAGAGAGCCCCCAAAAAAGAGGGGGAGAGAGAGAGACAGATAGACAGAGACCAAGAAAGAGGGAGAAAGAAAGCGAGAGAGAGAGAGAGAGAGAGAGAGAGAGAGAGAGAGAGAGAGAGAGAGAGAAGCAGACAGACAGGACAGACCGACAGACTGACGGACAGAGAGAGAGAGAAGAAGAAGAAAAAGAAGAAGGAAAACAAAAGGAAGAGGACGAATGATCCACAATGCAATAGCATAATGGGACAACTCTATAAGAACAGGTTTCATCATCATCATCAGATGCCCTGCCGCATGGCGTTGGCGATCATGGACTTCCATCTGTCTCTATGTCTCGTTGCCCCTAGCATCTCCCCCACCCTCCTCGTCCCCAGCCACTCTGCAAGACCGTCCAGCATTTTCTCCTTGGGTCTACCTGGTGCTCTCTTTCCCTCCAGCTTTCCCGTTGTGACCAGGTGCTCCAAATCCCCCCTTCCTCATAAAATGGCCTATAAATGTTGCCTGTCTTTTCCTAATCTTCCTTATGAGTGATCTACTTGTGTCTGCCTCCATCAAGACTGTCTCGTTTGTTTTCTTTGCTGTCCATGGAACTCTCAACATTCTTCTTAGAAACCACATCTCGGCTGCCTCAATCCTGTTCTGGCTTTGCCTGTCGACTGTCTACGCCTCATATCCGTACAACAGTATTGGTTCTAAATAACATTCAAGAACTCTCTTCCTGATGTTAACTGATAGGCATTTGTTGGTAAGAATGCTTGTCATCTTCTTGAATGTTGTTTTGGCTTGGCCGATTCTGCTGGCTATTTCCATTTTTATTTTTCGATTGAAGAATTATTCAGACTGATCTGACAGTAGGCTCTATTTTCTTGTGTCTGTCTGTCTGTCTGTCTGTCTGTCCGTCTAGTTGGTTGGTTGGCTGGCTGGCTGGAATTTGTATTTTAGATGGAGGGGATTGATGGATGGATGGATGGATGGATGGGTGGGTGGGTGGAGGGATGTGAACACACGAATGTAGCTGTTTAACGTTAGCATTTTAACAGATACAAGAAACAGGCTCGTCTCTGTAGGAATTCGTGAAAATGTATTTGACAGATTTGGCCTGGGACACAGGAATAATTCAAATAACAATATTTTACGTAGGATTTTTCTTGTTCTGATGATTCATTCATCAGGCGACTCTTCTCTGTCTACTTTTTAATCAAACTGGGGATTGCTACATTCTAACCAGAATGAGGCTATGTGTGTGCTCACAGGTCTCACAGGGGCATTTCTCTTAACTATGCCTCGGTTTTAACTAACAACTTGCGGAAAGAAATCTCTCTGTATGTTGTTGTTGTTGATGTTGTTGTTTTCTGTGAAGAATTATTCAGACTGATCTGACAGTAGGCTCTATTTTCTTGTGTCTGTCTGTCTGTCTGTCTGTCTGTCCGTCTAGTTGGTTGGTTGGCTGGCTGGCTGGAATTTGTATTTTAGATGGAGGGGATTGATGGATGGATGGATGGATGGATGGGTGGGTGGGTGGAGGGATGTGAACACACGAATGTAGCTGTTTAACGTTAGCATTTTAACAGATACAAGAAACAGGCTCGTCTCTGTAGGAATTCGTGAAAATGTATTTGACAGATTTGGCCTGGGACACAGGAATAATTCAAATAACAATATTTTACGTAGGATTTTTCTTGTTCTGATGATTCATTCATCAGGCGACTCTTCTCTGTCTACTTTTTAATCAAACTGGGGATTGCTACATTCTAACCAGAATGAGGCTATGTGTGTGCTCACAGGTCTCACAGGGGCATTTCTCTTAACTAT
Source organism: Monoplex corrugatus (assembly GCA_030674185.1). NCBI lineage: Eukaryota > Metazoa > Mollusca > Gastropoda > Littorinimorpha > Ranellidae > Monoplex > Monoplex corrugatus. The sequence continues at coordinate 59,306,830 of CM060309.1, forward strand.
GCCTCGGTTTTAACTAACAACTTGCGGAAAGAAATCTCTCTGTATGTTGTTGTTGTTGATGTTGTTGTTTTCTGTTTTGTTGTTGTTGTTGTTGTGTGTGTGTTTTGGTTTGGTTTGGTTATTTTTTTGTTGTTGCTCAGCAACATAGAACTCCCCTTCAGTACCTATAAGACAAAGCAGTTGTCTGCTTACTTTCAAAAAAGCACCTCAAAACATATTTCTTTCAAAAGTATCTTGAAAAAACAATATAAATTTATGCTTGCGGCTCTGCTAAATTCAGTGCAACAACAAGGGAAATAACTATCCATTTAGTTTTCAATCATTAGACTCCTCATCCTTGTATGTGCGTGTTCGCCAGAAGAAGAGAGATTGTGTGTATGCCTTGCCCATCTTTTTTAAAAATATTTTAAAACCAGTATATGAGAATGTGGGTGTTGTTGTTAAATCGGGTGAGCAGAAAGAAAGGGAACGCACGATACCTATCAAGCCATTAGGCATTCTTGACATACCCATTGATGGTTGCACCTGTTTGCTTGCAATACTGATCCTTTTGATCAACTGATAGACTGTGTCAGTCCCCACCCTTCTTCCCTCACCAGTTGTGTTTTCTTTACTTTCGGTATCTCCGCCGTTGTGGGGATGCCGGGGGCTCCGTCAGTGTACATAGTATCCCCCGCCTTCTGGAAATTCTGGGCTAGGAATTTCCCTTTTTCTGCCACTCGCTTTGTTTCTTTCTTCCTCCTTTGCAGTCTGTCATTTCTTCCTCTCATTTTCTGCCTTGCTGATCCATTCACCTGTACGTGTTCGATATAGTCTTACATACTTAATTGATAATCGGGTACATATATTAAGTGCATTTTAGCTCTAGGGAAATGAGATATTCAAAAGCAATTTTTGGTAACTTAGGCCTGTTTTAATGTTTTCGATTCCATAGTTATTTTCGAATTTGTATTCAGGTATGTTTTTTAATCCTGTGTGCGATAAATTAGACGGAATGGTCAACGCCAAGTATATCTCTTTAGATTATGTGCGCGAATGGACCGATATGCGTACTCAATTTTATTTTCCTTCTTTTTTTTTTTTATTTCTTATTCTTTGTTGAAGCATTGTGCATGTTTTGAAACGGGTTACAACCCTGATATGGCTCTACGCAGTCGGCTGGGCTTTTAAACAAAAAATAACAATAACGGTATCTTCTCCGTGCCTTGGTTTTCACGTCGCTCCTATTCTCTGCATCTCCGAGTAAAGGTATGTAGGTTCAATCTATCCCGGTCCTAATGCCAGGTAGCTGGAAAAGATCGCTCCGTATCACATCACTGTAATGTTATACGGGAGAGGAGACCCTGCTTTTCTGTTGAGTTAGTTCCATGATATTTATGATCTGACTTGCAGGACACAGTGCCATGATCCGCCTAGGAACAGCCAAACAATTCTTATTTTATTTTGTCTGTTGAGACGAGGAATGAGATAGAGATAGAGAGAGAAGGGGGAAAGAGAAAGAGGGGAAGAGATAGAAGGAGGGGTGGAGTGACGGCGAGAGAGAGAGAGAGAGAGAGAGACAGAGAGAGGCAAACAGATAGATAGACAGACAGACAGACAGACAGACAGACAGTTATGCAGAGGTTTGTTGTGTTTTGGCCATGGACGTGCTCATAAATGGTTACCAAAGAGAAAAACACAGAAAGAGAGACGGTGACAGAGATAGAGATGATCTATGGGAGGATACACAAATCTCTTCTCTTTTTCAAAGAAGATTAAAATTGTTTGCTTGTGGAACAAGAAGAGGAATAAAAACAAAAAAGAGGGAAAATCTAAACCTCTTCTTACTGTACTTTCAGCCTAATGAAATGAAGTTGAAATAGATGATAGCATTGCTGGGAGAATGTCCTTCCTATGATCCAAACATGAAGGAAGATCATGATAATCATTACGCCGTTTATAAATCGCCAAATCTTGATTCAAGAATCAAAAACAAGGCGTTCACTCTCATCATTCACCAAGACAATCATCCACGACGACCAGAGCTCCAGGGTACAAAGCACACGCAAACTTAGAGGGGGAAGATAGGAGGGGAGTAGGGCGTATGACCCCTGACCTAAGCCACCATTCTCCCTCCCTCCCCCCTCTCTCAATATCATAGAGGGGGAGAGGGACAGAGAGAGAGAGAGAGAGAGACAGACAGACAGACAGACAGACAGAGAATG
>CM060309.1:59336533-59341533 GCA_030674185.1 Monoplex corrugatus
TATTACTATACTATATAGATCCATGATTTTATCACTATACTATGATAGATCCATGATTTTATCTCTATACTATGATAGATCCATGATTTTATCACTATACTATGATAGATCCATTATTTTATTTTTATACTATGATAGATCCATGATTTTATTACTATACTATGATAGATCCATGATTTTATCACTATACTCTGATAGATCCATGATTTTATCTCTATACTATGATAGATCCATGATTTTATCACTATACTATGATAGATCCATGATTTTATCACTATACTATGATAGATCCATGATTTTATCTCTATACTATGATAGATCCATGATTTTATCTCTATACTATGATAGATCCATGATTTTATCACTATACTATGATAGATCCATTATTTTATTTTTATACTATGATAGATCCATGATTTTATTACTATACTATGATAGATCCATGATTTTATCACTATACTCTGATAGATCCATGATTTTATCTCTATACTATGATAGATCCATGATTTTATCACTATACTATGATAGATCCATGATTTTATCACTATACTATGATAGATCCATGATTTTATCTCTATACTATGATAGATCCATGATTTTATTACTATACTATGATAGATCCATGATTTTATCACTATACTATGATAGATCCATGATTTTATTACTATACTATGATAGATCCATGATTTTATCACTATACTATGATAGATCCATGATTTTATCTCTATACTATGATAGATCCATGATTTTATCACTATACTATGATAGATCCATTATTTTATTTTTATACTATGATAGATCCATGATTTTATTACTATACTATGATAGATCCATGATTTTATCACTATACTCTGATAGATCCATGATTTTATCTCTATACTATGATAGATCCATGATTTTATCACTATACTATGATAGATCCATGATTTTATCACTATACTATGCCAGATCCATGATTTATTACTATACTCTCATAGCTCCATGATTTTATTACTGCTCTTTTACAGATCCAAAGATTTCATCAGTGTACTATCATAGATCCATGATTTTATTACTATACTATCGTAGATCCGTATATACTATTATAGATCCATGATTTTATTACTATACTATCGTAGATTCATGATTTTATTACTATACTGTCATAGATCCATGGTTTTATCAGTGTACTATCATATATCTATGATTTTATTACTGCGCTATCATAGACCCAAGATTTTATTACTATACAATCATAGACCCAAGATTTTATTACTGTGTTGTCATAGGTCCATGATTTTATTACTGTACCATCATAGATACATGATTTTATTAGTGTACTATCTTTCTAACAACATCGAACATTTGATTCACTTTTTTTTTTACCACCAAGCTTCAAGGCAACTGACAGGACCTGAAGAACAGGCCAGGTCATCTGCCAAATTTGGCCTGATCAAGTAGATAGTGAACAGAAGAAATTTCACACTTACAGGCAGCAAGTTCAGTTTCTGGCGCTTGGCTCTAAGAGTCTGTACAATTTGCTCGTCTGAGTCATCAGCATGGATGTCCTTGGCACTGTGGTGGGATTCCTGCCCTTCGTTTTCCGATGTCCTCTGTGCTAGCGCAGTGAGCTGCTGTTCGTTCATCAGTCTTCACATCAGCCATTTTTCGTTCTATGGATCTTCTTGCTAAACATGGTATAGATTCTCCGTTCACAGACACATGGGAATTTCATTTACATAGCTGAAAGGACATGTATTATTTCATCCTTTTAGTTACTATTTTTTAATGATACATTTTTTTTTTATTAAGCACAATGTTATTGGCATATTTCAAGACCCTCTGCTGAACTGGTAAAAAAAAATGAACGGGTGTTTGGAATTTTAGGACATCAGTGAAGCACTTAATGAACAATTTAAAAACGCCATTGACCTAAAACTTTGACGAATTTTGTACTCTCTGATGTTGATAAAACATGATAAGAGATTGATCTTATCAAGACATGAGAAATATCATCTATTCATACATGCAAGATTGACAACTGAATTTCAGACGTGGTCATTACTTCAGAGATCATTAAATATAAAGTTATAAAGACTGACAATACACTATCAGAAAATGTCTTCAAACCATGACTTTTTTTTTGTATTAGTTCAACACAGAACTGCACTTTCGCACGCCATGTTTCTCATCAGAAAACAGACTTATTATCACCATGGCATGTATTCAGTTGTAATTTTGCAATGACTATACAACAGTTTAAGTTGACACCATCAGAAGTTTTAACTGTTTATGAGTTGGTATCACTATTTCCTTTGTTCTCAGTTTAAAAGAATAACCCATGAGTAACCTATTTAGAAAACACAAAAAACAAAAGAGAGACTGTTATCGTCTATGAAAGGAATATTCTACTTCTTGTGTTTACTTGGCATGAGCGCACAAAGACTGCCACAGTTTCAGTTTCTCAAGGCTAAATTCTTTGCACTGGGATTGAATTCCGTATTCACTGACATCATTGATGCCATGTGATGGAGAAGACTACAATGATGCTGCAGCGTTAATGGCAAAGCCTTTCTGGTTTCTATTGAATGACCACACACTCACACAAACACGGAAATAGACACACACACACACATACACACACACACACACACACACACACACACACACACACACATATTATATATATATAATCACACATACACACACACTCATACACACAAATACACACACACACACACACACACACGCATACACACACACTCATACACACAAATATATACACACACATGCACACACTCATACACACACACATACATGTACACACACACACACATTCACACACATACACATACACATACACACATACATACACACACACATACACACACGCATACAACACACACACACACGCAACCCCACACACACACACACACACACACACACACACACACACATCAATATCATCCTCAACATCATTATCAGCATCACATCATCATTATCATCATCATTATCATCAAAACCACCACGACGACTACCACCACCACATTCTGCTTACACAAACATATATAAAAGCCCCCCCCCCCCCCCCCCTCCAAAAAAAAAAAAAGAAGTCTTCTAAAATAGAAACAGTTTTTCATCTTCAGTTTTTGTGAAAGATTCCAGAAATGAATTCCCCAAGACCACGGTCCAAAATAGCAACAGTATATATCGTTTATTGTATGCCGCTGCTCTCCTAAGGCAGTTGAACTTGCTGCCCATTACACATCATCAGACGTTTTTTTTTTTTTTTTAGTGAAGCTCGGAGAAGTCAAACTCCAACTGTTCCCCCGTGGGGATGTCAGGGGGATATTGCAGTAGAAATAGCATCCCCACCTTCTGGAATTATGTGCTAAAAACTCCCTCTTTTCTGTCACTTTGTTTCTGCCTTGTTCCTTTGCTTTCTGTCATTTCTTCCTATCATTTTCTGCCTTGCTGGGCCATTCACCTGTACATGTATGTGTTGGATAAAGTCTTACATACTTTCTGTTAGGATTGAAAATTGGGTACATGTATTAACTGTATTTTTGCTGTAATGAAATGAGATATGCGGAAGCAATTTTAGGTAATTTAGGCATTTATGTACATATATGTTTTAGTGTCCGCAGTTATACTCAGATTTATATTCTGTTATATTTTGTTAGGTCTCCTATGTGATAAATTGGACGGAGTGGTCGACGCCAGGTGCATCTCCGTAGATTATGGGCGTGAATGCATTGATATGTGTACTTACTTTTCATTTCATTTTTTTTTCCTGTTTAAGTACTGTGTACGTTTTGAAACGGTTATAGCCCTGATATGGCTTTGTGCAGTCGGCTGGGCTTTAAACAAAACATAGCACTAACAATAGTTCCAGCTGACCACATCCTACAATGTTACTGCACAGTATGTATGTTTGCTGGGCGAGCATGCTGATGTTTTCATGTTCCGATCAACCACCCAGGCATGACCTACAGGATTTTTCACGTAGGCTACATGTATGATATTTGGCATGCGTGAACACAAGAAAGGGATTTCAAACGCTGGTTCGTGTGTTTATCTGCTTCAGTCTTTCTCAAGTGGTTAATCTTACAATCTTCCAATTCTGGGATAGGGAAGGGGAGGAGAAGAGAAACAGAATTATTGCTGTCAACACCAGCATCCTGATTATGCTACTACTTATGCCTTAGGGAAAAAAAGATATATTTTCTACCAGCTTCTCCATCCATCTCTCTCTCTCTCTCTCTCTCTCTCTCTCTCTCTCTCTCTCTCTCTCTCTCTCTCTCTATCTCTCCCTCTCTCTTTCTCTCTCTCTCTTCTCACACACACACACACTTTCTCTCTCTCTCTCTCACTCTCTCATTCACTCACTCACGCACACACATACACAACACACATACGCATTTACACATGTGCACTCCGCACATACACTCACACATACGTGCTGTAACACATACATAGTCACAAACACACGCACTCACGCGCGCGCGTGCTCGCGCACTCTCCCCACCCCGTCTCCGTCTCTTACGATTTGTCTTTCACTAACCCAAATGTCCTAAACAAAATCAGATGTTAGCTTGCACACAATCGTATGCACAATCATATGCACGCACACGAACCGCATAACACATACAACCATATGTATACATGCACAGACATTCATAAACATATAAGCACGTACATGCATGCATGCATACATACATACATACATACATACATACATACATACATTCATGCACACATACATACATACATACATACATACATACATACATACATACGTACGTACACACACACGCACGCACGCACACACACACACACACACACACACACACACACACACACACACACACACACACACACACACACACACACACCACGTAAACACATACATTTTACATACATAATGGACCCCCCTCTCGTTGATCAGAATGATGAGTCTTTTATCGCTCGGGATGGGTCAACATATGGTCTACAAGACTGATCCTGCAGTCACATGTTTT
>CM060309.1:59351533-59354033 GCA_030674185.1 Monoplex corrugatus
TCTGCTGGTCAAATACTAGCTTGGTTTGAACAGGACACGTTGTCTGTCTTGGGATTAGGAGTTTGCTCAACACGGAATTCATCGCACTTAGACAATTCCATATGCGCTCTGCCCGAATCTGCCAGCCATATTCTGGCAGACTTCCTTCCCTTAGCCTGCACAAACCCTGTGCACTTGTATGGTTTTGTCTTTATAGTTTCAATTTCACTTTCTCAAGATGACGTCTCCGCGCTCGGAATGAATTCTATATGCATTAACGTCACAGGTGCCATGTGATGGAGAAGATCCAGAATGATCACGGTACAAGCCTTAAGCCTGCACATAAACCCATGAGCTAGTCAGGTCCTGAGGTCCTATCTAGATAGTTCTATAACCCTGGAATCGTAGGGGAGCGAGGTGGCAGAGACCTCAACCTTTCCCGGGTCCAGCACCACGAGGGAGGCGCCCATCCCCTCTCCCTGGCTCCAAATTTATATTCATATTCACATATCTTTTTACCAAGACTTCCGAAAGGCAAGAAGGCTAATTGGTCTTCAAGAGGTGGGACCTGGGAAATCAACCTATCTCTCCAATGTTTGATACCAAGGCGGCCGGGCAATGCCCTTCTCTTCATGATTTTCAACTGCCGTGGGATCTTTAACGCGCGCAGCCAGAAAGCGCACGGGTCCGACTCGTTTTCGTCCCCTTCCGAAAGACTAGACGTTCAGTTCGATTTTCCTGTCAAACTAAGGAGAAAAGTCGAGACCGTTACAGGGGAGTGAACTCTGAAACTTCCCGTTTAGTTATTGGCAAGCGAACGTCGGAACTAAGTAATCTAACTCCTGAGACTCACGGAGTTATCTCCCATGTAGAATTTCTCAAATCCAACACAGTTTGCGCTAATAGTTAATATTTAAAACTTTCCCTGCTTCCCTCTTATTTCCTTTGGTGAACGTCGGAACCATTCTGCCACTCTTTTCCCTTTATAGAAAACAACAGAGCATCTCAAAGATGCTTCTGCTTGGAGAGCTGAATCGAGGTTACCGTGAGCAGGAAGACGACTGACGCGTTAGAAGAACAGTCTGAACGCCAACCCTATCAGCTCCCCCTTCCTCACCCCCCACCCCCCGTGGGGATGCCGGGGGCTCTTTCAGTATAAAATAGTATCCCCACCTTCTGGAAATTTTGTGGTAGAAATTTCCTCTTTTCTCTCACTCTCTCTTTTTCTGCCTTGTTCCTTTGCTTTCTGTCATTTCTTCCTATCATTTTTCTGCCTTAATGGTCCATTCACCCGTATGTGTTCGATAAAGTCTTACGTACTTTTTTTTAGGATTGATAATTGGGTGAATGTATTAAGTGCAATTTTGGCTCTGGGGAGTTGAGGTATGCGGAAGCAGTTTTAGGTAATTTATGCCTGATTTTATAAATGTTTTTGTGTCCTTAGGTGTGTTTATATTTGTATCCAGGTGTGTTTTTTTTTAAATATCCCTGTGCGATAAATTGGACGGAGTGGTCAACGTCAGGGGCATGTCTTTAGATTATTTGCGTAAATGCTTTGGTGTGTGTACTTTTTTTTTTCCATTTTTCTGCCTGTTGACGTTTTGTATTTTTTGAAGCGGTCGTAGCCCTGATATGGCTCTACGCAGTCGGCTGGGCTTTAAACAACAATAACAGTAACAACAACCTTATCAGCTGAGACATTAACACCTCCAACAGGGAGGACACTGCCTGCAAATAGACAAAACTGGTGACAGCGGTGTACGCAGGACACAGGCACATTTAACCTTTCGACTCCCGCACCCTGCCCACCAGCATCCTGCATTGTCAGCCATGCTAAGAAACAAAAACTTAACCCTTTGACTCCCTCATCCTAATCAGCAATTTCCCGCAGGAAGCTGGTGGATAGGGTGAGGGAGTCAAATGGATAGGTGTGGAAGTCAAAGGGTTAAATTTTTGCAGTTGGTGGATAGGGTGCAGGAGTCAAAGGGTTAAGTTTTTGCAGTTGATGGATAGTGTGAGGGAGTCAAAGGGTTAAGTTTTTTACAGTTGGTGAATAGGGTGCGGGAGTCAGAGGTTAAACAGCGTAGAGCGGCTGCTATTCAAAAGAAGACGGACCAACGGAAGCAGAACACACGCCTATAGTACCCCCTTCCTATACTATACAGCACCTCTGGAAGCATATTGTGTACCTCCAGGTTCGGGTCGTGTACGGCCACATGAAGACCTACACCAGACGATGAAGATCAGTGTGCCTACTACTCCCCGTCTCGTTCACAGGAAAGTCCGCTATCGTAACATCATAATGGTTATCATCAGGATCTAAGCCACCACGAACTGTAACGCGGCTTGTGTGTGTGTGTGTGTGTGTGTGTGTGTGTGTGTGTGTGTGTGTGTGTGTGTGCTTTCTTGTGTGTGTGTGTGTGCACGTTTTGTGCATTGTCTAATTATATTACAGACCTCAGTGGGGTTTTTTGTTGGTGGTGGTGGTGATGGCGTTCTTGTTGTTTTCACTTGGGTTTTT
>CM060309.1:59376533-59389033 GCA_030674185.1 Monoplex corrugatus
TCTTCACACTTATACGCTGGTTTCGTTAACCCTTTTCCTACCAAGAAAGATAGGTCACTGTACTAACTATTGACCAAGTAATGTTAGGAGATGACTTCAGAAACACTGAAATTACGCCTGTTTTTTGCCATTTTAGCCGCTTCAAACGTCGTGTAAATGCAGAAAGGAAATGACAATAGTATACTCCCTTTGCCAGAAAAGGATTACGTCAGCAATGCGGTAATTTTCTATTTATATACTCGAAACTGAAACTACGGTTCAGGGCACGAAATCCTCGTGACGCGGTCCACGGCGAGAGAAAGCTGAGTCACGAGGATCTCGTGACGCGGTACGGAATGTGTTACGTCAGCAGAAAGTCATGTCCTCTGTACATCTTCATGGTTTGGTCTGACTGTAGTGTTCTATCAGGCTTACTTGTCTGATGGGTCCTTCAGGACTATTGACAGTCACCTTAATAATGAGTCTATTGCGGCAGGAGACTCGTCCGTTCAGAAAGAGGTCACAGTCTCCAGACGTCTTCATGATGGTCTAGACACTGATAATCACAGTTAATTGTTCAACATGAAGTAATTCTATTAGTTATTCTATCCAAAGGGGAAACACTTGTCTTTGGACGTCCTTATATTCATGCTGTTATCTATCAGGTTTGTGCGTTCGCTAAGAAACAAATATGGCCCGCTTGAGCTTTTTCCACTTGCATGCATTTCACCGATTCTTGTTTTGTTATGGATGTTTCAGAATGGTTATTTCATTTACACCACAGACGAAGATGGTGCGTAAGAGACGAACATGGCTTACAAGGTAGAGTATTTCTGATTCTTGGAAAAAGAATGTATCTACCGATTGGTGCAAATGAACGTAACTGCTCATTTGACCCCATTTCTTAACTTGGTGATTCGCACAGATTATTGAAAATTTAATGTTCAAGAAACGATTTCCCTGGGGAAATAGTTTCATTCGTTTACTTGAAAATACAACACGAGAAGATCATTCATAAGGAAGATTAGGAAAAGACAGCAACATTCTTATGCCATTTTATGAGGAAAAGGGAATTGGAGCACCTGGGCACAACAGGAAAGCTGGAGGGAAAGAGAGCACCAGGTAGAACCATGGAGAAAATATTGGACGGACTTGCAGAGTGGCTGAAGACGTAGAGGGTGTAGGAGATGATTGAGGCAACAAGGGATAGAAACAGATGGAACGCCGATGGAAACGGATGGAACGCCATGATCGCCAACGCCACGTGGCATGGCATCTGATGATCGATGATGATGATGATGATGATGATGACTTGAAAATACGCAAAACTTTGAGAACGTAATAAATTTTCCTGAACCCTCATTAAAACCAAGCCTGTCCCATGTTCATTCTGTTGGGAACACAATGTATGCATGTGGGTGGAAAGAGCGATCCATAAAGTGAAACGCGAGGTGGGGGAGGGACAGAACACGTAAGAACATTTACAAACATGTTAGCACGTTCACGAGCATGTACCTGACGCCAGTTACAGCCAAAGTTTATCTCACTTCCTAGATGTCAGTGTCCTTTTCTGAAGCAGAGCTGCACTACATGACATCCAGTAGTTAACCGGTAATGTAGAGATTAGCGCAGTGGGCTGGCGACTGGAGTGTTGGGGTTTGAATCCGTATTGGCCCACCATGTGGGATTGATCAGATTCGACTGGCAGCGCGTTTCTTAGCTGGGTTTTCTGTTGTGAGGCTGACTAAGAGGTCGTGGCAAGACCATAACATCAGATTCGCCACAAAGATTGCTGTCACATCTGAACGCTGAGAGTAAAATCCTCTTCTCTGACACGGCAGCAACACTGACTAAACACCTCATAGAAACTGAATGAGTTCTTGGGTGTTTCAGTACAGAAAGAAGGCAATCCTTGGAGTGTTTAGCAGAGAAAAGGGACATCGACGTGGTGTGTTAGTACAGAAAGAAGGCGATCCTTGGAGTGTTTAGCAGAGAAAAAGGGACATCGACTTGGTGTGTTAGTACAGAAAGAAGGCAATCCTTGGAGTGTTAAGCAGAGAAAAGGGACATCGACGTGGTGTGTTAGTACAGAAAGAAGGCAATCCTTGGAGTGTTTAGCAGAGAAAAGGGACATCGACGTGGTGTGTTAGTACAGAAAGAAGGCAATCCTTGGAGTGTTAAGCAGAGAAAAGGGACATCGACGTGGTGTGTTAGTACAGAAAGAAGGCAATCCTTGGAGTGTTAAGCAGAGAAAAGGGACATCGACGTGGTGTGTTAGTACAGAAAGAAGGCAATCCTTGGAGTGTTAAGCAGAGAAAAGGGACATCGACGTGGTGTGTTAGTACAGAAAGAAGGCAATCCTTGGAGTGTTTAGCAGAGAAAAGGGACATCGACGTGGCGTGTTAATACGGAAAGAAGGCAATCCTTGGAGTGTTAAGCAGAGAAAAGGGACATCGACGTGGTGTGTTAGTACAGAAAGAAGGCAATCCTTGGAGTGTTAAGCAGAGAAAAGGGACATCAACGTGGTGTGTTAGTATAGAAAGAATGCAATCCTTGGAGTGTTAAGCAGAGAAAAGGGACATCAACGTGGCGTGTTAGTACAGAAAGAAGGCAATCCTTGGAGTGTTAAGCAGAGAAAAGGGACATCGACTTGGTGTGTTAGTACAGAAAGAAGGCAATCCTTGGAGTGTTTAGCAGAGAAAAGGGACATCGACGTGGTGTGTTAGTACAGAAAGAAGGCAATCCTTGGAGTGTTTAGCAGAGAAAAGGGACATCGATGTGGTGTGTTAGTACAGAAAGAAGGCAATCCTTGGAGTGTTAAGCAGAGAAAAGGGACATCGACGTGGTGTGTTAGTACAGAAAAAAGGCAATCCTTGGAGTGTTTAGCAGAGAAAAGGGACATCGACGTGGTGTGTTAGTACAGAAAGAAGGCAATCCTTGGAGTGTTTAGCAGAGAAAAGGGACATCGATGTGGTGTGTTAGTACAGAAAGAAGGCAATCCTTGGAGTGTTTAGCAGAGAAAAGGGACATCGACGTGGTGTGTTAGTACAGAAAGAAGGCAATCCTTGGAGTGTTTAGCAGAGAAAAGGGACATCGACGTGGTGTGTTAGTACAGAAAGAAGGCAATCCTTGGAGTGTTTAGCAGAGAAAAGGGACATCGACGTGGTGTATTAGTACAGAAAAAAGGCAATCCTTGGAGTGTTTAGCAGAGAAAAGGGACATCGACGTGGTTTGGCATGATCTGGCAAAGTATGTACGGATCAGTCCCGTACAAGATGATTCAACTAGCTCTCGAAATGTGTCATGTTTTAAAGAACATCCGACAAATTGTGAAATACTTTTTCATGGCTTTTCAGTGCGGTTTTTCACAAAGGAATTCATCAGTTGCAAATATCAATCCAGAATGGAACAGTTTAGCATCATAGTATGCCATAATCATTTTGATGGTTTCAGTTTTAGTATTTCATAAGTCGCGTTCTACCTTCACCTCCCCATGTCAAGACCTTGTCAGCGCACAGGAAATTGTGCAGGCTCAAGGTGTCTGCTAAATAACCACTTTCAGATTTGGGAGGAGTGCGTAGGGGAATTGTCCATGTGCGAAAAATCCTCTTGAAGAAACTCGGGATTCTAGATAAATCAGAATGTGATGAATTCCTCTTTAACAAGTTCTGAATTCTGGAGCCAAGTATTCTTCTCTATTTAGGAACAAGTAAAGAACCTTGTGCCAAATCATGTTCACCTGACCTGCCTCACGCTGCTTATAATTGGTAGGAATTTCAGACACAGGGTTGAACTACAAGAAAGTCTACAAACTGAATATGCCAGACAAGAAATGTTATATTTTTAAACATTGATGCAGACACAATATAATCTAAGAGAAGAAACGGAGTGTCCATTCATGTTTATATTCTTCCCGCTGCGTACACATTTGATGGAAACACTGTCATCGGGAATGTTCAGATTTACTTCGGAAGTCCTATAATTAGATGCGTTCGTTTGATAGAAGAGAAAAACAGCCACTCGATTATCTTCAAGCTTAATGCACCCACAGATGTTTTTTGTTTGTTTGTTTGTTTGTTTTTGTTTGTGGGGTTTTTGTGTGTGGATAGTTCTTGTTTAAAACTCATTATTTTGTTTACAAGCCAGACGACGATATACCATCGAAGGGGAAAAAAATCCCCTAAAATACTTCACCTTAGAATAGAGTGCATCTTAAACGTTAAAAACATATGTCTTAAAACTGGCACACAGCGAAATGGAAGCGTGACACTGACAGTCGTAGCTGTTCATTACAGCCTGTTTACGCTGGGATGGTTGCCTCTTTTCATACAGCCGTGCGGACTCGAGAACTCCCGTTTCGGGTTCAGCTCCATTATACCCAGCGACATAGAAATGACCTGTTGTCTGCCCATCCCATTTCCTAATGCTCCGTTCATTTTTACAGGTGTCAGTATTTCGTAAGTTCCCCCTTACAGAACTTATGTCATGTTTTTAATTAGTCGTTGGTTTGTCGGTTGTTGTTGGTGATGGGGGTGGTTTTGGGTTCGTTGTTGTTGTTATTGTTCTCTCTCTCTTTCTCTCTCTCTCTCTCTTTCTCTTTGTGTCTGTGTGTGTGTGTGTGTGTCTGTGTGTGTGCATGTATGTGTGTATGTGTGTATGTGTGTGTTGTTATTCTCTCTCTCTCTCTCTCTCTCTCTCTCTCTCTCTCTCTCTTCTCTCTCTCTCTCTGTTTGGGGAGGAGGGGGCTTTGTTTGACTGTTTCTTGTTTTTTTGTTGTTTTTTTGTTTTGTTTTGCATTTTAGCCTTCCGATTTCTCTCAGATGGGTGCAGCCATCTTGTTTTGACCACATTGTGCATGTGGTATGTTGCTGCACAGTCTGCATTCTCCTTCTTTGATGGTGTGAACATGCTGGATGTTTTTATGTGTCCGTAAGCCGCTGGACACTGACATGACTTACAGGATATTTAGTATGCATACATCACCCCCCCCCCCCCCCCTGACCCCTGTGGGGATGCCGGGCGCTCTTTCAGTATAAATAGTACCCCACCTTTTGGAAATTATGTGCTAGAAATGTCCTCTTTTCTGTCATTCTCTTTGTTTCTGCCTTGCTTCTTTGCTTTCTCTCATTTCTTCCTATCATTTTCTGCCTTGCTGGTCCATTTACCTGTACGTGTTCAGTTAAAGTCTTACGTACTATGTCTTAGGATTGATAATTTGGTACATGTATTAAAGTGCATTTTTGGCTCTAATGAAGTGAGTTTTGCAGAGGCAATTTGGGGTAATTTGGGTCCGTTTTTACGAATGTTTTGATGTCCTTAGTTATCTTTAAATTTGTATTCATGTATGTTTTTTTAACTCCCCTGTGTGATAAACTGGACGGACTGGTCACCACCAGGGGCATCTCCTTAAATCATGTGCACGAATGCATTGATATGTGTACTGAATTTTCTTTTTTTTTTTTTTTTTTCCTCTGGAAAATATTGTATACGTTTTGAATAAGTCATAGCCCTGATATGGCTCTACGCAGTCGACTGGGCTTTAAACAAAAATAACATAGACAGTAGTGTGCATATTTGATGTTCTGAGTGCGTATATATTTTAAACAAAAGGGCACTAGCAGATCTGGATACGTGTCGACCTAGGAAAGTCTGAAAATCTTCACCTATCACCCCCATCAGCCAGGAGGTACCCAGAGAGGAGGATCAAACTCCAGACCTTCCGATTGTTTGGTCTGACATCTTACCCACTTAACAACCGCATCCGTCATTTCACGTCTGAATTTTCCAATCATTCTGGTGATGTCATCTTGTCATAACCCCCCTTTTTTTGTTGTTGTTGCTTTTTTGTTGTTGTTGTTGTTGTTTGTTTTTTGTTTACCTAGTATCTGATAGTTTACGCCAATCAACTCGGGAAGTCAGTGGCATGGTTTTATGGGGATGGATTACCACGTGAAAGACTGACAAGCTATAATTTGACACGCGACACGTGAGGCAACGGCTGTTTGATAATGTGATTGTATGCACTGCTATTCCTTTGCTTTGGTCCAAGCTGGCAGGAAAATGCTCAGCGGTCTCTCTTTTCTCTTCTCTCTCTTTCTCTCTCTCTCTTTCTCTCTGTCCTCTCTCTCTCTGTCTCTGTCTCTCTCTCTCTCTGTCTCTCTGTCTCTCTCTCTTTCTCTCTCTCTGTGTCTCTGTCTCTCTCTCTCTCTGTGTCTCTCTCTCTGTCTCTATCTCTCTCTATCTCTGTCTCTGTCTCTCTCTCTCTCTCTCTCTCTCTCTCTCTCTCTCTCTCTCTTAGCCAGCAAGCATCGGGACTGTTTGAATCTCTCTTTTAGTTCATGTCGACTGGAAGTAGAGATGTGCGTGTGTGTGTGTGTGTGTGTGTGTGTGTGTGTGTGTGTGTGTGTGTGTGTGTGTGTGTGTGTGGTGCCTGCGTGCATATATACATGCATGCGTGTGAGAGAGAAAGAGATGGAGAAAAGAAGTAGAAGAAGGACACAGAGAGAGACAGAGACAGAGAGACAGACAGACAGACAGAGGGAGAGTGATAGAGAAACAGACAGACAGACAGAGAGAGAAAGAGACAGATAGACAGAGAGAGACAGACAGACAGACACAGAGAGACAGACAGACAGACACAGAGAGACAGACAGAGACAGACAGACAGACAGAGAGACAGACAGACAGGCAGAGAGACAGATAGACAGGCAGAGAGACGGACAGACAGAGACAGACAGACAGAGACAGACAGAGACAGACAGACAGAGACAGACAGAAGACAGACAGAGACAGACAGACAGACAGAGACAGACAGACAGACAGACAGAGAGATAGACAGACAGAGAGGGATTGACAGTAGAGAGAGAGAGAGGGGAGAAACAGACAGACAGACAGACAGAGAGGGGGAGAGAGAGGGAGAGACACAGACAGAGAGAGAAGGAGAGACAGACAGACAGACAGACAGACAGACAGAGATGTGAAGATTTGCTCAACTCTGCATGAGAGATCGTCACCAATTTTTGTTATAATATCATGTGGACTGTTTAGTTCCCAGTTTCTGAAGATAACGAACGTCTCAGCGCTCGGAATGAATTACCACATACAATGCAATGGTGCCATGTGATTGAGATCGAAAATGTTTTCAAAATGATCATGGCACAAGTCTTAAAAGCCCCATGAGCTGGCAAGCTGCTGAAGTCCTTATTATATATTGTTTGTATCGGTCGATCACTGGAACAATTTTTTTTTTGGCTACATTGTAATGGCATGTCTGTCTGTGTATCACATCGTTATTTTGGCTGGGGAAGGAGGCGGGGGGGGGGGGGGGGGGAGGGGGGGGCACATGCATACAGTTAGCCACTTAGTAAAACTTTCCTCATCAAAGATGTATGTTGATCAAATCGAAGAAAGCAGCCCCAATTAATACAAAAAATAGCCTCATCTGCAAGCCAATAGGATTGGAATAACATCTCCCTTATCGAAGCTCCTCCATCTATCGTCTTCAACTAAGAAAAATTTACGGAAAAATAAATGGATAGATAGATAGATAAATAGATAGATAGGTAAATAAATAATAAGTAAATAAATATATAAATAAATTAAATAATAAATAAAATGATTAAAATGAATGAAGTAGATTAAAAAATTTAATACATAAATAAATCAATAAAAGAATATATAAAAATGAATAAAGGGTAGATAAAAATAATAAATAATAAACAACACACACAGACACACACCCCGACGCCCCCCTCCACACACACACACACACACACACACACACACACACACACACACACCACGCAACAGCAACAATGCAAGGGCAACACACACAGAAACACAAAAACAAAATCATATAAACAAAAACAAACGGGTTATACAATAAGGAAACAAAACAAAACAGGCAAAACAATATAACAACACACAAACAACATACAGAACAAAACAAAACTAGGCAAAAAACAAGCACATGGGAACCTTAAGCTTCCTAACTGACTTTTCCATAACTTCAAATTTCCTTTAGATCTCTTGATTCAGGAAAATCCCAACAAAACTTTTGTTCCCCGATGTAGGAGTCTGCTCAGTGTTACTTTTGAGATGGTACCAACGTTTTGACTGATTGATGATGGTTCATGTCTTTCCTTTCACAGTACAGTTTCGGCTTCTTCCTCGTGAAAGCGTGAGTCTGGAAAATAAGCCACCAAGGTCAAGGCCACAGGTACCGATATATTGCCGCAAGTTAGTACCTTTCGAAAAAGATAAACGCAAACAGCACTTTATCAGAAACTTTTGATAACTGTCAAACAGTGGGGGGGGGTTTTTATTGTTGTGACGGTCGGCTTGAAGTTTGATTTGAGCTGAAACTTTTTCAAGGTCTCATTGATCTTGAAAAGTGCAAAGTCTGGATTATCTGTAACAGTTTTTGTATAAAAGAAGGAAATTGTTAAGATATGTTTTGCCATCTTGTGTGTGTGTGTGGTTGTAATTGTTTGTTGTTTTGTTTTTGTTTTTGGTTGTTTTTGTTTGTTTGTTTGTTTGTTTCTGCTTTTTGTTGTTGTTTTGTTTTGTTTTCTGGGGGGTGTTTGTTTGGACAGTTTGGTTGTTTGTTTGATTTCTCGAAACTATGATGTTGTGTTAAACGTATTCGTTGCAGTCTGTTGAAGTGTTCATAATGTTATATAGTATTACTTTTGGGGGAAAGATGGACCCGACTGGTCTGAATCATGTTTAGCTTATGGGACTGAGTAGAACATTCAGTCCCACTCAGTCCAAAGTTTGATAATTAGTAACAGAAGAGTTAAGTTAAAAGCGATCAATATTTAATTTAACGGTTATGATTCACATACTTTTAATTCATTGTTAAGAACATAGACGTATGTCGTGTGAGTTGAAGTTTGTTTCCTGGTGTCATTGTATTTGGAGGATAGACGGCAACACACAGCCATAAGGGTTTTCTTGTTGCTGTTTTGTTTGTGTTTTTGTTGTTTATTTATTTATTTCATTTATTTATTTATTTATCTATTTATTATTGTTATTATTTATTATTATCCATTTTATATATATATTTATTTATTTATCTATTAATTATTTATTTATTTTTGGCTGTTTTTCCCCCCATCTGTCACCACCTCTGCGTCATCACCTCGGCGCCATTTTTTTTGGTATTAATATCGGCCTGAAACAATTTTTCGTAATGCTATGATGATGTATGGCGATGGAGATGATAACCATGATGCTAAACGGTTCCATTCTGGGTTGAGATTTGCAAAACAGGACTGCATTCGTCCGTTTCCTTTCATTCTTTTCCTTAATGGTTTACCAGGCCCTAGAAATCAGACACCTGCGGTGTTGTCAGGAAATTTTTATACATGGTCCCTCACTCTCGTGACATCTTTGAAGTGGATGAAAATCGACTGTGTTTTCTCAGGCTTTCCAATAAGACAGTAACACACCAGCTCAGGGTTGGTCAAACTTTCAATCAATTGGAATATCCTGGATTTGACCTGGAGGCAAAAGAGTTGACCTTTTTTTTTTTTTTACTCCCAAGTCAACATGAGAACAGAACTACCAGCGCTTAAAGTCCCTTCGTTTGTATAAACAACTGAACATCAAATATGATGCGTTAAAGTTCTTGCACATTTGTCAGCAGTTGGCATATAAAGACATGAAAAAACACCCAGCTTGCACGCCCACTGAAGACGGAGTATGCAGACTGTGCAGCAGGATATCGTCTGC
Organism: Monoplex corrugatus; assembly: GCA_030674185.1. Classification (NCBI taxonomy): domain Eukaryota; kingdom Metazoa; phylum Mollusca; class Gastropoda; order Littorinimorpha; family Ranellidae; genus Monoplex; species Monoplex corrugatus. The sequence goes on from CM060309.1 coordinate 59,386,248, forward strand.
ATAATGTGGGCTAAACAGAAGAAAAAAAACATACACACATGAACACACACACACACACACACACACACATACACACGCACGAACGCACACGCGCACGCACACACACGCACGCACGCACAGACAGACAGACACACACGCACACAGACACACACATGCACACACACACACACACACACACACACACACATGCACACAGACGCACACACACACACAATACGTGCATACATGTGCATATATTGGAGAAAAATCAGAACGTTTCAGAAAACAAAAGAAACGGGGGGGAGAGAGAGAGAGAGAGAGAGAGAGAGAGACAGACAGACAGACAGACAGACAGACAGACAGACAGACAGACAGACAGAGACAGAGAGAAAGAAGAAGAGAAGAAGAAAAAGAATCCGTAACCTTCTAGTCGTTAATCTGTTGCGCTAACCACAACGCTACGGCAACTGTGTGGTAATCAAAAGTTAAGTAGAACGTCAAAACCTTGTCAGTTGATGGAGTTTATGCACAAGCTTTCGGCAAGTGTCGTGATTATTTTGGGTTGCCTTTTGCAACACGTGACATTTACAGTTGTACTGCATCTGGCAATGGCAACATTCTAAGAAGGGAGACGATGTTTCGAGAAAACTGTAACGGGAATTGTGTATCTGTTTTGTAAAGATAGTGATGTGACTGTGTATCTGTTTTGTCGATAGTGATATGACTGTGTATCTGTTTTATGGATGGTGATGTGACTGTATATCTGTTTTGTCGATAGTGATGTGACTGTGTATCTGATTTGTCGATAATGATGTGACTGTATATCTGTTATGTCGATAGTGATATGACTGTGTATCTGTTTTATGGATAGTGATGTGTCTGTATAAGTTTTGTCGATAGTGATATGACTGTATATCTGGTATGTCGATAGTGATGTGACTGTATATCTGTTATGTCGATAGTGATGTGACTGTATATCTGTTATGTCGATAGTGATGTGACTGTATATCTGTTTTGTCGATAGTGATGTGACTGTATATCTGTTTTGTCGATAGTGATATGACTGTATATCTTTTGTCGATAGTGATGTTACTGTATATCTTTTGTCGATAGTGATGTGACTGTATATATGTTTTGTCGATAGTGATGTCACTGTATATGTGTTTTGTCGATAGTGATGTGACTGTATATCTGTTATGTCGATAGTGATGTGACTGTGTATCTGTTATGTCGATAGTGATGTGACTGTATATCTGTTATGTCGATAGTGATGTGACTGTATATGTTTATTGTGCCTCCCATATGATGAGTTATTGTTTTGTCATATACATCTTTTGTCATAGTGATGTGATGTATATTGTGTTTTGTCGATAGTGATGTGACGTATCTTTATAATCTTTTGTCGATAGTGATGTGACTGTATATTTGTGTTGTGACGATAGATGATGTGACTGTATATCTGTTATGTCGATAGTGATATGACTGTATATCTGTTATGTCGATAGTGATGTGACTGTATATCTGTTATGTCGATAGTGATGTGACTGTATATCTGTTATGTAGTGATTAGTGAGTGTGACTGTATATCTGTTATGTCGATAGTGATGTGACTGTATATCTGTTATGTCGATAGTGATGTGACTGTATATCTGTTTTGTCGATAGTGATGTGACTGTATATCTGTTTTGTCGATAGTGATATGACTGTGTTATCTGTTTTGTCGATAGTGATGTGACTGTATATCTGTTTTGTCGATAGTGATGTGACTGTATATCTGTTTTGTCGATAGTGATGTGACTGTATATCTGTTTCGTCGATAGTGATGTGACTGTATATCTGTTTATGTCGATAGTGATGTGACTGTGTTTTCTGTTTTGTCGATAGTGATGTGACTGAATTATTTGTTTGTCGATAGTAGTGATGTGACTGTTATCTGTTTTGTGGTGTAGTGATGTGACTGTATATCTGTTATGTCGAGAGTGATGTGACTGTATATCTGTTTTGTCGATAGTGATGTGACCGTATATATGTTTTGTCGATAGTGATGTGACTGTATATCTGTTTTGTAAGATAGTGATGTGACTGTATATCTGTTATGTCGATAGTGATATGACTGTATATCTGTTTGTCGATAGTGATGTGACTGTATATCTGTTATGTCGAGAGTGATGTGACTGTATATCTGTTTTGTCGATAGTGATGTGACTGTATATGTGTTTTGTCGATAGTGATGTGACTGTATATCTGTTATGTCGATAGTGATGTGACTGTATATCTGTTATGTCGATAGTGATGTGACTGTATATCTGTTATGTCGATAGTGATGTGACTGTATATCTGTTATGTCGATAGTGATGTGACTGTATATCTGTTATGTCGATAGTGATGTGACTGTATATCTGTTATGTCGATAGTGATGTGACTGTATATCTGTTTGTCGATAGTGATGTGACTTATATCTGTTTTGTCGATAGTGATGTGACTGTATATTTTTGTCGATAGTGATGTGACTGTATATGTTTGTCGAAGTGATGTGACTGTATATCTTTTGTCGATATGATGTGACTGTATATCTTTTGTCGATAGTGATGTGACTGTATATCTTTTGTCCATAGTGATGTGACTGTATATTGTTTTGTCGATAGTGATGTGCTGTATATCTTTTGTCCATATTGATGTGACTGTATATGTTTATGTCGATAGTGATGTGACTGTATATCTTTTGTCCATAGTGATGTGACTGTATATCTGTTTTGTCGATAGTGATTGCTGTATATTTTTGTCATAGTGATGTGACTAATTCTGTT
>CM060309.1:59404033-59414033 GCA_030674185.1 Monoplex corrugatus
TGTGCGTGTGTGTGTGTGTGTGTGAGAGAGAGAGAGAGTGTGTGTGTGTATGTGTGTGTATGGATGTGTGTGCATGTGTGTGTGTGTGTGTGTGTGTGTGTGTGTGTGTGTGTGTGTGAAACAGACAGGCAGACGGAAAGAGCGTGTGTGTGTGTGTGTGTGTGTGTGTGTGTGTGTGTGTGTGTGTGTGTGTGTATGTGTGTGTGTGAAACAGATAGGCAGACGGAAAGAGCGTGTGTGTGTGTGTGTGTGTGTGTGTGTGTGTGTGTGTGTGTGTGTGTGTGTGTGTGTGTGTGTGTGTGTGTGTGTGTGCGTGAGTGTGTCCGTGTGTGTACGTGTTAATGTATTTACACATGTGTGTAAATATATGTAAGTGTGCGTGTGCGTATGCGCGTGCATTTGCGTGTCAAAGAGTTTGCAAATTGAAATATACAAAGTATAGTATTCCAATCTGTCAGCTAAAACAGTAAAACTGATAACATTTGATCCTCGAATCAAACCTTAAGAACCGTGTTTACCAAAGGAGCAAGAAGGTCAGAGGGCAAGTAGAGCAAGGTCACTTGACTAAACCACTATCACAACAGACTTGATATCCATTGTGGACTACAAAAAAAACCAACTCAAATCTGGTGGATGCTGCTTGCTTAGCCCTCCTGCACTTTCTTCCAAAATATTTTGGCAAGCCTTGTACCCGTTCAGACAAAACAACAGGACAGAAACCCCATGTTGCCGCGTTCATTGTACTGCCATTCATCGGAAACAAAATAAAAAGCTGTATTCCGGCAGAGCGAACAGCCGATAGGCATGGTATCATCTGTCTTGTTGGGTTTCCTGTCGGATAACGTGTTAGATGTTGACACGACCTATTCAAACGTGGGACGTACGTTTAGAGTCACAACGGTTTACAAACAACCTGGAAAGGGCTGGATGTAGCATGGTTAAGCACAGAACATCCGCAGCGTTTTTTTTCTTAACTGTGATGCGACGGGCTGGCCATGATTTATCTTGGGGAAAATACGACGGTGGTTTTAGAGCACCTGGTCACAACAGGAAAGCTGGAGGGAAAGAGAGTACCAGGTAGATCCAGAAAGAGGATGTTGGACAGACTTGCAGGGTGGCTGGGGACATGGATGGTGGAGGATGTGCTCTCAGCGACAAGGGATTGATGCATATGGAAGGCCGTGATCACCAACGCCATCCGACAGGGAACATGATGATGATTAAGATGACGATGATGATGATGATGCGACGGGTGTGGTAATCAAGTAGGTAAGACGTCAGACTTTTCAATAGGAAGGTTCTGGGGTTCGATCCTGCCTGGATATCTCCCGCCTGGTTTATAAAGAATGAAAAAATGTTCCCATCCCCCAGACCTGTGCAGAGCTGTTAATGCATAAACCCCCTTCGTGTGTATCTGTATGCAGAACATCAAATATGCACTGTATATCAAGTATGCACTGTGTATCAAGTATGCACTGTATATCAAGTATGCACTGTGTATCAAGTATGCACTGTATATCAAATATGCACTGTATATCAAGTATGCACTGTATATCAAGTATGCACTGTATATCAAGTATGCACTGTATATCAAGTATGCACTGTATATCAAATATGCACTGTATATCAAGTATGCACTGTGTATCAAGTATGCACTGTATATCAAGTATGCACTGTATATCAAGTATGCACTGTATATCAATATGCACTGTATATCAAGTATGCACTGTATATCAAGTATGCACTGTATATCAAGTATGCACTGTATATCAAGTATGCACTGTATATCAAATATGCACTGTATATCAAGTATGCACTGTGTATCAAGTATGCACTGTATATCAAGTATGCACTGTGTATCAAGTATGCACTGTATATCAAGTATGCACTGTGTATCAAGTATGCACTGTATATCAAGTATGCACTGTGTATCAAGTATGCACTGTATATCAAGTATGCACTGTATATCAAGTATGCACTGTGTATCAAGTATGCACTGTATATCAAGTATGCACTGTATATCAAGTATGCACTGTGTATCAAGTATGCACTGTGTATCAAGTATGCACCACCCCCATGGGGATGCCGGGGATTCTTTCAGTATAAATAGTATCCCCACCTTCTGGACATTCTGTGCTAGAAATTTTCTCTTTTGTGTCACGCTCTTTGTTTGTTTCTTCTTCCTTTTCTTTCTGTCATTTCTTCCTATCTTTTGTTTTTTTCCCTACTGGTCCATTCACCTGTGTGTGTTCGATAAAGTGGTATGTACTTTTCTCTTAGGAATGGTAATTGGGTAAATAAATGTATTAAGTGCATGCTCGGCTCTAAGGAAGTGAGGTATGCAGAAGCAGTTTTAGGTAATTTAGACTCGTTCTTATATATGTTTTAATGTCCTTAGTTATGTTAAAATGTTTGTTCAGGTATGTTTTTAAATCCCTTGTGCGATAAAGTGAACGGAGTGGTAAGCGTCATGGGGCATCTCCTTATATTGTGTGCGCAAATGCATTCATATGTGTACTTAATTTTCTTGTCCTTTATTTTTTTTTTACTGTTGAAGTACTGTGTGTGTACTGAAATGGTTCTATCCCTGATATGACTGTACACAATCGGAGGGGCTGCAAGCGACAATAAGATTGAAGAATGAAAAAAACTGTGCACTTGAAATATCCTTAAGTCACGTCAGTGTCTGGTGGCTTATGGAAACATGAAAACACCCAACATGCACACCCAGTGAAGACAGAGTATGCAGACTGTGCACCAACATGTTGCCTGTACAGTGTGGGTAAAAACAGTGTGCATACACACATCCCAGCAAAATTGGAATGTTTATAAAACTATGATGTCATCAGAATTGTTGTGGTATTAGCAATAGGGTTTTGCAGGGTCTATTGTGGCAATTGAAGTTTGGAGTGTGGAGATGGGTTGTTGTTTTTTTCCCCAAGGTGGATTCACTGCACTCGGATAATTCCATATGTACTCTATCCAAATCTGCCGGCAATTGCCTGAGAGATTGCCAAAGCCTGAGTGAAACTGTATGTGCTGGCAAGGTGTTGAAATTGGAAGGGAACACGACCTACAAAACACTAACATGGACAGAATCACTGGAGCGTTCTGATGGTCAGCGAACGTGCCTAGTTCCTGTTGTCGGGTGGGATTGAACTCCAGATATGAGATCTTTGAGTCCACAGCTGTATTAAAAAGAACCAGCCAGCTTCCATTTTGACCTGTAGCCCTCCTGAGAATCAGACCCGCAACCCCCACTCTATCACCATGGCGCCGTGACCAGCAGAGCTAATGAACAACCCTAAAATCCGCGACATACCATCATCATCATCATCATCATCATCAGGTGCCCTGCCGCATGGCGTTGGCGACCATGGACTTCCAACCATCTCTATCTCTCGTTGCCCCCAGCATCTCCCCCACCCTCCTCATCCCCAGCCACTCTGCAAGTCCGTCCAGCATTCTCTCTATGGGTCTACATGGTGCTCTCTTCCCCTCCAGCTTTCCCGTTGTGACCAGGTGCTCCAAATCCCCCTTCCTCATAAAATGGCCTATAAATGTTGCTTGTCTTTTCCTAATCTTCCTTATGAGTGATCTACTTGTGTCTGCCTCCATCAAGACTGTCTCGTTTCTTTTCTTTGCTGTCTATGGAACTCTCAACATTCTTCTGAGAAACCACATCTCGGCTGCCTCGATCCTGCTCTGGCTTTGCTTGCTGACTGTCCACGCCTCGCATCCGTTCAACAGTATTGGTTCTATATAACATTCAAGGACTCTCTTTCTATGTTAATTGATAGGCATTTGTTGGTAAGAATGCTTGTCATCTTCTTGAATGCTGTTTTGGCTTGGCCGATTCTGCCAGCTATTTCCGATGTGCGTCTGCCGTCTTGATGAAATGACCGTTCCCAGGTATTTGAACTTATTAACCTGTGTCAAGGTTGTGCCATTTGCTGTTATTTTGCATCGAATTCATGACCTTTGAGTTATCAGCATGGTTGTCTGACTCGCCGAGCTTACAAGGTTCTAAAATTAATAAACAGTAAGAAAGACTTGTGACTTGTTTGAGTATCAAACCCATGACCCGTGTATTATCAAAATAGTACTCTAACCAGCTGAGCTAACGGGGCACACAGTTAACCCACTGACTCCAGCACTTTGAGGGAAAAAATGAATTTGAAAAAAAAAAAAAGCATATGTTTCCTACTCTCTTCTTTTTCGTTAAGTTAAAAACAGGACCCATCCCACGTCCCCTTGATCAGAGAACTGTGGTCCAATGAAAACGAAATAAGAACAATGTCCGGGGGAAAAGTAAACAAGCTAGAGGCATCATCTTTGTTGATTTTGTTGTTGTTGCCTAATATGCTGGATGTTGAGAAAACATGGTTGAACACAAAACACCAATCATGGGATTAGGAGAAACAAACGGAGCTGATTTTACGTCTGTTTTTCTTTAATCGCATTTCAGATTTGCAAGGTTAATAACGGTGAGCATGGTTTTTTAACTGTTGTCTTTTATCTTAACGGGATGAGTTGGGTATTTTGTTTGTTTGTTTTTTTTGTGTGTTTTTTGGTAGTTTTTGTTTGTTTGTTTGTTTTGTTGTTGTTGTTGTTGTGTTTTTTTAACGTGGTGTTAGCCCTGATATGGCTCTAGTAGTCGGCTGGGCTATAAGCAATATGAATTGAACTGAAACGGAGCTGGAATCGGCTATACGCAACATGTTTGAACACAGAATATCTGTCATGGGATTAGGAGAAACAAACGGATCAGGAAATGACTGCATGTATACAGACGTAGTCTTTCACACGATGATTCGCTATCAAGTTATGGTTTACCTGTTTTATTTGCTGCTTGGAAGTGCTGGGACCTGTGAAATTAATTAAATTCATTGTTTACAACTGCATGGAGCTTGACGTGTGTGTAGTGTGTATGTGTGTGTGCGTGGGGAGGGGGGTATTTGAGGTGCGTGTGTGTGTGTATGTGTGTGTTTGTGTTTGTATGTGTGCGTGCGTGCGTGGTGTGTATGTGTGTGTGTGTTTGTGTTTGTATGTGTGTGTTTGTGTTTGTATGTATGTGTGTGTGTGCGCGTGTGTGTGTTTGTTTGTGTGTGTGCAGCGATGGAAACTTCCACATGTTTGACTCGGGAAACTGGTATTCGGACCTCCTCTTCACTGATCCAACTGTGCGGCTGATGCGTATTCCTGAGGCAAAACATGGCTTGGAGAAGACTTTATAGCTCAGATAGAAAATCTTCAGAAGTACACCTGTGTCAATCCAGACAGCAGTGCCCATATTGTGCCCGGTCTTTTCCTTGTTCTGCTCCTCTCTCTTCTGGCCAAGATTATGCATAGTTCATGTGACTTAGTGCATGATGCATGATTGGAGGAGAGAGAGAGGAGAAGTTTATGTGTTCATATGGGGAAAAGCAAGATTGTGTGTGTGTGTTTTGTGTTGTGTACGTGCGTGCGTTTGTGTGTGTGTGTGTGGTTGTGTGTGTGTGTGTGTGTGTGTGTGTGGTGTGTGTGTGTGTGTGTGTGTGTGTGTGGTGTGATTTGTGTTTTCCTCTTGTGAGACCAGGTGTTCGTTTTTTGTTGTTTTTTTTTTTCAATATCTTATATATTACACGTGTTAATAGCAAGGACAGCTGTAAGATAGATAGATCCAGTGGGATCTGATATTTCCTGTTCCTGGACACTTAAATGTTTGAGCTTGTTTGTTTTGTTTCGTAGTTTGCATTATTTTATCGTTTGTTTGCTTGTTTTAGGTTTTTCTTCTGTCTTTTCCGTCTTATGCTTTCTATTATCTCTTTCGGTTAATTCGCCCAAGTTTTTCCCTTCATGTCTGTAATTATCTTTGTAGTTGGCAGAAGCCGTTGACTTCTAACAATTAACAGTAACTGACTCTTTTACATCACAACCTCGTGCCTGTATTTAGTAACGTTCCCTTTGGTATGGGAAATGGGAAATGGGAAAAAGTCGAGAGAGTGTAGTGATTAAATTGTGGTGTGTGTGTGTGTGTGTGTGCGTGTGGTGTGTGTGTGTGTGTGTGTTGTGTGTGTGTGTGTGGTGTGTGCTGTGTGTGTGTGTGTGTGTGGTGTGTGTGCGCGCGCGCGCTGGCGCGTGCGCGTGCGTCTTTGTCTACTTGCATGCGTGCGTGCGTGTTTGTCGGAAGCTGACGTTAAACAAGATCGAGCGTAGTTGCCACATGGATAAATGACCAGATTCAGACGAGGGATAAATATATATGTGTGTATATATATATATATATATATATATTGTGTGTGTGTGTGTGTGTGTGTGTGTGTGTGTGTGTGAGTGTGTGCGTGTGTGTGTGCGTGTGCGCGTAAGTCTTTGTGTGCGTGCGTGCGTGCGTACGTACATGTTTGTCAGACGCTGACGTTAAACAAGATCGAGCGTAGTTGCCAAATGGATGAGTGACCAGATTCAGTCCATTGATACAAAGGCTCACAAAAGCAGCGAGAGGGATGAGGTGAGAATTGTCTTTATTCTGCTTGTCCGAAGAGAGATCTCTTAAAGCTTTACACCGCCATAATGTTTCTATTTTACATCTTTTCTATTACCAGGTGGTGTTATATCGATGAAAAATCGGAGCCTAAAACCTAAGATTGAATCACAAGGTTGATTCAAAATGAACGTTATGAGTCTAGAAGGGGATTTTTTTTTTATTACCGCATGATATGGTGTATTTGTGGTTGAATAAAAAAAAAACGAAAAAAAAAACAGTCATGCGCATTGCAGAATCCTAGTCAATCCGCATTTTTGCGATTTCGGCAGCTGGCCGTGCCGTTGCATTCATGCAAGGTCGGCGACATTAATTAAGTTAATCAGATTTAACACATTTCATCCCAATGCCTGCTCAGGTCAAGAGAACATTTCTATCTTCCCTGACTTTTCTAATCTGCTTGCATTAGGACACAGCTTAATTGAAAACAGCAACAACAACAACAAAATCGTCGTGCCCCTGTTAGCTCAGTTGTTTTGAAATTCAAAACAAGTGTGACTGCCCGCGTTCAAGCAAACAGAAACCAGGAAAAAAAACACGAAAACGGAATCAGAACGCGTATTTGATAGTCCTTTTCTCCCACTGGACGAAGCAGCAGGGACGTTTCAGTCTTTTCCTCCAAATTTTTAGTATTTGGTGTTTGTTTGTTTGTGATCTTACGACTACGTTTGACAAAGGCCAGTTGGTCGAAAATTTGCGCCTGTCTTGTCTGGTTGTATTAAATTAAATACGCGTTCTCATTGTGTGGTGTGTGTGTGTGTGTGTGTGTGTGTGTGTGTGTGTGTGTGTGTGTGTGTGTGTGTGTGTGTGTGTGTGTGTGTTGTGTGTGTGTGTGTGTGTGTGTGTGTGTGTGTGTGTGTGTGTGTGGTGTGTGTGTGTGTGTGTGTGTGTGTGTGTGTGTGTGTGGTTTCACTTGTTTTGAACACCATACAGATGTAACTGATGGTGGTGGGTTCGACCCTCGGGCAGATCACGGTTTTGAACACGTTGGCTGGTTCTTCTAATAACAGAACTGTGGACTCACGATCTGATATCTCGAGTTTGCCCCCTCCCCTCCCCCCCCCCCCCCCTCTTCCAGCCCGCAACAGGAAACTACCCGATCTCTTCTCGTCTTAATCTTCCTATCATTCTGATCGTGTCAGCTTACATTGTAGTGTTTCGTAGTCCTGTTTTTCAAATGCAGAGAGAGAGAGAGATACGCGCGCGGGCACACACACATACACCACACACACACACACACACGCATACACACGGACACGCACACACGCGCATACACACGGACACATATACACAGAGACACAGACACGAATCCGTCTAATATCACTTATAATGAAAAGACGTTAATCAAGGAAGGAACGAACGAACACAGACACACACACAACGGACACACACACCAACACAAGAGACAAACAAACAACAATAGGCATAGACACATGCATACAAACACACACACACACACACGCACAGACACACACACACACACACACACACACACACACACACACACACACACACACACACATACACACACACAAACCCTCCATTTCAATACTTTGCCAGGGCTTAAGGTTTTGTGCAGGCTCAGGAAGCCTGCCAGATGACATTTGATGTAGGGCGCATATGGAATTGTCTGACTGCGACGAATCCGTCTTGAAAAACAACAACAACAACAACAACAACAACAGCAACAACAACAACAACAATAACTCTCAACTATAAACTCTCAACTTTTCACCCCAAAAAACAAGTTTATGAGGGTTCGTCTCAAGGAACATTTCTCTAAGTCTTCACCCTGTTTCTGCCAGCTTTGTGTCAATGTCCGATTATTCTGGCTTGCCCAAAGGGCGGGAACAGAAACGAAACATCAACACTATCTGCTTCAGCGAATGCCATGTTATTACACCTATGGGGGATATCCCCACTTCTTGTGTTTCTGCCTCCTGGGGATGTAACGGATTATGTTATGTGTCTTTTGATTCATTCAGGTTTTGCGTCGAAGTAGCGTGGTGTATTTTTTACAAGAGAGAGAGAGAGAGAGAGAGAGAGAGAGTGTGTGTGTGTGTGTGTAGGTGTGTGTGTGTGCGTGCATGTGTGTGTGTGTGTGTGTGTGTGTGTTGTGACAGAGAGAGAGAGAGGGGGGGGGAAGATAGAGAAGGATTGAGAGAGAGAAAGAAAGAATGAGTGTGTGTGTGTGTATCAGAGAGAGAGAGAGTGTGTATGTGTGTTTGTGGGTTTTTTGTATGTGTGAAAATGAGTGTGTGTGTGTGTGTGTGTATGAGAGGAAAAGAGAGTGAGTGTGTATGGGGTTTTTTGTTGTTGTTGTTGTATGTGTGAGAGAGATTGTGTGTGTGTGTGTGTGTGTGTGTGTGTGTGTGTGTGTGTGTGTGTGTGGTGTGTGTGTGTGTGTGTGCGTGTGTGTGTGGGCGCGCGCGCGCACGTGAGCGTATATGTATGGGTAAGAAGGTATGTGGACGTTTGTGGGTGGAGAGATAGAGAGTGGGAAGAGAGAGTGAGAGAGAGAGAGTGTGTGTGTGTGTGTGTTTGTGTGTTTGTATGTATATATGTATATGTGTGAGTAAATATGTCTGGTCTTACTTGTCTTTCTATGGAGGGAGTGGGAGGGAGAATTAAAGAAGAAATCGTGATGCAAATGACTGATTAACGTAAAAAGGTAACGCTCGCCCCCATAATCCTGAGATCCTGTAGGAATGAGGTGGCAGAGACCTCAACGTTTTTCAGGGCTAGCATTATGAAGGTGCTGCCCATCTCTTCTCCCTCGCTTCTTTTCTTTCCCTCACTGTGAGGTAAGTCAGATACTCACTCACAGCATGGGTAGACTGAAGGCTGCAGGCAAAAAGTTTTGCTTGAGTGGGATTCGCTGGCATCTATGCAGACTCGTGAATTGATGGTTAGAGAATGAGTGGTTTCCCTTTGCGTCGACCAATGTTCGAACATAGAATACTCCTTTGACTCCCGCATCCTATCCTCCAACAGAGAAAAAAAATTAACCTCTTTGACTCCCCCAACCTATCCATAAGCGAAAATTAACCCTTTAATTCCCCACTCTATCCAACAGCTTCCTGTAGGGTGAGGGAGTCAAAGGGTCAAGTTTTTGCTTTGCTACCATGTTTGACAATATAGGATGCTGGTGGGCAGGGTGCGGGAGTCAAAAGGATAAGTACGTCCAATGGTCCATGGCTTGATAGAAAAAAGAATGCGTGCAGTCAATTTAGGTTATAGGATCAGTCACCATGATGGAAGTAGTTAGCTCAACAGACTACGGACTCGAAGGCTGTGAGTTGCAATCTCATCAGACCTGTCAAAATCATTTTGGGATTGTTCGGCTCCAATCGGCTCATACGCAGAGCTGAATGTGCTATGTGTACATTGAGAAGACTGGGACCACGCAATCGTGGCTCAGCCAACTTCAGAATTCGCCACTGAATATATTGCTCAAATGTCCTGACTGACACGGCA
>CM060309.1:59419033-59421533 GCA_030674185.1 Monoplex corrugatus
AGATTTTGCCGACACTGCGTCAAATGCCTATGCAATATCGCCTGATCTGTCGACCATGCATTGCACTGTTTTGCACTAGTGAATTGGAAGTAAAGCTGGTTTCTTCGTATACAGTCATTTTTCAGTCCTTCTTCCTCATACTAAGAGATAAAAGTGACTTGAGGTGTTTAAAAGTTGACAAGTGATATTTTCTTATAAAAACGAATTTTGAATTTTTCTCTAGTATGGATGTCAAACTGTCAGAGCTAGGAAGAGACGCATTAAGATCAGTAGGTCCGGGATGAATCAGCTGCTGCACTTTGGAAGAGAATCTGTTCTTCGGTATTTAGCAACGTTACATCAGACTGTACAAATGTTGCTTTTGGCTCAGAAAAGTTAGATCAAGCCTTAACATTCACTGTTTTGACTTCAAAGTACCTGAATTGGATAAACTTAAGAATGTGAGTATCATTTGGCAGCTGAAGTAAGACTGGTGTATTCAACACGATAGAAGAAAGAGGCCTGTTGACAGCTGGACTTGTTCTTGTACATCACTTGTTCGTTCAACAACGCCGTGTCGCTGGGTGGAACTTGGGCAGCTGTTACTTATGAGCCGTTCTCAGAGAAGGCGGGTTATAATGACTATGAAGAGGCAGGAACACTGAGTGTCGAATGAAGATGTGTCTGCCCTATCCTGGTCTGCTAAAACTATTGTTCCTTTATGTGTAGTCATGATTCATCTTTTGGGCATTTGGACAGAATCTGCAGAGGCAGAGTGACTCACTCTGTCTCTGTCTTTCTCCCTCTCTCTCTATCTCTCTCTCTCTCTCTCTCTCTCTCTCTGCCCCTCCCCCCACCACCACTACGAATGGGGTCTAATTAGAAGAGTAAGTTTCAATTTGCCAAGTAAAGCCTTAAGGGTGATGTTCAGGAATTGCGTTGTCCATGTTTGTCAGCAGTCCCTCACGTCTATTCCGCTAGGTCTATGTTCCCCTTGGCTTGGGTGTGGTGAATGCTAAGCGACGCCCAGTGAATTCAAGTGAAATCAAGTCCATGTGAAGTGAAGTGAAGCTACTCGATAATCGATTCAATTTATCTCAAGCTAGTGACGAGAACATACACTTGGTGTAATACAATCCTGTTACATCCATTTTCCGTATCACTGTAAAGTTCACTGTACTTTGTCTGAGAGAATGAGGTTTGCTTAGGGCAATAAAAGCGATCTGGTAAGCAAAGGAGAAAGAGCTTCTTAGCAGCAAATTGTCTGACAAACAAACAAAAATATTTAAGACATAAGTATCACTCTACAAAACCTCTTGGCTTTAAGTGGAGCATCAGACATATAATGAGCTAATTTGGTTCGCTCAAGATGATAGCTGCCGGGAAAAAAAATTGCGGCAGCGATTTTCTTCAGCGAACCAAATAGTTCATTCTCTGGGTTTCTGTGATCTCTATAGAAATAGTGCACCGCCAGGTGAATTCTGGTCTGCTCGTTTCTGTTCCCAGGTGGTGTTTATGACAAAGCTTTGTTGTTTGGGGTGTGTGTTTGTGTCCATTATGAAGACATGGCCCTCCCACATGGGAATGCCGGGGACTCTTTCAGTATAAATAGTATCCCCACCTTCTGGAAATTTTGTGTCAGAAAAATTCGTCTTTTCTGTCACTCTCTTTGTTTCTTCCTTCCTCCTTTGCTTTCTGTCATCTCTTTCTATCATTTTCTGCTTTGCTGGTCCATTCACCTGTATGTTTTCTGTAAACCCTCACACACTTTCTCTTAAGATTGATAATTGGGTACGTGCATAGACAGCATGTTTGCCTCTAAAAAAGATGTTTAGGCCAATTTTATGTATGCTTTAGTGTCCGTACTTTTGTTTAGTTTGTATTCAGGTTTGGTTGTGGTTTTTGTTTTGTTGTTGTTGTTTGTTTGTTGTTGTTGTTGTTGTTGTTGTTGTAACTTCCGTTGGTGATAAATTCGACGGAATAGTCAATGCCAGGGGCATATCGTTAGATTATGTGCGCTCATGCATTGTGATATTGGTATTTAATTGTGTTTTCCAGCTTTTTTTTCCAACCAGATACTGTGTACGTTTTGAAATGGGTTTAACCCTGATAAGGCTCTGTGCAGTCGGCTGGGCTTTAAACAATAAATAAAAATAAATAAAGACATGGCCCGATCATCATCATCTCCTTTCTTCACCTCGTTGAGAATACTGTTAACATATGCCAGATTGTCTGGCCACTTATTCCTTGCAGATGGTTGCTCCCATCTTATTTTCAGGGTCCGTCATAGACATAGACAATCTTGATGGAGGCAGACACAAGTAGATCACTCATAAGGAAGATTAGGAAAAGATAGGCAACATTTATAGGCCATTTTATGAGGAAGGGGATTTGGAGCACCTGGTCACAACGGCAAAGCTGGAGGGAAAGAGAGCACCAGGTAGACCCCGGGAGAGAATGCTGGACAGACTTGCAGAGTGGCTGGGGATGAGGAGGGTGAGGGAGATGCTGGGGGCAACGA
>CM060309.1:59431533-59436533 GCA_030674185.1 Monoplex corrugatus
TAAACGCAACACAGACCAGTTCATGCAGAGCTTGATGGCTGCTCTCTTTATGTAATATGTAATTATACTCGTGTGCAAGTTCGATAGAATATTGGTTCGAGTTACTTGTGATGAGTCAAGATAGATTGCTTCACAAGTTTTATCTGACGCTATTTACACCAGCTTGCAAGAGGGGGGGGGGGGTGTCTTTGGATGCAAAATATAATTATTATGAGAAATTATGCATTTTAATGTATTGCCTTATCATGGCGGATGTTGTAGATGGGTCATATTTTTTTTCTTTTTGTCATTTTGGTTTTGTATGGTTTGTTGTTGTTGTTGATGTTGTTGTTGTTGTTGCTGTTGTTGTTAATTTTGGTTCCTATTTTCTCGGATTCATGTGTGTGTGGGTGTTGTTTTGCCCACACTGTGCAGGCAGTAGGCTGTTGCAGAGTCTGCACACTTCGTCTCTGGTGGGTTGTGTGCACTCTGCATATCCACATGTACACACGAAAGGGGTCAAGGTACTGGAGGGTCTGCATACATATTGACTAGCGGGAGATGGGAAAAAATCTCTACCCGTTTACCCATCAGTTGAGAGGTATTGTAGATGTGAAAATGTTTATGTGTGTTTGTTAAACAAAATTCAATCAGTGTGTTTATGGAGGAATGGAACGGGGTTTATGAAAGACATAAAGAGGAAGATACAGGGTATTCATTATTAAAAAGTACATTATTCTGATTTATTTTATTCTCGGATACTTTGGTGACAAACGCAAGATGAACTAATGCAGGTTTACAATAGTTTGCCTTAGTACACTATTGATGATCATCCACGAGGTTTTTGTTTGTTTGTTTGTTTGTTTTGAAAAAAAAGTATGTATTTCTGTATTTCTTCGATTATTAAGAGCTCAATCGAGACGAAATTTTGGTTGGCTGGTTCATTTAGTATTGTTTGATTGTTTGTTTGTTTGTTTGTTTTGTTACGTCATCCGTCATCCCATGAGCCAATATGTTTGTAATTGTGGTGTAGGGTTTGATGTTCATATGTCTCCGATCCTTTAATCTCTCTATCACTCCCTCTCTCCCTCCGCCCTCCCCCTCTTTCTTCTCTGTTTCTCTCTCTCCATCCATCCATCCCTCCCTCCCTCTCTCTCACTCTGTCAGTCTGTCTGTCTGTCTCTGTCTGTCTGTCTGTCTGCTCTCTATCTCTCTCTCTCTATTTCTTTCTTTTTTTCTTTCCTTGTCTGTCTGTCTGTCTGTTTGTCTCTCTTTGTCTGTCTGTCTGTCTGTCTGTCTGTCTCTCTCTCTCTCTCTCTCTGAAATGTCTTTACTGCCTCACTTTTAAGTATGTGTTTTGTTTTCTCAGTTTGCTGTCTTTTTCATTATCCAACATTCTTTCACTTGAATACAAGTAGATTGCCAATGGCAAACGTGTGAACTGGTTTAGGTGCCTATGTCTATACCGATGGAAAAAAAAACTAATTTCATTTGTCTCTGCTTCTGTCTTTCTTCTTGAATGTCTCTTCAGAGGTATCTCTCCCTCTGTGTCTCTATCTCTCACTCACTCTGTCTCTCTGTCTCTGTCTCTGTTCTCTCTCTCTCTCTCTCTCTCTCTCTCTCTCTCTCTCTCCCTCGCTTGCTTGTTTGCTTTCTTGCTCTCTCTTTCTCTCTGTCTCTTTTTCTGTCTCTATCTGTCTGTCTCTCTCGCTCTCTCCCTTCTCTCTTTCTCTCTCTCTCTGTCTGTGTGTGTGTGTCTCTCTGTCTCTCTCTGTCTCTCTCTGTCTCTGTCTCATTGTTCTCTCTCTCTCTCTCTCTCTTTCTGTCTCTCTCTCCTCTCTTTCGCGCTCACTTGCTTACTCTCTCTTTCTCTCTGTCCTTCTTTTTCTGTCTCTGTCTGTCTGTCTGTCTCTCTTTCTCATTTCTCTGTCTGTCTCTCTCTCTCTCTCTCTCTCTCTCATTTCTCTCTCTTTCTCTCTGTGTCTGTCTGTCTGTCTGTATGTCTCTCTGTCTGTCTGTCTGTCTCTCTGTCTCTCTCTCTCTCTCACTTTCTCTCTTTCTCTCTCTGTCTCTCTCTGTCTGTCTGTCTGTTTGTCTCTCTCTCTCTCTCTCTCTCTCTCTCTCTCTCTCTCTCTCTCTCGATCCATCCACTGTCTCTTTTCTGATGATGCTGAAAGAACGACGGCCGTCTTCCTGTTTCATGATTATGGTTCAGAGTGACAGAGAGGTGTGTCGTGATGTTCTGATGCGGGATTATATTATTAATGTTTGTTTGTCTGTGAAAGGACTCTGCAAATGAAAGACGTGCCCTGCGGTGCCATGAAAATTGAGATGTTTTGCTTGCATGTGTATGTGATTTGTTGGGAATGTTGTTGTTGTTGTTTTGATAGATGTCTTTATTTCTTCCTTTCTTGATTTGGTTATTTTTTTATAATAATAATAATGTTTATTTGTATAGCGCATATTCCATATAAAAACATGTTCACCAGCGCTTTACATTTCGCAAGAAAGGCAAAAGGTGATAAAAAATGTTCACAATTACATACACAATAAGATAACAACAAACATTGAAGCTATACAAGTAAGAAGACACATAAGAAACCATTTGGTTATTTCTTTGCTTCTATCTTGACAGTGTTATATGTGTATGAATGTTAGAATCCAAACTTTTATCATGATGATAAATGATACTTGTGTAGTTCTCTTATCCAAACCCGTTTAGACCCCCAGGACATTTCATAATTTGCAAGATACCGAATGTAATATGTATGTATGTATATATATGTATACATATATATAAACACTGATACGTGACACATAAACACAAATATCAGATTACGCATAATAATACACTTGCACATATAGATGTATGGCAATGGTATCTAACCATACATACAGATATTCTCTATTTATAAGCGTATACACACCTGAATGATTACACAATGCTACACGATCGGTACTTAAAATTACATACCAGTGGTTACATAAATAGGACTGAATGTTTATCCTCTGCAGCAGTTGGCTGCGCAATTTCTCTGAGACTGCTGGCGTTGGCAGTGGAGGTCATTTTAAAAGCAGCAATGAGCGGTTCAGGTCCAGCAGACCAGGGAAATGGATACCAAACGCCCCGCCCCCTCTAAAAGCCTTCATGGATGACACAACAGTTCTTCCAACAAAAGACGATAAAACACACAAAATACTGAAGCAGTTAGACGAGTTAGTCGTCTCATCCAGGATGAATATCAGACCAAAGAACTCACTCATCCTCTCACTGCAGAATGGAGACATAACTGAAACAGCAACATTTTACTATAGCCAATCAAGCCATTCCAACAGTGAAGGAACAACCAGTCAAGAGCTTTGAAAGGTGGTATGATGACTCCCTGGAAGAGATTAAAACAAGGGGGAAAAACAAAGCAACTGACAGAAGAAAATATGCATGTAAACAGACAGTTGTGTCCTTGGTAAACACAAAGTCTGGTCCCTGCAATTCATTCTGATTCTAAAGCTCCCCGGGCTTTTACTGATTCACAGTATCAGCACTAGCATAGTGGATTCAGCAGAGGCTAAAATCAACAATTACATAAGGAAATGGCTTGGTATCCCACATAGCCTCACCGTCATTGCGCTGTGTTGTCGCCAGACAAAGCTGAAGCGTCCACTAAAGCCATTGCCGAGGAGTACAGGGTGGGAAAAGTCGGGCTTTTAAGTCTGCTTTTAAAGCTCGGGGAGATAATAAGGTTCTGAGATCAATCAATCCCAGGCTGAAGACTGGCAGAAAATAGAGAGTCTACGAGGCTTTTACACGGTAAAGGAAAGCTTCAGCATCAGAGAATTAATAGGACATACACAAATGAATAGGCAGAGAGTGAGATCAGCAAACATGGAATGGTGGTCAGTGACAAACGCAAAGACAGACATGGTAATACAACAGACTTAGAAAGATGACGATGCCAGAAGATTCCAAAAGGCAGTCCAGTAAGGTCAACAAGGGCAACCGAGAACGTGGGAAAGTGAACTCCAAAGAAATATCAGTTGGGATGACACGTGACATATGACCCCTTTCAGGATCATTTTCATCCTCAGATCTGTGTATGATCTCCTGCCTTCAAATGCAAATTTGATGAAACGTGGGGAATCGGATGACCTTGTGTGCCCGTTCTGTCTGGGCATACAAACAGTAGAACATGTCATGTCCTAATGTAAAGTAACGCTAACCCAGGGAAAGTGCTGTACATGGAGACACAACCAGGTGCTTACAGAGATGAAATGGCGCAAATTATCAGTACTAGCAGTGGGGAAATAACGTATCATCAGAAGATCCGGCAAACTTCTGCACGGCAGGAAGTAGCAAACAGTGGCCTGGAAAAGCTTAACGTCTGACATACGGAAACAAGGTCTACTGGATAAAGCGGATTACTGGGAGTTCACAGCAGGTCTTCCACAATGTAAAAATAAAATGAAAATGAAATAAATTGACAGGGTGACGTGAGACCGGATGTAGAAGTGCACATCCATTCATCAAAACAAATGATTCTGATCGAAAGGTTGAAAGGGTATGCCAATCTTGCCAGCAAGTTGAGGAAATCCGGCTTTTAAAACCAAAGTCCTTACCATACAGGTTTGAGCAAGAGGGTGGTGAGACCTCTGCGTACGACTTCATAAAACAGCTTCTGAAGTCTGAGACGGATAGGACTAGAACTATAGAGGCAAAGGCAGAAAAAGCAGCTGAAAAGAATTTCATCTGGCTTTGGTCCAGGAGGAACAATAGTTAACTTTACAGAACTTGAGATTTTCCTGCGTACATCAGATGTTCGATAGCTAAGTGGTTAAGACTTCCGTCAAAAAAACGTGACTTCGCCTTGAGATGCCAAACCATCTAGGAGACTCTGGTTTGAATCCATGTGGAAGAAAAAAATTACCGCAGCAGAAGAGCATCCAGAAGTCATGATCTAAGATGTGGCTCTGCCTTTCAGAGTGTCAGGAGTTAAAGGCTTGACGTGAGCTTCTCTCTTCCGAGG
>CM060309.1:59441533-59449033 GCA_030674185.1 Monoplex corrugatus
GTTGGGACAATGCCCTGTGATGCATAGAACCGCCGTATAGAAATTCATCAAGTTTGTCTTTGTTGTTTTTACATAATGGCTTCTTAGGAAAAAAAGACATCGTAATTTATCAGTGTATTATCTTCGTTAGTGTTAAGTAGAGACAGTTCATGATCAAAAACGATTAAAGTAAGTATCTACAGACTTTGTTTTCACACAAACTGAAGAAAGCTAGCAAGCAAGCATGCGCGCACGCGCGCGTGCACACACACACACACACACACACACAACAACACACACACACACACACACACACACACACACATTTGTATATATATATATATATATATATATATGCTCGCGCGCACACACACAGACACACGCACACATCACATTACACACACACACACACACACACACACACACATACACACACACACACACACACACATCACACACACATCACACTCACATCTCACACATACACACACACACACACACGCACACATACACACACACACACACACATCACACATGCACACAAACACACACACATACACACACAGTTGCGTGCTTGTGCACGCACACTGCCACCCCCCAAAACACACGAAGTTTTAATATTCCCTACAGGGAGATGTTGCAGAATAAGAAGATTTATATGAAACACAAAAGAAACTCAAAATATTCTGAGATTTAAAATTAAGAAAGATTATGTGATTTTCTAGCCTACACATTTTTTGACCATAACTTTGCACATGTATTGTTAGACATTTTTTATTATGTATTCATACCGTGCGTATGTCTTGCTTAATGTGTGGATTGTGATGTATATGCATGCACGTTATATATTATGTATTTCGCTCTATGTCTGGTAAACAATAATTGACACTGCATCTGATTGAATTTAGGAGAAACAAAAGCATTGCGCAAGAATGATTTATCATTATTGTTAGATAATAACGAAAGTTTCGTTATGAAGCAATCTTTCCTAATCTGATATAAATTCGGCAGTTGCAGTTTGTTGTCATTTGTCTTTTTTTTCTTTTTTTCTTCTTTTTTTTTAGGGGGGGGGGGGGGGTTAATATGTGAAATTAGGTAGAGAAAATAAGAGGGACCCTTTTACAAATCCAGTTTTACTTTATTACCTCTGAATTTAAAACATTCAAAAATCGAAGCGAAATTCATCACGGCTAAAATTTAAATTACAAATCTTATTTTACCTTGATATTATTTTCCTTCTGCATGATTCAGTTTCACATTTTTGACAGACACATCTAAGTTCGATTAACAAAAGCTCAACCATATGCGTAAATGTGTATTTTTTTCCCAGTTTTAACACAATCTATTACTATTTTCCTAAAGCTTTTTTTTTCCAACTATATCGTCTTAGTAATTCGATAACATTCGATAATACTTTACAATGACGTTTTGTTCTTCAACTTCGATCCCCAAGTGAAATCTAAACTGGAAAACATTTGCATGCATTATCCTTCCTCTGTCTGTCTGTCTGCTGTCTGTCCGTCCGTCTGTCTCTCTGTCTGTCTGTCTGTCTCTCTCTCTCTCTGTGTCTCTCTGTCTCTCTGTCTCTTCTCTCTCTCTCTCTCTCTTTTTTATATATCTTTGTCTCTCTCTCTCTCTCTCTCTCTCTCTTTCTCTCTTCTCTCTTTCTCTCTCTCTCCTCTCTCTCTCTCTCTCTCCTCTCTCTCTCTCTCTCTCTCTCTCTCTCCTCTCTCTCCTCTCTCTCTCTCTCTCCTCTCCCCCTCTCTCCGTCCACGAGATCTGAACGTAAAATATTATCAATGTGCCTGTGTCACTACCCTCAGAGACAGAAACAATATGAATGTGTTCTTCTTCTGTCTAATCCCAATCTCTTTCTGTCTCCGTCTGTCTGTCTTTTTTTTTTAATTCTTTATTTTTCTTCCAGTCTTTTTCACCTCCCTTAACCCTTCTTCCCTCTGTCTTTCTTCGCACTTCTCTCACTACCCTTCATTCTTTCTTTTTAAGCTATGCATTTTGCATATTCATACGACTTGAAATATTGCTGCAGTCGTACATTTGATATGATATTAACAAATACTTACATTAGTAAAACATCTGCAGTCTCTCTCTGTCTCTGTCTGTCTGTCTGTCTGTCTCTCCCTATGTCTTTCTTTCTCTCTCTCTGTCTCTGTCTCTCTCTGTCTCTGTCTCTCCCTGTCTGTCTGTCTGTCTGTCTGTCTCTCTCTCTTTCTCTCTCTCTTCTCTCTCCATTGTTTTTTTTTTTCTTTTTTCATTTCATTTTATCCATTTCTTTCTCTCTCCATTCTTCCTTCTCTCTCTCCGTACTTCCCTCACCTCATCCATCTTTCCCCCTCTTTTGCTCATTTCTCTTCATTTCTCCCCCTCTCCCTCCCCCTCCCTCCTTCCCTTACGTAAGAGGACAGGCGAAAAGACCAAGCGGAGACATAGGAAGTGGATTCAGCGTGGCTTTTTGCCCCCCTCGTCACGGTAGAAGGGAGACAGTAATGTCATTATCTCATACACCAATTATCTCCCGCACATTATCCAGCCGCTTCGTTTGAAATAGCTGGGATGATGGAGATGTTTTATCGTTAAGTCTTCTTCTTCTAATGATGTCAGGCACTCGCGTTTTTTTGTTTTTTTTCATTCTGCCTTGCACGAATATGAGTCATACCCGGAGAACTTGGATCAGTATGTGCGTGTGGCCTTCAAATCCACCCAGTTGTGAATAGTACCTGGCTTTCTTTCATTTTAACCCTTTGACCCCCGCACCATTTCCACCAACTGCGAAAACACTCAATCCATTGACTCTCTCAAGGAACCAGAAAAAAACACGAAAATAGAATCAGAACCGTATTTAATACAAAGACAAGACAGGCACAAATTTTTGGTCAACTGTTTGGTCGGTCGCACTTGTTTTTGGAGCTCTCAAGGAAGCAGAAATTGGTGGATAGAGCAGGAGGGAGTCAAAGGTTAAGTTTTTTGCTTTGCTTGCATGGTTGACAATACAGGATTCTGGTGGTCAGGGTGCGGGAGTCAAAGGGTTAAAGTTAGTGAGATTAAAGCCTGGTATTTTTTCTTCAAAGTTAGGGCAGATAAAGCAAAAGAGAGAGAGAGAGAAAGAGAGGAGTGGGCACCACCTTCATACTACCTCTCCCTCCCCCCCCCCCCTCCAACACCAAACTCTTCCGATACACTTAGGATCTCAATCTGCTGGGCACGAAAATCAAGTGGATAAACGTTGGACATCTATTCGGAAGGTCCTGGATTCGATCCTGCCTAGATATCTCTCTCCCCCCGTCGGGTTGCTGGGGGCTCTTTCAGTATAAATAGTATCCCCACCTTCTGGAAATTCTGTGCTAGAAATTTCCTCTTTTCTGTCACTCTCTTTGTTTCTGCCTTGTTGCCTTGCTTTCTGTCATTTCTACTTATTTTCTGCCTTAATGGTCCTTTCACCTGTATTTTTTCGATAAAGTCTCACGTACTTTTTCTTCGGATTGATAATTGGGTACATGTATTAAGTGCATTTTTGGCTCTAAGGAGGTGAGATATGCGGAAGCAATTTTAGGTAATTTATGCCTGTTTTTATATATGTTTTGGTGTCCTTATGTATGCTTATATTTGTATTCAGGTGTGTTTTTTTAAATCTTTCTTGCGCGATAAATCGGACGGAATGGTCCAACGCCGGGGGCATGTCCTTAGATTATGTGCTCGAATGCATTGATATGTGTATTTAATTTTCTTTTCTTTTTTTCCTGGTGAAGTTTTGTGTTTTGAAGCGGTCATAGCCCTGATATGGCTCTGTGCAGTCGGCTGGGCGTTAAACAACAATAAAAGAAAGAAAGAAAGAAATTTCCCCCTGGTGGGCAAAGGGTGGTGATTTTTCCGATCTTCCAGGGCAGCATGTGTGTAGTAAACCTGCCAATGCCTAAACTCTCTTTGTGTGTATATATGTGTATATGCACAGCAGAACATCATTCGCAACTCTGCGGGCCCGTCTAGTCCTTCATAAAAGAAGACATGGTCATGTCATTCCCTTGCTTCATTTTTCTCCTCTGGCTGCCCCGTTTCTCGAAGATTTTCATACCAGATCAATACTTTATGCTACGAGTGTATCAGTGGTACTGCACCTATTCGTCTTTATGACCACCTCTGAATGTGCACCCCCTGCCCGATTCTTTCTCTCCCTTCTGCTTCTGATACTTATAGTCTACACATTCCTTGATACAAATGTACCATGCTCTGTCGCCGTTCTGTTTTCTATGTCTGGCCCATACAACTGGAACGATTTTCCCCTTTCTATTCAACGGTCTGTAGTTGTGTATATGTAAATGTGTGTGAGTGTGATGTGTGTGTGTGTGTGTGTGTGTGTGTGTGTGTGTGTGTGATGTGTGTGTGTGTTTGTGTGGTGTGTGTAAATGTGTGTGTGTTTGTGTGTGTGTTGTGCAAATGTGTGTGTGTTGTGTGTGTATGTGTGTGTGTGTGTGTGTTTGTGTGTGTGTGTGTCGCGCGCGCGCGTGTGCGTTGGGTTTTGTAGGGGTAAACGAGTGCATTTATGTTGTTATTGTCGGGGTAAATACGTGTATGTGTGCGTGCGTGTGTGTGCGTGCAGGAACAAATAAACGCTTGTGTGTTGTGTGTGTGTTTACGTGTATGTGTGTGTGTGTGTGTGTGTGTGTGTGTTTACCTGTGTGTGTGTATGTGTGTGTGTGTGTGTGTGTGTGTGTGTGTGTGTGTGTGTGTGTGCACGCGCACGCGCGCGCCCGTGCGTGTGTGTAAAGAATATGCAGGTATTTTATCTCTTTGAAGTTCGTCCGTATTCTATTTACTCTCGTTTTCTTGAAAATTCATTTTCTTAACAGATCAACAAACAAACAGTTCTTTCTTAGAGGAGGGCCCATACGTTGGTGTATACATATCAAAAAGAGAGACGAGTGG
This sequence comes from Monoplex corrugatus, assembly GCA_030674185.1. Taxonomy (NCBI): domain Eukaryota; kingdom Metazoa; phylum Mollusca; class Gastropoda; order Littorinimorpha; family Ranellidae; genus Monoplex; species Monoplex corrugatus. Next base: position 59,446,451 of record CM060309.1, read on the forward strand.
AACGAGTGAGATAGAGATGAAGAGGTAGTGAGGTACTGAGGTGGAAGGAAGGAAGTGGCATTGTCTGGGGATTGGGGTGAGGTAGGGGAAAAAAAAAGAGGTATGAGGGATGGAGGACGGATGCGGTAGTCGGGTATTTACGACATTGTTCTCCCCCCCCCCCCCCCCCTTGGGGATGCCGGGGCTCTTTCAGTATAAATAGCATCCCCACCTTCTGGAAATTCTTGTGATAGAAATTTCCTCTTTTTCTGTCACTCTCTTTGTTTCTTTCTTCCGAATTCCTGCTTTGCTTTCTGTCATTTCTTCCTCTCTTTTTTTTTTTCCCTCGCTGGTCCATTCACCTGTATGTGTTCGATAAAGTCTTACGTACTTTCTCTTAGGATTGATGATTGGGTACATGTATTAAATGTGCATTTTTGGCTGTAGCGAAATGAGGTATGCGGAAGCAATTTTAGGTCATTTAGGCCCGTGTGTATTATATATGTATTAATGTCCTTAGTTATATTTAAATTTGTACTCAGGTATGTTCTTTTTAAATCCTCTGTGGAGTGGTCAACGTCAGGGCATGTCCTTGGATTAAGTGTGCAAATGCATTGGTGTGTATAGTTAATATTCTTTACTGTGTTTTTTTTTTTCCTTGTTGAGGTATTGTGTATGATTTGAAACGGTTATAGCGCTGGTATGGCTGTACGCAGTCGGCTGGGATTTAAAAATAACAGTAAACTAACAGTAAGACACTTTGTCCTCCTATTGGAGGATTTGGGTTTAAACCTGTTTTGATTCCACATGGTGTGTAAAAGGTGGGAATGTTTCGACTTTCCAGGTCGACATAAAGTGCAGAGTCGCTAGTGCTTGAACCAGCTTCGTTGTATACGTACGCAGAACATCAAATACGCACGTTAAAATCATAGGAGTCGTATAAGCCATGTGAGTGTTCAGTAGCTTATGGAAATTACGCACACACACACACATACACACACACACACACACACACACACACACACACACACTCACACACACACACACTCACACACACACACACACTCACACACACACACACACACACACACACACACACACACACACACACACACACACACACACACACACAGACGTACACATCTCATGTCGATATGAAACAATTTCCCTTTTTTTTTTCTTTGTTAAATGAGGATTGAAAAATAAGGAATAAAAAAAAAGCGACGACAGAGAGGAGAAAGGTGGGGGGGGGGGGGGAGAGGAGGCAAAGCCTGTTCCTTAGAAAAAAAACAACAACAACAGTATCTCTGTCAGTTAGCTGTCTTAAGCAGATTATGTGCAAGCTTACGAAAGCTTTATGAAAGACACCGTACTGTTCACACTGAGCACAAGACACGGGTCAAAAATTGGTCTGCTGTTTACGTAATTTTGTTCTGAAAATGTTTTACATTAACATGCTGAAGTGATACAATATTGCATGTTCTTTGAAATCATCTTTTCTTGTAGCTTACAACTTTTTTTGCTTTGTTTTCAAAACCTGAGAGTTTTGTTTACTGGAATGAGAAAACGAAAACGAACTCCAAACTTCATCTCTCTTAAAACTGTATTATTCAACGATAGCAGCATTAAAACCAGAGGGACCAGTCTTGGAGCTAGTCCTTGCTCCTTTACGCATATAACGTAAGCATAAAGACATACAAGTGAAATGCATATATATTAGCTTTTTATGTTGTTGTTTTGTTGGGGTTTTTTTAACGTTACGTTACGTGTCCCTTGACTCTGATCATCGTCGGGGGACCTGAGAGCCGAAGAAGCTGAAGTTTTTCTCTATACCAGTCTGTGTGTAGCTCGCGCGCATCAAGGGTTTTTTGCAAAGTCATCACTATCCACTGTTTACATCGTTGAACTTGATCTTTTCCATTACCGCCGTCGTCTGCGCCCTCCCATAATGGTGCCCTGAATGATTGTCTTATATAAACTATCGTACCTCGATGCCGCAGTCGAGCCTCCTCACGTACTCATGTGTCTTGTGCTCCCTCCAAGTAGAAAATACGAAGCATCTTCCTCTGGCATTTCGTTGTGAACGCGTGAATTCATCTTTCTGACTCTGTCAACAGTGTACATGACTGGCGCTTATACGGTCTGGTGGAGAGCACAAGAGATCTGAAGAGCCCGTACTTGGTGGGTAAGCCGGTTTGCTCTTCCACTCCCTGTTGAATCTGGCATCTCTGCAGTGGCTGTGTGTGATCCGAATATGGATTTCTGCTGTGCATGTTCCATGCTTTTGACATGATAGCTCCGAAAATATTTGAAGTTGGACACTTCTTCTGATGGCTCAGTATTCATGATGATGTTAACGTTTGTCTTGTTTAAGCTGTTCGCCAATATCTTCGAATTTTTTTCTGTTCTGATATGGTTTCGTAGGCGCTGGTGCTTGCAACCAGTCTGTTCGTTAGCTTTTGCAGTATGATGTTGGAGTTGTACTTTTGTCTAGGTATCATTAGTGAATGGGTCCATTACTTACAAATAAATAAATAAATAAATAAATAAAATAACAGCTAATGGTGAAAACGTCAATTACAATCATATAAACAAAGGAAAAGA
>CM060309.1:59459033-59474033 GCA_030674185.1 Monoplex corrugatus
AGACTATAATCTATCCCCCACAGAAAATTCTTTCTTGAAAAAATATAATTTATCAATTTAAAATGGAATTTTGATGCGCTGATCGCAGCAGAAAGAACGCAGTTTCCTACCAAAAGTACCTATTTTTGTATCTTATTATGAACCGTAACCTGTACAGTACTCCCACGTGTAATATACTGACAGAAAGCTCTTTGGTGCACCTTTCAGATAATGACAGTTAAAATTAGACACAAACTGGGTCAAAGCCACCAAATGAAGAAATTTAAGGAAAATGTGTAGCAGAGTACATAAAAACTTTAAAGGCCGTTTTCTCGAAATGGCCATCGTGCAACTGAATGACTTTTAAACATACATAACTTCTACATGATTATGAGTACAAGCTTTATTCAAGTACCTAAATAATCAGCAGAATGTACACTTTCCAGTGATATGTATATCTCAAAATGCCCAAAATGCTAGTTAAGACTGATTTCGTGCTGGCAGGTCACAATTGATATGCTGTGTGGGTGTATACACATATGGGATTTAGGCACGGGCAAGTCTGAACACATTATTACTGACTTGAGATCGGAAAAATCTCCACCCTTTACCCACAAGGCAAAGGTGTCCAGATGGATCGAACCCAGGATTTAGTGATTGGATGTCTAACGTTTACCCGCTTGACTACCGCACCCGTCTGTTCAAGTTTCACAAGACAAGGAGCAATTTCAAACTGGTCTTGTTCCAACGTCTGCTATTAGATGAATTAAAGGGACACGACTGCTGTGGCAACAGATCGTCGAAGAGATTATCCTCTCTTGCGAGCTTGCTTTTCATCGTGCTTTTTCTACTTAAGTATATTTCACAACACGCTCGAAACTAAATGAGAATTGTAGTATGGCTTAGACATCTTTATTTTTTTCTATGTGTTTACTGATGGAACCGATGAATCATTAAGCTGATACCGGCTATCAGACGTATTTTGCTCTCAGAGCGACGATAAGAAGAAAGAGGGAGATAGTGGGAATCAGAGGGTAAGGAGGAGAGACAGACAGACAGATGCAGAAAGAGGGACAGACAGATGGACGGACGAACAGACAGACAGATGAACAGACAGACAGACGGACGGACACGAAAATGATAAAGACATGAAGACACACACACATACACGAGAGAGGGAGTGACAGAGTCAAGCGAAAAATGGTAGCGGATAGAAAAAAAAAAAGCCGAAAGAGAAGGAGCTCGAGAATGACACAGAGAAAGAAAGACAAGAGACTGAAAGAGAAACTGAGTGGGCGGCTGAATGAGAGACAAAACGAGAGACAACAAATAGACAGAAATAACATTTTACACAGATACCAGAGAAAACACGAAAGAAGAATATTAACGCGTATTTAATACAACAAAGCAAGACAGGCGCAACTTTTCGGCCAACTGGCCTTTGTCAAGCGTAAGATTACAAACAAACAAATACTAGATACAAAAAATGTGAGAAAAAGACTGAAACTTCCCTGCTGCTGTCTTCAATGAAATCTCTCTCTCTCTCTCTCTCTCTCTCTCTCTCTCTCTCTCTCCTCTCTCTCTTCCTCTCTCTCTCTCTTTCTCTCTCTTTCTCTCTCTCTCAAGTCATCCTAACAATTCCTATTAAAAAAAGACACACACACACACGCGCGCGCGCGCGCCCACACACACACACACACACACACACACGCACACACACACAACACACACAGGGGAGAGAGAGAGAGAGAGAGAGAATCCCATTTTGTTGTACGTGCTAGGATCTTTACAACCTTGGAAAAACTTCGGCTGAAATAGACTTCGATGGGCAGCAAGGACAATCAGTTCACAGCAATATAAAAAAGTAAAGTATTAGATAGAAATCTCCCCCCAAAATGCTGTTCAAATGCCTTCATCCACAACCTGCTGATATTAGGCTTTTTCTGGGTCCCAGTGTTGTTGACTTTGCTTCTTTTCCCAAACTAACGCTTTCGAGATACTTCAACAGCCCACGGCTTTGGGCAAAACTTGGTACATGTGCACCCGTAAAGCGGTGGAAAAATCGTACTTACACGTTCTCCATTTCTTAGGGAGGAGGGGGCGGGGAATAATGAAGGAGAGAAACTGAACGACACAGACACAGTGACTCAGACAGACAGACAAACAAACAAAAACAAAGTCATAAACAGAGAGACAAACACAGATTTCGAATCATCATCATCATCATCATCAGTCCCGTAGTCTGGTTGACCGTTGGGGCACCACTGAAGATTTTGCAACCAACTTCCTCCACTCCTCACGGTCCTCAGCTTTCCGCAGAATGATATTCCATTCAAGGCCAGTCCACTCTCTGATATTGTCTTCCCATCTTTTTCTCTGTCTGCCTCTTTTATTTCGAATATATACATCAAAGGTGACAGAAAGACAGACAAACAAACAAAAACAAAATCACAAACAGAGAGACAAACACACAAACAGATTTCGAAGATGGGCAGCAAAGGTTTTTATCTTCCTGATAAGAGTGTGCAGAAGCAGCTAAAATACCCCCATAGAGGCCATTCGGAGTTAAGATGGAGGGAGGGGTGGAGGATAGAGCAGACAAGGGGTGAAACAAGTCTGAGACATTTTGATGGGGATCACGACACAGTCAACAGCTCCTCAGGGAGGACATCTTCACCAGTCTGGAATCAGCCCCTATTAACACACATTTTTCCTCTCTCTCTCTCTCTCTCTCTCTCTCTCTCTCTCTCTCTCTCTCTCTCTCTCTCTCTCTCTCTCTCTCTCTCTCCTCTCTCTCTCTCTCTCTTGGGACTAAGTAAGAGAGCAGAGAGCGTGGGTTCAGATCCTCTCCAGAGAGGAGACTGTCTGGTGCATGTCGACTGTCCTGCGCAATATACTGACTGCAGCATGTTCACAACTTGGTTCTCCTCCCTCCCCCTCCCCCTCCCCCACTCCTCCGCAGCTAATGATGGTCAAGCCATTCTGGTAAGCTACCTTTCCATACAGAAATTATTACAGAAAAATCAAGGTCACTGTGACTTTCAAGAGGTTTTAGTTGTAATAAAACTTGATATGTAGCGAAAACAATGGTAGACTGTCACAACAGTGAAAACATATTCTAAGTATTGTTAGAAGTTTATGGGATAGTGTCGTTCACGCATTGTCCTCAAAAACTGCTGAATTTTAGGCACTTTTTTGTCTGTATATTCTTGACCTTGATATGTTGTTCTCCAAACGTATGCATTCGCGACTCCTCAGTGGTCCACACGTTTGACTGAACAAGGGTAAAGATTCATTCTGAAAACAGCTGAGAAAATCTTGCGAACACATTTTGCTCTCTCTCTCTCTCTCTCTCTCTCTCTCTCTCTCTCTCTCTCTCTCTCTCTCTCTCTCTCTCTCTCTCCCCCTCTCTCTCTCTGTCTGTATGTATCTCTCTCTCTCTCTCTCTCTCTCTCTCTCTCTCTCACACTCAAACGTTTTCTCAGTGTGCCAATTCATTCTTCTAATAAAATGGCGTATGGAGAAAGTGGCAGATATCCGTTAAGTATTCGTACAAACGTTAAGTGTGTAAAGTACTGGCTGAGAATTTTGAAACTACCAACAACAAGATTATGTAGACAGGCTTATGATATGATGCTACACGAACACGAAAGAGGAAAACATAATTGGATAAACAGTTTAAAAAACATTTTGACAAATAATGGGTTTGGAATAGTCTGGATTAGTCAGGGTGTAGGTAGTGAAATTGCATTTCTATCTGAATTCAAAGACCGTTTAATTAGCTCTTATAAACAAAGTTGGCATTACCAGGTAGAAGAAGATACAAAATATGCATGGTATTTCTCCTTTAAAAGCATTTTCCAGGCAGAAAAATATCTTTCAGTGGTTACAAATAGATGGCACCGGAGCCTGCTGGCACGTTTTAGAACAAGAACACTTGGTCTTGATAAGAGTCAAAGATGGTTTCAGCAAAGCAGTGATGATGGTTCACTTTGTAGATTATGCCACCAAAAAAACGAAGACGAAAATCATTTTATTTTTGAATGTGAAGCTTATAGCACTGTTAGAAATAGATGCAATGTATTTTCCTCCCCAGCAGCGCTAAGACATGATCTAAGGTCAATTTTGGCATGTGAAAAAACAGAGAATTTACAGTCAATTTCCAAATATATCGCGGAAGCATATGGGATAAGAAAAAGAACATTGCTGCTTTAATTTCAATGTGAAAAAGTTTCTCGTGAAAACTGATAGCTTTTTCTATAACCAAAATAGTAAAATTCTATATTAGGCATAGTTGGATGGTCACGTATGTCCATTTCTATTGTTAAACTGTTATTTTATCTTGTAAATATTACTTTTTTGCTTTTTATTTGAATTTTCCATTTCGTATTTCCTTTATTTGTTTCCCTTTATTTACATTTGTTGCCAGCATGAGAGGGATGAGTTATACCCCTTGGCGCTAAACCAATGTATATGGTTACGTCAATAAATGGCGCGCTAAGCGCGTCAAGCGTCAAGCGTCAAGCGTCGTCTCTCTCTCACACACACACACACACACACACACACACACACACATCTCTTGCTGGTAATGAGAAATAATTACATAAAGGAAATTAGAAAACCAAATGTTCAAGCCACAGTAAAGATAAAGGTTTTCTCTTGAACCTTGGAGTCATTGGGGAGAGAAGTGGTAGTGACACAATTTCTCTCTGGGCCGGCTTTGTGAGAATGGTTGCCCATCTCCTCTCCCCCCCCCCTGCTTTATCTTCCCCGTCCTTTACTATGGTCAGGCACCCATCTACTTCAGGGTGAACTTAAGTGGAAATCCCACTGCTCATAAACACATTGGGATTTCATTTGGTCCGTTTTTTATCCACTGGACAAGGCAGCAGGGAAGTTTTAGTCTTTTTGTTATTATCTGTTGTTTGGTGTCTGTTTGTGATTGTGCATTCGCGCTTGACAAAGGCCGGTTGGCCGAAAATTTGCGCCTGTCTTGTCTTGTTGTGTTGAATACGCGTTCTTTTTCGGTTTTCTTGTTCTTCTAGTTCCAGGTATTGTTGTTTGTTTCACATTGGTTTCAGTCTCGTGAGCGCTGTTGTTATCTGCACAATCCTGGAAAGCACTTCAGACAGTCTTGGAACCTTCATTTCAGACAGTAGTACCAAGGTATTTAAAGCAATGCTGTGTGCAGCTGCTGTCTGTTGATTCTCTGATCCCTTTTTCAAACTGAAAATCAAAACAGAACACAACAACCAGCCACCGTGGTGTAGTGGTTAACATAACAGACTACCCACTGGAAGGTTGTGGGTTCGAACCCCTATCAGTCTCTTCAAAAATCGTTGCAGGATTTTTCGGCTCTAACCGACTCCTTACCCAGAGTTGGGCGTGCTATGGGCTCATTGGGGGAGACTAGGACCACACGATCGAGTCTCATCCACTTCATGGATGCGTCGTTTAGGGTGTCGCTCAAATCTCCTGACCAACACCGTAAGTGTCTGTATCTCTCGGGCCTGGTTCACGCCAGGGTGCATTATGATGTTATGATGGTAAGCTGGGGGTACATCACTGTCACGCAATCTCAGTCCTAGATGGAACTCCATGGCATCATGTTCATCAGCCTCATGGACACTATCATTATCGCATTGTAAACACTGTGCCAGTTTCTGTGGCCATTACGACGGTGTAAAAATGGGACCCCCCCCAAAAAAAAGAAAGAAAGAAAGAAAAGAAAGAAAGAAAGAAAGAGGTGAGCAGTGCAAAGATAAAAAGACTTCTTTCTTTCTTTCTTTCTTTCTTTCTTCCTTTATTTGGTTCTTTCGTCGCCTTTTCTCCGTTCCCCCCCTCCCCCCCCCCCCCTTTATTGCTTTCTTTCGTCCCATCTTCCTACATTGCTGTCCTTTCATTTCTTCCTTCCCTCCGTCTTTTTCCCTCTTTCCTTCTTTTTGTGGTTTATCCCATTCTTTCTGTTATCCCAATCTTTCCGTTATCCCATTCTTTCCTGTATCCCATCCCATTCTTTCCGTTATCGCATTCTTTCCGTTATCCCATTCTTTCCTTTATCCCATTCTTTCCGTTATCGCATTCTTTCCGTTATCCCATTTTTCCCGTTATCCCATTCTTTCCGTTGTCCCATTCCTTCCTGTATCCCATTCTTTCCGTTATCCCATCCTTTCCGTTATCCCATTCTTTCATTTATCCCATTCTTTCCGTTATCCCTTTCTTTCATTTATCCCATTCTTTCCGTTATCCCATTCTTTTCTGTATCCCATTCTTTCCGTTATCCCATTCTTTCCTTTCTTTTTTTGTTTTTTAATTTCATTTATTCTGTTCTCTTAATTCTTTTTATTTTTTATTTTTCGATTGTTCTTGTTTTGTTTTGTTTTGTTTTGTTTTGTGTTTTCCTTCACTCCATAATTTGTGCATATTCTACAAAATTTCCTTTTCTTATTCTTCGAGCCATACAAATCCAGCAAATGTTTGATAAAGTTCTACCAGCTGGTTTTGACATGATTATCTTTTGTAAACAAAAACAGGACAGCGGGGGGGGAGGGGGAGGTGGGGTCACCATCATGATTGTAGATCTGCTTTGCTTGCCATCCCTACGCTAGGAATGTTGTCGGCCTCATCTTGACTTGCTGTTTGTTTTCATAAACTGTGAAATAAAACTCCTGTCTCTTTATCAGGAGAGTTGTCTCACATGGCTGTGCAGAGAGAGGCTGTCCTCATTCACTACACTTCTCTTCTCCTTTTAACTGACTTCTTCTCTCTGTCTGTCTGTCTGTCTGTCTGTCTGTCTGTTTGTCTCTCTCTCTGTTTCTGTCTGTCTCTGTTTCTCTCTCTCTCTGTCTGTCTGTCTGTCTGTTTGTCTGTCGCTCTCATTCTCTTTCGCTGTCTGTCTGTTTGTCTGTCTCTCTCTGTCTCTCTGTCTCTGTCTGTCTGTCTGTCTGTCTGTCTGTCTGTTTGTCTCTCTCTGTTTCTGTCTGTCTCTGTCTCTCTCTCTCTCTGTCTGTCTGTCTGTCTGTTTGTCTGTCGCTCTCATTCTCTTTCGCTGTCTGTCTGTTTGTCTGTCTCTCTCTGTCTCTCTGTCTCTGTCTGTCTGTCTGTCTGTCTCTCTCTCTCTCTTAATATACATATATATATATAGAACTCTCTCTCCCTCTCTCTCTCTCTCTCTCTTTCTCATGGTCTATCTCTGTCTCTTTCTCTGTCTCTATGTCTGTCTGTCTGTCTGTCTCTCTCTCTATCTCTCTGTCTTTCTCATGCTCTATCTCTGTCTCTTTCTCTGTCTGTCTGTCTCTTTCTCTGTCTGTTTGTCTGTCTCTCTCTCTTTCTGTGTGCGCGCGCGCGCGTGTGCATGTGTGTGTGTGTGTGTGTGTGTGTGTGTTCGTTCATTCGTTCTTTGATTTAACGTCTTCTGACTGTAAGTGATATTAGTGTGTGTGTGTGTGTGTGTGTGTGTGTGTGTGTGTGGTGTGTGTGTGTGTGTGTGTGTGTGTGTGTGTGTGTGTGTGTGTGTGTGTGTGTGTGTGCGTGCGCGCGCGCATGTGTTTCATCTCACGTATTCTGTTGAGTTTTTTTTTTTCTTCTTCTTCTCCCTCTCCTCTCCGTCACCCTGACTGGGTTATCCCAGTGACCTTGTTCTTAATCTTGGCCACCATCTGTTGGGGAGCACCTTTATCATCTCTGCTCTGCCTTCTCGCTCGTCGGTGTCAAGGGTCATCAGATGGCGTTCCCTTCATCGGAGTCAGAGAGACAGCTGTGAGAAGTTTTGTTCGTTTGCCTTCCTACTTATCTCTGATGTAATGTCAAGGTAAAACGTTGCCCTACGGCTCTGCTAGATGATGATGATGATGATGATTAGTATTAGTATTATTAGTATGATGATGATGATGATTAGTATTATTAGTATTATGATGATGATTATGATTATTATTATGATTATTCTTACTACTGTTAGTATTATTATTATATTTACTATTGTCATTATCATTGCGGTTATTTTTATTGTTATTTTGTTTCTGTGAATGGTAGTTGTAGTGGTGGTGGTGGTGATAGTAAAAGTACTGGTTATTGAACTTTTTTAATTAAAGTGTTAATAAATTTCTTTGTATGTGTTCCTTGTCAGTTACATTTTTGCACATAACACCACAAACACATGCACATTTCACTGTGAAGACGACAAACGCCAAATTTACAGAATCAACAAATATACAAAGCCAAGAGACATAAATACAGACGAATTCTACATGAACAGGTCATGCATGATGTAAACAAAGTCAACAATGTCAGTAATGCAATCCATTTACGATGAGGCAAACAATACAGAGGGAGCCGTATATTGTCAACCGTGCAAATGAATATTGTATATAATATGGAGAAATGGTTGAAAGCGGTAGTTGATTTTGTAGTGTGACGGTAAAGACATCGGGAACGTGCTGTTATGTTGCATGTTGTCTGGTTGGTTCTTGTGATAAAGCCATGGACTCGAGACCTGATGGGTTGAGTTCAATCCTAGCTGCAATGTTGTTGTTTTTTTAAATTGGCCTGTTCTTTGCCCATTTTGTTGTTTCCATGATTCTGATGGTATTATCGCAATGTTTATGAGTGTTTCTCTCCCATCCACCCCACCCAGCGAAGTAGCGGGTACCTCCAGAGATATCGCTTTGCATGTTTCACAGTAAGAACCAGAAATACACTAAAAAAAAATACGACCGGAATGTGCATTTGGTATAGCGAAACAAGACAGGTGCAAATTGTCGGCCAACTGACTTTCGTCAAGCGTATACGAAAGAAAATTTGAACACTTACATGTAGTTACCACAGGAATGCTAGAGGGGGGAAAAAGAGCACCAAGGAAACCCAGGGAGAAAATATTAGTTTTGAAGAGTGAGTGGTGACAGAGAGGGTAGAAAATATACATACAGCGACAAAAGATAGATTGGAATGGAGGGTCATGATTGACAACACTATGCAACACGGCACATGATGATGATGATGATGATGATGATGATGATGATGATGATGATGATGACGACGACGACGAAGATACAGTAGACAAAATAAAAATGAATGTACAAAACATGGTGGGAATACAATACAGTAGAAAACTCCCCCGATGTTTTGTTTAGCAATAGAAAATGACAGATATGAATTCTGGTGACTAGAAAGCAGGGGACACAAATACGTCTTGCAGAGTTAAAATGGTCACACCATATTATTGTTTTTTATCCAGAGGAGAGCTAGGGCCAAAATATTGGAAATTGAATATGTTGCACAATAACAGAACATTGATAGGGGCACTCGTCCTTCCAAAAACGGAAGAAACTTAATTAAACACACGATCGAATGTGGTTCCCAAACGGATTGCTGACCAGGTTTGTTCTCTGACTTGAAAACACCGTCCCAGACCATCCAGCTGTAAACGAGTGTCTGTCCCTCTTGGAAGTCATTAGATATAAAGCTACAGCTGGAGAGGAAAACGAGGACTATCTTATATAAAATGCCAGACCCGAGAGAAGTTTCAGGAAGTTGCTAACGTTTCATTTGCTAACGACCTGCTCAGATTGTGGGAACATTTTCATGTTCACCCACCCACCCAAACCCGTTTTTTCTTTTCTTTTCTTTTCTTTTTTTCTCCCTTCATTTTCTTTTTTCTGATCTTACTTTTCTGACTTGTGCTTATTTTACTTTTTTCTCTTTTTTAAGAGAAGGCCGCTGTTGGAAAGACGACAGAGATGTTTCTCTTTCTATCTTATTAACCCTTTGACTCCCCCACCCTATCCACCAACTGCTAAAATAAACCTTGACTCCTACCTATCCACCAACTGCAAAACTTAAACTTGACTCCCCACCCTCTCCACCAACTGCAAAAACTTAAACCTTTGACCTCACCTATCCACCAACTGCAAAAACTAACCTTGACTCCTACCTATCCACCAACTGCTAAAACTTAATTTGACTCACCTATCACAATGTAAAACTTAACCTTGCCCTCACCCTATCCACCAACTGCAAAACTAATCTTGACTCACTATCACAACGTTAATTAAACCTTGACTCCCTCACCCTATCCACCACTGCAAAAACTTAACTGACTCACCCTATCCACAATGTAACTTAAACTTGACCCTCACCCTATCCACCAACTGCAAAACTAAATCTTGACTCCACCTATCCACCAACGTAAAACTTAACTTTGACTCCCTCACCTATCCACCAACTGCTAAAACTTAAATCTTGACTCCACCTATCCACCAACTGTTGAAACTAAACCTTTGACTCCACCCTATCCACCAACTGCTAAAACTTAAACCTTTGACTCCCCACCCTATCCACCAACTGCTAAAACTTAAACCTTTGATCCCACCTATCCCAACTGCTAAACTAACCTTGATCCTACCCTATCCCCCAACTGCTAAAACTTAAACCTTTGACTCCCTCACACTATCCACCAACTGCAAAAACTTAAACCTTTGACTCCCTTACACTATCCACCAGCTTGGTGCAGGAGGCTGATGGATAGGGTGAACGAGTCAAAGGGATAAGTTTTTGTTTAACTAGTATGGTTGACACAAAGCAGGATGCTGGTGGACAAGGTGCAGCAGTCAAAGGGTTAAAGTAAATCTTGAAAATTACTTACAACAAGAGAAGGTTGGGGGGTGCACACACTTTCTCTCCCTTAAGCTACAGCTACAGACATAGCGATGTCCAACTGTAGCAGGGCGTAGGTAAGTGAGGCAAAAGACACTTGACGACTGTCGAATTCATGAGAGTGATGACAGCTTCTCTACACTAGTGTTTTTCCCTTCTGAGTCCTAAATAAAGCCATAAGTGGCATAATCGAGTTACCCCCCTTGGCAGTATCACGTGAGGTAGGCGTTGATGTAAAGTTTTAAAAAATCGGTCACAAGACAGTTCTTTTAAGGATCATCGCACTCAGGAGGTTATCTTTGTGCTCACTTTTTTTTTCTTGTCCCATTTTCCACGCCTGTTTAATGACCACAGAAGCTGGAACAGTTTTTGCAATGCGTTGATGATGATGTCGATGAGGATGATGTCGATGAGGATGATAATCATGATGCTTATGAGTTCCATCTAGGATTGAGACTTCGTGACAGGGCTGTACTCTACGTTTACTCGGACATTAAGAACTGGATGACACACAATAGACTTCAGCTTAATGACGACAAGACAGAAGCTATCCTCATTGGCACCCGTCAGAAACTTTCCCAGCTGCCTCCTCTTTCTCTCCCATTATGTAACACATCAGTCCCAATTTCTGATTCAGCTAAAAACCTTGGTGTCTGCATTGACTCTACCCTGTCCATGAACAACTTTGTTTCTCAAACTGCCAGATCTTGCTACTATCATCTCCATCGTATAAGCCTGATCAGGAAGTATCTCTCTGTCGAAACAACTGCAAAACTCGTTCTCTCCTTCATAATGTCTCGCATTGACTATTGCAATTCACTCCTGTCTGGTCTTCCTGCCTCCACCATTCACATCCTTCAGCGCATTCAAAACAATGCTGTACGCCTTGTACTCAAAAAGAAAAAAGCTGACCACATATCTCCTCTCCTGGCACAACTTCACTGGCTCCCTGTATCAAAGCGCATACAGTACAAACTAGACACCATGTGCTACAAAAGCCTCAATAACGCAGCCCCCGATTACCTGTCAAGCCTACTTGAGATCTATCTTCCCTCACGTACCCTCCGCTCTGCCTCCGATCCTCTGACTTTTCGCTTTCCACGCACTAAGCTCAATACCTATGGTCCACGAGCCTTCTCTGTTTCTGGTCCACTCTCCTGGAACAAACTTCCTCTCTCAGTCCGTCAGCAACCTACTTTTGCCTCCTTCAAGTCCGCTCTCAAAACTCACCTTTTCTCCTCTGCATAAAATCCTAACCTCACTCAACCCCCCTCTGCAGCCTGTCTCCGCTCGGAGGGGAATCACTTTGTTTTAATATATAATTGTATATGATGTGCTCTCTGTGGTTTTCCATTGGTTTTATTCTTGCTTTTATTGCTTTTATTCTTTTCTCCCCATTTGTGGCCATGCATGTGTGTGTGTGTGTGTGTGTGTGTGTGTGTGTGTGTGTGTGTGTGTATGTGTGTGTGTGTGTGTGTGTGTGTGTGTGTGCGTGCGTGCGTGCGTGTGTGCGTGTGTGTCTTTTCGGCGCTTGGATTTGATTTTGTCGAGATTTGCGCTATATAAATATTGTAATTATTATGTATGCATGTGCGTACGTATGTATGTATGTATGTATGTATGTATGTATGTATTCGCTTAGATTTATGTATGTATGTATGTATGCATGTATACGCTCAGCTTAGATTTATGTATGTAAGTATGTAAGCATGTATGTATGCATGTATATGCTCATATGTATGTAGGTATGTATGCATGTATACGCTCAGCGCTTAGATTTGATTTTGTCAAGATTTTGCGCTATATAAATAAAATATATTATTATTATTATTATAATGTATCCAAGCGTCAACCAGGCCCGAGAGATACAAACACCTGCGGTGTTGGTCAGAAGATTTGAGCAACACGCTCAAAGACGCATCTATGAAGTGGATGAGACTCGACTGTATGGTCCCAGTCTTCCCAACGAGCCCATAGCATGTCCAACGTAAAAGCCGGTTAGAGCCGAAAAAATTACACAATGATTTTTGAAGGTACTACTGGGGATTCGAACCCACAACCTTCTAGTCGGTAGTCCGTTGCGTTAACCATTACATTACGGCGACAGGTCAATCACAGGAGAGTTGTTTGCTTGTTGGTTTGTTTGTTTGTTTGTGGGAGGGGGGGGGGGGATTTGTTTCTAGTGCGATTTGCCTATATGAAATCAGAGTATATGCAATGAAGGGAAACTGCTCCATCTTGTGGACTCATTAGACCCATGTATTTAGCTTTAAATATTTTGTCACACGATCCAGTCATATGAGTCACAGGATGCGATATTTTTCTTTATGTCTATGCAGCCGATCAAACAACATTGTACAGAACATGTCCTAGACAAATCCAACCAGGCAACTTTCAATAGCCAGCGATAACGCGACTTGTACGTTTACCCTCCCACGAAAAAGCAAATGCGAGGCCAGAAATGTCGATAAGTGGCACTTTTCGAAGTCGTGATGTACTACGACCTTAGCGGCGTTTTGGATATCTGTATCGACATAGTTAGCAATTTTTACGATAGATGGGGAGAATGATGGATGGTGATGCTTTGTGATGAAGCGTGAGGGGTGAAGGTGTAGTGTCAACGCGGGGTACGTAGGAACTAAGGACTTTGCCGCATGCGGGTAATATACGAACTTTGTTCCTAGCAGACTGATATTCTGGGGAGCTTTCATGTTATTTTGGGAGGGTTTTACAGCATTACAGACGGCCTCAGGTTCTGTTAGTGATAGACTGGTACAAGCATAGAGAATAGTATGTTAAATTCATAAGTTAAAATTTAACAAGCGTTATGGATTTATGCTCTAATGTGTGGGCTTATGCCATGATTACTTTTGAGTTTTTGTCCATTATTTGGCATCCGTGGTGTTGGCGCATACGGAATTTACAACGAAACTGAAACTGGAACTGAAACTGGAACTGAACTTGCAGCATTTGTTTTAGGAAACTGTGGGTTCTACTCCGGCAGTTGAACGCTCACAATGTTAGGTGCTGGGGAGGCGAATAATGTGACGCTGAACACGAGCAGTAAAACAAGAACGACTGGTACGTTTGTAATGGTTTTCTGTTGTGTGCTAACTTGAAAACTTAATGGCCAGGTGGCAGCAGTCAAAACCCCTGGATGTTGACGGGTTCGGTGGCCTGGTGGTTAGGACATGATCTTCCACTTGGAAGGTCTGGGTTTTTAACCTGCCTGGGTACCACGTGGTAAATAGGGGATGGAGATTTTTTTCCCCCGATTTCTCAGTTCAACGTATGTGCAGACCTGCTGGCGCTTACCCCCCCCCCCCCCTACTTGTGTAATTCCGCTCATATTATCTGTTCATCAAATTGCACGTTAAATTCTTGTAAATCTAGTCAGTGTTCAGTAGCTTATTGTAACA
Source organism: Monoplex corrugatus (assembly GCA_030674185.1). NCBI lineage: Eukaryota > Metazoa > Mollusca > Gastropoda > Littorinimorpha > Ranellidae > Monoplex > Monoplex corrugatus. The sequence continues at coordinate 59,473,082 of CM060309.1, forward strand.
AGTAAAGAAAGTAAGCCTTTACATCGCCGGGAACGGAATATGTACACGCTGCCTTGATGGCAGATTTATATAAAATGCCATGTACGTAAAAACCCACGGGTATACTCGAGTGTACAGCCCTCGAACGAGAAAAAAAAAGTTTGAAGAATAGAAGAAAAAAAATGCCTAGAAATAAGCAAATCCGTTTTTTGTTGTTGTTGTTGTTTTTTCTTTTTTGTATTTTCGTAATTTGGGGGTTATTGGTTTCATTTCTTTCTTTTTTTTTCCTTTTTTTTTTGTGGGGGAGGGGGGTTGGCTGTTCGTGTTCTTTTTTGTTGTTTTGTTTTTATCCTAAATTGACCTCCCCCCCCAAAAACTGGCCTTCTTCTTCAGAAACAGGAACTTCAGCCTAGATCTGTTCATTGATACGACTCGCCTTGACCCAAACTGTGCAATTGTCAAGTGGGCATGGTATGTTGTCCTCAATGCCGACTGAGCAAATGTAACTGAATCTCCTCCTGTCGGGTCATATGACTGCCACCGTGCAGTGTAGCATTGCCGTAACCCTTTTCAGCACTGTTTCTTCCAAGTATCTTCACAACCATTCCTTGGTTGATCTATTTAATGCTTGTTCCACCCTACGCGAGAGTAAGCCAGGCTGAACTCCCACCCCAGCCCCCTCCCCAACCCCCACCCCTGAGGAACCTTCTTAAAAAGTCATATCCACAAAATGTAGCACATTCTATTCTGGGACAGTTTGTAACTGTCTTAGCGTTTGATGTAAGAAATCGTCAGTTTTAATGCGCGTTTCAAACGCCACAGTTCTTGCAGGAAAAGGGGGAAGCAAGTGCGAACAAAAAAACAGCAGCGATTATGATTGGTCCATTACTGCCAACAGCTTGGTTGTGTGATACGAGAATGGCTAGTACATGTACCACTGGTTGTTTTTGGGTTTTTTGTTTTGTTTTTGATG
>CM060309.1:59479033-59481533 GCA_030674185.1 Monoplex corrugatus
GCTCGAAAAAAACAACAACAAAAACAACAAAAACGGTTCTAAGGGGGTCGAGTGGGAAAGGAGAGGAAATGAAAGAGACTCAGAGTGAGGGAGAGGAATTGCGAGTTGGTTCTGTGTGAGTTCCACCATGAAAGAATGACAGAGAGAGACCTTCAAAAGAAGTTTGAACGAGGAGGTAAAGAGGATTATGAAGTCATTGAGTCTGTGTTCCACCATTTAGACATGATTAAAAAAACTCTTAGATCCTGCCAAAGCTATAATACGCCTCTAAAGGTTTTTGAATCGAGAGGTGAGATTTAAGCGTCATCTATGACATGAGCTGTGTCACCACTAGAATGATTAAAAAAAACTTTAAAGTCATTATCGATGTTGTTGATGCGCTAATTTTATCTGCTTTTCTCTTTCATTTCTTTCTTTTTTTCTTTTTTTTTTGTTCTTTCTTTCTTTCTTTTCTTCTTTCTTTCTTCTTTCTGTCAGTCTTTTTTTTTTTTTTTCTTTTTTCTTTTTCGTCTGTTCTTTCTTTGTCTGTCTTTCTTCTGTTCTGTCTTTCTTTTTTTTTTTTTTTTCTTTTTTCTGTCTTTCTCTCTCTCTGTCTGTCTGTCTTTTCTGTCTGTCTATTTTTCTGTCTGTCTTTCTTTCTGTGAGTCTGTCTTTCTTTCTTATGTTTTTTTTTTCTGTCTGTCTTTCTTTCTTTTCTGTCTCTGTCTATTTTTCTGTCCTGTCTTTCTTTCTCGTGAGTCTGTCTTCTTTATTGTTATTTTTCTTCTGTCTTCTTTCTTCTGCCGTCTGTCTTCTTTTTTGTCTTTCTCTCTTTCTTCTGTCTGTCTGTCTTTCGTCTTCTGTTAGTCTTCTTTTTCTGTCTTTCTTTCTTTTGTTCTTTCTCTCTTCTTTCTGTCTGTCTGTCTTTCTGTCTGCTGTCTTTCTTCTTAGTCTTTCTTTTTCTGTCTTCTTTCTTATTTCTTCTGTCTGTCAGTCTTTCTTCTGTCTGTCTGTCTTTCTGTCTGCCTGTCTTTTTGCTTAGTCTTCTTTTTCTGTCTTTCTTTCTGTCTGTCTGTCTTCTGTCTGCCTGTCTTTTGTTTAGTCTTCTTTTCTGCCTTTTTTTCTGTCTGTCCTTCTGTCTGTCTTCTTTTTTCTCTACTTCTTTATGTTTTAGCGGGCTAGGACTGACCTCAAAACATTTGATCACGAACCCACAGCTCTGTGTTACATGTTACAAGAGCCAGCCGGCCCTCTACAAACACTGCTTGTTCGCCTTGGAGTCGAACCCACGACACCCACGTTATCAGCATGGGTCTCTAACCAACTAAATTAACGGCATCATTAACCCTTTGACTCTCGCACCCTGTCCACCCTCATTCTGCATTGCCGTCCATGCTGCAGGAAGCTGGTGGATAGGGTGAGGGAATCAAAGGGTTAAGTGTTTTGCTGTTGGTTGATAGGGTGCGTGAGTCAAAGGGTTAAAAGGCAGGGTGAAGGAATCAAAGGGTTAAGTTTTTGTGCTGGTTGATAGGGTGCGTGAGTCAAAAAGTTAAAGGCAGGGTGAAGGAATCAAAGGGTTAAGCTTTTGCTGTTGGTGGATAGGGTGCGGGAGTTAAACGGTTAAAGACAGACAGGAACAAACTTCATCATCAGCTGATCAAGTCCGATCCAATCAATGAAGATAATCAAAATGCAGGAACACCATACCTTAGATGTTTTAGCTGCACGGCAAGGTGCTAATGAACAGATGTTTTCACATGAAACTTGCCCATCCCTGCCTCTGTGCGGCTGTTGGCGTACTTGCTGACTACGTTGCTACGTTGATTTGATCAAATGCGGAAAAACACCAGGAACCTGTCTGGAATACATGCGATAATTAAACAGTTTTTTTTAGCACACACTGGTTGTTTTTTTTGTTTGTTTTGTTTTTTGGTTTTGTTTTTTGTGTGTTTTTTGTTTGTTTGTTTTTTGTTTGTTTTTTGTTGTTGTTTTTTTTTTATTTACTTTTTTTTAAAAATAGAGCCACAATTCAATATTTGACATCTCAGACTCAGATCCAGCCTACAACACAACAATGGTCCGTTCGTTGTCCATTTGAACGTGCCGATCATATGGTTATTGTAACTCTCTGCCTCTGCTGGCTTCGTCTGTCACATGCCTCCAGCGTATTAAGAAGTCTGCAGCCCGTCTTGCTCTTTGCGAGAGAGGTATGATCATGTCAGTCTCTTGCTTGTTGCACTTTTCCACTGGTTGCCTGTAACCCATCGAATTCTATATAAAACCAATACATTATGCTACAAGTGTATTAATGATATTGCACGTACTTACCTTTGTGAACACCTCTGAATGTACACCCCTGCCCAACCTCTTTGTTCATCTTCTGAAACCACTTGTTTATGAATTATTCGATATGACGTTCTATAGTTACCGTAATCGCTGCTCTCTCTCTCTCTCTCTCTCTCTCTCTCTCTCTCTCTCTCTCTCTCTCTCTTTCTCTCTCTCTCTCTCTCTTTCTCTCTCT
>CM060309.1:59494033-59499033 GCA_030674185.1 Monoplex corrugatus
GATCAGTCACCTAAAATGGAAAACAAAATGTGAAAAAATATGACCTCTCGTCTTTACAACCAAACCAGACAGGGACCAATCACGGAAAATAAAAACAAAATGGAAACAAAATATGAGCGGATATGAAAATGATACTCATCTCTCCGATCTAGTTCGGTCCAGAAGCCACTTTTGCCGTTCCTGTCGTCTGCATTGCGACAAGAAGAAAAATAAATAAATTAAAAAAAAGACACTTGAAGACATTATGATCTTCTTAGGTACCGTCATATCGTCTAATACTTAGTCTACATGGTACATTTGATCTGGCTTGAGAGAAGAGCGGAAAAAAGGTCAGACTGTGTTTTACCGTCTTCCTATCAGCGTCGCTTACATCCGCGTTTGCACGAAACCACTCTCGCTAGCACGTACAGAATGCACGCTTTTATACACGCACACGAGTGCGTGTATACATACACACGCGCACACACGCACCACACACATATATACATACACACACTCATACATACACACACATATATGTATATATACACACACACATAACACATACATAACACCACACACACACATAACATATACATAACACACACATATATCACATACACACACATACACAAACGCACACATAACACACACACACACAAATACACACATAAACAGACATAATTATATATATATTATATATATATATTATAATATTATTAATATATACTCATATACACGCATACACACACATAACACAGACACAAACACGCACACGCGCGCGCCACACACACACACACACACACAAACACACACACACACACACAACACACACACACACCACACACAAACACACACCACACAAACACACACAACACACACACACACACACACACACACACACACACACACACACACACACACCACACACACACACACACATAACCAGATCGAATGACACAAGTCTCTTCTGACAGGATTCATAACGTAGATCATTGTTTTATTTGAATATTGTTGTTTCGTTGCTCGGTTGGTTTTGTGCGTTTGTTTGTTTGTTTGTCCATTTGTTTGATTGGGGTTTTGTTTGTTTACAGTTTATTTTGTTTGTGTAATCGTTGCAGCCAAAAACGTACACACTTTATTTCATTGAAATTAACTGAATTTACGAAATGGAACAGACAATGAACACCTATACGAGTATTTGTATTTGTATTCGTATTTGTTCTTCTCTGCTATGATCTGAAATTTGAACGGATTCTGTCTATAAAGCCTCTTGACTGTTAATGTCTCACTGTTAAAGATGATACTAACAGACACAGCATATGCCATTGGGACCATCCGACTGGCTCAGACCATTTCTTTTCGTCAAACCGAAAAAAAGTTAAGCTAATCGGTCAGTAGATAAACTTGCGTACAGAGGGGGATGTTATCAAGTTAACACCACGAGGATGTGGATGGGACCCGGAGCACGAATGCGTCGCCATTCTTCGGACAATCACCTCCCAAGCTTCCGACACCACTCGACAGTCTTTACATCAAGCAAAGCGGAGGGGGGGGGGTGTGGTGCTGTCCGTGCGTTGCATGACTTCTTCGGACCCAGTCACCAGTTACCTTGTTTACAAACCGAATGGCAGGATGGGGAGATGACAAACCCCGAGACACAGCCATACAACACGCATCAACCAGGTTCAGCCCAGCCTCTGGACCAAGAGAGAATTTCCGGAAGATCCCTTTCTCGCTCGCTCCACTCTGGTCTTCGTCTCTCTTTCGGGCAGCCCGCCCTGCCACCAGCTCGCATAGCTGCCAGCTCCTTCCCCCTTACAGTTATTGTTGTTTAAAGCCCAGCCGACTGCGTTGAGCTATATCAGGGCTATAACCGCTTCAAAACTTCAACAGGAAAAATAAAGGAAAAGAAAATTAAGTACACATAAAGCATTCGCGCACATAATCTAAGGACATGCCCCCGGCGTTGACCATTCCATCCAATTTACGCACAGGGGATTGAAAAAAACACACCTGAATACAAATCTAAGCATACCTAAGGACACCAAAACATAAAACGGGCATAATTTAAAAAAAAATTGCTTCTGCATATCTCACTTCCATAGAGCCAAAAATGTGCTTGATACAAGTCATGTACACAATTATAAATCCTATGAAAAAGTAAGACAGACTTTATCGAAAACATCCAGGTAAATGGACCAGCAAAGCAGAAATTGATAGGAAGAAATGACAGAAAGCAAAGGAACAAGGCAGAAACAGAATAGTGACAGAAAAGAGGAAATTTCTGGCACAGAATTTCCAGAAGGTAGGGATACAATTTATACTGAAACAGCCTCCGGTATTCCCACAGGGGGAGGGGAGGCCCTTACAGTCAGCAGTCGGAAAAGCTCCCAACACATTGCCTTTGTTCTCTGTGTGTTGAGTATTGGCCATAAGATTGGAGGTCATTCGGTCCAGACATAACTCAACGCATGTAATGGGCAGCCACAGCCTCGGGGCTGTTAAGATGGATCCATGGTTTGAAGGGCTGGCAGGCTGGGGGAAGGGTGATCGAGATAAATGCCAGAAGACCATTCTTGCCTGATATCTAACCTTGATACAAAAAAAAAAACCCACGTTATTTATCGCATGCAGTGTGAATGAGCGATTTTACCTAACAACCATTTGCGTTGCCCGGTGCTTCTCAGAAGCTGATAGTAATCTGATTTTTTCTCTCTCTCTTTCGTTATTCTCTTTGAAAAAAAAAAAATAAGAGGGGCAAGACAGTTGATTGAGATCAACCCGAGGTTCATGTCTGTCTGCCCGTTTGCCTGTCCATCAACGTGATTTTTCTGCCTGCATGCGTGTCTGTTACAACTGCTTTGTGTGACGATTTAATCGTCGAGGAAACTGTTGAGAGAGAGGGAGACGGATGGGACGACAGAAGAAAAAAACAAAAAACGAAACAAAAACAAAAACAAAAAATGATGGACAGACAGTATTGTGGAACAAACAGAGAAACTAAGCAGAGATCCATGCTTCGGCACACAACTGACAGAGCTGGAGGAATCTTCTGGTGAACAGTTTCTTAATGCATGGCCCCAATGACTCTTTATAAACTTGAGTTAGAAGAAGATGCGTGTCTGTCTGGCTCCCTGTATGTCTCTTAATAGGTCTGACCGTCGGCAGGTCAGTTGGTTAGTCTGCTTGTCTACCTCTCTGTCTGTGTGAACTGAAGGTGTCCGCAGGGACTATGTAGTTATTCAGTGCTAGAACTTCATTCAAACTGAAAACATTAAAAAGGGAGTTAAGTGATAAATCATAGATATATTATGGTCAGTTTTCGGTGTTATAGTGATCCAAACGCGACGTATTAACCGAGCTTTCTTCCTTCTCTTGTTAGTTGGACTTTACGGAATAATGACAATGTGTAGAGTGGACGTTGTCACATTGATTTTACTTCAGAGTTACTTAAAATGTAAAATACGTGACCGTAATAATACTTATGTAATCGTCAAAAGAATACATTCATAATCTCGATCCCACCCACTCCAAATTTATCATTTTGTTTTGAAAACGAGGATAGATTTGCCCTATTTGGATCGTGGAGGCTCAAAGTCAGACAAAAACGCCCAAAAGGTGAGATTAGCGAAAGAAAGTAAAACAAAAGCAAAAAGAAATGAAGACAGCGAGACAAAGTATGACGAAAACATTTAAAAGGAAAATTAGTGCATCAAAGTATAACAAAGGTGCCCACACAAAAAAAAGAATAAGAAGAAGAAAAAAAAGAAAGGAAATTAGCGAGACAAACTATGATAAAAAAAAACCAACAGAAATTAAGGAGAAAGTTTGACAAAAGCAGTGCAACGGGGGCCGGGAGATTAGCGAGACAAATTATGACAAAAGTACCAAAAAGGGGGTGATTACAGTATGGCATTGCCATCCTATTATTTCCCACGTGATGCAGATATCATCAGTATCACTTCACTGTCATGCTTTCAGGATGATGTAGCACGACCATCAGTATTCTCCTCTGTCACCTGTCAGTTCTTGTTGATGAGTTTTATCCGTTTATCCCTTTGCTGTAAATGTGACTGAGATAAGTTAAGATTTTTAAATACACTGAACACTTTTCAGATAATCTGTATTCCATTGGCAATCTCTGATGCATTTTTCTAAAAGTTTGAACTAAAAAAAATCTTTTAAATCTTTCAAACATGTTTGAAAATGCTAGACCCAATTTCTCCTAACAAATTTCGTAACTACTTGAAAAACTTCAACTGAAATCAATTTTAAAACATTTTGACCTATTAATTACAGCTTTGGTTATATTTGAAAGCGTTTGCTGACTGGCGTATTTCACAAGACGTAAGTGATGAGATTAATTGCTGAAAAGGTGTAAGTGCACCCGGATTATCGATTTTGCTTTTTAGCGTTTATATCCTGTTCTCGGTGAAAAATGGCAGTCCCATCTTTTATCTCCAGCTCAGTGTATGGTTCATGATTAGTCAAAGACCCGACTGTTATTATTTGAAAATCTGATATTATCAAAAAATGTGATATCAGTCGTACGAACGTGCAGACAGAAGAAGGCGATCTGTTATTTTAAATCATTCCTGTATTGCGCTATCATTTATCACAGTTTTTTCTTGCATATCCCTGTATAGCTTTATTGATGTCATTTGTTATAGATCATATTCGTACGGCGCTATTAACTCAAATCATTCTTGTAAAGTCTTGTGTAGATGTATTAATCTTGTTATTGTAAATCATTCTTGTTGAGTGTTATTGATTATTGTATATAAATCATTCTTGTTGAGTGTTATTGATTATTGTATATAAATCATTCTTGTAGCGCTATTGGTTATTATATACATGCCATTCTTGTATAAAGCTATTGATTTTTATATTTAAATCATTCTCGTATAACGTTTGTGATTATTACATATAAACCATTCTCGTATTACGCTAGAGCTTGTTATATATAAATCATTCTTGTATAGCGCTATTGATTGATAAATACACTTGTATAGCGCTAT
>CM060309.1:59501533-59509033 GCA_030674185.1 Monoplex corrugatus
TCTCCTCTCTCCTCTCTCCATCTCTCTCCCCCTCTCCTCCTCTCTCTCTCTCTCTCTCTTGTCTCTTGTCTCTCTTTCTCTCTGTCTTCTCTCTGTCTGTCTGTCTCTTCCTCCCTCTCTCTCTCTCTCTCTTCTTTTCTCTCTCTCTCTCTCTCTCCCCATCTCCCTCCTCTCTCTCTTATCTCTCCCTCTCTCTCTCTCTCTCTCTGTCTGTTTGTCTCTCTCTCTCTTCTCTCTCTCTTCTCTCTGTCTGTCCTCTGTCTTCTTCTTTCTCCCTTCCCATCTCTCTCTTTTTTGTTCTCTTCTCTCTCTGTCTCTCTCTCTCATTCCTCTCTCTCTCTCTCTCTCTCCTCTCTCTCTCTCTCTCTCTCTCTCTTCTTCTCTCTATATATCTCTCTCTCCTCTTCTCTCTCTCTTTCTCCTCTCTCTCTCTTCTCTCCTGTTCTTTCTCTCTCTCTCTCTCTTCTCTCTCTCTTCTCTCTTTCTTTCTCTCTTGCACTCTCTATCTTTTCTCTCTCTCTCTCTCTTTCTCCTTCTCTCTCCTCTCTGTTCTCTTTTCTCTGTGTTCTCTTTTCTCTCTCTCTCTCTCTTCTTCTCTCTCTTCTTTCTCTCTCTCTCTTTTCTCTCTCTTCTCTCCTCTCTCTCTCTCCCTCTCCATTCATCTTTTATCCGAAATGACAACGCTTTAAAGCAAAATTGCCATTTTACACACCCTGTAGCGGCTGATTAATTCAATAGATTGCACTCCATGTCTTGCTCATGATTCCAACCCAGTGCCTCACTGAGCCAGATACTGACTGACGAATGTCTGTGCCAGACAGCCCCCTCTATTTTCTTGATTTATTACTGCTACTGCCTGGGACTCGTAAACAAATTTGTGGGGAAGTTTGGACGTCACATAAAGGGGATAAAAACTAATCACTTGATGTTTGCCTGCCATGTCTTCCTTTAATCGTCTGCAGAGCTGAATAATGAGTCTGGGTCTTGCATTGCTAACACCCCCACTGTTATAAATTGCCAACACACCACGACCACCATTCATCTCTCTTTCTCTCTCTCTCTGTCTCGTCTCTGTCTCTGTCTGTCTCTCTGTCTCTCTGTCTCTGTCTCTTTCTCTCTCTCTGTCTCTCTCTGTTTCCTCTCTCTCTCCTCTTCGCTTCTTCTCTTCTCCCACTCTCTCTCCCTCTTCTCTCTCTTCTCTTCTCTCTCTCTCTCTCTCTCCCCTCTCCCTCCTCCTCTCTCTTCTCTCTCCTCTCCTCTCTCTCTTCTCTCTCTCTGTTTGTCTCTTTCTCTCTGTCTGTTTGTCTGTCTGTCTCTTTCTCTGTCTGTCTGTCTGTCTGTCTTTCTCTCTCCTTTCCCTCTTCTCTCTTTTTTTCTTCCCTTCTCTCTCTCTCCTATCTTCTCTCCTCTTCTCTCTCTCTATTTCTCTCTCTCCTCATTTCTCTCTCTCCCCACCCACCTTCTCTCTCTTTCTTCTGTCTCTCTCTCACTCTTCTATCCCTTTGTCTCTCTATCTCTCTCTCTCTCTCTCTCCCTCTTCTCTCTCTCTCTTTTCTCTTTCTCTCTCTCTCTGTCTTCTCTTTTCTCTCTCTCTTCTCTCTTTCTCTCTATCTCCACTGTCTCTCTGTCTTTTCTCTCTCTCTCTCTCTCTCCTCTTTCTTCTTCTCTCTTTTCTCTCTCTTCTCTTTTCTCTCTCTACTTCTCTCTCTTCTCTTCTTTTCCTCTCTCTTCTTTCTCTCTCTCTTTTCTCTCTCTGTCTCGTCTTTTTCTCTCTCTCTTCTTCTCCTCTTTCTCTCTCTCTTTCTCTTCTCGTCTCTCCTCTCTCTTCTCTCTTCTCTCTCTTCTCTCCTCTCTCTCCCTCTCTCTCCTCTCCATTCATCTTTTATCCGAAATAACAACGCTTTAAAGCAAAATTGCCATTTTACACACCCTGTAGCGGCTGATTAATTCAATAGATTGCACTCCATGTCTTGCTCATGATTCCAACCCAGTGCCTCACTGAGCCAGATACTGACTGACGAATGTCTGTGCCAGACAGCCCCCTCTATTTTCTTGATTTATTACTGCTACTGCCTGGGACTCGTAAACAAATTTGTGGGGAAGTTTGGACGTCACATAAAGGGGATAAAAACTAATCATTTGATTTTTGCCTGCCATGTCTTCCTTTAATCGTCTGCAGAGTTGAATAATGAGTCTGGGTCATGCATTGCTAACACCCCCACTGTTATAAATTGCCAACACACCACGACCACCATTCATCTCTCTTCTCCTCTCTCTTCTCTCTCGTCTCTGTCTTCTCTCTTCTGTCTCTTGTCTCTCTGTCCTTTCTTCTCTGCCCTTCTGTCTCTCTCTCTCTCTCTCTCTCCTCTCCCTCTTCTCTCTCTTTTCTTCTCTTTTCTCTCTCTCTCTCTCTCTTTCTTTCTCCCTCCCTCCCTCTCTCTCTCTCCCTCTTCTCTCTTTTTCTTCTCTTTTCTTCTCTCTCTCCTCTCTCTTCTTTCTCTCTTCCTCTTCTCTCTCTCTCTTCTCTCTCTCTCTCTCTCTCTCTCTTTCTCTCTCATCTCTCTTAGCCTCTCTCTCTCTCTTCTCTCTCTCCTCTCTCTGTCTTCTCTCTCTCTCTGTCTTTCTCTTTCTCTCTCTCTCTCTCACTCGCTCTCTTTCTCTCTTGTCTTCTCTTTCTCTTTCTCTCTCTCTCTCTCTTCTCTTCTCCTCTCTTTCTCTCTCTCCTCTCTCTCTCTCTCTCTCCTCTCCCTCTTCTCTATCTCTCTCTTTCTCTCTCTCTCTCACTCTCGCTCTCTCTCTCTCTTTTCTTCTCTTCTTTCTCTCTCTCTCTTTCTCTCTCTCCTCCTCTTCCCTCTTCTCTCTCTTTTCTCTTCTCTCTTCTCTCTCTCTGTATATATGTATCTTTCTTCTCCCTCTTCTCTCTCTTTTCTTTCTTGCTCTCTGTCTCTCTCTCTTTGTCTCTCCCCCCTCTCCCTCTTTCTCTCTCTCTCTCCCCTCTGCCCCCCCCTCTCTCTCTCTCTTTCTCGCTGTCCATTTATCTTTTATCGAAAATAACTACGCTTTAAAGCAAAATTGCCATTTTGCAGACCCTGTAGAGGCTGATTTATTTAACAAATTGCACTCCATGTCTTGCATGCTTGGACGTTGGGGTGAGGTCTTCATTTTCCTCTACTTTTCCTCCTCCTTCTCTTCCTCCTCCTGCTCCTTCTCTTCCTCCTCCTCCTGCTTTTTGACTTTATTATGAAGGCATTTCATATGATAGGACAAACTGAATACCAGTGTTTTCTATAGTCTGGTGTCAAGTGGAACGCTTGTTGCAATTGTTGCACTTATTTATGCATGTAGAACCTGCTGTGATGCACCTGTTCGGTCATTTTTTTATTTTTTTTTTTTTTAGTTGCTATGAATACGACTTTGTTGTTGTTGTTGTTGTTGTTGTGTGTGTGTGTGTGTATATATATATACGTGTGTGTGTTGTGTGTGTGTGTGTGTGTGTGTGTGTGTGTGTGTGTGTGTGTGTGTGTGTGTGTGTATGTGAGAGAGAGAGACAGACAGAGACAGAGGTTTTGTTTCGTTTTGGGTTCTGTTGTTTTGTGTGCTTGTTTTGTTTGTTTTGTGTTTTTTAGTTTTGTTTTGTTTTGTTTTACAGCCAATAGTTATTATGGAGCTTTGCCGCCTTCAAACGTGTTTAGCAATTGACTTGGTTATGAGGGTTATAATAAATGTAAATAGTTTGCTGTAAGATCATTACAAAATACGGATGTTTCACTTAAGCACAATTGTTGTTGTTGTTGTTCGCCTGCCTCTACAAGCTAAATCTCTTCGCCCCCTTTCTTGTACATCTCATTGTGTTAGCAAAATACAACCAACTCCAAACTTCACACTGTTCGTTAACGATTTTGTTATCGTCTGAAATGAAAGAGACATGCCAACACTCAGAACTTTTTTAAGATGATGTAACGAACATTTCTGACTCTGATAAACAAAATGTTTCTACTTAGGAAGAAGTTGTTCACTTGATCACTATTACATGACCATTGCTAATATGGTACAATCTGGTACAGCATTTGCTCGAGTGTAGTTAATATGTGAGCATACTTATGCAAACGCATTCATGGACCGCCCCCCCCCCCCCACAAAAAAAGCAAAACAAAACAACAGCAACAACAAAACACACACACACACATACACACACAGAAACACATGTTTTTATAAAATGTACCATACAACATACATACATACATACATACATACATACATACATTATACATACATACATACATACATACATGCATAATGCACATGTACACATAACCCAGAAGGTTGACACAGTGGATTTCGTTCATCGTTGAGGTACAGTCTAGTGTGTGCACAATTATTTTCCTTTCATACTTCTTCACTTCTCGTATTTTTTTCACAGGGTGTCTTTGTTTCATAATCATTTCATTTTAACTTCAGCGGCCTAAAATGTGTGTACTGCTCGTTGACATTCATAGATTATTTGGGCAAGTGGACAAATAATGAACACATAGACCTTTATACTCTTGTCTTTTCATTTATGTCTTCTGCTTTGTTTGCTTTTACCTGGACGTGAATGAAAATATTCAGTAAAGTATCACCTGTACTCAGACTGTTTGTTGTGTTTGTTTATTCTAAATTCGTATAGTGGGATTTTCGGTCTTCTTGTCTGTATTCTTATTTCGTACAGTGAGATTTTCAGTGTTCTTGCCTGTATTCTAAGTTTGTATAGAAGGATTTTCAAAGTTCTTGCCTGTGTTCTTAATTCGTACAGTGGGATTTTCAATGTTTTTGCCTGTATTCTAAATTCGTATAGTGGGATTTTCAGTGTTCTTGTCTGTATTCTATATTTGTATAGTGGGATTTTTAATGTTCTTGCCTGTATTCTAAATTTGTATAACTGGGTTTTCAATTCTTGCCTGTATTCTAGATTCGTATAGTGGGATTTCCAATGTTCTTGTCTGTGTTCTAAATTCATATAGTGGGATTTTGAATGTTCTTGCTTGTATTCTAAGTTCGTATAGTGTGATTTTCAGTGTTCTTGCCTGTTTCTAAGTTCGGATAGAAGGATTTTCAATGTTCTTGCCTGTATTCTAAATTCGTATGGTGGGATTTTCAGTGTTCTTATCTGTATTCTAAATTCGTATAGTGGGATTTTCAACGCTCTTGCCTGTATTCTAAATTCGTATAGTGGGATTTTCAACGCTCGTGTCTGTATTCTAAATTCGTATGGTGGGATTTTCAATGTTCTTGCCTGTATTCTAAATTCTTATAGTGGGATTTTCAACGCTCTTGCCTGTATTCTAAATTCGTATAGTGGGATTTTCAAAGTTCTTGCCTGTATTCTAAATTCGGATGGTGGGATTTTCAGTGTTCTTGCCTGTATTCTAAATTCGTATAGTGGGATTTTCAATGCTCTTGCCTGTATTCTAAATTCGTATAGTGGGATTTTCAATGCTCTTGCCTGTATTCTGAATTCGTATAGTGGGATTTTCAATGTTCTTGTCTATCAACTGCAAAATGGCCAGTGTTGTTCTGGAACAGACTGATACAGAGATAAAACCCATACGCCAAGTAGGACTTCAAGGCCTTACCAGTGCACAGACGTGTGCGGGCTCGTAGCTTAATTAAGTTTCGGATCATTTCCATGATATGGTGTCTATGGCGTCAGTGCGTATAGAATTTAAGTTGAGAGTGGAGACGCCATTTTGAGAAACCGAAACTGTAACTGAAACTGTACTCTGTTGCCTTTCCGAAAGATGACACCAGCACATCCCTTTTTTTCTTTTGGCTATCCACCAGGACCAGACCAACAGTCTCTGTCACGCTAAACTTCAAAAAAAGAAAAGAAAAAAAAAAGAAACAAACAAACGAAGAAAGACAGAGAGACGGACAGAGACAGAGAGAGAGAGACAGAGAGAGAGACACAGAGAGAGAGAGAAAGAAAGAAAGAAAGAAAAAAAGAGAGAAAGAAACAAGAAGAAAAGAAAGAAAAAGAAAGAAAGAAAAAGAAAGGAAAGAAGAAAGAAAGACAGACAGAAAGAAAGAAAAGAAAAGAAAGAAAAAAGGAAATAGAAAAGCAAAAGGTCAGATTTGAAATAGTTTTTGTACCCTCCGTATTAACATCAGCCATAAGTTTGAATAATCGGTACTGACTCACTCATCGTCCTTGTGGAGGGATCTGGCTGCAAAATCCTCCAACTGAGATGAATCCTTACCTTGAAAGTGCTAAGATGAGGGGCTAAGATAGGAGAGGGAGGGGAGTGGGAGGGTTGGGGGTGGGAGTGGGAATGGAGAATGTTCCAAGCTAAATACAAAAGGACCATTTCCATGCTGATGTCTAACCACGATAACAGTGGCTGTGTTTTTTACGTGCTGTGTGAACACTGTGGGGTTTGCCCAACAACCGTTTACATTGCCTGGCACTTCTCAGACACTGATACTGATCAGTGATTTTTTGTTTTTGTTTTTTATTTTCTCTCTGTCTCTGTGTCTCTGTCGTCTGTGTCTGTCTGGTCTGTCTTCTGTCTCTCTATCTATCTATCTATCTATCTATCATATGTATCTATCTATCTATCCATCAATCTATCTCCGTCTCTCTCTTTCTCACTCTCTCTCTCTCTCTCTCTTTGTCTTTTTCTTTGTCTGACTCTGTCTCACTCTCTGTCTCTGTCTCTCTCTCCGTCTCTCTCTCTCTCTCTTGTATGTGTGTGTCTCTCTCTGTCTCTGTCTATCAGTCTCTCGCTGTCTGACTCTTTCTCTGTCTGTCTGTCTCTGTCTCTCTCTCTCTCCTCTCTCTTCTCTCGTCCCTCTCTTTCTGTCTTTGTCTGTCTTGTCTGTCTTTCTCTGTCTCTCTCTTTCTTCTCTCTGTCTCTCTTCTCTCTCTCTCTCTCTGTCTCTCTGAGTCATCTGTCTCTCTTCTCTCTCTCAGTCCTTCTCTCTCTCAGTCTGTCTCTGTCTCGTTTCTGTCTCTCACTCTCTCTCTCTCTCTCTCTCCTCTCTCTCTCTCTCTCTCTCCCCTTTTAAACAAAAAACAAAGTAAAAAAAAGAATTGGCACTAATTACGTTCAACCAGAAATGCGGCTATAGCTGGCCATCTGCCTGTCTGCCTATTTCTCTTTCTGTGTCTGTCTGTCTCTCTTTCTGTCTGTCTGTATGTTTTTCCACCTGTCTTCGTGCCTGTTTGTCTGGCTGACTAACTATCTGTCTTTTTGCCTGTTTGCTTATAAACATGTACTGTCTTTTTGCCTGTTTGCTTATAAACATATACTGTCTTTTTGCCTCTTTGCTTATAAACATATACTGTCTTTTTGCCTCTTTGCTTATAAACATATACTGTCTATTTTGCCTGTTTGCTTATAAACATATACTGTCTTCTTTTTGCTCTTTTGCTTATAAACATATACTGTCTTTACCTGTTTGCTTATAAACATATACTGTCTTTGCTGTTTGCTTATAAACATATACTGCTTTTCTTTTTAT
>CM060309.1:59514033-59539033 GCA_030674185.1 Monoplex corrugatus
AGGTCTTCCGTTAATTATTCCTGTAAGTGGCCCATTGTCTTAGTTGTTAGATCGCCTTGTTCATAACGCAAAGGTCGTAGTTTCAATTTTCGAGGGGGGTTGTTTGTTTGTTTGTTTGTTGTTGGTTGGTTTGTTGTTTGTTTGTTTGTTTGTTTGTTTTGTTTGTGAGGTATTTTGTTGTTTGTTTTTTTGATTTTGCTTCTGGTTAACTCGGTTGGTTACTGTGCTATGCTGATTGTTCAGTGGTTATGTGTTTTGTCGTTAACGGGTTCCTGTCGCAAACTGCTAACAAACCGCAAATGCGTACAGAAATAACGAGTGATCCCCACGGCGTGAAGCCAAAGAGAGTTTTGGTGAAGCCAGGTGGGTATCCCCACGGCGTGAAGCCAAAGAGAGTTTTGGTGAAGCCAGGTGGTATCCCCACGGCGTGAAGCCAAAGAGTTTTGGTGAAGCCAGGTGGTGGTATCCCCACGGCGTGAAGCCAAAGAGAGTTTTGGTGAAGCCAGGTGGTATCCCCACGGCGTGAAGCCAAAGAGAGTTTTGGTGAAGCCAGGTGGTATCCCCAGGCGTGAAGCCAAAGAGAGTTTTGGTGAAGCCAGGTGGTGGTATCCCCACGGCGTGAAGCCAAAAGAGTTTTGGTGGATAGCCACGGTTTTGGGGTGTGGTATCCCCACGGCGTGAAGCCAAAGAGAGTTTTGGTGAAGCCAGGTGGTTGGAGCCAGGTGGTATCCCCACGGCGTGACGCGAGGTGGTAGGTTGTGTTCCGTGTTTGTTAGAAAACTTTATAGGGGTGGAGTTAAGCGCCTCGCAAAGATCTTGTCTCCCTCTAAACCTATGGAGGGCTCAGTTTCTGTTGGAAGTCTCAACTGAGCTTTTATTTTATAAACGTTTATCTGTTTATGCCTGTTTTTGTTGTGTTTACATCAATTTTTTTATGTAGAAGAAGACGTGCCACTGACCTGAAAAAATAAGCAAAAAACCTTCCAATTATGGAACTCTATAACATCGTGATTATCATCCTCATTGACATCATCATCATTGCATTGTAAAAAGTGTGCAGCTTCTGTGACCTTTAAGGTGGCATAGAAAATGGGACGAAAAAAAAAGGTGAGCGCAAAGGTAACTTCCCTGAGTGCTATGTTAATAAAAACAAACAAACAAACAAACAAAACTGCCAATTATTCTGATGTCAGACTTAAGCAGTTAAACGTTTTGTTCCTCTTATTGACGGTGGGTCCCGTTAATGACACAAAAGTCGTGGCTTCGACCTTCAGTCACGTCACATTTTCCTTTCGATAGTTTCGTGGACTTAAGATGCAATAACTTAAGCGAGCTCAATACGGGCCTGCAACATTAGAAACTGGCCTACTCGCTGCACACCTTCATGTTTCCATCATTGTGATGGGTGTCAGCTTCGTGTTTCATAGGTCCCTGTCCACCCTCTCCCTCCCTCTCCATATCAAGATCTTGTCAACGGACAGGGTTTTGTGCAGCCTCCAAAAGTCTGCCAGATAACTGCTGGCAGATTTGGGTGGAGCGCGTATGGAATTGATAGACTGTGATGAATCCCTCTTGAACAAACTCCAAACACCACACTCACATGGTGATTAACGAGTCTGTGTCATCAGTTGTTAACATCCATCTCTCTCGACCGTCTTCTTCTGCATCCCGTTGTGTATCAGAACAATAAAAACCATCCCCAGCCTAAGAGTTCTAAACCGGTACCTTACTTGCGTGTGCAGAAGAAGAACAAAGAAGAACAAAAGGTCATGCATTGATTCCCAACCCGGTGCCTCACTGTGCCAGATTCCGCTGCCTGACGAATGTCTGTGCCAGACAGGCCCCCTCCATTTCCTTGATTTACTACCGACTGGGACGTGAACGAATACGTGGGGTCGTTTTGGGCGTCACATAAAGAAAAAATACTAATCACTTCATTTCTGACTCGTACGTCTCCCTTTAATAGTCTGCAGAGCTGAGTCTGGGTTATAAACTGCTCACACTCTTAACCCCAGCCCCAGCCCCAGCCCCAGCCCCATCTCCCTCTCTCTCTCTCTCTCTCTCTCTCTCTCTCTCTCTCTCTCTCTCTCTCTCTCTCTCTCTCTCCCTCTCTCTCTCTCTCTCGCTCTCTCTTACTCTCTTTCTCTCGCTCTCTCTCTGTCCCTCTCATCCGTTATCTTTTTTACCCAAAATAACAATGCTGTAAAACAGATTGCCACTTTGCACACCTGTAGTGGCTGATTTATTCTCTGTAATGCGTTCCGTGTCTTGCTTGCTGGTACAACGTATTTGTATTTATCTATTTCTTTCTTGTTAGTTTATTTTTGTCACAGGGATTTGCTATGTAAAATTCAGGTTGTTGTCACGAAGGCGAACACATGATTATATAGCCGTAGTACAGGGGTACACATTTTTTTTTCTGTCCACATGCGTATATTTTGTATGAAAGTGGCGTTTTCTATAAAAATATTTAACTGGGGACACTTCGTGTGTTGCCTGTGAATGGTTAAAACATGGACTACGTTAGTGCTGCGCATGGGACCTCGTGCTTATTATCTCATCTGAAAGACTAGCACGTAGACTACAACATGATTTATTTCCCCTTTTTTCAATGCTACAATGCCATTTTTCATTGGCTTTCTTTTTTCCTTTTTGTTCGTTTCTTTCTTTTTTTGTTGTTGTTGTTGTTGTTGATGATGATGTTGTTGTTTGTTTGTTTGTTTCGTTTTTATTTTGTTTTGTTTTTCGTGTTTTTGGCTGCCTCCTCAGATTGTTGTTATTGTTGTTTGCTTGTTTGTTTGTTTGTTTTTACTGCGTTTCAGCATGCTACATTTGTTACACGTATCTTAAAAAACATTATCAGTTGCACAGTATAGATTACAGTCTGTGAAATGGACACCACCTAATATCTAGTATAACTGGAAGGGAGGGGGGGGGGAGGAAAACCCCCTGTACCAGCCATGAGTTAAACGAAGGTTTCTCGCGTCCTAAACAGGCGCTTAAATCACAAGGCCACACACATCGTGATCCACAAATAGGTGGTGAATAGTTGGTTCTCTTGTTTTCCCACCCTCAAGCTTTGGATTTGCTTTATGACAAGGATAAATCAAATACTGTGATGCGTGGCTATTTTGCCTGTATTTGGCGTTTATGGATGGCCTATGGCACGTGCTGATCGCAGCTTATCCGTGGAGAATTTGCTTAACCCCCCTTGGGATGCCGGGGGCTCTTTCAGTATAAATAGTATCGCTATCTTCTGGGAAATCCTGTGCTAGAAATGTCCTCTTTTCTGTCACTCTCTTTGTTTCTTTCTTCCTCTTGTCATTTCTTCCTATCATTTTCTGCCTCGCTGGTTCATTCACCTGTAGGCCTATGTGTTCAATATAGTCTCCTGGAAATTATGTGCTAGAAATTTCCTCTTTTCTCTTACTCTATGTATTTCTTTCTTCCTCTTTTGCTTTCTGTCATTTCTTCCTTTCGTTCTCTGTCTTGCTGGTTCATATCTTTCTGAGAGATCTCAAAAAGTTCTTGTCCGGTCTTCATATTCGAAAGAAACACCTCTTCTTACAGGCGTTCCGCAAGGATCGGTCCTCGGACCTCTTCTCTTCTCTCTATACACAAGACCCCTGGCTTCTCTGATTGAACAGTTCAATGTTGACTTTCATTTCTTTGCGGATGATTCCCAACTCTACTCCCGCCTTCCCTCCGACAATACTCTCGCTCTTGAATCAAAGAAAAATGTTGAATTGTGCTGTCTGGAAATAAAACATTGGATGTCTGCAAACCGGTTGAAGTTGAATGAAGAGAAAACTGAAGTTCTGCTGGTCGGAACTGCTCCTAAAAGAGAAATTGTCCCTTTTTCTTCACTTTCGGTCTGTAGTGCAGACATCCCTTTCTCGAAGAAAGTAAAAACACTAGGAGTGTTTCTGGATGCTAATCTCTCGATGCGTGATCAGATCAATTCAATCATCAGAACTTGCTACTGCCATATCCGATCTCTTGGTAAAGCCCGCCAGTACTTGACTAGTCAAGCTGCTAAGACTATTGCTGTCACACTAGTACTCTCAAAATTAGACTACTGTAATAGTCTACTTGCTGGTCTCCCTCAGGTGAAAATACAGCGTCTGCAGGCTGTACAAAACGCAGCTGCCAGAGTAATCTCTAGATGCAGGAAGACTGAACACATAACTCCCATCTTACGGAATCTGCACTGGCTCCCAGTTCAACAACGCATCAATCACAAACTACTATCACCTACCGTGCACTCAACTCTAGTAGTCCTTCTTATCTTAAAGATCTTCTTTCTGAATATAAACCTGTTCGCAGTCTGAGATCTGCTTCCAAGTCTCTTCTTCATGTTCCTGGGACAAGGGATGTTAAAACCAAAAGATATGGACAGCGAGAATTTAAATACCTTGCCCCTACCAAGTGGAACATGCTTCCCATGAGCATCAGGGAGAAAAAGACTCATTCATCCTTTAAATCTAGTCTCAAGACACACTTTTTGTAATGTTGTATGGGATTGCTTATTTGAATGTGAATACCTTGAATGCCTTTATGAATGTTGGTGCAAAGGCTGTGTGGAATTGTTTTTGTGCCCCCCCTCCCCCCCCCCTCACCGTGCGCCGCGAGCATGCTTTTATAGCATGGAGATTTTTGTTGCGCGATATAAATTTTCATTCATTCATTCATTCATTCATTCATTCACCCGTATGTGTTCAATCAAGTCTTACGTACTTTCTCCTAAGATCGATAATTGGGTACTTGTATTGATTGCATTTTTGGCTGTAGTGAAATGAGATATGCGAAAGCAATTTTAGATAAATTAAGCCTGTTTTTATATATATTTTAGTGTCCTTAGTTATTTTTTAATTTGTATTCAGCTATGTTTTTAAATCCATTCTGCGATAAAGTGGACGGAGTGGTCAACGCCAGGGGCATTTCCTTAGATTATGTGCGCCAATACATTGATATGTGTATTTAATTTTCTTTTTCTTTTCTTTTCTTTTTTTTCCCCTGTTGAAATATTGTGTATGTTTTGAAGAGGTCATAGCTCTGATATGGCTCAGCGCAGTTGGCTGGGCTTTAAACAACAATAAAGACAATAGCTTGTGCATGCCTATATAGTTCGCAAGCACACTGGTGAGTGACGGCTGTGTACTTGAGCTGCAAAAAGCCATGCATTCACTCCAGCCTCACTGCCTCACTGTGGCAGATTGTGATCGATGAATGTCTTCTCAACACTCAGACTCTTCATATCCGTGATGTATTGTATTTTGGGGAAGAAACAAATGTGGGAGGCTGTTTGGGAAGACTCGTAAAGAAAAACCAATCACCTCATGTCTGACTTCCAGGTTTTCCTTTGATCGTCAGCGTCATAAATCCCCTCCCCTCCCCCGCCCCCCTGTCTCTCTGTGGCTCTCTGACTCTGTGAGTGTGTCTCGTTCTGTGTCTCTTTCTCTCTCTCTCTCTCTCTCTCTCTCTCTCTCTCTCTCTCTCTCTCTCTCTCTCTCTCTCTGTTTCCTGTCTCTGTCTCTGCTCTCTCCTCTCTCTCTCTCGTCTCCTTCTCTCTCTCTCTCTTCTCTCTCTCTCTGTCTCTGTCTCTCTGTCTCTCTGCCTCTGTCTCTCTCTCTTCTCTCTCTCTCTTTTTCTCTCTCTCTGTCCGTCTGTCTGTCTATCTCTGTTGTCTCCTCTCTCTCTGTCCCTCTCTCTCCTATCTCTCGTCTCTTCTGTCTCTGTCTCTCTCTCTTCTCTCTGTCTCTGTCTCTCTTCTCTCTCTCTCTCTCTTCCCAAAAGAACGTTTCCAAGCAAATTGCTGTTTTGCACACCCCTAGTGGTTGATTTATTTGATGTGTTATGCGCCTTACTTTTCCTTTCTGGCATATTATGCAAGTGGGTGGTTTCCCTTTCCACTAATTGTTCACCCACCCACCCACCACACCTCTCTCATTTGAATTTTGACGAGAATGCTTTAGAAACTTTGACAAGATTAGTGCATGGGTGTTTCGCCTAAATGTTGCTGGTAAGCGAAGCATCCGTGCACCAGTCTGTTGACCATATTCTTTAAGGAACCAGAAAAAACACGAAAGGAGAATATGAACGCGTATTTAATACAACAAAACAAGACAGGCGCAAATTTTCGGCCAATTGGCCTTTGTCAAGCGTAAGATTACACAGAAACACCAGATACAAAAAAATTGAGAAAAAGACAAACTGAAGTTTCAGTCTTTTTCTCAATCTTTTTCTCAATTTTTTTTTTTTTTTTTTTGTATCTAGTGTTTGTATCTTACGCTTGACAAAGGCCAGTTGGCCGAAAATTTGCGCCTGTCTTGTTTTGTTGTATTAAATACGCGTTCATATTCTTCTTTCGTGTTTTTTTTTCTGGTTCCTGTTTGCTTGAACGCGGGCAGTCACACTTGTTTTGGATTTCATATTCTTTAAGCCAAGCAGTAAATAACACATTTCATCATCGATTGTAGCATGCTACAGAAAACTCAGATATTGCTAAGACTGTTGTGTTGTTTAAAAGTTGTAGGAGAGAAGTTATGATTATCGTTGGTACGAAATTTTCAAAACTATAGAATTGAATGGCAGGTGGGTTTTTTTTTCCTAAAGCAAAAGTTCTTCCTGCGTTGATTTCATATTTTATGTCTGATTATAATGCATATTATATATCCAGGGGACAATATTTGTCTTTTTCTTTTTTTTTCTTCTTTTTTTTCTTCTTTTTTTTTCTTCTAATTTTGGAGCCATTCTTCTCGCCGGAGTCAGGATGCTGTTTAAGTGACGTTTTGACTCCATGCCAGTGGCTGCTTCCTGTGTTTTGTTTGTTTTGATAACACTCCATCATGTTGATACTTGCACTTAGCGCAGTGTGTACTGAGCATAACGTATACTATGCGCCTTGACAGAAGGAGTGGGCGTTCTTCAACTCTTTTTGCTTTCTCCTACTAAGATGCTGGGGAAAGGAGCAATTTCTCCGGTATACACCCATATCCATTTCTTTTTTGTCATTGTGGATTTACCATGTGAAAATCGGGCTGCTCCCTGCTTTCCTTTGAGAGCAAGCTCTCCGCAGTGCAGCACCACTCTGGTTTTTTTTTTTTTTTTTTTTTACCAAGATTTCATAAAAGCAAGAAGGCTATGTGGCCTTAAAAGGGATGGGACCTGGAAAATCAACCGTGACGGACCTGGGAAATCAACCAGAGGGACTGGGAAAACCGGACAGACCTGGGAAATCAACCTGGAGGGACCTGGGAAATCAACCTGGAGGGACCTGGGAAATCAACGAGGATTGGGAAATCAACGGGAGGACCTGGGAAATCAACCTGGAGGGACCTGGGAAATCAACCTGGAGAACTGGGAAATCAACTGGAGGGACCTGGGAAATCAACCTGGAGGACCTGGGAAATCAACCTATTCTCCAGTGTTTTACACCAGGGCACAGGGCGAATGCCTGCTTCTTCTCGATTTTGAATTGCCGTGAGATCTTCAGCTGCGCGGGCCAGAAAACATACGGGTCCGACTCGTTTTTCGCCCCATCCAAAGGACTAGACGTTCACTTCGATTTTCCGTTGTTTCCGGTCAAACTAAGAAGGAAAGTCGAGGTCTCGACGGAAAACGAACCCTGGAACCTGAGTTTAGTTTTAGGCAGGCGAACGTCTTAACTATTCTGCCACTCATCTCTAAATAACAGTTCTAATTTCTGGGTGTGGTATTTTACGAAGACCTCGTGATGTATCTATCTTATTTTCCTGTTATTTCCATTAGTCTTTTTCATCTCCTTTTTCTTTTTTCTCACCCATTGACGGGTATTTTCTCCCAGAGTCTCTCTGTAAGCAGTCCATAAGATTCTAGCTAGTCTGACCGTTTCTGGTGCTTAAGAAGTGAGAATATAACGCTAGCTCTCCACTGAACGTTGATTCTTTTTCTCCAGTATTTTCTTAATACTCTGCGTGTATTTAGCTGATTTTTACTTTTTCCTCTGAGTAATCCGGAAATGATGGATTATAAATGTGGGCGGTTTGCAGTTTTCTTTTGTTTTTTTTATTTCGGAAAGAGGTTTAGATCGTCTCATATTGATGGGAGGGATTGCAGATTATTTCATATTGACCAGGGGGGATCTGTCTGTCTGTCTGTCTGTTTCGTATCATATCTGTCTGTCTCTTTGTATGTCTGTCTACTGTTTCTCCATGACAAAAATGTATCGAAAGACTTTTCAGTTCTTTATGGGTAGATATTTACTATATTCTGATGATAAGCTATGAACAGATTAAGAAAGTTGCAAAAGCATGAATTTGGAAAATAAAACTCCCAAGATCAAGTAAACCTGTGAGCAAAAACAAGCGCCTACAAATCAGCCCCTCTTGGAGGAAAAAGTGTGAGCCCCTTTTCTCAGGAACTTCTGGCACTATTTGAAATCAGTTTCCACTGTTATGACAAACTACCATTGTCCTCTGTGCACGCCATGGTATATATAGTTCAATCAAAGCTTATTCAAGGTCACAGCAATGTAACAAATGTGGGTTTTCTGTAACATTCTTAGTATAAAAAGGAATATTATTAGAATGGCTCGACCATTTTGTTCAAAGACTGTAATGGAGTAGTTGAAATGTCTCATTGATGAAATGCAGTATACTTAATATTCGAGATCTGATGATGTCACGGAGAATTCGAATGTTGACGATAGTTGAGCGCTCGTCTGTGTGATTTCAGAGCATATTTAGTGTTACGGTTTGAAATGGCCGTGACAGTTTACGTGAACCTGATAAAAGAAAACAAAGCTTTGTGTCTGTTCATTACAAGCTCGGGTCTTTTTGCTTGTGCACACGTCTTGTTTCACTGCCTCTGTATAACAGACTAAATCTAATTATTCACAGCTCGTTAGCAGTTTTGTTGCTGTTCGTGCCCTAGCCTAGTGTTCCACAATCTATTCATTGAGATTACTGTAAGGAACCGGGGGGGGGGGGGGGGATACCACTAACGAACTGAAGGCTGCTTTTTTACGGAACGCTTTTGCACATTATCACTGTTTGGAGGGGGCATTTGCTAACTTGTGTCCTTATTTCAGCGTCCATGTCTACATGTCTAAGTTACCATTTAAAGAGGACTTTGCTCAGAGTGTATCAGTTCGGTTGAGCGGGTTTCCAGTACATGTACATACTTCACTTATCAACAGAGTTGTTCGTATGTAACACTTTCGAGGATTGCTTGTTTGTATGTCGCTAAGTGAGCTTGTGTTGCGTTGCGTGTTCCTGTCTGTCTGTCTGTCTCTCTCTCTCTCTCTCTCTCTCTCTCTCTCTCTCTCTCTCTCTTTATCTGTCTTCCTTCTCTCTCTCTCTCTCTCTTTCTCTCTCTCTCTCTTCCTTCTCTCTCTCTCTCTTTTTCTCTCTCTCTCTCTCTCTCTCTGTCTCTGTGTGTGTCTCTCTTTCCTCTCTCTCCTCTCTCTCTCTCTCCTCTCTCTCTCTCCTCTCTCTCTCTCCTCTCTCTCCTCTCTCTCTCTCTCTGTCTCTGTGTGTGTCTCTCTCTCTTTCCTCTCTCTCCTCTCTCTCTCTCTCTCCTCTCTCTCTCTCCCTCCCCTCCCTCTGTCTCTTTTTCTGAGAAGCAAACAAAAAGAGAATATGTGTGTACCAATGTCATCAGTATCCTCCTTAAAAAACGGACATTGTGCTTATTACATCTATGGCTGAACAGGCAAGGAAAAGAAAAGATGAATGAAAGCAAAAATAAGTGATGGATGCTGACTGTGCTATGGCTAAATGTGCACAGAAAAGAAGAAAAGCAAAACTATCCCAGTGGTTAACTCAACGGACTAACGACTAGAAGGCTGTGAGTTTGAATCCTATCGATTCCGTCAGTGTCGTTGTGGGATTTTTAGTCCCAACAGGATCATGCTCAGAGTTGAGTGTGTATGAGCTCGTTTAAGAGATTATGACCCCGTACAGATGCTCAAATTTCCTGACCAACCCCGCAGGGTGTCTGTACACCTTGGGCCTGGTTGATGCTTAATCCCAGTCCAGAACGAAACTCCATAGCATCATGATCAAGATCCCTTTCGTCATGCACCATCATTATCATCACCATCATCATCATCATCATCATCATCATCATCATCATCATCATGTGCCCTGCCGCATGGCGTTGGCGATCATGGCCCTCCATATGCATCTATCCCTTGTCGCCGCTAGCACATCTTCCACCCTCTCTGTCCTCATGCCACCCTGCAAGTCCGTCCAATATTTTCTGCCTGGGTCTACCTGGTGTCCTGTTTCCCTCCAGTTTTCCTGTTGTGACCAGGTGCTCTAATTCCCCTTTCCTCTTTAAATGGCCTCTAAATGTTGCTCGTCTTTGCACCATCATAGCATTGTGAAAAAGTTTGCCCAAGGCTCTGTAGCCGCTGAGGTGCCGCAGAAAAATAGACACCACAAAGATGAAAACACGAAGATAGAAAGTCAGATAGAAAAAAAATATGAATACAGTCATAACCGACTGACTGACCGATATACCGACTGACTCACAAATACTGAACAAATAAAGTAAACTAAAGGATTATCATATCTTTTGTATACATGATTACTAGAACGGAATGATGAAGAAAGCATGTATAGGAGAATCAAAGCCATCCTTTGTCTTCAGAGGACACACAATAAAAAAAAATTAAAAAAGGAAAAACAAAAAGAAAATGGAAAGAAAAAGAAAAAGAAAAAGCCACATTTACAACAACACACTGCCTACGTTTTTTGCCATAACAAAATTTGAAAATAAAAGAAAGAAAAACAAAAAAACAAAGGAAAAGTTTTTAAAAAAAGAACTAGGTCAGTCACGAAAACAACTGCAAAGCAGAAAGGGAAAAAACATGAAAGACAGAAAGAAAATTGAATGAATAAACGAAACAAACAAAACAGAGAATATTTAATATTATTATATCCATTGCACCCAAGACAAGTATCAGAGAGTAGGTGGATCAAAGCAGACTTTGCTTTTGACAATAGAAAGTTGAAAGAGAAAAGAAAAAGTTTCGAGTGTTCTGCTGTTGATATCCTTTGCTTAAAGGAGAGGAAGGAAGGAAAGAAAGAAAGAAAGAGGAGGAGGAAGAAAACACACAAACAAGGAAAAAAGAACCACACAAAGAAAGGAAACTAACGAAGAAAAAAAGAAAAGAGAAAGAAAGAATAAAATAAGACGAAAATGATGAACATTCAGGAACACTCACACGCATGTACAGAGAGGAACTACAGAAAGATATATACTCTACATAACACACACACACGCACACACATACACACGCACATACACACATACACACGCACACACACACACACACACACACACATACACACACACACGCACACATACACATACATTCGCGCGCACACACACACACACACACACACAGCACAGCACATACGCACACACCCACACATACAGAGCACACACATACACACAAACACACACACACAGCACACACATACGCACAAACACACACGTGCGCGCACGCTCACGCACGCACACACACACACACATACGCCCACAAACACACAGCACACAAACATGAGCACACACACACAGAGCACACACACACACACACACACACACACACGTGCACGCACACAAACACACATACACACACGCCCACACAAACACACATATATACACACGCCCACACAAACACACATACGCGCACGCGCGCACACACACAGAGCAACACATACACATACGCACATACACACACATACACACACACACACACACACACACACACACATACACACACACACACACACACACACACACAAACAACAGCAGCAACATCGATGCCTATATTTATGAACACACAAAACTTCTGCATCAGCTCTACTACCCCCACTTCCCAGACAGAGCTAATTTCTTGATGAAGGATTGACTGCACTCTGTTGGTTTACTGTCGTATATGAGCTTGCCATAAAAACTATAAAAGAGGAGAGATAAAAAGAAGAAAAAAAAAGAAAGGAGGGAAGAAAAGAAGAAGACGACGAATATGAAGATGGTGCTGCTGCTGCTGATGTTGTGTGTTTTTTATTGTTGTTGTTGTTGTTGATGATAATGATGACGATGGTGATGATGATGATGATGATATGTGTTATTATCATTATCAAGAAGCGATCTGTGAATGTCATAATACACAGAGAAATCGAATCAAATCAACAACCTACACAACAACAATAAAATCTGAAACCAAACTTTCATACACTGAGCATCTCTGTCATACTTTATTCTATTCAATGTTTATGTGCTTTAAAATTTTGGCTGGCACTGGGCAATAATTGTGGTCTAAATTGAATGTAAGCTTATTTACCTCTTTTTATCTCGATTTAGACAAAACGACATTCATTCTAGTTAGTTTAATGTTTGTTTGCCAAACAGTACGTCAAGAAACAAGGAAATAAAGAAAGAGGAAGAAATAATGAAAGGAAAAAAAATGAGCAATAATAACGATGATGACGACAACGCCGTCAGCAGTATCTTCATCAGTAATAACACGAACGACAACAAACACTAACAGTCAGGTAATATATGTAAGAGAATAAAAACGAAAAACCACCCATTCCAAAAAAAAGTTTTTAAAAAAAGATGCAGATTTTTTTCACTACCCTTCGAGTGCATGAGAAAAGTAGGTGGGGATTTTTTTGTTACTTGTTTGGGGGGGGGGGGGGGGGGGTTCTCTATTTTTATTTTTATCTTTGTTTTGTTTTGTTTTATTTTGTTTTGTTTTGTTTTTCTTTCTTTGGTTCTCCCAAGCTCAATTACACTCTATTAGTTCTTTGCTTAACTTACCTTTCGATTACATGACAAATGTAGGTGGTGATATATTTTGTATGTTTGCTTGGAATTTTTTGTTTGTTTTGTTCTGGGGGGGTTGTTTTTGTTTTTTATGGTCCTCCCAAGCTTATTTACACTTTATTACTACTTTGCTTCACTACTCTTCGATCATAGGAGAAATATAGGCGAAGCTTTGTTTGTTTGTTTGTTTGTTTGTTTGGGTTTGTTGTTGTTGTTGTTTTTGTTCATTGTTTTTTTGTTTGTTTTTTTTTTGGGGGGGGGGGTTTGGGGGGAGGGGGGTTTGTTTATCTTGGTTTCGTTTTGGGGGTTTTATGCGTGAGTGTGGTCCTCCCAAGCTTAATGACACTTTATTAGTTCTTTGTTTCAATTCCCTTCGATTACATAGGAAATATAGGTGGGGATATTTCTTATTTATTTATTTGTTTGGGTTTTGTTTGTTTTTGTTTTTTGTTTTTGTTGTTGTTGTTGTTGTTGTTTTTTGGGGGGTTGAGGTGCATTTTTGTTTTTTGCTGTTTTTGTCGGGTTTTGTGTGTGTGTGTGTGTGTGTGTGTGTGTGTGTGTGTGTGTGTGTGTGTGGTGTGTGTGTGTTTTGTTTTGTTTTTGTATGGTTTTTGTGTGTTTCTTTTTTTTTTTTCTCCTTTGCAAGCTTGATTACACTCTATTAGTTCTATTAGTTCTCCTATGTCATCAGTTATTTCAGCTCGTACACAAGATGGAACCCGCCTGACAAGACGCTATGTAATCGTGGTGGGCAGGACAGTAGGGGGTGCATCCGGCTTGCCCGACATTTTCGCTGCTGCGTCAGGAAGTAGGTTTACACGGCGAACGATTTATTGACCCTTTTATGGGGATGGGGAGGGGAGGGGGCCGATTCCTGAAAATCTACGTGCTTGCGAGCGCCCATACGCACAAACACGAGCATGTATAGGCAAAACCATGCACATACACACGCATGCACATCATGTATACATTCACACACATACACTACATATATATATATATATATATATATATATATATATATATATATACATGCACACACACACACACACACACACGCACAGACAAACACACACACACAAATACAGGCACGCACACACATGCTCTTTCTCTCTCTCTCTCTCTCTCTCTCTCTCTCTCTCTCTCTCTCTCCCCACACACACACACACACACACACACACACACACACACACACTCACACACGCTCACACACACATGTTCATACACATACATACACACGCTCACTAACACCCACCCATCCCCACCCTCACACACACCACACACACACACACACACACACACACACACACACACACACAACACAACGCAACGCAACGCAACGCAACGCAACGCAACGCAACGCAACGCAACGCAACACAACACACACACCGTTTCATTCGGCCAAGAAAATTGTATTGAGTTTTAGTGTGAGAAAACAGGTTCACATGCGAATGGTTCATTTACTGTCCAGTGGTATATTATACATCACAAATCGGCCTTGAACAGCGATATTATCCAGACCCAACAAGACTCACAGCTCGTTACATACAGTCAGACGTTTTAAGTGAAGCACAGAGAACTCAAGCCTTCGTGGCGAGCTAAACATATTTCCACTGCTGTTATTGCACAGTCTGCATCGTTGGTGGGCGTGTATGCTGGGTGTTTTAATAATTCTGTAAACCAGCCACTGGCATGACTTACATGACGTTTACAGTGGATATATATCCTAGGATACGTGGGTTCAACTCACGGAGGACAATTTTCTATTTAAAATTATGGCGACAGCAGAAAGGCATCCAGGAGTCATGACCTGGATGCGGCCCCCATACAGTGTCAGGAGTTAAGGTCAAAACACTTGCTTAAGAGGGATTTCTCCTCTGAGGACCGTCTGCTGTGTACCCCCCCCCCCCCCCCCGAGTTTCTTACTACTACTATTCTGCATATGTGTACACACGAAAGGGGGCGAGGTGGAGTTAAGCATTGGTGTGTCTGCACATATGTTGACTTGCGGGATCGAAAAAATCTCCACCGTTTGCCCAGCGTGCTGAGGTGTCTAGGCGGATCGAACCCACACTCTTCTAACTGGAAACCCACCGTTTATCTACTTGGCAACAGCTCCCGAGAATAGGCGAATTTTTGCTCAAAACATGCGTACGTTACGAGTGCGTATGCATATACACAGACAAACACATAGACGCACAGACAGACAGGCAGATACACACAGACACACACAGACACACACACACATACACAGAGACACAAACACACACACACACACACACACACACAACACAACATACACACACACACACACACACACACACACACACACACACACACACACACACACACACACACACACACATCACTGAAAGATTGCTTACCTGTATGTAAAGATTTCTGCTTTGATGCAGCATCAGTGAAGTGATAACGCGCAGTTTTGCTGAGTGAAGAGAAAAAATCAAGGGAAAAAGAAAAGAAACAAAACAGATGTGCTCACCTAATCTGTTCACGCACTTGCTTGAGCAGAAATCTGACCGAACCATAAATAATTGAACTAAATCTGCATTGCTTCACTTTTTCTTCACGTCCGAAGGTTGCATCTCCCCTGGACTCAAGAGGACAGAACATGTAAAACTAGGTAGCTCGAAATTGACAATGAAGTGCACATACTCCTTAATGAATATGATGCTCGTATCTAGAGTCCACTATACTTCACGTAAAAGAGCAATCTCCTGATCAAATGTGAGGAGTTTAATGCTATTCAGAAACTCATTGGTGAGTTGACTGTGTGGCTTGGAGGTTAAAGCATCTGTGTGCAGGACGCAAGCAACCCAGATTCGAACCACGGATCGGATAGGGATCTTTCTTCTGCCCAGCCCCATCCACTAGGTGTATAGTGTTTAGGGGTGGTCTAGGCACGGTGCTAGCCTTTCGGATAATCTGTAAACTGAGATCCAGTCCGTAGCACACACTCAGGACATATTAAAGATTCCACGGCAACAAAGATGCTGTCGCCAGCAAATGAAGACTCATCATCATCATGTGCCCTGCCGCATAGCGTTGGCGATCATGACCCTCCTTACGAATCTATCCTTTGTCGCTGCAAATACATCTCCCACCCTCTCTGTCCTCAGCCACTCTGCAAGTCCGTCCAATATTTTCTCCTTGGGTCTACCTGGTGCTCTTTTCCCCTGCAGCTTTCCTCTTGTGACTAGGTGCTCTAATTTCTCTTGCCTCATAAAACGTTATGTCAGTGTTGCTTCTCTTTTCCTAATCTCCATTAATTTTCTTAAATTTTTGTCTGCCTCCTTCTGTATCGGTTTTGTTTGTTTGTTTGTTTGTTTGTTTTGTTTGTTTGTTTGTTTGTTTTTTCTTTGCTGTTCTTAAGATGTATATGGCATTAATAGAACCTTTCCTTTCGACAAATCAACTTTGTTTTTCTGCTATTTCTCTTTTGATTCTGTTCCTTGTCCTCATCATATTATTCTTGATAGGATTTTTGTTACATGACATCAAGCTGAGTATACGATGGAGTTCGCATCATAGCCCCTGTTTTCTTTGGAAGTACAACTGAAAATTGTTTTTGACGTATCTTTAGGGATTTTTCTGGTGTCATAAATTTTATTTAGGAGGACTGTTACTTTTTCGATACCTTTTCGATACCAAATTCATCTAGTACCTCGATCATTTCTTCGGTAATATTGTCTGGTCCTGGGGCTTTCACCAGTTTCATCTTTTTCAGCGCTGCTCTAACTTCATCTTTTATTATGGGTGGTCCTTCAACGTTCTTTGTGATTATGTGTTCTTCGTTTCTGTCATCGTAAAAAAGGTCTTTATTGTATTCTTCCCATCTATCATGACTAAGAAATAAAACTAGTTTCATAAGGTAAACAGAAATACACGTATACAGAAAAAATAATATTTCACTGTGCTATGGTTAAGCGTTCTCCTTAGGGAGAGCAGCCCAAAAATTATACATGGTAAATCCATTGTGACAATAAAGAAATAAACATAAATACAAATCACCTTATCAGTTTTGTATTAACCCTTTGACTCCCGCACCCTGTCCACCAGCATTCTGCATTGTCAACCATGCTAGCAAAGCAAAAACTTAAACCCGTTGACTCCCTCACCCTATCCACCAGCTTCCTGCAAGAAGCCAGTGGATAGGGTGAGGGAGTCAAAGAGTTGAGTTTTTTCAGTTGGTGGATAGGGTGCGGGAGTCAAAGGGTTAAGAAAACAGGGTCACGTGAGGTTGGTCGCGAGGGCTGTATGTATCCAAACGTGTTCTTGAAGCAGGACAGTGCTATGATGCAAAGTATCTGTCTACTCTGATCAGGTCCTGAACGTGTAAATGAAGTTTGACAATCAGTCACGTGAGTGTTCCCGTGGTGCTCAGTGGCACACTTGCTCGCTTACTTATTCATTCCAAGGCAGTGGTCGTCTACAATTGTATCTGTCTGCCTTCCGGTCTTTTGTCTGGACTGCTCCCTAGAGGAGGGTGCTGCAGTAGCAAACATCTGTACATGTTCAATTTGCAGTATCTGCCCACTGCGAAAAGCTTTGTCCAAACAACAACAGGCACCATAGTCAAGTGAGTTAACGTCGGACTTTCCAGTCGGAAGATCTTAGGTTCGATCCTACTGGGATGCCTTCATCTGGTGGGTAAAGGGTGGAATTTTTTTCCCATCTTCCAGGTCAACATATTTACAAACCTCCCAGTGTCTTAAATCCCCATTCGTACGTATATGCATGCAGAATATCAGCTACGCACGTTAAAGACCCTATGAGTCATGTCAGTGTCCGGTGGCGTAAGGATACATGAAAACGCCCGGCATACACAGCCCACCGAAAGATACAGACTGTGCAGTAATGTAGTGGAGCGTGGTCAGCTTACCTAACAGCTTGAGTACTCCGTGTTCCACTAGTAAGTCTGATTATGTGTGATGCACGGTGAGTTCAAATGAGTTTAGAGAAAAGCGCTATATGAAAATGAGTAATAAGGATGACACTAAGTCGTATAATTACAGTATTTATGTAATGATTATAGTAATTATATGGCGCCAAATCTAGACAAATCAAAAATCAAGGCGGACCCACGCACCAGACATACCCATGTGACCAACACAGACCACCCCCACAAGACGCGGAAAAAATCTGCTGTTTTCAACTAATATTCAAATGTATCAAAAACACACAAAAATATGTTGCCCTCTGCATTATTGTTTTCTTCTAATATTCACATGTATCAAAAACGCAACGACAAAGCAACAACACTAACAATCACGAATTAGTGACCACCATTTTCATGCATTATTTCAGGTTTCTCAGAAATCAAAGAAAAATGGATAAACAAAGGTTTCCCGGCAGGGTATTCTTTTTCTTTTTTTTTTTTTTTTTTTGGGGGGGGGGGGGGTTGTTCTTGTTCTTGTCATTGTCGTCGTCGTCGTCGTTGTTGTTCTTATTTCGTAACGTCCGCTCACGAACGTTATTTTAGGCAAAAAAATGTGTAATGTTAACAAGTTAGTTGAAGGACTAAACAATTTATTAAAATCAAAAAGGAAAGAAGCGGCAACGAAGTTTCTGAACACAAACTTTCTATCATAACCGTCCCTGGGAGGAGTGGGGAGAGGGAGGTGACAGAAAACGAATTAAATGACTGAGCGAATACCTGCCAGACTTGGTGCAGGTACGACAAAACAAACAGTGAACAATGTATTCCTGTTTGCCCCTGCTGGGGTATCAAGCACAAGCAATAATGCATAAAAGATCAAAAACAGTTTTTAGAAATTTGGCGTTCGTTCGAGAGAGGGATTCATCACATTCAGACAGTTCCATATGAGCTCCACTCAAATCTGCCTGCAATTATCTGGCAGACCCCTTTTTAGCCTGCACAAAACCCCTATGCGCCAGCAAAGTCCTGAAATGGGTAGGGGAGTGGGAAGAGGTCGATGATACCCGTACATAAGCTCGTACACTAGAATGAGCAAATCATTAAGATGGACAACCGACAGGCCGGGTTTTTTATGTTGAGGGCTGGAACTGAACTCGAGACACGAGATCTTGAGTCCATGGGTGTTATCCAAGGAGCCAGCCAGACTGCAATAAAGAGTTAAGGCCTAGCAACCAACGAATAATCGGGGGGGGGGGGGGGGGGATCAGAACTAAAGGAATAACAATTCTAATTATCGGTCAGAAACAACTTTGCAATCTTTCACAAATTTAACAAAATTAACTCTTTCATTCCCGTACCCTATCCACCAACAAGCACAAAAACTTAACCCTTTGATTCCGTCTTCCTATTCACCAGTTTCTTGTAGGTAGCTGGTGGATAGGGTGAGAGAGTCAAAGGGTTCAGTTTTTGCTTTGATGGCATGGTTGACAATGCAGGATGCCTGCTGGACAGAGTGCGGGAGTCAAAGGTTTTAAGCTTTCTGCTTTTAAATTAAAGGGAAAAATCTTACTAGATGTAGAAACTGCGTATGATGAATGAGAATGGCCAGGGTCAGGAGATCAGTCGTTAAGCAAGCGAGACTGCTCTTCGTGATAAAAAGATTATTAATAAGGCTTGGCCATCTTACATAAATAACTGACAGTTTCTGCCTGCTGCTTACATCTGCTGTCTCAGCAAGCCATTTCTCTAGTGGTTTTGCTGCCTGATAATGCGCGAGAGATGTTTGTGGCACTTGGACTCCAAACGCTTGATCTTAGGAATAAAGATTTTGTTTGACACCACAGCTAGCTACCCGTCAACTGACACGTAAAAAATGGCTGCTGGTGGGTGTATTTTGGAGCCACTTTTACAGGCATGCTGATAGATCAAAACGTATGCCATTAGTCTTCATTCATTTATCTGTTGTGTTTATCTTTCGTTTTTGTCATATCGGGTTTACTACGTGAAGTTTGTTGCTTCTTTTTTCTTCTTCTTTTTTTCTTGTTTTGTTTTTTGTTTTTGTGTTGTTTTCTTTTTGTTACAACCAATTCACTGAATAAAAGTCGAGCTGCTTTCTCTGTAGAGAGCGCGTTGTTGCAGTGCAGTGCAACCCCCCTTTTTTACGTCCATGTTTCTGTTTGCTATGAAAGTGGATTTTGTACAAAATTTTGTCACAGACAACCCCTTCTGTTTCCGTAGCATCTTTAACGTGTGCTAAAAATCATAGAGCCGTAAAGCCCGTCCCAAAAAGCGAGAACATTTTTTTTTCCTTCGTGCTCACCTTTTTTTTTCCTTCGTGCTCACCTTCTTTTTTTTTTTGTTTTTTTTTTTTTTGTCCCATTTTCTACGCCACCTTAATGGCCACAGAAGCTGGAACAGTATTTACAATGTGATGATGATGATGATGTCGATGAGGATGATAATCATGTCATGGAGTTCCATCTAGGATTGAGAGACAGCGTGACAGGGTTGTGCTCTACGCTTACTATCTTAGTATATACCCTGGCGTCAACCAGGCCAGAGAAATACAGACACCTGCGGTGCTGGTCAGAAGATTTGAACAACACCCTCAATGACGCATCTGTGAAGAGGATGAGACTCGATGGTCCCAGTCTTCCCAATGAGCCCATAGACACGCCCAACTCTGGATAGGAGCCAGTTTGAGACGAAAAATCCCACAATGATTTTTAAAGGGACTGATGGGGATTCGAACCCACAACTTTCCTGTCGGTAGTCCGTTGTGTTAACTACTGCACCATGGCGACTGGTCGCGAGAACAATTTCTGTCGGAAATGAGTGGTGGTGTTTGCTGTAAGGGGGAGTAAGGGACTGGCGGGCAAGGTTAGGTATGTAAACAGCAGAGGATATGAAGGAAAATGATTTAACAGTGTTCCCATGAGAAATAACGAATTAATAAATAGATGAATAAATAAACTTCGTCTATGTAATATTCTCTTGTGCGAGTTTTATAATGTAAAAAAAAAAAAAAAAGAAAGAAAGATAAAAACAAGAAATGTACTGTACTCAGAAACTGATGTACTAATAATCGCAGACAAAAACACCTACCAGTGTCGATCTTTAGGTCTTCCAACAGGATACAAAAAAAAACAAGACACACACATTCACTTGATAGACATATCACACAAATCAGCTGTCATACACTGGAGAGATCGGTTGGTACAGAGGAAGAGTGGTGGGTGAACTTTGGAGTTTGTCTGGAGTTTGTTCAAGAAGGATTCATTGGCACTGGGAGAATTTCAGATACGTTCCACCAAATCTATAAGCAATTATCTGGCAGACTCCCAGAGCCATCAAAAAATCCGACGTGCTGGCAAGGTCTTGAAACTGGGAGGTGAAGAGAAGACGGGACCGATGTATGAAATACTAAGCTGACACCACCGGAATAATAGAAACATGAAGATAGGAAGCGAACAGACACAGACTGCTTTTTAATTTTGTGGGGCTAAGATTGAGCTCCAGGCATCAGATCTTGAGTCCACAGTTCGATCAGAAGAACCGACCTATCACCGCTCAATCACCGCTCAGCTCACACACACCGGAGGGAGCGGTTTGTACTCAGGAAGCAATCGGGCAAGGGGAGCTAACTCAGGAATTTGTTCTGTTGTATAACAGTTCCCTCATGGATGATTATCATCATCATCATGTGCCTTGCCGCATGGCGTTGGCGATCATGGCCCTCCATACGCATCATTCCTATGTCGCCGCAAGCACATCTTTCACACTCTCTGTCCTCAGCCACCCTGCAAGTCCGTCCAACATTTTCTCCCTGGGTCTGCCTGGTGTTCTCTTTCCCTCCAGCTTTCCCGTTATGACCAGATGTTCTAATTCCCCTTTCCTCATGAAATGGCCTATAAATGTTGCTTCTCTTTTACTAATCTTCCTTATCAATGATCTTATAGGTGGACTGTATACAAAATATGTAATTCAACAGATTGTCCAAGCAATCTCTTCGTCGAAAAAGCACATGTGTGAACAGGCGTGAAAGCGAATACTAAACGGAAGTAATCGGTTGTCTTCACTGCCTCCCTCTCCCCACCGAAAAAAAATCCTACAAAAGGACACACAGAATGTAGATGTTGCAACAGATATTCTGAATTGATTAGCGTCTTGAAAATTGTAGCTAATGCCATTTCCGCGACTTCTGCGTGTCACACACTTTTTGAGAAGAAGCATCACACTATTTTCCAAAACGTAAAAACAAGTCTGTTGTGTGATTCTGTGTTAGACTTGCTAATTGAGTTTTGCATTCATTGACATAGTATTCCCTGCGCACCTAAACTTTGTTACAACTTTCCCTGTGGGATATGGGTTGCGACATACCGGAATGTGAGCGCGCTCGCGCGCGTGCATGTGTGTGTGTGTGTGTGTGTGTGTGTGTGTGTGTGTGTGTGTGTGTGTGTGTGTGGTGTGTGTGTGTGTGTGTGTGTGTGTGTGTGTGTGCGAGCGAGTAAGAGAGAGAGAAAGAGAGAGAGAGCATTTGAATAACAGGATTAAACACCGTTAAAAATGCGGGGGTGTGTGTGTGTTTGTGTGTGTGTGTGTGTGTGTGTGTGTGTGTGTGTGTGTGTGGTGTGCGTGTGCGTGTGTGTGTGTGTGTGTGTGTGTGTTGTGTGAGTGTGTGTGTGTGTGTGTGTGTGTGCGAGAGAGAGAGAGAGAGAGAGACCATATTAATAACAGGATTGAAAACAGTTAAAACTGCGGGTGTGTGTGTGTGTGTGTGTGTGAGAGAGAGAGTGTGTGTGTGTGTGTGTGTTTGGTGTATGATGTGTGTACGTGTGTTTGTGTGTGGTATGCGTATTGAGTGTGTGTGTTGTGTGATGTGTGTTGTGTTGTATGTATGTATGTGTGTGTGTATGTGTGTGTGTGTGTGTGTGTGTGTGTGTGTGTGTGTGTGTGTGTGTGTGTGTGTGTGTGTGTGTGTGTGTGTGTGTGTGTGATACGTGTGCGTGTAGGGATAAGGACGAGGCCTTGTAAAAAAGAGAAAGGCACAGTTTCGGTGTTTGTAGCAACAGAAATACAGAATGCTGTTTTACACTGAACCCTCGAGTTTGTCTGTCATACACACACACACACACACACACACACACACACACACACACACACCACACACACACACACACACAGACAGACACACACACACACACACACACACACATACATACACACACGCACACACAAGCACACACGCACACACACACACACACACACACACACGCACGCACGCACACGCACGCACACACACAGTTTCAACAACGACAGTTTTTGGTTCAATATATTATTCATACGCTTACTGCGGTAACTCAATCCTCCCGAAAAATCAAAAACCTTGATGACAGCAGCATCCATTGGACATATACACATGTATATGTATGTGTTATTTCTTTCTTTACTTTTCACCGGATCCTGCTTTTCTGTAGTCTTTCCATGTCTGGCACTGGGTAGAATTCTATTAACAAAAGGGAAATATTTATTGACAGTCTCGCACTTTCAGTTGGGAATCATGCCGCCAATTATCCATTTCTCTCTTAACTTGTCATTGAATCTTTTTTTTTCTGAAAAACACACAGGTTCAACCACAATGTTGTTTGTTTCACTCTGTTATTCAAAAGTTTATTCCAACGATCCAATCCTCTCAGGAAAGCCTAAAAACTTATCGACGACAGTAGCGTCCATGCATCATTTCCATAAGCATGAGGACAGTTATATGCAAATTTTGTAGATTTGTTTTAACGCAGACGGAGTCGCTTTAAGGTTGCAAGGCTTTTCAGTAAGATTGGAACAGACAGGCGGGACAGTTGTCAAAACTCAGCCACGCCACGAGACATAACAAAGTTTGTATACTTGTGTATGTACATCAGTATACATGTACATACACTTATGTATATACATGAGTATACATACATATACATATATGGATGAGTGTGTTTGTGTTATGTGTGTGCGTATGCGTGAGACAGAGAGTCTTTGTATGCGCACGTGTACGTGTGTGTGTGTGTGAGCGTATGTGTGTGTGAGCGTATGTGTGTGTGTGTGTGTGTGTGTGTGTGTGTGTGTGTGTGTGTGTGTGTGGTGTGTGTGTGTGTGTGTGAGCGTATGTGTGTGTGTGTGTATGTGTGTGTGTGAGCGTATGTGTGTGTGTGTGTGTGTGTGCGTGTGTGCGCGCGTGTGTGTGTATCAAACAACCACTAAACTTTCAGTTGCTGGTAATATTCCTTACTTAATTTGAATCACCCTTTCAGATCAATGAACCTAATGTGAATCACTCTCAAAGACTTTATAAAATTTTCTGTTTATAACGTTTTTGATTACCTTTGATCAGGTCAATTCAACATTGATTGACCAAGTACCGCTCTGTTTGAATTCCATTTCGTACAGTGAAGTAAGATTTGAACACAGCGTAGATTGTCCCCTTGTCGATTTTCTTATTTCTGTTGTTTTGTCGTGTTTTATGTATTCTCGCTTTTGTCTACTTTTCCATTTGTCTGCCTGCTCCAACCCTAAGGCGGTATATGTGTTTGGTTGGCCTGTAAGGAGCATAAGTGGCATCAACCTCACCATCTTCTGGGATCTCTCCCTTTATTTCTGAGACAGGCTCCGCAGAGGACGGTCGATAGCAGGTTGGGCAAAGCGCATGTGGAATTGTCCGACTGCGACGAATTCCTCTTGTATAAACTCCCAAATCCCCAAAGTGCCCTATGGCTCCAGCTTTATATTGGACGACCTTCATCTTTTATTTATACTACATGTATACAATACAAAATTAAAAGCAGACTGTGAAGAAGACGGAAGAGACAGTCCCGAACACTAGACTAAATCAACCAGTCTACTAACCAACCCAGTCATGAACAGAGTACCATTTGACTTTACAATTGCGAACAGACAAAGCATGCAAATCTATGGCCTTTCAACACAACTAATCATGACCAGACACAGGTCAGGCGGGGGCGAGGTCAGGACAGCGTGTGCAGTGTAAATCGTAGTGTGGAGGACAGAAGGGATATTCCCCATCCATTATTATCGTTGCGATTTATGGTGCTGACATTCAGGGAGGAAAGTCATAAATCATGGCAGATCTAAAGCCTCGTGTCTAATACAGAGACTTTCTTTGAACGGAAACGAAGAGAGATATGAAAATTAGCTGAAGATTGGAACATAGTCATGTACAGAAATAAAGAAATGACAGCAAGGGTAATTGCGGGAAAGACAGCAGAACTATCAATATGC
>CM060309.1:59544033-59554033 GCA_030674185.1 Monoplex corrugatus
TCAGGTATGAGAACATACCCATGTATCTGATGTGATGAAAATGGGCGTACACACACGCGTGCGCGTGCATAAACACATACAGATACTCACAAACACACACACACACACACACACAGACACACACAGACACAGACACAGACACACACACACACACATACGCACGCACGCGCACACACACACACACACACACACACACACACACACACACACACACACACACACACACACACACACACACACCCCAATTACACAGTTATAATGTCTCTATTCTACCCTTTTGTCAGGAGGATTGCCGGTAGCTGAAGAGAGGGGTGTAAGGAAAACTCACAGCCAGAGATGATTTACAGTCGTGGGATCGTAGATCAAAGACGTACAGTTGTTGATTTGAAACAGACACACGCTGACCCTGATTTTGATTGGCTAAAACCTAACCCAGTTCAGACAGTATTTGGTCGGGAAAAAAAAAACCAACAACCCTGAATATTGTAAAGCATATCTGAAAGTCATTACAGTTACCCAAGTTCTGAGTGAAATGTACACTGGAAATCTCTTTGATATGGAAAACGTCCTCTTCTGCCAGTCTACAGACAGCCGGGTTTACGTGGAAACGATGGGTTCTGATTACATTTAATTTGAATTATTACAAGACAGAGAGGTAGCGGAGATTTTTTTTGAAAAAAAAATAATGATGGTCTTCAGAACTGATGATACATGCTTGGAGCGGAGGATACTACAAAATTCACCCTGCTTCAAAGCGAAAGACGGTGGACATCACAAGAGTTACGCACGTGTTATCGTGGAGGATGTCAGTTCTGGGAATATGAGCCATTCCCTTGATCAAAAGCTTTGAGTAGGTCAGTCGGTGTGAAGGGATAGGGGTTAGAAGAGACTACTGACATGGTGAACTGGATTCAGTGTGTTGTGCAAGATTCAAAATTTTATTAATTTTGATGGTGTGCTCCACACAGTCTAGACTACTTCTGTTATCTTTTCACTCTTGCCACCAGCCATCATCTTCTGGACTGACAGAATAAAGACAGCACACAGAAAACAGAAAGAAAAGAATGAAGAAATCTCCAAGGTAAACGAAACGAAAAAAAATAGGATAAAAGGGCTTTTCAAGTCTGTTATTGTCTGGCCCCCACTCCATGGATACACTTCGCGGGTTTACTGTTACTGTTATTGTTGTTTAAAGCCCAGCCGACTGCGTAGAGCCATATCAGGGCTATAACCGCTTCAAATCATACATATACTTCAACAGGGTAAAAAAAATGAAAAAAGAAAATTGAGTACACATATCAATGCATTCGTGCATATAATCTAAGGAGAATGCCCACCCGGCGTTGAGCACTCCGTCCAATTTATGGCACGGGGAATTTAATAAACATAACTGAATACTAACTTAAACATAACTAAGGCCATTGAAACATACAGAAACAGGCCTGAATTGTGTAAGATAGCCTTCGTATATCTCATTTCCCTAGAGTCAAAAATACACTTAATACATGTACCCAATTATCAATTCTA
This sequence comes from Monoplex corrugatus, assembly GCA_030674185.1. NCBI lineage: Eukaryota > Metazoa > Mollusca > Gastropoda > Littorinimorpha > Ranellidae > Monoplex > Monoplex corrugatus. The sequence goes on from CM060309.1 coordinate 59,545,561, forward strand.
AGAGAAAGCACGTAAGACTTGATCGAACACATACTGTTGATGAACCAGCAAGGCAGAAAATGATAGGAAGAAATGACAGAAAGCAAAGGAGGAAGAAAGAAACAAAGACAGTGACAGAAAAGAGGAAATTTCTAGCAAAGAATTTTCAGAAGGTGGGGATACTATTTATACTGACAGAGCCCCCGGCATCCTCACGGGGAACCCTTCGTGGGTAAATCGAAATAAAGAAGGTTGTCTGTAACTCTGGGGGGGGTTTGAAGGACTGGTGACGAAGGCCTATAGGTTTTGTGATGGCCTCTGTCTCACCACACATCGTCATCGTCATCTACATGATCATCCTCGTCGTTGTCAGCATTACCATCACCGTCATCATCACCGTCGTCGTCGTCGTCATCATCATCATCGTCATCATCATCATCGTCGTCATCATCATCATCATTATCGTCATCACCACCACCACCACCACCTTGGGATGCGCTGGATTGGGTTAGGTATCCCAGAATATAATTACAGTGACCCTTAGTGTCTAAGCACATGTCTTTAACACCTTGCATAAAGGTCCTTGCTCAGTTGAGTTCTTCCAACCTTTTGTAAAGGCCGCTGACCATGCTTACGACTAAACCATGTGTCTATTGCCCCCCCCCCCCTTTCTCTCTCTCTCTCTCTCGCTCTCTCTCTGTCTCTCGGTCTCTCTCTCTCTCTCTCTCTCTCTCTCTCTCTCTCTCTCTCTCTCTCTCTCTCTCTCTCTCCCCTCCCTCTCCCGCCATCTCTCAGTCTGTCTCTGTCACACTGTCTGTCTGTCTGTCTGTCTGTCTGTCTCTCTCATTCTCACTCTCTCTATGTCTCTCTCTGCGTGCCTCTCTCTCTCTCTTTTCTCTGTCTGTCTGTCTGTCTGGCTGGCTGGCTGGCTGTCTCTCAGTCTGTATCTGTTCCTCTGTCTCTCTCTCTCCTCTCTCTCTCTCTCTCGTTCTCTCTCTCTCTCTCTTCCCCTCTCTCTCTCTTTCTCTCTCTCTGTCCCCATTTCCCTCTCTCTCTCTCTCTGACTCCCCATCTCTCTCCCTCCCTCTCTCTCTCTCCTCTCCTCCCATTTTTTTTTTATCTCAGTCAGAACACATCCGTACCAGGTAGACCTAGCCATCCGTTCACAGCCAGATGAACTGGAACTCATGCGTATACGAAGTTTTTTTCACGCTATGGGCCACACCGTTTACATTTGTGTAGTGACTCGGACGTAAAGATCATCTCTCCTCTGCCTCTGTTATGTCAGATCCTCAAGGAAGTTTTTCAACAACAAAAAAAGGGGTTGGGGGTGGGGTGGGGGGTTAAATGCTGTCCCATAACCCTGAGGTCGTTTGGAGAGTGAGATGTTAGCGACCTCCATTTTTTTTTTCTCAATCTTCTATGAAGGCCCCTGTCCCCTCTACTATGCCACGTTATTTTACCCTCCCCAACTCTGAACAGGGTCAGGTCCTATTCACAGCTGGGTGGATTGGATACCGCATGCGGAGTTGTTGTTTTTTTTCCTCTTGAGCCAGACTTAAAATCTTGCAATCAAAATTGAAGGCAGAAGTTGAAACCTTAAAATCAAAATTGAAGGCAGACGTTAAAACCTTGAAATCAAAATTGAAGGCAGAAGTTGAAACCTTGAAATCAAAATTGAAGGCAGAAGTTGAAACCTTGAAATCAAAATTGAAGGCAGAAGTTGAAACCTTGAAATCAAAATTGAAGGCAGACGTTAAAACCTTCAAATCAAAATTGAAGGCAGAAGTTGAAACCTTGAAATCAAAATTGAAGGCAGAAGTTAAAACCTTGAAATCAAAATTGAAGGCAGACGTTAAAACCTTGAAATCAAAACTGAAGGCAGACGTTAAAACCTTCAAATCAAAATTGAAGGCAGAAGTTGAAACTTTCAAATCAAAATTGAAGGCAGAAGTTGAAACCTTGAAATCAAAAATGGAGACAGAAGTTAGCAAGAAACACCTGAGGGTGCTGGATGGGACCCAGATCAACAATGCCTCACTACTGACATTGCTGCTGTGTACAGAGTAATGTGTCTCTAATTTTATTAAAACTGAATTAAATCGTGCAATCAAAGTCGAAGGCTGGAGGGTTTTTTTGTTTTTTTTTGTTTGTTTGTTTTTTTTACCTCTGTCCTAACCAGACTTCAAAAGTAGGACACGGAAGAGAGTTTTAAGATTTGGAGTTTGTTCAAGAAAGATTCATCGCACTCTGACAATTCTGTATACGCCCTACCCATTACCCAAGTCTGCCGCCACTTATCAAATAGTCTCCCTGAGCCTGTACAAAATCATCTGCGCCCATAAAATGGGGAGGAACGAGGAGTGACGGGTGGGGGTGGAACCCTTTGAAATGCTAAGCTTATATCGCCAGAATGATGGTAACATTAAAATGGGCGGTCAACAGGTCAGGTTTTGGGTTTTATTTTTTTTTTTTTTTTTTTTTTAATTTTTGATCTGGGATTGAAGTCCAGGTACCAGATACTGAGTCCATGGACCGATCAGTCGACGAAAACAAGAACGCCGAATAAAAAAAATCATAATAGATGAATGAGTGAATTAATGATTAAATAGATAAATTGATAGATAAATAAATAAAACAAACAAAAATAGAATAAATAAAGTCCGTGGTGTTTCAAGAACTAGACTTTTGTATAGGCCAGAAAGTCATGGCGAAGACTGTCAGCAGTTATTTCAATTTTTTAAAAGAATTCAGACATGAAAAGGAGAAAAACAGGGATCAGATATATATAGAGATAGGAATAAATGACACACAGACTTTGGGGATGTGTGTGTGTGTGTTTAGAGAAGGAGCCAGAGAAGTTCTGTGACAGAGTTAGGCCTTGTGTGTCTCTGCTGCTGATGGAAACAGACAGAATGACGCCGTCTGCAATTGCTGCAGAAAATGAAATCAAAACAATCAAGCCATACTAACTGCTTAACTCTTTTGTACTACAGTACTGATTAATTTTACACATACATAAGATTACGAAACCATTCTCTCTCTCTCTCTCTTCTCTCTCTCTCTCTCTCTCTCTCTCTCTCTCTCTGTCTCTCTCTGTCTCTCTCTGTCTCTCTGTCTCTCTCTCTCTCTCTGTCTCTCTGTCTCTCTCTGTCTCTCTGTCTCTCTCTCTCTGTCTCTCTGTCTCTCTCTCTCTGTCTCTCTGTCTCTCTCTGTCTCTCTCTCTCTCTCTCTGTCTCTCTCTGTCTCTCTCCCCTCTCTCTGTCTCTCTGTCTCTCTCTCTCTGTCTCTCTCTCTCTCTGCCTCTTTCTCTCTCTCTCTCTCTCTCTCTCTCTCTCTCACACACACACACACACACACACACACACGTATACATATATACATACATACACACATTCATACATACATACATACATACATACATACATACATACATACACACATTCATACATACATACATACATACATACATACATACATACATACATACATACATACATACATACATACATACATACATACATACATAAACAAGATGCTCAAGCCATTCTTATAATCATTCTCTTCCAACCTGTTCAGATACTACTGTTCGATATTTCAAACAAAATCAATGTCTGTGATGAAAACACATAATAATCTCGGCTTTCTATGACGCTTTACACAAGATTTAGAAGTGTTCTCAATACGTTCGTGTGTATATGGAAAGAGTATCATCCTTTTCCAGAAGAACATTCCCGTGCTACTGTTCTTTTGGACCCACCAAGAATGGGCGATGTTCGTTCAAATATCTGCATTGGTGACTTTTTTTGTGTGCTGGAGCTGCAGTTCAGATTTATGAAGATCCACATATTCAACAGTTGATGAATACTTGCTGATAATTCTGTTTCAAGCCTACAGGTATGTACGCCGTCTTTTACGAGCACAACAGAGACTGCACTGCAAACAGAAAGACAACACATGCAGATCTACGACCTCTCAGACACGACATAACGTCAATACAGCTAATCATGACCAGAAACAGGTCAGGCGGGGCGAGCGCACGACAGCACGTGCAGTGTAAATCGTAGTGTGGAAGACAGACGGGATATTCCCTGTCCATAATCATCGTGATTTGTGGTGCTGGCATTCAGGGAGGGGTAAATCGTTAGTCATGGCAGATCTGAAGTCTGACGTTCAGTACAGAGACGTTCTTGGACATGAAATGGAAACCTGTGACAATCGGCTGAAAGTTGAAGTTTACATCATCATCTGCCTGTTTTGCAAGTTACAAATGAACTTTAAAATGAACATGTTAATCATATATAACAGAAATAAGGAAGTAGATAGTTAGATGAACACAAAAGGTGGAACACAGGAAACGACTCCAACAACTCACTGTGAACAGTGTGATATGATATGAGAGACAGACAGACAGACAGATGTCACATAAGTATGTGCATGATAATTCCTAAACATTCGCACTGCCGACCACTTTTATATATATGATATGATATGATATGATATGATATGATATGATATGATATATGATATGATATGATATGATATGATATGATATGATATGATATGATATGATATGATATGATATGATATGATATGGTATGGTATGGTATGGTATGGTACGGTACGGTACGGTACGGTACGATACGATACGATACGATACGATACGACACGATACGACACGACACGACACGACACGACACGATACGACATGACATGACATGACATGACATGACATGACATGACATGACATGACATGCCATGCCACGACACGACACGACACGACACGACACGACACGACACGACACGATACGACACGATACGATACGATACGATACGATACGATATGATATGATATGATATAAACCAGAGTGCGTTGTTGATTATAGTTAGGTCCTGAAATGACAACAGTACCTCTCATATCTCTTTCTCATCTCACCTGCAGTCATTCTTTCCTTTTTTCTTACCGAGCACAAGAATGTATCTTCATTTCACAGCCTGAATAATAAAAACATTACTCCTGCAGGCGTCTAAAGCACAGCGCGATATATATCAGAAGATTAATGACACCCACCACCCTTGATAAATGAAAAAGCTCTTTGATTCCCCGGATGATCTAAGACCTGCAGTTGTTTCACTCGGGAAGCTTGAATGGATTCAGAGAAAGCAAAGGAGATTTTTGCTATCTGCATTATCGATTTTTTTATGGAGGACGATATGGAAAACAACCTGCTAAACAAAGAAATTTGCACATTTTGGCATAAGTTTGCAAATATTTTGGAGAAGAGAAGAAAGGTTCCCATCATGTCGATAAGATCGTTTCGGCTGTTGTGGAAAGAAGTTTTATTAGATCTTTGTTTTTGTGTTGTTTGGAACTACGTCTGAAGAGTGATGCGGTGTTTTTGTGAGTGAGAGACAGAAAGAAAAAGCAAAAGACAGAGAAACAAATACAGTGAAACAGACTCAGACATCAGTGATGTATTGAATGTATACAGTGGTGGGGTTTTTTTTTTTGTCAGGTTTACTCAAGATGGCGTATCTGCGCTTGGAATGAATTTCATATACACTTACGCTACAGACGCCAAGTGATAGTTTAGATCCAAAATGGCTATAGTATAAACCTTATATCTGCGCATACACCCTACATGCTGGTAGGATCTTTGGGGTTTACTGAGTGTATGTTTAGTATATGAGGTAATACGGTTTTTGATCGATTTGCATAATTTGGTCCATTTTTTTACGTCGACACCCACCTCAGGTGATATGGCCGACGGGGATAACCATTCCAGGGAAGTGGGGGAAGGGGGACTTATCTAATCCTATACTGACACCACCAAAACAACAATGATGTTGAGATGGGACAGCGAGATGGCCAGTTTTAATGAGCGAGCCTCAATAGCTCAGTTGCTTGAGCGTCGGATTCACATGCTAATGGTTGTGGGTTCGAATCCCGGGGTGCGCTATATTAAAACCGGTCTTCTCACTGTCTCATCTCAACATAATTGTTGTTCTGGTGGTGTCAGTATAGGATTAGATAAGTCCCCCATGGGATGGTTATCCCCGTCGGCCATATCACCTGAGGTGGGTGGTGTCGACGTAAAAACTGAACGAAATCAATCGACCAGTTTTAATGTAGCGCGCCCCCGGGATTCGAACCCACAACCACTAGCATGTGAATCCGACGCTCAAACCAACTGAACTACTGGGGCCCGCAAGGTAGCACGAACAAGTAGCATAATTCCTGACGGAATGGGAAGGACACAAATGCAGCATGAAATATGGAGGATGTGCAGGTGCAAACATAGCGTGAAACTTGAGGAACAAATGTTGCATTAAATGCTGACAGGTCTAGGAGGTCGCAAATGTAGCTTGAAATCGATTATTTCCCCCAATCTTTTTGAGGGGAATAACATGATGACTGACGGTTGTCTCTTGGTGCTGTTTCATGTTTGTTTGTCTGTTGGCATTCGTTGGCTTGGTTGTCTGCAGTTTCGTTGCTGTGGTGGTGTTTCCATTGTAAAAGTGCTTGGCCTTGTGAAGTTTGAGGAATTGCCATGCACATACTTTTGAGACATCTCTTTCCTCTCTCTCTCTCTCTCTCTCTCTCTCTCTCTCTCTCTCTCTCTCTCTCTCTCTCTCTCTCTCTCTCTTTCTCTCTCTCTCTCGTGTGACTCTCTCTCGCTCGCTCTCTCTCTCTCTCTGTCTCTCTGTCTGTCTCTCTGTGTCTCTCTGTCTCTGTCTCTCTGTGTCTCTCTGTCTCTGTCTGTCTGTCTGTCTCTCTCTCTCTCTCTCTCTCTCTCTCTCTCTGTCTTTTCTATCGCTCTGTCTCGCTGTCTCTCTTTCTCGCTCTCTATCTCTATCTCTCCCTCCCTGTCTCTCTCTATCTATCTCACACACACACACACACACACACACACTCTCTCTCTCTCTCTCTCTCTCCCTCTCTTTCTCTCTCACTCCCCGTCTTTCTCTTTTTTCCTCTCTCTCTCTTATGTGACCTTCTCTCCCCCACTCTCTCTCTCCTTCTCTCTCTCTTTCTTTCTCTCCTCTGTCTCTGTCTCTCTCTGTCTCTCTCTCTCTCTCTCTGTCTCTCTCTCTCTCTCTCTCTCTCTCTCTCTCTCTCTCTCTCTCTCAGTCTGCGCTTGTTCCATGCTTCTCTTTCATTTTGGTCGGCATGGCATTATCTTTTAATCTTTCAGTACTGTCAGACACATAGATATGGCCGACTTTAAAACACAAAGATTCCACAGGTGTAGCACCCTTCACTGTACGCTGTTCTTCGGGTGGTCGGACGGAGAGAGTGTAAACAACTACTAGAAAAAAACAACTACAGCCCTGATATCTCAGATCAGAGACACACTGCAGCTTCACATTTCAGACGAACAGACGCTGACGTGGTAATATCAAACGTATTAATGCATTCATAAGCGACTCAAACAAAACCCAACGTGGCCATTGACCGTCTGAGTGGGAATACTAAGACCATAATTTGTCCAAAGCTTGCTGAAAGTTACCTGTGTTCTGAGAGAACTATAAACTTAGGAAACTCTTTGAAATGTCAACTCTCTTTCGAGGTATAAAAACAGCGGCGGTTTTCTTTAAAAGGTTGCCTTTTGATTAAATCTGAATTATGATAATTATGACGAAAAAGACATACTTCTCGAAAAAATAGAAATAATTGGAATATTCGGAATAGATGATTTGTTCAGGATGAAGGTCATACGAAATCAAGACCTCCTTGAAAGTAAAAACTGTAGACATCTGCTCAGAACACTCCTCGTTTACCGTTTTTGTACTTTGTATCTGCTTCTATGCTAGTTGAGTGGGTAGCGCAAACTGCGTTAGATTTGAGAAGTTCTATACAACATGGGAGATAATTCTCAAGAGTTATGTCCTTTGATTATATCTGAAGCAAAGCAAAACAAAACAAAAACCACAGAAAAACACGAAAATAGAATCGGAACGTGTGTTTAATACAACCAGACAAGACAGGCGTACATTTTCGGCCAACTGGTCTTTGTCAAGCGTAAATGTATGATCACAAAAGAACAAACAATAAATACAAATATTAAGAATAAAAGACTCAAACGTCCCTGCTGCTTCGTACAGTGGGAGAAAAGGACTTATCTCCTCACTGGACGAAGTAGCAAGGAAGGTTTCTCGTCGTTTTCTCCTTATATTTGTTGTTTATTCTTTTGTGATCTTACGTTTACGCTTGACAAAGACCATTTGGCAGACAGTTTGCGCCTGTCTTGTCTGGTTGTATTAAATACACGTTCCGATTCTGTTTCCGTGTTATTGCTGGTTCCTGTTTGCTTGAACGCGGGCGGTCGCACTTGTTTTGGAAAACAAAACAAAAAACAAAGAAACAAAAAAAAAAAACCACTGTGTGATTTCAAGGTGTGAATATTATCAGTCCAAATAAATAGGATAGCTATCTTAAATTGTCGGTGCGTGGTCAGCTAAAACTTGAAATTAAATCTGTTAGTGTTATCAT
>CM060309.1:59559033-59564033 GCA_030674185.1 Monoplex corrugatus
TATTGTCTTCACTTAGTTGATAGACAGCTGAGCATTTGAACATTGACGTTGGGGAGAGTTCTGTCATGTGAGACGAGTTTATACAGAATAGCTTGTTCTGTTGTGATTCAGACCTTCAGTTACATATTTATTTACTGTATATGTATGTTCCTTTTTTGAAGGTAAGATACACAGATACATATGTCGTCTACATGTAACCAAGATTATTCCAGCGGTAGGCTGATAAAATACCAGCGTACATTATAGACTAGGTAAAACATAGTCTAGACAGGGCCTCAGGACCTGGCCAGCTCATGGGTTTATGTGCAGGATTAAGGCTTGTGTCATGATCACCATATACATGGCACTTGTGCATATGGAATTCGTACCGAGCGTCGGGAGACGTCATTTTGAGAAACTGAAACTGAATGTAGATGAATGTAGATATTTCTTTTCCTCAATTCCTTCGTGCTGTCATGGGACCTGATGGTCAGCGTAGTTATAGTTTATTACGCCATTTTATGAGGAAGGGGGATTGGAGCACCTGGTCACAACGGGAAAGCTGGAGGGAAAGAGAGCACCAGGTAGACCCAGGGAGAGAATGCTGGACGGACTTGCAGAGTGGCTGGGGATGAAGAGGGTGGGGGAGATGCTGGGGGCAACGAGAGATAGAGATGGTTGGAAGTCCATGGTCGCCAACGCCACGAGGCAGGGCACCTGATGATGATGATGATGACGCCTTCTGTCTTTCGTTTTGATAGACGTGACATGGAAAACAACATGGGCTTATTCGTCCAGGCGAGCATGTCTTATTTCGTGGCTAATTCCATCCCTGACGGTCATCCGGTAACTGCCGTGTGCGACCCTCTGGGTTTAGGGAGGGTCGCTCCACTACCAATTTGGAGACGATAGCCTTTCCCTGTTGGTTTTACTCAGACCTGTACATTTCTCTAGAGGCTATTATCCTTAATAGATAGCTGTCTCTGGTATCCTCCTCCCCTTGGGACAGGAAGAGAGAGAGAGATATAGACAGACCAGACAGACAAACAGAGACAGAAAGACAGAGACACAGAGAGAGAACCTTTATATGAATTCTACATAGTTCAGATCATCTCATCCTCTCGTCGTCCATCATCATCATCGTACTGTTCCCCTATCCCCTGCATTTCCCTTGGCTGGTTATCTGCCAGCTTTACCTTAAGTGCGTGCTGACGTAAAATATCAATCATTCAGTTGGAAATTACTGTTTCAACAACAATTAAGAAACAATTAAGAGACAGATGGAAGGACAGGAATATAGAGAAAACGAGAGAGAGAGAGAGGGGGGAGAGAGAGAGAGAGAGAGAGAGAGAGAGAGACTTCAGACTTCAGATGGTTTATTCATGTAATAGGCCATAGCCCCTCATGAAGGGGTACAAAATACATAAGCAAAACTATTATTTGGCATCATGACAATCACATTAATGTTTATTGTACATAGACTAAAACAGAAATTAACATTTGAACAATACTCTTATAAATAACAAACCTAAGACATCAATCTATACGCACTAGTCATTTCAGTGAAGTTTAATTTATACAATAACATATTGTCGTCTCTTAAATGTGTAAATACTATGGAAAAACAGAAATCCATGAAACAATTTGTACACAGTATATATGCAACATGTTCACTGACAAAAATCAAAACGGGCAGCATAAGTTGTACTGCATCATGACGTTGCTTTTTCTCTAAACTTAAATGCTTTATACAAAAACAAAGATAGATTATATACAACATCAGACGCGTTTGATGACAGCAATAAAGTCATTTTAAATAATGAAGGTTGCCTATGATATTTAGGTCGAATCAATTTCTCTCGAATATTTTGTAGTGCTGGACAGCAAAGCAAAAAGTGCACTTCATCTTCTTTTGAATTTTTACATAATGGACACAATAAATCACTCTCACTGTGAGATCTATATCTAAAATAATGGGCATTAATTTCTGATATGCCAAATCTAAATCTTGCTGTCACATATTTAAAATGTCTGTTCATATTCAATGTTATATATGATTTCACTTCACGAGTATTACAAAAAGTTCTGTAAATATTAAATCTGTCACTGCTTTGAACGTGATCGTTCCATTTCTGCCATCCACAGTCAGTCAAACGCTGACGAAACTCCCGTATGAATTTATTTAAATTGCCAACACCTTGATTAATCCATACGACACCATATCCATATTCAAACAAACAAGCACGTACATTCGACACCCAGGTGTGTTTACCTTTGGCATCTAAATCATAAAGCATATTATACGCTTTGCGAGGTATTCTATAATTTTCCATTTGTATTAATTTAAACCAGTAGTGGATACATCTAACGGCAGATTTCACCTATAATGGATTCTGTTTGTCTCTCCATACACAAAATCATTGGGAGTACGCATATCCACTCCAAAAATTTCTTTAAGGCAAATGTGTGAACTGATTCACAGTGAGCAGCAGCTTTATTAAACCCCATAATCAGACCCGTATTGAGAGAGAGAGAGAGAGAGAGAGAGAGAGAGAGAGAGAGAGAGCATTTGCTTACCAGCATACGTATAAAAAATTTAAAAGTAAAGAAAGAAAGAATGAAAAACATAACTTCAGAAAAGACTTCAGAATACTTTATTACTCCCATTGGACTCGTCTCACAGCTGGTCTATGACTGAGAGGGAGACAAAATAGGCAGAGATATAGAGAGCGATTTTTGTTTTCTTTTTCTTTTCTTTTTTTTTTTCTCAAAATAATATTTCCTGTTCAACGATGACATAGAATAATATAGATTTCTTCGCCAGAAATGCTAACAGAGCAACCAACAGAAAATCAAGAGCAGGTAACAGAAAATAACAAGACACAGAGAGAGGGAAAATAATGAAAAGAGAGGGACGAAAAACGAATAACAGGCAGAGAGAGAGACAGAGACAGAGACAGAGAGAGAGAGAGAGAGAGAGAGAGAGAGAGAGAGAAAACTTTTAAAAGATTCTCTAAGTGTTTTTTGAATGTAAGATCTGGCAGACAATGAAATTGACTGACATCCACACTTTCGGTTGTGAAACAGAAGACAATAAATATTCATGAATACCTTGTAAAGGTTAGAAAAAATCCCAGATAACAGGCAGAGAGAGAGAGAGTGCGAAATCGAGAGACAGACAGACAGACAGAGATAGAATTAAAAAACCCTCAGTCATTAAATACGCTTACGCGATCTTTTTAACTTATGTGAATTTGCATTAACAAGCCGCTTATGTTTTGAGAGGTGTTCAAAGGAAGGGTGTGTTCCTAGGGCTGCAGGCAGTTCTCAGGGTTGTGTTGACGCAACGTACCCAGTTTACAGGCCCACATTACCGCAGCTAAGTAAACACAATTATCGCTGACTACAGACTTTGCATAACAATGTGTATGCTTGGCGCAGGTGGGTGAGGAAAAGGATAAAACAGCTACTTGATTGCAAGAGGATTTCCAGTTTCCAGGTTACTACCAGCAATACATGCAGTTACAACAGGATGCCTTAGAGATCGAGCTGAGGTGATATGTTGTTCTTAGAGAGACAGACAGACAGGCAGACAGACACAGAGAGAGAAGGGGGGGGGGGGACAAACAAACAAATGGAAGAAGGAATGAAGAATGGAAATTATACATTATCGGAAGCAAAGCGGGCCCATTTCTTTTATTCCATATAACTCGTGTTGTAGTGGTCGTAGTGGTTAGTGCACCGGACGACCGACTGGAAGGTTGTGGGTTCGAATCCTCACCAGTCCTTTCAAAATAATTGTGTAATTTTCGGCCCCAGCTGGCTTCTACCCTGAGCAGAGCGTATTATGGACTCACTGGGAGGACAGGGACTACTCAAGTCGAGTCTCATCCATTTCACGGATGTCTCAGTGGGAGTGTTGCTCCAATCTCCTGACCAACACCGCCGATGTCGGTATCTCTCGGGCCTAGTTGATGCCAGGATATATTATGATAGTAAGCACAGAGTACACACAGTCTCGCTGTTAGATGGAACTCCACAGCATCAAGATTATCACCCTCACCGTCATCGTCATCATGGATTTTGTGAAAACTGTCCCAGCTTCTGTGGCCATTTAGGTAACGTAGAAAATGGGACACACACATAAGAAAGAAAAAGCAAAACACAAAAACAAACTCGTGTTCAAATCAACGATGAGAAGGAGATTGATGTCACACGGCGTTTTTTTCACTTCAGGCCGTCCAACTGACTGCTGACTATGAGCATTCCACCACCACATCCCACCCCACCCCACCCTTCGTGACACCAAAGCCATCCAGTCTGCATATTCATCTGCGTCAGTGTCTTTTTCACTGATAAATCACACTATCTATCTGCGATGTCAAATGCTATGTTGCCTTGTTTCTTCAGCGTGAGTAACTCGGTACAAAGTCTGTGTTGGCGCAGTTGTGTAACTCAAGGTTAAGGTATTAGATGTTCCCACAGGTTATCAACATAATCACCGTACACATGCAGTGATGGTGCATACCTGTATCAAAGGATTGGTGTCACTAGGTTGTCGCACTTTGTCATTGTGATAAGAGTCACAGGCAGCTTACAACTAAACCTGAAGCATGAACCAAACTGTTAGAACGTTACCGTGTTGCCGACCCCCCTGGGGTTGCTGGGGTCTCTTTCAGTATAAATTATATCCCCACCTTCTGGAAATTCTGTGCTAGAAATTTCCTCTTTTCTGTCACTCTCTTTGTTTCTTTCTTCCTCCAATGTTTTCTGTCATTTTCTTCCCTATCATTTTCTGCCATGCTGGTTCATTCATTTGTGTGTGTTCGATAGCGTCTTTCGTACTTTCTCTGTGGATTGATAATTGGGTACATGTATTAAGTGCAGTTTTGGTTCTAGGGAAGTGCAATATCTGGAAGCAATTTTAGGTAATTTGGGCCAGTTTTTATATATGCTTTAGCGTCCTTAGTTATGTTTAAATTGGCATTCAGGAATTTTTTTGTCCTCTGTGCGATACACTG
>CM060309.1:59579033-59584033 GCA_030674185.1 Monoplex corrugatus
ATGAAAAGACGAAAAGGAGTGCCATCAGTTTCAAAATCATATTAAGATTTCCCATTTGTTGTCTGTGTGTGGTGTGTTTGTGTGGTGTGTGTGTGACAGAGAGAGAGGGGGGGGAGAGAGAGAGAAGACAGAGAGAGAGAAAGAGAGAGAGAGAGACGGACTAGAAGCTGGGGGCAAAATGCAACCTTTGTTGATGCAACGGAATAAATTAGTAAATTATTACTTTGTGCTTAGTGTAAGTTATACACTGTATTGGTACCAGCACCGATGGGTCACAGAGAGAGCATATCAACCAGAACAAGTTGTTCTTGGTCTTTCCTGCAAGTCATGTCAAAAGCTGTCTAGGGGTCAGTATGTAAACATGTTCAGTGTTTTGTTTTTGTGCTTCTTTTCACTATCTGAACCAGCATGTCGTGTCGATCGTCCCTGTCGCTTTGTGTGAAAGTGTGTGTGTGTGTGTGTGTGTGTGTGTGTTTTGTGGTGTGTGTGTGTGTGTGTGTGTGTGTGTGTGTGTGTGTGTGTGTACATGTGTGTGTGTTTATAAGTGCGTGTGTGTATGCGTGTGTGTGTAGGCATTTATGTATGTGATGTGTGTGTGTCGAGTTTTATTTCTTTTTTTTTAGAAATTCTGGCCAAGATTGCTCCCTGTGATGAAGAACAGAGAGACTGCTCACATTTGATATGGTTAACTGAGATGTTTTGCACGGTAATCTTTTTCTTCTATATGTAAATGGCAGGAATGGACACCGGTTTCCACAGATTTATGTGGTGTGTTTGTTTCCTACTCTCCTCATCATGTTATATTCTGATCATGAGCTAGTTAAACCCATTATCCTTCACTGTCTCACAGCCTGCTTTTATTTGCATTCATTTGTGTGAGTTCTTTCATTTTATCACAGTACATTTCCCATGTGAATTTTGGACTGTTCTCCCCGGGAAAAGCCTGTCACTGCAGTGAACTGCTGCCATTTTTTGTTTGTTTTGTTTTGTTTTTGTTTGTTTGTTTGTTTGTTTTGTTTTTGTTTGTTTATTTGTTTTTGTCTTTTTGTTTTGTTTTGTCTTGTTTTGTTTTGTTTTTCGTGTATGGGTGTGCTACTGTTTATCTATGAAAGTGGGGTTTTTTTTCTGCAGAATTTTTGCCAGAAACCATTCCTTGTCTTGCTTCAGGATCTTTTACTGCTGCACTGAGTACGTGCTGCACACGGGATTTTTTTTTTTCTGAGTAATCCGAAGAACTAGCATCGAAATCGCCACTTAAGATCAAACGGAGGGGATAGATGGAGAAAATCCTGTCCGATCCGAGATTTGATCCGGTTTTTTTTTGTTTGTTTTGTTTTGTTTTGTTTGTTTTTGTTTTTTGCTGTTTTTGTTGTTGTTGTTGTTGTTGTTTTTGTTTGCTTGTTTGTTTGTTTCCGTCCTAGTCGGATGCTTTAACCACTACACCACAAACATTCCATTTTCATGATAACGTTTATATATGGATGGCGCAGCCCTGTAATGCTGGCTCTGAGAAATGTTGAGGTCTCTAGCTCTCACTTTCCTACAACCTCAGTGCCATGGGACAGTCTATTTTCTATTTAGTTATATGGATAGGAGCTGTTCTGCATAATGTAGGCTCTATATGAAAATCTTGTGTATTTCTACGTTTGTGTGCGAGTGTATTTTTTAGTATGACGTAAAATTTCATGATAATATTTGGTGCTTTTTTGTTTTTGTTTTTGTTTGTTTGTCTATTTGTTTTGTTTGTTTTGTTTTGTTTGTTTGATTGATTGCTTGATCAATCAATCAATTGATTGATTGATTGATTGATTATTTGATTCACCAGACCCAGAAGTGGTGCAGTGTCCCGTGGCCTGGGACAACATCTTGTGCTGGTCTGCAGCACCGCCTGGCACCGTACAGACCCAGCCCTGCCCTGACTACATCCATGGCTTTGACATACACAGTCAGTGTCCTGCACTGCTCCTAGTGGTTTTTGACTGCTTGCTTGCTTGGTTGGTTGGTTGGTTGGTTGGATGGTTGGTTTGACGATTGATTGGTTGGTTGGTTGGTTGGTTGGTTGGTTGGTTGGTTGGTTGGTTTGACGATTGATTGGTTGGTTGATTTGACGATTGATTGGTTGGTTGGTTGGTTTGACGATTGATTGGTTGGTTGGTTGGTTTGACGATTGATTGGTTGGTTGGTTTCACGATGGTTGGACGGTTTGACGATTGATTGGCTGGTTGGTTTGACGATTGATTGGTTGGTTGGTTTGACGATTGGTTGGTTAGTTGGTTTGACGATTGATTGGTTGGTTGGTTTGGCGAGTTGTTCGTTGGTTGGTTTGACGATTGGTTGGTTAGTTGGTTTGACGATTGTTGGTTGGTTGGTTTGGCGAGTTGTTCGTTGGTTGGTTTGACGATTGATTGGTTGTGGTTTGATTTGACGATTGATTGGTTGGCTGGTTGGTTTGACGATTGATTGGTTGGTTGATTTGACGATTGATTGGTTGGTTGATTTGACGATTGATTGGTTGGTTGGTTGGTTTGACGATTGATTGGTTGGTTGGTTTCACGATGGTTGGACGGTTTGACGATTGATTGGCTGGTTGATTTGACGATTGATTGGTTGGTTGGTTTGACGATTGGTTGGTTAGTTGGTTTGACGATTGATTGGTTGATTGGTTTGGCGAGTTGTTCGTTGGTTGGTTTGACGATTGGTTGGTTAGTTGGTTTGACGATTGGTTGGTTGGTTGGTTTGGCGAGTTGTTCGTTGGTTGGTTTGACGATTGATTGGTTGGTTGGTTGGTTTGACGATTGATTGGTTTGTTGGTTTGACGATTGTTGGTTGGTTGGTTGGTTTGACGATTCGTTGGTTTGTTGGTTTGACGATTGATTGGTTGGTTGGTTGGTTTGACGATTGATTGGTTGGTTGGTTTGACGATTGATTGATTGGTTGGTTCGTTTGACGAGTGGTTGGTTTGTTGGTTTGACGATTGATTGGTTGGTTGGTTGGTTTGACGATTGATTGGTTAGTTGGTTTGATGATTGATTGGTTGGTTGGTTTGATGATTGATTGGTTAACGGTTGGTTTGACAATTGATTGTGTTGGTTGATTTGATGACTGATTGGTTAACGGTTGGTTTGACGATTGATTGGTTGGTTGGTTTGACGATTGAGTTGGTTGGTTGGTTTGACGATTGATTGGTTGTGTTGGATTGTATGACTGATTGGTTACGGTTGGTTTGACGATTGATTGGTTGGTTGGTTGACGATTGATTGGTTGGTTGGTTTGACGATTGATTGGTTGGTTGGTTGGTTTGACGATTGATTGGTTGGTTGGTTTGACGATTGATTGGTTGGTTGTTTGACGATTGATTGGTTGGTTGGTTTGACGATTGGATTGGTTTGGTTTGGATTGGTTGGTTGATTTGACGATTGGTTGGTTGGTTGACGATTGTTGGTTGGGTGAGATTGATTGGTTGGTTGGTTTGACGATTGATTGGTTGGTTGGTTTGACGATTGGTTGGTTGGTTTGGTTTGACGATTGTTGGTTGGTTGGTTTGACGATTGATTGGTGTTGGTTGGTGTTGACGATTGATTGGTTGGTTGGTTGGTTTGACGATTGATTGGTTGGTTGGTTGGTTTGACGATTGATTTTTTGGTTGGTTTGACGATTGATTGGTCGGTTGGTTTGACGATTGATTGGTTGGTTGGTTGATTTGACGATTGATTGGTTGGTTGGTTGGTTTGACGATTGATTGGTTGGTGGTTGGTTTGACATTGATTGGTTAACGGTTGGTTTGACTATTGATTGGTTGGTTGGTTTGGCGATTGATTGGTTGGTTGATTTGACGATTGGTTGGTTGGTTATCTGATGATTGATTGGTTGGTTGGTTTGAAGATTGATTGTTCGTTGGTTTGACGATTGGTTGGTTTGTTGGTTTGACGATTGATTGGTTGGTTGGTTGGTTTGACGAGTGGTTGGTTGGTTGGTTGGTTGTTTGACGATTGTTTGGTTGGTTGGTTGATGATTGATTGGTTAACGGTTGGTTTGACGATTGATTGGTTGGTTGATTTGATGATTGATTGGTTAACAGTTGGTTTGACGTTTGATTGATTGGTTGGTTGGTTTGACGATTGATTGGTTGGTTGGTTGGTTTGACGATTGATTGGCTGATTGGTTGGTTTGACGATTGATTGATTGGTTGTTTGACGATTGATTGATTGGTTGGTTTGTTTGACGATTGATTGATTGGTTGGTTGGTTTGACGATTGATTGACTGATTGGTTGGTTTGACGATTGATTGGTTGGTTGGTTGGTTTGACGGTTGATTGGTTGGTTGATTTGGTGAGTGATTCGTTGATTGGTTTGACGAGTGGTTGGTTGGTTGGTTGGTTTGACGATTTATTGGTTGGTTAGTTTGACCATTGATTTGGTTGGCTGGTTGACGATCGGTTGGTTGGTTGGTTGGTTGGTTGATTTGATGATTAATTGGTTGGTTGGTTGGTTTCAGGATTGGCTGGTTGGTCGGTTTGACGATTGATTGGTTGATTGATTCGTTTAATCGTTCGTTCATTCATTCGTCGGTGGATTGGACGGGTGAACACTAGTTGTTGACAATTAACAAAACAAAAAAACCCACGAGAATGCGGATGGGACCCAGAGCACCAATGCCTCGCCACTCTCCAGACAATAACCTCCCAAACTCCCGACGCCACTCGACAGCGATTTCATCAAGCATAGCGGGGCTGTCCATACATTGCATGACCCGTTCGGACCCAGTCATCAATTACCTTGTTTACCAACCGAATGGCAAGGTGGGGGAGATGAAAAACCTCCAGACATAACCACACAACTCGCACCAGTCAGGTCCAGCCCTGCCTCTGGACCAAGAGAAAATGGAAGAGCCTCTCTTGCCCCATTCTGGTCTAAGTTGGTGGGTTGGTTGTACGGTTGGTTGGTTGGTGGGTTAGTTGGGTGGTTTGTTTTGGGGTTGTTTGATGGGTTTGTTGTTCTGG
>CM060309.1:59586533-59604033 GCA_030674185.1 Monoplex corrugatus
ATAATAATCATTTCATTTATACAGCCCAGACAGTCTTATGTAAAAAAGCACGTTCCTTGTACTTTGTACTACAGTACATGTACAATGGCTGTTATTGTTGTCGTTGTTGGTGGCGGTGTGGTGGTGGTCGTAGTGATGTTGCTTTTGTTGCTGTTTTTGTTGATGACGGTGGTGATGATGATGATGATGATGATGATGATGCTGATGATGATGATGATGTCAGTGTTTTTGTTGCTGTTGTTTGTTTTGTTTCGCTTCAAGTGGGTTGGTTGGTTTGGTGGTTTGTTCGTTTTGTTGGTTTTTGTATAATGGGGATGTACATTTTTGTCTGGTTCTGTGTGTTTTTGTTTGTGTATGCTTTGTTTCGCATTTTTGTTTTATTTCTCTTTGTATTTCTATTCTTGCATTTTTTTTGTGTGCTTGGATTTGTGCGGATTTTACATGCTTGTTTTTGCATATTTGTTTGGTTTTGTATGTGTTTGTGTAGTTTTGCATGTTTGTGTATGTTTGGTTTTGATGTTGGTTTTTCTTTTGTTGGTTTGTTTTTGTGGAAATTGGTATGTCAGACTTGGCATACTTGATTTTTGTATCTTTGATTTTGTATGTGCGTTTTTGGTTTTGTATACTTGGTTTCACAAGGTTATGCTGTTTGAGTTTGTATGTTTGTGTGTGTTCGGATGTAAATGTTTGTACGTGTTTGAATGTGTGTGAGTGTTTCTGTTTTTTGTTTTTGTTGGTTTTTTAGTTTGTTTTTGTTTTTTTTGTTTTTTGTTGTTGTTTTTTTGCCTGACAAATTGTTTCCAGCACATTTGGCTGCAG
Organism: Monoplex corrugatus; assembly: GCA_030674185.1. Lineage (NCBI taxonomy): Eukaryota > Metazoa > Mollusca > Gastropoda > Littorinimorpha > Ranellidae > Monoplex > Monoplex corrugatus. The sequence continues at coordinate 59,587,353 of CM060309.1, forward strand.
TGTGTTTGGAGTTCTCAGAGTGTGATGAATCCTTCTTGAACAAACTCTAAATTCCAGACTCGTTTATTTGTGTTAGCTAGAAGAGGGACCATTCTACTTGGTTGACGCTGTCCTACAGAGTCTGTTGCATGACGAGAGTCTTGACAGTGGCCTTGTGGTTAAAACGCTTGCCTAGGACCCGAGAAACACAGGTTCGAATCACGAATCGGACAGGGATTTTTCCCCACCATCCAGTGGATCTTTAGTGATGGTCTGGTTGCTAGTCTTTCTGAAGAGGTGTGCATCACACACCTCAGCCTACGTTAAGATCCCGTGGCAATAAAGATGTCAACCCTGGTAAACGTCTGTAGACCAGTCTGCGATTATAGATAGACAGAAATATATGCATATAGAAACGAAAATGAAAAATTGAATGACGCTGCACTTTAACGATGCGCTGTTCCCATCCCCCGTGGTGCTAGTGGGGTTTTAAGTAGTATGCCCACTTTCTGGAAGCTGTGTGCTAGAAATTTCCTCTTTTCCTTCACTCACTTCGTTCCTGCCATGTTCACTTGCTTTCTGTCATTTCTTCCTATCATTTTATGCCTTGTTGGTCCATTCACGTATATGCGTTCGATAAAGTCTTAGGTACTTTTTCTTAGGATTGATAATTGGATACATGTAATAAGTGCATTTTTGGCTCTAGGGAAAGTAGATATGCGGAAGCGATTTTAGGTAATTTAGGCCCGTTTTACATATGTTTTAGTGCCCTTAATAATATTTAAATTTGTGTTCAGGTATGCTTTTTAAATTAAATTGGACAAAGTGGTCAACGCTAGGGACATCTCCGTAGATTATATGCGCGAATGCATTGATGTGCACTTAATGTGTTAGGGGTTCTTTTTGTTTGTTTGTTTGTTTGTTCTTCTTTAGCCTGTTGAAATATTGTCTTTGTTTTGAAATAGGTTATAGCCCTGATAAGGCTCTACGCAGTCGGCTGGGCTTTACACAAAATAACAGCTCTCTTCCTGGGGAAAACAGCCCATATTTTATATGGTATATACATTGTGACACAGAAAAGAGGAAAATCACGCGAAACGCAATACCTGAATGACAGGCGATGTTTTTAAAGTGGTATCTTAACTCTGGTTCATAAGGGATCATGAATGGAAAAGTGCTGCCTTGAAAATACGTTGTGAGGGAGACAAAATGTTCTTCGGTCAGTAGCAATAAAAACTGTAAGCATTGGCAGTAGTATACAGTCAAGGCCGGTGTCCCTTCTTTGACTACCATCTGTCAAAGTTGCCCCCTCGGGCATTCTGATCTTGCATTAAGAAGTTGTCCCTTTTGTCCAGATTATTCCCCCCCCCCCCCCCCTGTCCTTTTTTAAAGTGAAGGAGCATTCCATCGCCAAGGTCAAACCCTTTTCGTTTAATCCTGTACCGCGAGCGCCCGCACGCCTGGAGAGGAAATAAAGGGGCATTACTAGATCAACAAGCTTGCCAACAATCGTCCTTCGTGAAACTAGAGAAAGGAGAAGACCAAGAAAAACACAGCCAACAGCGAGGAGCTAGTTGAACTGTACTCCTTCCAAACACCGAATGAATCATCTGCCTGCCTGATTTTTTCCCTCCTTACTAATGGAGATGTAGTGGATTTGGTTATTGCCATGTCATCCATAATGCTACTAATATGCACATTAGTCAGGGGATTAGATATACATACATGCAGTATAGTTATCTAGGGACAAGCCATAAGTCAGTATACATTTGTTCGCTAGAGAAGGGGTTGGGGACTGAATGAAGACGAAGTTTAAATCAGACTTGCGCGTGCGTGTGTGCACGCTGTTGTGGCCCACACTGTGCAGGCAACACATGTTGCTGCACAGTCTGCATACACTTATCCTCGGTAGGCGGATCACTATCCATCTGGACTTTTTACCCTTTGAACTGTCTGGCTTTGATAGACCTCCTTGGAGCACAAAACTCTTGCCAGCATCTCTCACTTACACAGAGACACGCAAGAACACATCTGTTTTTTTTATCTATTTATTCATTTATGTATTTATTTATTTATTTATTTATTTATTCATTTATGTATGTATTATTTATTTATTTATTTGTTTGTTTGTTTGTTTGATCAACCGCAATAAATCACAATCATCTGCCAAGGATTTGACAGTGCCGCCTATTCCAGCGTATGTATTGAGTGGGACTGTCCCAAACAGATGACGTCCATGCCAGACGAGATCACAGTCTCCGTAGCCGTTGTATGTTTTTGCCCTCTGTTCTGAAACAAGAGAAACTAGCAGTGGCCTGGTGGGATGATTCTGGAGGATTATATCTGGGGCAACAAAGAAGATGATGAAAACCACAGCCTTCATTCTGGCTACCGGACCGATCATAGGAGTAGGCATGCCCGAGAGAATTTTTTTAAAGGTGTATCCGAGAAAATAATAAATATGGCTTGTGAATAGAACCTCCAGTAAAAGGCGAGTAAGGGGTAGGGTATAAAGAATACATGGCTTACTTCTAGACAAAAACAACTTCTTTCCTGGACTAGAAACATGTGCAAACAGGATCACATTTCTGGCATTTATCTAATAGACGAAAACAAGACAGTCGCAAATCTTCAGCCAAATCTTGTTTGTCAATCATGCAGAACAAAGGAGATTAGAAAGTTCGGGACATACAGATGCACAGTAAATGACGGCGAAAGTTAACCTATAACCTATAACCTGGACTGTAGTTCGGGCTAGCATTATGAGCGCGGTGCATTTGTTCTCATTTAATGAGAGACCTCGACATCACACGCCATTTTTCATCTTCAGGACTTCCAAGCTCACTGCTGAAGTGCCAGCTCTTTCTCCCCGTGGCACCCATAAAAATACAAGCGGATAAATGAAAAATGGATAAACGAAAAAGAAGTCCATCTTGTCTCCCTTTATATTTACTGTTCCCGTTCCTAAAGGTCAAGTACCCATGTACAAACTGGTGCGGTGTGGACAGAGACAGGTCAAACCAGGTCATCTCCCTGAGTTGGAAACCGCAGTCAGCAGTGTTTAAATTAATCATGTTCGGCCTACGGGAACGAGTAAACATTTGCGCACTCATGCAAGGAGTACGCATGGTTCAGACAACTGATTCTTCTTCTTCTCTTCTTTCTTCTTCTTCTCTTTTCTTCTTCTTCTTTCTTCTTCTTCTTCTTCGTTCTCTTATTTCTTTTTCTTATGCTTTCTTCTTCTCTTTCTTCTTCTTCTTCTTCTTCTTTCTTCTTCTTCTTCTTCTTTCTTCTTCTTCTTTCTTTTCTTCTTCTTCTTTCTTCTCTCTTCTTCTTCTTCTTCTTCTTCTTCTTCTTCTTCTTCTTCTTCTCTTCTTCTTCTTCTTCTCTTCTTCTTCTTCTCTTCTTCTTCTTCTTCTTCTTCTTCTTCTTCTTCTTCTTCTTCTTCTTCTTCTTCTTCTTCTTCTTCTTCTTCTTCTTCTTCTTCTTCTTCTTCTTCTTCTTCTTCTTCTTCTCTCTTCTTCTTCTTTCTTCTTCTTCTTTCTTCTTTCTCTTCTTCTTTCTTCTTCTTCTTCTTCTCTTCTTCTTCTCTTCTTCTTTTCTTCTTTCTTCTTCTTCTTTTCTTCTTCTTCTTCTTCTTCTTCTTCTTCTTTCTTCTCTTCTTCTTTCTTCTTCTTCTTTCTTCTTCTTCTTTTTCTTCTTCTTCTTTCTTTCTTCTTTCTTCTTCTTCTTCTTCTTCTTCTTTCTTCTTCTTCTTCTTCTTCTTTCTTCTTCTTCTTCTTCTTCTTGTCTTTCTTCTTCTTCTTTTTCTCTTTCTTCTTCTTTTCTTCTTCTCTTTCTTCTTCTTCTTTCTTCTTCTTCTTCTTCTTTCTTCTTCTTTCTTCTTTCTTCTCTTCTTCCTTTTCTTCTTCTTCTTCCTTTCGTTCACGGTGTAGATGGTCAGGTCATACGCGGTCATGAATATAACTGCAATGGGCCAGTGCAGTTCTCATCTGATGTAGATGACCTTGTAGGCATTCTTGTTATATTGAATGGTACCATGGTTTGTTGGAAGGTGCCAGTAGGGCCCAGTATCTCTTGTTTCAGTCCTCTGGAACTTCTGTAGGGATTTCCTTAAAGAAAAAAAAAACATAAACAAAAAAACAAAAAACACTACCCTATGAGTGCTGGAGTTTGAGCTTTGGGTGGCTTTTATCTGCCTGATGGCTCCGTCATAGAACATAGTTACTAAAGGGTACTTTCTACGTGTGGCCTTGCCACGTGCCACCCCGCTCTGTCCTGATAAAAACAATGGCCGGTCAGTCAGGACTGCTTATTTGTCTAAGCAAACCTGGTTTATTTTTCTAACCTCCGTAGGTGAAGGTCAAAACCCATCTGCCACATGCGGTCCACTGGGTTGGAGAAAAACAACAAAATGTATATGGCATCAAATAGCTTTCCGCTTAGATGTCCTCTCTGTTTCCCAAACCCTGGAAAATGATACTACCCCCCCCCCCCTCCCACCAGACTAAGGCCTTCCAGTAAGTCGGAAGGACCAAAAAGAGTATATGTAGTTTCTATTGGATTACTGTCTTCTGTGGGATACCATGAAACGCGATGGTACATGAGCTAGCAAAACCAAGAGCCCAGGAAGACCATCCACACAACATCAGCTGCAGAGAGATGAGGATCATCGTCTGGTCACTCCTTAAGCCACGAACAGAAAGGGATGACTACCGCCTTCTGTTCAGAGAGCAATAAGTCATCTTGCCGCCTTCTCTGCATCAGCCCTAACCAGATCACCATCCACATGAATCTCAAGTTGAAACTGACGCCATCACTAATCTGCCCCCTGCAGTCAAGAGAACACACCAGCTGAATACACATTGCAGCAATGACGCTTCTATCAAATGGAGCCACAGGAGCTCTGGCTGACCAGTGTCACTGATCACACCAAGCTCTATGGCAGCACCGTGGTGTATACCGTGTGACAAACCACTCACCATCAAACACCTTCTTAATGAATGCTTGAATTTGCACGATGTGAGACATGAGCGCTACACAGCAGACTCCTTACATAACCTCTTAAGAGACGTTCCATCAGATGCAATTTTTAATTTCTTACAAGAGGTCAATTGATTTGATGTTAAACGTATAGGAAAGGTTTTTCTCAATGGATTTTATGTTATTATGCGTATGGGAAAGAGTTTTAACTGCATTTTAGACTTGGAAGGATATTCGTCAGTTTTTAACTTGTCTTTCTAATTATACTTGGAGTTGTTTTTTTAACGCGGTATTAGTCCTGATGTAGTCCTTTAGTAGTCGCCTGAGCTATAAATAATACGAAGTGAACTGAAGCTCCATGGAAGGCGGCAGGTACTGGAATAAGACGGCCACATTCATCGCCGTATGTGGTCTGACCATGTGGACGGCAAACGAAAGAAGAAGAAGAGGGCGGGAACGAGTGTTGGCCTGAGGTGACAGAGTACTTGTCTTGAGTAGAGCTGGCATAAAGTCTTTTCTGATCAACAGAGCCGGTTTGCTAAAGTCTGAAAACACCCCTCTGACATGCCGTAAGATTCCAAAAGCATTCAAAGTGTCAAAGCGACATCAAAACAAACACGCTGGAAGAACAGGAGCAGCAGCAATGACCGAAGCCGAGCGAGCAATAACATCGATGAAGAGTATTCTGTTTGTCTGTCTATCTCTCCCTCACCCAGTCCCTCTCCTCTCTCTCTTCTCTCTCTCTCTCTCTCTCTCTCTCTCTCTCTCTCTCTCTCCTCTCTCTCTCTCTCTCTCTCTCTCTCCTCTCTCTCTGTCTGTCTTCTCTTCTCTCGTCTCTTCTCTCTGTTTCTGTCTCGTCTCTCTCTCTCTTCTCTCTCTCTCTCGTCTTCTTCTCCTTCTCTCTTCTCTCTCTCTCCCTCTCTCCTCTCTTTCTGTCTGTCTCTCTCTCTCCTCTCTCCCTCTCCTCCCCCTCTCTCTCCCCTCCCCTCCCTCCCCCCCTCTCTCTCTCTCTCTTTTACTTAACGCAAGGCTTGTTAGTGTCTAACCAGAGCATGTGTATTGATAAAAAGAAGATGATGAAGGAGAAGAAAAAGAAGAAGAAGAAAAAGGAGGAGAAGAGGAAGCTTCATAAACTCAAAGTAGTGGGGAAGTGAGGTAGTACAAACCTCATCGCCAGAGTCACAGGTCAGCGTTGTGAAGGTGGGTCTGTCTCCGATCTCTCGCTGCTTTACTTGTCCTAATGCTGTGCAGGGTCATGTACCTATTCATTGAAAAAAAAAACTGTGCGTGCAGTTACCAGTCCGCCCAGCTGTAATGGGCACTGACCCTGTTCTTGGATGGCAGCGAGAGGAAGGAGATGGATACCAACACTCACGATGTTGGCCCCCTCCCGAAAGAAGTTAAGGTTCCATCACCTTACTCTTCAAGCATCCTTAGGTTTTAGGAAAACTTCACGTACCTGATCTGATATGTTCTGACCTGACCTGACCTGACCTGACCTGGCCTTACCTTACTTACCTGATCTGATCTGATCTGATCTGATCTTTACGTTACCTCATTTGACCTTATCTGATCCTACCTGACCTTACCTGGCCTTACCTTACTTATCTGATCTGATCTTTACCTTATCTCATTTGACCTTATCTGATCCTACCTGACCTTACCTTACTTACCTGATCTGATCTGATCTGATTTTGTCTTTACCTTACCTCATTTGACCTGATCTGATCCTACCTGACGTTACCTGATCTGATCTGATCTTACCTTTACCTTACCTCATTTGACTTATCTGATCCTACCTGACCTTACCTTACTTACCTGATTTGATCTGATCTTGTCTTTACCATACCTCATTTGACCTTATCTGATCCTACCTGATCTTACCTGATCTGATCTGATCTGATCTGATCTTTACCTTCATTTGACAGTATCTGATCCTACTTAACCTTGCCTCATCTGATCTGATCTGATCTTTACCTCATTTGACCTTATCTGATCCTACCTTACCTGATCTGATCTTTACCTTACCTCATTTGACCTTCTCTGATTCTACCTGACCTTACCTGAGCTGAGCTGATCTGATCTTTACCTTTCCTCATTTGACCTTATCTGATCCTACCTGACCTTACCTTACTTACCTGATTTGATCTGATCTGATCTGATCTTTACCACACCTCATTTAACCTTATCTGATCCTACCTGATCTTACCTGATCTGATCTGATCTGATCTTTACCTTACTTCATTTGACCTTATCTGATCCTACTTAACCTTACCTCATCTGATCTGATCCGATCTTTACCTCATTTGACCTTATCTGATCCTACCTGACCTTACCTGATCTGATCTGATCTTTACCTTACCTCATTTGACCTTATCTGATCCTACCTGACCTTACCTGATCTGATCTGATCTTTACCTTACCTCATTTGACCTTATCTGATCCTACCTGACCTTACCTGATCTGATCTGATCTTTACTTTACCTTACCTCATTTGACCTTATCTGATCATAACTGACCTGACCTGACCATACCTTACCTGATTTGATCTGACCTGATCTTTACCTTACCTCATTTGACCTTATCTGATGATCATAACTGACCTGACCTGACCTTACTTTACCTGATCTTTACTTTACCCAAACTCATTTAACCTTATCTGATCATACCTGACCTTACCTGATATTACCTTACCAGATCTGATCTGATCTTTATTTTACCTTACCTCATTTGACTTTATCTGATCCTATCTGACCTGACCTGATCTTACCTTACCTTACCTTATCTACCTTTACCTTACCTGATCTGACCTGACTTTACTTGACCTGAGTTACCTAACTTGACCATACCTGAATTTACCAGACTTGACAGATTTTACATTACCTTTCCTCACCATGTCCCATTTAGTTCACTTAAACATACCTTAAATCACCTCACATTACCATACCTCACCGTACCTTACCAAACGTCATCTTATCTGACCTTTAGCATATTCACCTTACCTTACCTTACCATACCTTATCTCATCCTACCTCTCCTTACTTCACCTTATCTCATCTCATCTTGCTTCACCTCATGTTAACTTACTTCACCATACCTCACAATGTCTTACCTAGCCTTATCTCATTTACTTCATCTTATCTTGCCTTACCGAACCGTATCCTACCTCACTTTACCCACATTACTTCACTTATCTTACCTCACCTGACCTAACCGTACCTCACCCCAGGTCATCTCACCTAATCTTTCTTTACCTCACCTCACCCGACCTCATCTTATTTTACTTAGACTATCTTCACTTTCCCTCGCTTCACCTTACCTTACCTTACCTTACCTTACTTTACTTTACCTTATCTTACCTTACCTTACCTCACCATGTATTCATTACCTAATTTGCCCTCACTTAACCTCACATCAACTTACCTCACATAACTCACCTCACCTAACTTCAGCACACCTGTCCATTCACAGCTAATCAGACTGGAGGACGCTGTGCCAGTCGCGGTGGTGTAGTGGTTAACGCAACGGACTACCGACTGGAAGTTTGTGGGTTCGAATTCCCATCAGTCCTTTCAAAAATCATTGTGGAATTTTTCGGCTCTAGTCGCCTCCTACCCAGAGTTGGGCGTGCTATGGGCTCACTGGGAAGACTGGGATCACACAATCGAGTCTCATCCACTTCACGCATGCGTCATTGAGGGTGTCTCTAATATCTTCTAACTGACACCGCAGGTGCCTGCATCTCTTGAGCCTGGTTGACGCCAGGATATATTATGATAGTAAGCGTAGAGTACAATCCTGTCACGCAGGCTCAATCGTAGATTTAACTCCATAGCATCATGATTATCATCTTCATCGACATCATCATCATCGCATGGTAAACAACTGTTCCAGCTTCTGTGGCCATTAAAGTGGCGTAGAAAATGAGACGAAAAAAAAAGGTGAGCACAAAGGTAACCTCCCCGAGTGCAATGATCCTTAAAAAAAAAAAAAAAGACTGGAGGACTGGAGGACGCACGCATGAAGAGTGAACTTATGAACTGTCTTCATTACTGATTAAAACATGAGTTCAAACACTATTAATCTGTCAAAAACATACATTCTAGAGAAGAATAACGTACCCTTGTAGCCAGTCTTTTCATTTACACTTAACAGATCAGAGCGAAAATATGAATTCAAACATAATTAATCCGTAAAGAACATACATTCCAGAGTAGAATAATGTACCCTTGTAGCCAGTCTTTACATGTACAACCTTTGTAGCCAGTCTTTACATATTTACAATTACAGATCAGAGCGAATGATGCTTCAGTATGCATACGCGAGGGAGCATGGGATGTTACACAGTGGAATCAGATACACACGAAAATCGAATGAGAACACTTACACGTTACACAAAACAAAACAGGTGAAAATTTTCGGCCAATTGGCCTATGCCAAGTGTAAACAAAAGACCATAAAGAACCAATATACAAAATCTATGGGAGGGGAGGGGGAAGTAGCAACACTTCCCTTGTGTGTCTTGGAGTAGGAGAAAATGACAGTGCTAAAAAAAAAAACGCAGTCTGTATTTCGTGAGTCTTGCTTCCATGAAAGTTAACCAGCAGGCTGTCTTCACATCCGTGTATAGTTGTTGTGACGGGGGCGGCTGTGGTGGGAATAGGAATGGTAGTGGTTGTGGTTGTGCTGCGGTTGTTTGTTTGTTTCTTTCTTTCTTTCTTTCTTTCTTTCTTTGTTTAATTGTTGGTTGGTTGGTTGGTTGGTTGGTTGGTTGGTTGGTTGGTTGGTTGGTTGGTTGGTTGGTTGGATGGTTGGTTGGTTGGTTGGATGGTTGGTTGGTTGGTTGGTTGGTTGGTTGGTTGGTTGGATGGTTGGTTGGTTGGTTGGTTGGTTCGTTCGTTCGTTTGTTTGCTCGTTTGTTCATTTCATCGTTTGGTTGGTTGGTTGGCTGGCTGTTTTTGTTTGTTTGTTTGTTGGTATTTCTCAAGCATGCTGCAATAAAGACAAATTCCTTTATTTTAACAAACAATGAAACATTATCCTTTATATTTTTCATTGTCACTATTTTCAGACGCCTCAAGTCGAAAAGCAACACGCTACATGTCAACTTGTTTCTGGCCTTCATCCTGAGGGCAGTAGTGTCTTTTGCCAAAGAGGCGCTCTTCGTGCAGCATCTGGGCTTTGAGAAGGACGTGCGCCGTATGCCTGATGGCCGTCTGGAGTTTATTCCTGATGGAACGGTTCGTTACACTTTCGTTTTGGTTTGGCAGTTTGTTGTCTTGTTACTTGTTTTGATTTGTGTGTGTGTGGCTGGGTGGGTATTACTGTTTGGTTGTTTTTTGGTTTGGGTTTTGTTTGTTTGAGTTTTTTTATTTTCTTTTGTTCTTTTTCTTTTCTTTCTTTCTTTTCTTTCTTTTCTTTTTCTTTTTTTTCTTTCTTTCTTTCTTTCCTTCTTTTTCTTTCTTTCTTTCTTTTTCTTTCCTTCTTTCTTTTCTTTCTTTCTTTCTTTCTTTCTTTTTCTGTCTTTCTTTTTCTTTCTTTCTTTGTTTCTTTTTCTTTCTTTGTTTCTTTTCTTTCTTTCTTTCTTTCTACCTGTCTGTCTTTCTTTTTTTTTTCTTTCTTTCTTTTATGTTAGATTGTTTGAGAGGGAGGGTACGTTAGGGGAGGACGTTTGTTTGTTTGTTTGTTTGTTTGTTTGTTTGTTTGTTTGTTTGTTAAGGGAGCAGGGGGAAAATAGGAAACAAGGATGATGTCTCTTGTACTGTGATTTTTGGTCGGTTGGTCGGTTGGTTGGTCGGTTGGTTGGTTGGTTGGTCGATTGGTTGGTCGATGGCTTGCTTGCTTGCTTGCTTACTTGCTTGCTTACTTGCTCGCTTACTTGCTTGCTCGCATGAATGTTGTCGTGCTTTGTTGGTATGTTGGTTGGTTGTCAAAGTATATTTTCACTGCATTTCCAAAGAAAACAGGGGCTGCAGATTACGAACCCCATCGTACAATCAGGTTGATGTGTCATGTGACAAACACTCTATTAAAAATAATCATGATAAGGACAAAGAACAGAATGAAATCAGAAATAGCAAAAGAACAGTGTGGATTTGTTGACGGGAAAGGAACTATTAATGTCATATACATCCTAAGAACTCTCATAGAAATCTCACTTGCGTTGAATAAGGATTTATAATCATTTTTTATTACACCTAGGCTTTTGATCGGGTCAGACACAAACAACTGATCAACCAACTAGATAGGCTCAATATTGATGGAAAGGATCTGAAAATACTGAAAAATATGTATTGGGAACAAACAGCAACAATGAGAGTAGAAAACGATGTAAGCTCTTTTCAAAATATCAAAGGAAGGTTAGACAAGTTTGTGTTCTGTCACCACATTTGTTGTCACTTTACAACAAAAGCATTATGAGAACCTTAGAGAAGAATGCCCTGGGATAAAGATTAGAGAAAAAATGATAAACAATCGTTGTGCAGATGACTTCATTCTAATCGCAGAAAATGAAATTTTGCGAATGTGATAGAAAATGAAAGCGGAAATAAAGAGCTAGAGCTAAATAGTAAGAAAACTGAAGTCATGGCAATCATTATGAAACAAGAAATCTCCTCATGTAAAGTGACAGCAAATGCCACGACATTGTGACGAGTTGATAAGTTTAAATATCTGGGAACAGTCATGTCATCAGACGGCAGATGCACATTAGAAATATCCAGCGGAACTGGTCAAGCTTAAGCAGCATTCAAACAAATTAAAAGTGTGCTTACCAACAAAAGTTTATCAGTTAACATCAAAAAGATAGTTTTTCAGTGTTATATAGAACCAAAGCGGTTGTAGGGTTGCGAAGCCTGAACAATTAAGAACTAAAGTCAGAACAAGACTGAGTCCACTGAAATGTGGTTTCTAGAAGAATGTGAAGAGTTCTACTATGGACAGCAAAGAAAACAAACACAGAGACAATTTTGAAAGCAGCAAACACAAGAAGGACACTTATGAAGAAGATTACGAAAAGAGAAGCAACATTCATAAAACATCTTATGAGGCAAGAGAAATTTGAGCACTTCATCACAACAGGAATGCTAGAGGGGACAAGAGCATTAGAAAAACCCCAGGGGAAAATATTGACAGTTTCGCAGAGAGGGGACAGAAAGGGTAGGAGTATATACCTGCAGCGACAAACGATAGATTCGTATGGAGGGCCATGATCGCAAACTTCATGCGGCAGGACACATGGTGATGATGATGATGAAATAAGCACCAGACATCGATAACGATGTTTACGCTGTCCTCGTGCAATGGCGAGACTGTTTTTCTATTCAGATTATTTGTTTGTTTCTCTGTTTTGATTTGTTCGTTTTTTTGTTTTGTTTTGTTTGTTTTTTGGTTTGTTTTTTTTTGCTTGTTTCTTTCTTTGTTTCTTTCTTTCTTTCCTTCTTTGTTTCTTTCTTTGTTTCTTTCCTTCTTTCTTTCTTTCTTTGTTTTTTATCCAGCATCCACCGAAATGTGTGGGCAAAATCGAAAGTTTCTGAATAACTATTTTGTTTTAACGACGTGACATGTATATGTTACAGCACTGGGAGTGTCGTACGCTTATCTCCGTTTTCATCTACGCCATCTGTGTGAGTCAGATGTGGATCTTCATGGAGGGTCTGTATCTCCATATGCTCATCTACAGAACTCTCTCCACAGAACGACGGGGCGTCCGTCTCTACGTTCTTTTGGGATGGCGTGAGTCTCAGATTTTCTTCTATTTACCGGAGAGATTGAACATCATTTAAGATAGTCAAACTATACTAACAGTCTCCTTCGTCATACAAGATTTATTACAGAAAATCGAGATTGTCTACTTCTAAAGGCCACTGTGATCTTTAAAAAAAAAAAAAAAAAGCTTGTGTTGAAATAAATGTAGCGTGAAGCAAGTTTTGTGCTTCTCAAGGTTACTGTGACCTTGAAGAAGCTTCTGTTGAAACAATCCAAACATGAAGCAAATTTTGTACATTTTCAAGGTTATTTTGACCTTGAAAAAAAAACTTGTGTTGAAAAAAATATAGTGTGAAGCAAAATTTGTACTTCTCGAGGCCACTGTGATTTTGAAAAAGCTTGTGTTGAAATGAATGTAGCGTGAAGCAAATTTTGTTCTTCTCAAGGCCATTGTGACCTGGAAGAAGCTTCTTTTGAAAAAAAATGTAGCATAAAGCAAATTTTCTACTGATCAAGCGTACTGTGACCTTGAAAAGCTTGTGTTGAAACAAGTTCAGCGTGAAGCAAATGTTTTACTTCTCAAGGCCACCATGACTTTGAATAAACTTATGTGGAAATAAAGTTAGTGTGAAGCGAAGACAATGATAGACTACATAACAATGAAAGCAGATTTTTGATATTCTCAGTTCTTGAGAGAGTACTGTTCACACACCTGCTCGAAAAATGCTAATTTTAGGCATTTATTTCTGTACATGTGCCCTTGACTTTGATTACATGTCTAACAAACTTATGCATTGTCGTTACTTTAACGGTATGCGTTGTTGATCCGAAACTTTGGTAAAGATCCATTCTGTAAACAGCTGAGAATACACACACATGCACGTGCACACACACATGCACACTCTCCCTCTCTCTCTCTCTCTCTCTCTCTCTCTCTCTCTCTCTCTCTCTCTCTCTCTCTCTCTCTCTCTCTCTCTCTCTCTCGGTAGGATCTCACTCAAGATCTTGCTTGTGCATAGAAGACACACACACACACCACTTACGTGTGTGTGTGTGTGTGTGTGTGTGTGTGTGTGTGTGTGTGTGTGTGTGTGTGTGTGTCGGTGGTGTGTGTGTGTGTGTCCGCGTGTGTGTGTGTGTTGTGTGTGTGTTGTGTTAGTTGTGCTCAGAACAGCAAAATTGTCATTCCGCCCTCAGTATAACTTGTATGTACTTCTGTTTCAGTATCACCTCTGCTGTTCTTCATTCCCTGGGTGATCGCCAAATGTACCACAGACAACCATTTGTAAGTGATGACAGCTATGAGAAAGATGATGATGATGATGATGATGATGATGATGACGACGACGACGATGACGACAACGACGACGACGACGATTGTGATGATGGCGACGACGACGACGACGACGACGATGATGATGATGATGATGATGATGATGATGATGATGATGATGATAGTGGTAATGGTGATTGTCTTCAAACGCACCATAGAATCTGTTTAGTGGTGATGGCAACTGTGATGATAGTAATTATGATGGTGATAGTGAAGATGATGATGTAGATGATGATGACGGTGGTGGTGGTTGTGATGGTGGTAGTGATGATGGAGATGATGATGGTGGTGGTGGTGGTGGTGGAGGTGGAGCTGTTAATGGTGACTATGCTAATGATGGTGACGGTGCCGATGATGGTGATTTGTCAGTGTTTGCTTAAATACCTCTCCCTATCTGTCCAACTGAATATTTCACCTAGAAATCTGATGGTGTAACTGGTTACGTGTACTCACTTTTACTTGATTTAGCGCTCTGGACTGTTCTCTGAAGGCAGTATCCCCGAGGGGATGCTGGGATTCTTTCAGTATAAGTTGTATCCCCACTTTCTGGAAATTTTGTAATAGAAATTTCCTCTTTTCTATCACTATTTTTGTCTCTCTTACTGGTCCGTACCTGTGAGTTTTCCATCTTTTTTTTTAGGATTGATGGATATAATTCAGTGTGTGTGTGTGTGTGTGTGTGTGTGTGTGTGTGTGTGTGTGTGTGTGTGTGTGTGTGTGTGTGTGTATGTGTGTGTAATTCCCACAGCTGAAGCTGAAGAACTGTCCATTTATAGAAAAAGGCCACGATCTGTAGGCCTATGTCATAGTAGTAGCAGCGGTGAGGAGGAGGCGATAGTGGTGATGGTGGTGATTTTCATCAACATTAACTTTTAGCTTTCTGTAGTTCTTGGATGCGTATATATGCGCGGTTGTTTTGTTTTCGTTTTTGGGATATGTTTGTTTCTGTGTTGTGTTTTTTGTTTGTTTGTTTATTTGTATGTATGTTTCTCTGGTGTGTGTTGTGTGTGTGTGTGTGTGTGTGTGTGTGTGTGTGTGTGTGTGTGTGTGTGTGTGTGTGGTGTGTGTGTGTGTGTGTGTGTGAGTGTGCTTTGGGTGGGGTTCCACACGGTTACTACTCAGTCCGCATACTCCTGCAGGAAGCTGGTGGATAGGGTGAGGAAGTCAAGGGTTAAGTTTTTGCTTCTGCTAGCGTGGTCGACGATGCAGGATGCTGTGAACAGGATGCAGGAGTCAAAGGGTCAACTCGCCTGTCATTAACCACTTTTAGGCAGCATAATCAGTATTTGTGTTACTCATAAAAAATCAAAACAGGTCATCAGATTTCATATGGTTAACCCTTTTACTCCTGCACCCTGTTGATGTAAGTATGTTTTTTCTTGTCTCTTTGTGTGCAGTTGTTGGACCATCTCTACAAAACCCAACCTTTTCTGGATTTTAAACGGACCTATGATGGCCACTGTTGTTGTGAGTTGGATTTTGATATTGTCTTTTCTTTTGGCCTCTTTTTTTTTGGAACTCGTGACAACTCTCTGCATTCTCTCTTTCTCTCTCTGTCTCTCTGTGTCTCTCTCTCTCTGTCTCTTCTCTGTCTCTCTTTTTGTTGTTGTTGTTGTTGTATTTGTTTCTGTTTTTTTGTTTTGCTTTTGTTTTAGTTTTTGTTTGTTTCTCTCTCTCTCTATCTGTCTGTCTGTCTGTCTGTCTGTCTGTCTGTCTGTCTGTCTATGTGTCTCTATCTCTATCTCTATCTCTCTCTCTTTCTCTCTCTCTCTCTCTTTCTCCCTCTGTCTCTCCCTCTCCCTTTCTCTCCTTTTGTGTGTATGTGTGTGTGTGTGTTTATGTGTGTTGCATGTGTCTGTATCTACGCTTGCATACGTGTGTCTGTTTTTCTCTTTGTAACTGTCTCTTTTTCGTTTAAAATCTGATTTCAGGCAAAACTTTATTTCTCAAAAGAATGTCCATCGATATATAAATAACAATAATGAAACTGTAAAACTTGAGTAACAACGAGCTCTAAGCTTATGCTATTCTTTGGCTAATATACGTAATATATTAATGATGAGGATTATGATGATGATGATGTATTAATGTTATAATAATGATAATAAAATGATGATAATAGTAATAATGACAATCATAATCGTCGTTGTCATCAATGGACATTTCTTTATCATCATCATTATCATCACCATGTGCCATGCCGCGATGGCGTTGGTGATCATGACCCTCCATACGAATCTATCTTTTGGTCCCTCTTTATCCACTGGACGAGGCGGCAGGGAAGTTTTTGGTCCTGTTTTTATTATCCGTTGTTTGGTGTTTGTGGTCTGTTTGTGACCGTGCGTTCGCGCTTGACAAAGGCCGGTTGGCCGAAAATTTGCCCTTGTTTTGTTGAATACGCGCTTACATTGGTTTTCTTGTTCTTCTGGTTCCTGTTTGCTTGGGCGCGGGCAGTCGCACTTGTTTTGTATCTTTTGTTTGCTGCAAGTATATCTCCTACCCTTTCTGTCCCCATCCACTATGCAAAACTGTCTAACATTTTTCCCGGGTCTACCTTGTGCTCTTTTTCCCTCTAGTTTTCATGGTGTAACTTGGAGCTCAAATTTCTCTTGCCTCATAAAATATCCTATAAATGTTACTTGCCTTTTCCGAATCTTTGTTAATGCTCTTTTTGTGTTC
>CM060309.1:59609033-59679033 GCA_030674185.1 Monoplex corrugatus
GTGTGTGTGTGTGTGTGTGTGTGTGTTTGTGTGTGTGTGTGTGTGTGTGTGTGTGTGTGTGTGTGTGTGTGTGTGTGTGTGTGTGTGTGTGTGTGACTATTTGTACAGGGCCTCGTCTCGCAAAAACCCTCAACGCTTCACAAAAGAAATTGTGACAGAGATGGACACAGGTGCAGCTCACAGTCCATGTCACAAGAAGACGGGAATTTGTGCTTGCTTGCTTGCTTGCTTGCTTGCTTGCTTGCTTGTTTACTTGCTTGCTTGCCTGTTTGCTTGCTTGCTTATTTCCTGGTTGGCTAGTCGGTTGGCTGGTTGGTCGGTTGGTTGGTTGGTCGGTCGGTTGGTTGGTTGGTTGGTTGGTTGGTTGGTTGGTTGGTTGGTTGGTTGGTCGGTCGGTCGGTTGGTTGGTTGGTTGGTTGGTTGGTTGGTCGGTTGGTTGGTTGGTTGGTCGGTTGGTTGGTTGGTTGGTCGGTGTTGGTTGGTTGGTTGGTTGGTTGGTTGGTTGGTTGGTTGATTGGTTGGTTGGTTGGTTGGGTGTGCGGGTAGGTGGGTGAGTAGGTAAATAGGTTAGTTGGTTCGTTACGTTATTTTTCACACTGTTTCAGCTCTCTCTGGTTTTGTTTCAGGGTTTCATCTTGGCGCTACTATTCTGCTTTCTCAACGAAGAGGTACGCAGCTGCCAGAATCGAACTCTCCTCCCCATTAATCCACCTCTTTGTCCATCTGTCTATGAGTCTGTCTGTCTGTCTATATCTGTAAGATATCCATCACATATCTATTTCTAAATTGTTAACACAGAAAAAGTTGTAAGGGCGATAACTGTGTTTTATCTTTATCTTTCCCTTTTTCCTCATTCCGTCTTGTTTCTCCCCCTTCTTGTTGTCCTTGCTCTGTTCTTCTGTCTCCGAGTCTAGCTCAAATAAATAAATCTTTGCGATGTATCAGAGGACTTATCCTATAACCATCCCCTTCCTTCCTTCTTTCCTTCCTTCCTTCCTTCCTTCCTTCCTTCTTTCCTTCCTTCTTTCTTCTTTCCTTCCTTCCTTTTTTCCTTCCTTCTTTCCATCCTTCCTTCATTCATTTATTCATTAAATCATTCATTCACTCATTCATTTATTCAGTCGTTTGTCCATTCACTGGTACTGAATAACAGCAGTGTAGACGTTCCATTGTTTACGGTGTAACAACTAGGCTTTAAACGTGAAACTTAAATGACATGTTTTTAAGAATGTGTGCGTATCTCTGTGCGATTGTCCTGTATATACGATAGCAGGCATTTTGTTTGGGTCGAAGTTGAACAGTAAACTGTCGAGACTATCAGTGACAGACCTGTTTTAAATTGTATTGCCGTTGCTTATCTGATCTGGGTTTTTTGTTTTTTTTTCTCTAAGCGTCGGTTTCATGAAATAAATGCGTTTCAAACCAAGAAACCACCCTTTACCCACCAGGAGGGAGGTGACCATGCAGGATCGAACCGATACCCTCCCATTAAAAGTCTGATGTCTTACCCACTTGACTATCGCGCTGTCAAGTTTGTTTCTATGCGCTTCTCTGTCTCTCTGTCTCTCTGTCTCTGTCTCTCTGGCTCTGTCTCTGTCTATCTGTCCGTCTGTCTGTCTGTCTGTCTGTCTGTCTGTTTGTCTGCCTATCTGTCTGTCACTCTCTCTCCCCGTCTCTCTCTCTCTTTTTTTTTCTCTCTCCTCTCTCTCTCCTCTCTCCTTCTCTCTCTCTCTCTCTCTCTCTTTCTCTCTGTCTGTCTGTCTGTCTGTCTCTCTGTCATTCTCTGTCTGTCTGTGTCTGTCTCTCTCTCTCTCTCACACACACACACACACACACACACACACACACACACACACACACACACACACACACACACACACACAAAGCGTTTCAAATCAGGAAACCGCCGAGTGTACGCTTATTACCGAGTGCTTTCCATGACACAACGTTCCTAGAACATTCTTATAATCGTGGCTTAGGCTTTCCTCGTCGCTATCATTGTCACCAAGCGGTTTGTTTTGACTGACAAAAAAAAATAAAATTTTGTTGTTTTTGAACCTCCAGGTCCATGCAGAAATCCGCCGTCTGTGGATGCGCAAGAGAAACATGAGGCGGGACAGCATGGCCTTGACCCGCTCCTTCGCTCTGTCCTCCTACCGCAAACAGTCCATCCCCAGCAAGAGCCAAGGGTCCGTGGTACGCACCACCCACAACAACAACCACCCCACCACCACCACCACCACCGCCGCCGTCACCCCTACCCCCAGCTTCCGCTTGACGCGGACGTCTTCTGACAGCAGCGGGTCGGACGTGAAGTCTGACGACTGGCTGCTGAAGATCAAGGACCGTGCCAGGGCCATGTTCTGGAGGAAGAAGTCGTCGGAGTCGCAGGAAGGGGTCATCGACACCCGCTACGACTGTGACGGCGTGCCAGACATCGATCTTGACCTCTTCACCTGCAATGACCTGGGAGACAGGCAGGCCAACCATAACCACGAGTGTTCTGAAATCACCGACTGTCTTACTTACCCTAAAGGATGAGCTTGGCACCGTCTGCCGTGGGTCCTTTTGTCAGTCTGGTAGTCTGGGTGCTGTTCCTTTTTTTTCTTCTTTTTTTTTACTTTTTTTTTCCGCTTTGTCGACGCTGACCTCAATTACGTTGTTCGGTTGAAGTGTAAAATGTCTCGCCCGTTTCAACCATGAACTCCAAAACTTGAGTTCTCTTCGTTTGCTCATACGTAAACCGACGAGTACAGTGTTGTCATTGCACGATTCTGTTTCTGTAAAAGACAAGAAAAATAAATGGTGTCTCTGGTTCACTCATTTCACCTCGTAGCCAAATCTGATATCCATCAAATTTATTCACAAAGACCAGAGATCCATTTGAAGTGGCTCATGTTATCCCATCCCACTTTTTTGAAAAATGTGAGAGTTATCGAAGTTCAGTTCCATTCGGGTTTTTTCCCGTTTGACTATGAAAACGAGTAAAATTCAAAGCGCTTTTCCCTGTGTAACAGATTTCAAATTTTGAACAAGTAGTCCCCGTAGATCAACAACTATTGCAAATAACGAAAGTTAATGGCATCTGGTGAGTTATGTCTACGACCGCCACTTATAATTAATATAAATGTGATATTGTCGCTGGCATTTCGATACATTTTGAGAGAGAGAGATAAAAAAAAACCTGCGGACCTTTTCACAGGTATGGTCTCTAAATTCTCATTACGAAAGAAGTGATACTAGCCTATTGTAGAAAAAAAAATAGTATACCCTTTATGTTCATCTTGTCTTAATTGGATGATAAAAAAGAATACTAGTGTAAACAGTCACCAGTGACTGCTTTCAACTGCTTCAGCAATCACCAGCTGAACATCACGTAGCTTTATCACGACATGGAGATGACGGTACGAAAACTTGAACTAAGAATATGGATATGACGTGAAAAGAGATTATTCTCTTTTGAAAACTTTCATTACAGGGTGATTCTGTTCTTGTAAACCATGTTGACTATTAAATGTTGTCTTCTTGGGAAACTTCACTGGTGACGATTCTCTAAAAAGCGGATCTGAAACATCGGCATCATGTTTGTGTTGCAACACACTTTGAGACTGTATCCTAAGCAGGGGTACTTAACTCGTGCGTGTGAAACAGAACGTCTTGTCATCGCTCACAGATCAGTGTAGTGTGTATTTTCACTAGTGTACACTTCCATGTCAAACATAGGTGGGGAGTGCACGTTTGTTCCCCGCCTCAGCACTTCGGGAGTCAAATGTCCACAGTCATGAGCGTTTTGTTCAAGCATACGTTGGAGTGCTGACGCGCCATCTACATCCGTCTGTAACAAACGGACCAGAGACTGGTTTTCTGGACAGTTTTGTAAAGACTTTGAAACAAGGACTGGAAAGAGATAACATAAAAATCCATGAGGCTGTTGTGCTTTTTGTCTCTTGTGTTGTGTATTTGACTGGTGAAAAGAACTCCTTCGATGGAGATGTAAATGGTTTTGTGACTTGAACGAAGAACAAAGTGTACAGCACTGAATTCCTTAGCTGTGTGTGTTGGATATGAACATTTTTTTCTGCCGGTTGAGGCTACCAACAACCCAGGTCGAATCGATATCAACATGCAAAATGATGAGAGACGACATTATTTTGTGCAAGTGTTCAGATGTAACAGGTCCTACTTACTTGTTATTTAGTACTGAAGTAGCACAGTGTTAGCTATATATGACTTTCCCGAGTGTGGAGACCTACTGCCCTTTTTCGTTTCTATTTTTGTTGGACTGTCCCGTCTGATTGTCAGATGAATAGGTAGACAGACTGACCTTCAGCGTTTGGTATGGACTTCATGTGGTGTTAAAGACCAGTCCTAATGGCACGTGTTGTTCTGCAGGCTCTGCATTGGAAGGAGTCCTGCAGCGTTGTAAACTCGTTGGTCTTATTCGAAGCCATTTCCTCAGTCACCTGGGGCTGTCTGTTGTTGTCTTATTGTTGAGTGAAACAGCACATGTTTAAGCCATGACCTGAAATGGATCCACATACTGCAGCTTATTGGCTGACTTTTGACTAGGGTTGAAAAAAGTCCACATACAAGATATAGTGTCATTTAAGGGTTATTGTAGCCCCGTTTTTCTGGGGCTTCATCTGGATTTTCCCGGGTTTTTTTTATAGTTTGTTTGTCTGTTTGTTTGTTTGTGTTGTTGTTGTTGTTGTTTTGTTTTCGCTTTTATTGGGATGTTTGTTTGTTTGTTTGTTTGTTTGTTTGTTTGTTTGTAGCCAAGTTTTACCAATGTTAAATAGAGCTGCTCACACACAGTGGAAGGTGCAGTCAGTAAATGCTTAATCGTAAGAATTGTTCCCAGTGCAAAACATTTAATATGAGCTGCTTCAGTTATTTACCTCACTCTTCGTTATCAGTTTTGAAGAATTGTGTATTGGGCATGAATCTGCCATTTGTAATCATTATAACGTATAATGTACATCATCATCATTTTTATCATGAGTCTGGAGTTGCTGCTGCTGTTTATTATCGATGTGAAGTGAGGTGCTTTTAGACCTGAAGTTGTCATCATCGTCATCAAGTTAGATGCTTAGGTCTGTAGCCATTTTCATCATGGGATAAAATGCATGGGGTATAAAACTGAAATTACTGTGAATAAAAGTACATCAGGCATAAACTCCCTTTTTATCGTGAACTGACTCTTTGTAATCAGCTTATTAAAACGATTTATACTGGGCTTAAAGGCATTTCAGCATAAAGTGAAATCATTCAATCTATCGTTTATTGTCATGATCTGCATGTGAACTTAATCTTATTGTCACTGCGAAGTGTGTGTGGGTGTTCTGAACCTAAACTTGTTACTCATTTTCATGTTTATGTTTATAATCGTAAAGCGAATGTTACTGGACCTGAAGACTTTATCCTTATGATGTGAGACGCATAAAACCGCTATTTATCAGCATGAAGTCCATTTGAACTGAGTCCGTTATCATGTTGACATGTGAGCACTGAACTTGTCACTCATTATCATCTTCCGCTCACGAGCGACAAATGGATCATAGACAAAACGTAGGTCGCTGTCATTGTGAAGGGAAGTGCAAAAACAGAAAAAGGCTACCAAAAAACCTTAGTCACAGTCGTTCATTGGCATAAAGTGAACTTGATTCGAATCCCCCATTATCATGACGAAATGTGCTTGTATTGGACCTAAATTCTCACATACTACCAAGCTTGTGTTCATCATTGTTTGGTTGGGTATGCTGACCCCAAAACCATTGTCACATTGAAGGTAGGGAGCATTAGACATCAGACTTTAGGCCTTAATAAGTTGCTGCTATAGATTGACAGTAAGCATAATGACATGAAGAGAAAGACTGCACAAAAATGCACACACCGGTATGTTCAAATTTTTAATTTTTCAATTTCATGAAGGGGAACAATTGCACATAAGTAATTCCGACAAAACATAGTCATTCGTCTCTGGAAATCTGTGTTGGTAGATATTTCAGGCCCTCAGGAAGAGAATGAACAATTTGATTGTCAAGTTCTGTGATTTGATCCGTGGCAATGGGTTCTGTGATGTGATTAGTGACAATGGGCTTTGGCAATATACTTCTTGCTGTTAAGCAGCAATTTAAGAACAGTGGAATGGCTCAGCTGTCTTAAAGATCGTGAATGGTCACTGTGATTTGAATCAGTGTTTGATGGCACAGCTGTGAAGGCCAGAAATGTTGCTGTTACGGACAGATCAATTATCACTAATCGTGTTTCTTGTCCATGTCGTTTATCGGTGAATGTAAAAAAACGACTATCAACAACACTGGCAACTCCATATGTTAAAACCTTGCGATCCTGACCGATCCAGGAGTACTAACCGTTTGTGAATGGTTCATGTTTAACCCGTTTTCATTAAAATACAAATGTTGCGTTATTACCGTGTTAAAACCTGATGAACTGGCTTTACTGCTGTTATGAACTGATCAGATAAACCCGCTCTTAACTGTTCTTGCTTGATTCATTTTCTTTCAGCATCACCTTATCTGCATTGTTGTCGATATTGTTTCTGTTGTTGTTACTGTTGATGATGATGCTGCTGCTGCTGCTGCTGCTGCTGCTGCTGCTGCTGTTCCTGGAATTATTTCAGACGAAAATGATATGGATTATATATTCAACACCAAGAACTGTGTTAATGTGTGTGTCCTGATATTAGCTTCCATGCTCTTATATACGTCCAATCTGCTTCAATGAAAAAGGTGCGACCGAATGCTCTCTGAAATGTAGGGATAATTTCGTGGGTTTTTTTGTGGGTTTTTTTTTACAGGAACTAAAGGGCTCGTAGGTCGCCAGAGAGATACCACAATAAGTGCAGGCCTGAGTCTTGTGTGGTCTATCATTTAGATGTCATGATAGGCCGCCATCAATTTGTTCATGTAGTCCCGTTACCGGTGTGACTCATTTGCAAGAGAGGGTGGGGAATGGTGGGAAACAGCAGCAGACAGGACCGTCCATCTGTATTGTTGGGGTGTGACTGCAAGCAAGGTCAGGCATGCTTGGTATGTTTCATTCTATGACTTTGCCGCCCAGGTCTTCCTTCCTCTGTTGACCTACGTGATGGCTTCCATCCAGGATAATCTGAAGATGATCTTGGGCCTGTGTGCCATGTTGGCTGACGTGAACAGAATAGGCAAGTAATTGTCACTTCGTTTTGGTCAGAAGAGATGTCCGGAGATTGCCATGGTGCTGCTGTTCTTCAAGCGTATTCGTTGGTCCTGTGCGAAGCCGTTTTCTCAGTCACTTGGTCTCCAAAGCCTGAGTCCTAAGTTCTCTTCTTCAAGTCAGCAATGAGGGCCTAGTGCTAAAGTCTCTTCTCAGAGTTAGCGAGGAGTGTCTAGTGCTAAAGTCTCTTCTGAGAGTCAGCGAGGAGTGTCCAGTGCTAAGTTCTCTTCTCAGAGTCAGCGAATAGTGTCAGAGTTCCATATCCGTAGATGTGGTTAGAGATAATAAAATTTTAAATACTTGTACAGTCTGCATTAGTGGTGAAGCTGATGGCGCTGTTTCTCTACATTTTGTTTAGGATGATATTGCTGCCATCACTTTATCGAATTTCATTTGTGTAACTGCCTTCTTTGTACAGACTAGCTCCAAGATGGGTTATTTGAAATGGTCAGCTTCTGCTAGTTTCTGGGCATTTAAATACAACATCTATACAAGTAACGGTAACCTCTGGCCGTAAAGGAGTTTATAAAGACACAAATCTCCCATATCAGTCACAAAGAGTCATTCAGGAAAACTGGGCGGCAGATTTTCAGATTTACTGTCACAAGCAAGCCACTTCTTGACGATGAATGTAGCCGTTTGTCCCAGTTCCTGCCGGCTGCCATGGCCAGAGGAGTTGCAGACGGCCATGTCTTCTGTCGCTCCAACTGATTCTGTTGAAGCACAAGAACCGGCACTGCTACACCCTGAATGGACCTTAGTGGGCGAGGATCATTCTCGACAGATGCAGATGACCGTGTAGACAATTGGGTTATATTGCATGATACGAGGTGGTGGTTTTGCTGTTGCTGTTTTTGTTTTTGTTTTTTTAAGAAAGCACCTGTAGGCCTGGTACTTCTGACTTCAGCCGTCTAGTATTTATATAGGGATTACCCCCCGTCCTTGGCTCTCGGGCAAAAGACTACTTTTGTGATCACAGAGGACTGGAACTTCAGGCTGATGGTTCCGTCAGGTCACAAGACATCTAGGGTATTTTGTCTAAGAGTGGCCTTGCCAGTTTCTTTTTTTTTTTTTTTTTTTCAGTTTCAATTTCAATTTCTCAAGATGACATCTCCACGCTCGGAATAAATTCCATATGCACTAACGCCACAGGTGCCATGTGATGGAGAAAATCCAGAAAGATCACGGCACAAGCCTTAAGCCTGCATGTAAATAAACCCATGAGCTGGCCAGGTCCTGAGGTCCTACCTAGATAGTTCCATAACCCTGGAGTCGTAGAGGAGTGAGATGGAAGAGACATCAAGTTTTCCCGTGGCCAGCACCACGAGGGCGGCGCCCATCCCCTCATTGCCAAGTGCCACATCATCTCGTCCCGTCAGAAACCATCAGCGGTCGGTCTAGGACGTTTTCTTTGTCTAGGCAAGTCTAGCTTATTTTGCAGCCAAAATCCATGTCTGAGAGCCATCTGCCATCGCCATCAGCTACCTGCAACCCGCTGGGTTGGAAGTGGTCACCCCCGCTATCGAAATGAAGATAATCTTTCCCAGAACAGTAATAACTGGACCCCGTGTGTTTTGTTAATTGTTAAAAGATAAAGACCAAAAATGTATTACGGTTTTGCCACTGTTTTGTAGTAAAGTTGTAATCATGTTCGACTTGTTGCAAGAAAACAAAGGTCACGTTGTTCTGTTCTTTCTGCATTTTCAGAAAGGACCACCTGCTGCCAACATTGTGTTAAAGATATATTTATTATTAACAAATTGTGCTGTTGTCTGTACTGTGTGTGCTTCTGTTTCCGTGTGAATAAACGTATGCAAGCCTGTCTCTGTGTGTCTGTCAAGTGTGCCTGTGTATGTTTGTCAGTGTGCCTGCGTATGTTTGTCAGTGTGCCTGTGTATGTTTGTCAGTGTGCCTGTGTATGTTTGTCAGTGTGCCTGCGTCTATATGTTTGTCAGTGTGCCTGTGTGTGTATGTTTGTCAGTGTGCCTGTGTGTGTATGTTTGTCAGTGTACCTGTGTGTGTATGTTTGTCAGTGTGCCTGTGTGTGTATGTTTCTCAGTATGCTTGTGTCTGTATGTTTGTCAGTGTGCCTGTGTCTGTATGTTTGTCAGTGTGCAAGTGTCTGTATGTTTGTCAGTATGCTTGTGTCTGTATGTTTGTTAGTATGCTTGTGTCTGTGTATTTGTCAGTGTGCTTGACTCTATGTTTGTCAGTGTGCCTGTGTCCGTGTATGTTTATAAGTGTTATTGTGTCTGTGTGTTTGTTAGTGTGCCTTTGTGTGTTTGTCAGTGTGTCTGTGTGTTTGTCAGTATGCCTGTCTCTCAGTGTTTTTCGTGTGTTTTTTGTCTGTGTACCTGTGTCTCTGTAAGCCTGTCAGTGTGCTGTGTCTCTATGTATGTCAGCGTAGCTCTGTCTGTGTATTTGTCAAGATGCTTGTGTCTGGTGCTTGTCAGTGTGCTTGTGTCTCTCTGCGTTTGTCAGTGTGCTTGTGTCTCTGTGTGTTTGTCAGTGTGCTTGTGTCTCTGTGTGTTTGTCAGTGTGCTTGTGTATCTGTGTTTGTCAGTGAGCTTGTGTATCTGTGTTTGTCAGTGTGCTTGTGTATCTGTGTTTGTCAGTGAGCTTGTGTATCTGTGTTTGTCAGTGTGCTTGTGTATCTGTGTTTGTCAGTGAGCTTGTGTCTCTCTGCGTTTGTCAGTGTGCTTGTGTCTCTGTGTGTTTGTCAGTGTGCTTGTGTCTGTGTGTGTTTGTCAATGTGTTTGTGTCTGTGTGCGTTTGTCAGTGTGCTTGTGTCTGTGCGTTTGTCAGTGTGCTGGTGTCTCTGTGTGTTTGTCAGTGTGCTTGTGTCTCTGTGTGTTTGTCAGTGTGCTGGTGTCTCTGTGTGTTTGTCAGTGTGCTTGTGTCTCTGTGTGTTTGTCAGTGTGCTGGTGTCTCTGTGTGTTTGTCTGTGCTGGTGTCTCTGTGTGTTTGTCAGTGTGCTGGTGTCTCTGTGTGTTTGTCAGTGTGCTGGTGTCTCTGTGTGTTTGTCAGTGTGCTTGTGTCTCTGTGTGTTTGTCAGTGTGCTGGGGTCTGTATGTGTTTGTCAGTGTGCTGGTGTCTCTGTGTGTTTGTCAGTGTGCTGGTGTCTCTGTGTGTTTGTCAGAATGCTGGTGTCTCTGTGTGTTTGTCAGTGTGCTGGTGTCTCTGTGTGTTTGTCAGTGTGCTGGTGTCTCTGTGTGTTTGTCAGTGTGCTGGTGTCTCTGTGTGTTTGTCAGTGTGCTGGTGTCTCTGTGTGTTTGTCAGTGTGCTTGTGTCTGTGTGTGTTTGTCAGTGTGCTGGTGTCTATATGTGTTTGTCAGTGTGCTGGTGTCTCTGTGTGTTTGTCAGTGTGCTGGTGTCTCTGTGTGTTTGTCAGTATGCTGGTGTCTCTGTGTGTTTGTCAGTGTACAGTGTCTGTATGTGTTTGTCAGTGTGCTGGTGTCTCTGTGTGTTTGTCAGTGTGCTGGTGTCTCTGTGTGTTTGTCAGTGTACAGTGTCTGTATGTGTTTGTCAGTGTGCTGGTGTCTGTGTTTGTCAGTATGCTGGTGTCTCTGTGTGTTTGTCAGTGTACATTGTCTGTATGTGTTTGTCAGTGTGCTTGTGTCTGTGTGTTTGTCAGTATGCTGGTGTCTCTGTGTATTTGTCAGTGTACAGTGTCTGTATGTGTTTGTCAGTGTGCTGGTATCTCTTTGTGTTTATCAGTGTGCTGGTGTCTGTATGTGTTTTGTCAGTGTGCTGGTGTCTTTGTGTGTTTGTCAGTGTACAGTGTCTTTGTGTGTTTGTCAGTGTGTTTGAATCTTTGTCAGTATGCCTGTTTCTGTGTTTATGTCACTGTGGTTGTGTGGTTGTCAGTGTGTCTGAGTCTGTGTGCCTGTCTGTGTGTTTGTCAGTGCCAATGTGCCTGTCTGTCTGTCTGTCAGTGTGTTTGAATCTTTGTCAGTATGCCTGTGTCTGTGTGTATGTCACTGTGGCTGTGTTTTGTCAGTGTGCCTGCTGTGTTTTTGTCAGTGTACCTTTGTGTGTTTGTCAGTGTGCCTATCTGTGTCTTTGTTGGTGTGCCTGTGTCTGTGTTGGTCGGTGTGCCTGTACCTGTGTGTTTGTCAATATGCTTGTGTTTGTCAGACTGTTTTTCTCAGTATGCCTGTGAGAGTTTGTCATTGTGCCTGTGTCTGTGTGCGTGTGTCCGTGTACCCGTGTCTGTATATTTGTCAGTGTGCCTGTAGCAGTATGCATTTCTCAGTGTGCCTGTGTTTGTTATTGTGCCAGTGACTGTGGATTGCTCAGTATGTGTGTGTGTGTCTGTCTTTGTCCATCTGTCTGTCTGATTGTCTGCCTGTCTCTAAGTCTGCCTGTCCCTGTCTGTCTGTCTGAGGCTACCTGTCTGCCTGTCGCTCTTCACAATGTCAGAATATTATTACTATTCGATCATTGTCATTTGTTTGGCAAAGTTTTTGCCTCTGTGTCGTCAGTAGAATTCTCTCTCTCTCTCTCTCTCTCTCTCTCTCTCTCTCCTCTCCTCTCTCTCTCTCTCTCTGTATATGTATGGGTTTGCAGATGTGTATGCATGTCACAGAAATCACTGGATTATAGAAATACCGATATATTAACGGAACATGTGAAGAGAAGAATGTGCGTGTGCATGTGTGTGTGTATTATTGTGTATGTGTTTATTTTCGTATGTGTGTGTGTGTGTGAGCTTGCATGTGTGTGCACACATACTGTGTTTTGCCAGTACATGTATCATAGGATCCGTATCCAATGTAGCAAACGGTTTCCCATCAGTGCTTGCATGAATGAAAATGAGTTTGTCAAACCACTCAAATACATTATCTACTTAACAAAATAGTATTTGTTTTGTGTACTTTCAAACATTCATCAGATTCTTAACCCTTTGACTCCCGCATCCTATCTACCAACTGCAAAAACTAACCCTTTGACTTCGTCACCCTATCCACCAGCTCTCTGCAGGAAGCTGATGGATAGCATGAGGGAGTCAAAAGGGTTAATGTTTTGGTTTGCTAGCATGGTTGACAATGCAGGATGCTGGTAGACAGGCTGCAAGAGTCAAAGGGTTAAGTTATCGACTCTCACCTCTTTTCTCTGCACACAGACATACGCACACATGAACACACACACACACACACACACACACACACACACACACACACATACATATACACTTGTGGAAGCCTATCTCTGAAAACAAACAAACTGAACCGACCTCCATTTCCATTCCCCCATATAAATAAAGGTTTTGATGGTGGTAATACTTTCAGCACACTCCTGTGTCACTTCAGATTTGTGAGTTCTGTATGTCTCAATTCATGTTTCACACTTGAATGTGTATGAAACAGAAAACCATTTCAGACGTTTCATTCCTTCTTTTTTTACAAGATACGTGGTTGTGTGCCACTGGAACACAGTCCAATTGCACAGTCTTAAATCACATTTTGAGTGAGCTTCCCTCCACTCTGGCATTCCATACACGTTCCTCCTTGCCTCTGATTAATGAACTGCTAGCGGTAGAACCAGTCACTTTAACCCTTTGACTCCCGCACCCTGTCCACCAGCATCCTGCATTGTCAACCATGCTAGCATAGCAAATATTTAACCATTTGACTCCCACACCTTGTCCACCAGTATCCTGCATTGTCAACCATATTAGCAAAGCAAAACCTTAACCCTTTGACTCCCTCACCCTATGCAGGAAGCTGGTGGATAGGGTGAGAGTCAAAGGGTCAAGCTTCTGTATTTGGTGGATAGGGATACAGGAGTCGAAGGGTTAATCCAGAAGTGTGCGGGACATTTACACAGTAATATGGGGATAGATTGCATATGGAATTGTCGTGAGCGTGATGACTCCGTCTTGACAAACTCTGGTCAAACAAAAGCAAGTACTAAATCATTACTGGTTTTGCATTTTGAAACACTGAACCAAAAATAACCCATGCCTATTCACAGCAGCGTGTTTGTGACAACAGATCTATACCGGTAATCCAACTTTGCACATGAAATCCAGTAAGTCGGTGCTGTGTGGATGTGGCTGTGCATATTTATGTATGCGAGCACTAAAGTAGGTACATGTGTGTGGGTGTGGGTATGCATATATATGTTGGTGTGTGTACACATCTGCATGCATGATTGTGTGTATATGGGTACTGATGTTAAGTGTTTGCTGGTGATTGATATTTTTCTAAACTTTCCATAAAAAGAAGATATTGACTCTTAGGGTCTGCAAGTCTGGTGTCCATTTGTCCCAAATAAGCCTATGTCATCAATGATTTCTTAAAGGGATCTTTTCCCCAAATTTAAGTTAAAACGTGCAAGTTAAAAAATATCAATGGCCATAACCAGTTTTGAGATTGCATTGTATGAAAAAAAAACTTCATCCTTTTCAAAACAAGGTAAAAGGAGAGAAAAGCATTACGGTTCGCTGCGCAAAATGTCACATTAATCGTCTACATACAAGGCATTTTTTTTCTTGCATTCTATCACTATAGGGCTTAAAGATTTGTGACCCATTCTCACAAAATCATCTGTAATTCACACAGCGCAAGTTATTCTAGAGACTTCAAAATGTGATTACGGGTCAGATGGTGAAAATTGGGATTCTTGCAGTTTTGGGTGCAGAGTTAATTGTTCTATCAATTCTTGTCTATTGTGTTTTACAAACAATAAATGTTAATTGAAAAGAACTATTATAATGGATACTTTCTTGTTTTTGATGCCTACAATCAAAAGAATAATAACGGATACTTTCCTGTTTTTGATGCCTACAATCATACAATTTTGATAGCTAAACACAAACTGACAAACGACTAAAAGCATGAAAATTGCAGATTACAAAGTTTACAAAGTTTCGATTAAGTTTCATTGAGATTTAGACCAGTTGCCAAAGACTTTAATCAGTTATCTGATATCAAAATCTTTGAAGCATGTCTTGCCTTATATCTATCTGTCTGTCTATCTATCTATACATAATATATATATATATATATACACACACACACACACACATATATATATATAGGGCCTACATATACATATAGATATATGTAATGTATATATATACATATACAGCTGATTCTGCAATTACAGACTTCAAAACATTCAGAACTCTGTCAATTTTCACAGTAATGAAATACGCTTGGATTACTGAAAACTCTAGATTCTGTACTTTTTCCTGGTATGAGAAAACGAAAATTTGCAAAATTCAACTACTGACGATATTGTGACAATGGATCACATTCATGTTACTGTGGTGAAGAGCAGACAATAGTTTTAGATTGATTTGAAATGCTGTTTCCCTTTACAATTTAAAAAAAAGACAATGCTGTATATCAGTCTATGCCTGAGTAATATCTACAGTTGTGTGTGTGTGTGTCGTGTGTGTGTGTGTGTGTGTGTGTGTGTGTGTGTGTGTGTGTGTGTGTGTGTGTGTGTGTGTGTGTGTGTGTGTGTGTGTATGTGTGTGTGTGTGTGTGTGTGTGTGTATGTGTGTAAAATCTCATGGGCATGGTTAACTGGATGAATAATGGAGGGGGAAGAAGGTGTGTGTGTTTGTGTGTATATGATTGTGTGAATGCATCACAAGCAGAGCACCATTTAATAATGCATCATCACAAGAAGAACATCATTCCACAATGCATAACAACAACACAATTCTTTTCCATTTCATTCCAAACTGGCTCTTTATTAGGGCCATGGTAAGACACCAAAACCCCAGGAAACCAACACCCAACAGTTTTAACTGTTCCAAACATGTTTTCGTTCGTGTGCACCGGGCAATGTATTATACTGCTTATAACTATAACTGGAATAGGGTGGATGGGGAGAGATTGGTGGCACCCATGTCTGTATTTCTTTCAGTTATATGCATTCTATACAATGGTTTGTTTGAGTACGGGAATTACAATCAAATTATCATCCTACATTCTTTTCTTTCCCTTAGATATCTGTACAACATATATACATACAAACATACACATATAAATGCATTCACACATACTTGCACTTCTGAATTTTCATAACTGAGCCTCTTTTACTCCTTTTACACCTTTTCTTGCATTTTAGTTTGATATGAAATATGGAAAAAGAAATAATGATGACACTTTCTCTCAAGCTTGCACAAGCCCAGTCTCATTTCTCACATCATCAAATGCTAGAACAATGAAATTTGCATCCATTATTACATCATATTTAAAGTCTGAGATAAGATATTGTCCAGACGAACACCTTATTCCCTTACATTTACAATGTCAACATGTGACAGGATGATTTACTGAAACAATAAAATGCAAGCACCATTTTATCTTTTCAAAATAACACAAACTCAAGATTTAGAAGAAAGCTTGCTTCCAGAGCTTTTAAAACCCATTCAACAACTCTAACATGAATAATGACTCACTCCCTTCTTCACAAATCATACACGCACAGAAAAACTATTCACCCACAAAAGATGGATCTTATGTAGTGAATGCATCCATAAAGGTGCAGAATTTCACTTCAGCTATTCGTACTTAATGAATGTGTCTTGAGTGTCTCACATTCCAAATGACTTCAATTACTCCAGCTATCGAACAAATGGTCTGGCATTCTATGGAATTTGAAATTTACGTTTAACTTCAATTATTCCAGATAATGAATGCAGACATACTGATGACTTGATGAAGTATCAACACTTCAACAAATCCCATTCTGATACAATCAAAACATCAAAAACAAAGCACACTGATACAGCACATTTGAGGTATAAGCCTGATAAATGCAACGAACAACTGTGCCTTCATTTTCTTCTGCAATAGAGCATTTTCACACTTCAAAATCACTACAGTTTTTTACTGACTGGCTCAATATAGCTGTGTTCATTGATAACCAGACTGACTCACTCAGAAAATCATGCCCAAAGCATTCACACAGTTGTTAGCTGAAAATGCAAGTTAACTAACACTATAAACCCTTTGACTCCTGCACACTATCGACCAACTGCAAAAACTTAACCCTATGACTGCCTCACCCTATTCACCAGTTTCCTATAGGAAGCTGGTGGATAAAGTGAGAGAGTCAAAGGGTTAAGTTTTTACTTTGCGAGCATGTTTGACAATGCAAGATGCTGATGGACATGATGCAGGAGTCAAAGGTTTACTCAAGACAGCAGACGCCTAGGCCAACAATGAAGTTTCTGACCAGTCAGTATCTATGGGTTTTTCAGAACAAAACGCAACCTTCACACAGCTGTTTCCTGCATATACCAGTAAGACTTTATGATGGCTGTGGGCGAGCTGTGATGATAGAAGCAGGAGCTTTGGCCTTGGCGGCCTGGGCCACTTTGATAGCTCTGTCTTTCAGATTTTCCGTGCAATGCGCTTGGTGGTGGAGGACGGGGGTGAACAGTTTTTCCAACACGTATTCATATCCCTTGGCGGCTTTGATGGCATTCTTCTTGAAGCGGTCGATGCCAAAAGCTTGGATGGCGGCGCCAAAGCCAAAGAGACTGGATGAGACCCAGGCACTCTTCTCACAGACTGTCCATTTGTTGTTGTCGGGGTTGACTTTGTATACACACTTCTCTTCCACATTCTGTATCAGGACAAACATTGGGAAATGTTGAATGTCTTGGATTCAAACAGAATCATGTATTTAAAAAAAAGTACAAAAACAAAAGCTACACTCTTTTCTTTTCAGAATCAAACTAAACCATTTACTGTCACGCTAACATTAAAATTGTACTGACACATCAATGGAAAGATTTAAGAAGAATGTATCATAAATAAAACTCACAAAACATGTCTAAAATTGGTAAAATACAATGATCGAATGAGAAATTGCAAAAACAACATGAAGTGATAACAACTGTAATTTGAAACTTGAGCTGAAACTTAATACAGCACACACACACACACACACACACACACACACACACACACACACACACACACACTTGGTGTGAATGCATTCACAGACAGCTAAAACAGCATACGAGTTCTTGCATACTATGATCACATATATGCACACAAAAATCCTCAAGCTTTTAAAACTAAGAGTAAGACTAGAGCCAGACAAAAAAATAAATGAATAAAAGGAACACTATATCGGCTTTCAAAAGGTACTAACATCATGAGTAAGTTCAAAACAAATTCACTGAACTTACCTCCAAACATACTCCAAAAGAATATAGATTAGAACAACATGGACATTTTTTTTTAACTTACCCACTGAGGAAAAGAACTGTCTGAGCGTCACGAACGAGATATCACTGACCAAAACATTCACTGAATAATGAAAGGGAAAAGCAAAGTGCTCACCATAACATGTTGCATGGCAGTATTGCGGGTGTATGTTGTGATGGTGCGGGACTCTGTATCAATCACAGACTCCTCGATGATGCACACCTTGCGTGCCGAGTTTGGAATGAAACGCTCCCCCCAGCGAGGAACAGAGTTGGTCTTGGTCAGTAGGCGTCTTGTGAACAAACATTTACCTTCTACATGCCTGGATAGTATATCTTCTGTCAGGACATGCTTGCTGCACACAAAGAAATCATGGATATAACCCATATTTTAACAAAACAAACAAGCAAAAAGAAACAACAGAAAAACTGTGTATTTCCCATCTTTCCTTTGACTACCCCATTAGTATTCATGAACTTTATGTGCTTAAAGTAAGAAAAGTAATACAAAAACTGGTTAATAAATTTAACCAGCAACAGCAACAACAACAACAACAACAATAATATTAAATAATAACACTAGTAACAATAATAATAATCATAATTATTAATATTATTATTATTATTATTAATCATATTGTTATTATCATTATCATTATTAATATTATCATTATTATTAAAATAATAATAATATATCAATTTAATTCACACAGCACAAACATACATGTCAGAGAATGCTTGCTGCACTCTACAGATGGCATAAACGCATGTTAATACAATAATAGAGTAATGCAGTACAACAATCAGATACATATAATGCAGAATAAACATTTCAATGCCAATATATCATCATAATGCAGTACCAACATACGGAATACATGTATACACCAATACATCAATGCAACATAACCATGGTACATTAAAAATAACAAGAAATCTTTTTTCTTCAATTTATCAGTGATAATCATACATATGAAAATACACACACATACAAGCATGCATACACATGCATATGTACATGTGTACATACAGATACACACACACACCCTGTGCATCCACTCACCCTCACACTAACACACACACATACACACACATATTAGACAAGCCACAAGCATTAATTTATGATTTTTGGAGATACTTCTGAAACAGATGTGTTTTGAGGTGCTTTTTGAAAGTGAGCAGACAACTTGGAACTACTTACATATTTATTAGACGATCCGTTTCTTGTATGATCAAAAGTAAGAAAGCAACTTCAAAGTAAAGCAAACAAAGTGAAGTGAACAAAAAAATCAAGTGTTTATTACTAGTGTAAGTGGACGAAGTCTACAACCTATACATTTTTGCCAAATTACATCTTTTTTGCTATGACTCTAACGTCTAAAATCACTTAGCTCTATTGTGCCTAATTAAATGTACTCTCTTTATTGTTTACTACAAAATCTGCATATTGTCTACTGAGTTCTGCTTTTTCCTAACTCCACACAATATTCTTGAGAATGCTGGAAAAGTTGGTGTGTCAGTTAATGGGAGGCAATTCTGCATGTTGTAAAGTCACAGGTAATGTACCACAATTCTTTCCCTTGCCTCAATATTTGTGGTCCACAAAAATACTGTTCAAGGTGTTACAAACAAGAGATTAAATAGAATTTGCAGTTGCTCTGTAAAATAAATAAAGTACACAAAGTTGCTTCCATACCACTACACAAAGTGAGATATATACTACTACCAAAGTTCAAGATTTTATAGGTTTTTTTCATTTTCTGCATTCGGAACGACATCATCTGCATAACAAAGATTACCATTTTTCTTCCACCCTTTATCCCAGGTTTCTAGGTTTCTCATGATGATTTTACTGTAAAGTGAAAACAAATCTAGTGACAGAACACATCCCTTGCCTAAAAGGTTTCTTTAAAAAAAATTGTTGTTCTAAGAAAAAGAAAAGCGTTCTTATCAAAAAATGCCAATCGATATACATCATAGAGTTCTTCAATGTTATACAGAACCAACACTTGTACAGATGTGAAGTCTGGACAATCAACACAAAGTTAGAACAAGATTAAGGCAGCTAAAATGTGGTTTCTATAAAAAATGTTAATATTTCCACAGACAGCAAAGAAAACAAATGAGACAGTCTTGAAAGAAGCAAACACAAAAAGAACATTATTGAAGATTAGAAAAAGACAAGCATCATTTATTTTATGAGGCAAGAGACATTTGAGCACCTAGTTACAACAGGAAAGCTAGAAAACGTAGAAGGGAAAAGAGCACCAGGAAGACCCAAGGAGAAAATATCAAGAGTTTTGCAGACTGGGTGAGGACAGAAAGGGAAGGAGATATATACCTGCAGCAATGAAAGACAGCTTCATATGGAGGGCCATGATCACCAATACCATGTGGCAAGGCACACGATGATGGTGATGAGGATGATGAACTTGAAGATAACCAGAGTATTAAAAGTTCTCTGTTCTGTAACATTTTTGTTTAACAATGATAATTAAGCTTTGTTTTTTAACAATCAAACTTACTGACAAAAAAAAACATTTTACAAACTTCCCACTGCTAATCTACATCTGCTTCTAAGATAAGTTAGTAGTACAAACACAACACATCAATGACAAAAGATACAAACACACCAGAGAACAACAAGCACCATCTCTAGACAAAGATGAGGAAAGATGAAAATGAAGATGTGGATAAAGAAGAAACAGACCAAAGGAGAGAGGAGAGGAAGTCGATAAAACACATGGCTGAAGTTCTGTTACCTGTATGGGTTTGGATATCGCTGCCAAAATGCTTGGGCCACTTGATCCCAATTCCACTTGTAGGTCACTGCCCCACTGTAGAATTTCCCCATATCCGCTGTTTCCTTTTCACGTGTACTCAAACCTGGCAAGTCATTCACTCATCCTGCAGTCTAAAAGATAAAGAACAAAAAAAACAAAAAAAAGATGTTACAGTTACACAGTACTTTATAATCATTTTCTGACATACATTTCATTAGCCTGGCCTACTATTTTCAATTTATATTCTGCTCTTATAAGTCAGTTTCAGTAAAAATTATAATTTGCACATGCTGGAATAAATACTGGAGTCAAATATTTTCTTAAAATCTGTCATAAATGGAACAGTCATAACTCTTTAACCTTTTCCCGACGAACCGGCTCCATGGAGCCGGTTCAGGAAGAGTTCCCTCCCAACGAACCGTGCCCATAGAGCCGGTCTGGCAGCTGTTAGCTCAGCCGAACTGGCCGCATAGTGCCGGTCAACTTTCGAAAAATTCTACCAACTTCCACTATACGGTCTAAGGGAAAAAAACGTTGGTATCGCTTAGTAAGTTAGTACAATATTTAAGCCAATGAACAGAGTTAGTTTTCTGGTTGTAGCTTTGCACTTTGTGCCTTGAGAGGTAACGGAATGTAGTGACCCCTCCCGACCTGGAAATTCCAAAGCCATGTGTTTTGGTCTGGCATTTCCTGCCTTGATAAAATGGCTGCTAGGCGAAGGAATGTGCCTCTCCACGAGGTTTTGGAAATTATTTTGCAAAGTGGATCGGAAGATGAGGGAGGCGAAAATGATGTAGAATTACATCGTAAAGATTCTGAACTTAATCTATTCGACAATTACATCGATTCAGATGATTCAGTTGACGAAAATGCAAGCAATGAAGCGACGCACGTGCAGTTACCGGACAAATCGCCGGTGTCAGGTATTCCCGAATCTGACATCACGGTTGCGCCGATGGATTGGATATCGGTGTTTTTGACTGATTCTGACATTACGATCAACTACGAAATTGAAGACAGAGATGAAGAGGAAGATCCAGTCTATCACATGGACACCGATATTGATGAAAGCGAGAATGACAGCAATGACTGGGTCCGTAACGTGCCAGCGAACTTTCCAGAAATTCCAAGATTTGAAGGTATTATTTTTATATTACAAAGGGTGTGTGTGCGCGTTTGTATGTTATTATGTGCATTTTTTCATGCTTCTGTCAGCGTGCAAATGTATGTGTATCTTGCGTGATTCCGTGTGCACGAGTGTATGTGCATGTGCACACCTTTTCTCAAACACTCATAATGTATGCATGCACAATTACACATGTGATGTATGATGTTCTCAGCGCATTCACACAATACACACACATATACGCACGCACACGCTCACACACACACAAACACATACACACACGTACGCACACACACACGTCACATACATACGCACGCACACAGCTGCCCTTCCTCGCCTTTGCACTCTCTGTCTCTGTCTCTGCCTCAGTCTCTATGTCGCTGTCTCTTGGTCTCTCTCATTCATAGCTTGGAATAATAAACGCAGTTTCATGTAAACCAGACCAGTTAGAAAACGTAAATAGATGATGATAAAGCAAAGGTTATAACAAAGCATTTTTTTTTTCAGTTGCTTCTGGTCTTCAAGTGGACATGGGAGAGGATCCTAAGGCCGTGGACATCTACCGGCTCTTTATTGATTATGACATTATTAGTCACATCAAGAAGGAAACAAACTTCTATGCCAGATCTTCCATTGAAGAAAAACGTCGCTTGGGTCCACTTCCACCCCGTAGTATGTTTGCTACATGGAAGAGCGTTACTACATCTGAACTAAAGGATTTTCTTGCCATCTGTCTTCACATGGGCATCGTGAAAAAGCCCCAGATTTCTGACTATTGGTCAACAGATCCCAGCATCCATACGTCGTACGCTGCCCAGATTATGACCAGAGATAGATTCAAGTCAATTCTGGCCTTTCTGCATGTCAACAGCAATGCCACCCAAATCCCATTTGGTCAGGAAAACCATGACCCAATCCACAAAATCCGACCCTTTGTGGAGCATCTGCAAGAAAAGTTCCAGGCAATGTACGTTCCCGAAAAGGAGATTTGCATTGATGAAGCCATGTGTGTCCATTCAAGGTCGGTCACGATTCAAGGTCTACATGAAGGACAAGCCCACCAAATGGGGCTTCAAGTTTTACGAGTTATGTGAAAGCAAGTCTGGGTATGTCTATCGTTTTGAAATGTTCTGCGAGGACAAGTGATATAGCAACAAACCCTTTGATGTCATTATGCGCCTAATGGTTCCACTGCTCAACAAAGGTTATCAATTATATATTGATAACTATTACTGCGAACCAAAGATCTGCGCAGCTCTTGTAAGACAGGGGACCATGGTATGTGGGACGGTGCGAAAGAACCGACTGGAGATGCCACGGGACCTTGGTGACCAGCCAATGCAGGTAGGCCAAGTGGATTTCAGGAGACTTGGACAGGTGGTCGCCTGTAGGTGGAAAGACAAGAAAGACATCTTCACCCTGTCCACCATGCACAGGCCTCAACTCCAAAGAATCCGATGCAGGTTTGAGGAGAAAGACAAGCCAACATCAGTCATTGACTACATCAGGAACATGGCTGGTGTTGACCAAAGCGATCAGATGATCGCTTATTTTCCCATGCATCGGAAATCTTTGAAGTGGTGGAAGAAGCCGTTTTTCCATCTCCTGACACTCTGCACCATCCAGACGATG
Source organism: Monoplex corrugatus (assembly GCA_030674185.1). Classification (NCBI taxonomy): domain Eukaryota; kingdom Metazoa; phylum Mollusca; class Gastropoda; order Littorinimorpha; family Ranellidae; genus Monoplex; species Monoplex corrugatus. The sequence goes on from CM060309.1 coordinate 59,631,973, forward strand.
ATCATTCTGAATCATCATCGTAAACAGCGGAACCTAAAGACACTTCCCCTCAACCGTGTCATCCGTTCCATCCTCCAGGATCTGCCAACGGTTGGTGTAGAAGTTCCGGATTGTGCAGCTGCTGGCCCACAACGACCTGTCTCACGTCTCTCTGAACGTCATTTCCCCACACTTCTGCCCCAGGATGCAGACAAACACAAAAAGGCGCGAAAAAACTGCGTTGTCTGCTACGCAAAACGGGCTGCTCAAGGTGCTTCCAAAAAAGAACTGAAATCTGTTCAACGAAGTCCTTACTGGCATCGTTGGTGCCAAAAACCACTCTGCATTGAACCCTGCTTCGAACTGTTCCACACACAAAAAAATTACTCCCTCCCTTGAACAGAAACGGTTCAGTGTGTGTGAGCGATCAGCACGCTGTTTATTAGTGTGTGTGAAATTCATACCAGTTTGCCTTGTGTGTTCATGCCAGCATGTGTGCTGTATATCTATTTTTTAGTTATGAGTATAGACATGTAAACAGGTTTGTGTATATGTGACAAACAGTCTACAAAAGAATCAACTTGTGACAGTGTCAAAGTGTATGCACAGTTCAGCACTAAACATCAGATTACTTTTCAGAAACTATCAGAAATTTTATGACTGTGGTTTGTACAAAAACATGTGCAAGTACTTTCGGATTTTAGAATGTGTGTGGTTTACCATTTCAAGACTATACTACATAATTTGAAGATCAAAAATTACTCCATGGATCCATCCCTTGAACATGAACGGTGAAGAGCCTGCTGTGTGTGAGTGATTGACCTGTTATTCATTACTGTGAGTGAAATTCCTATTGGATTACCTTTTGTATTCATGTCAGCACGTGTAAACTCTTTTTTTTTCCTTTTTTTTTCTTCTTTGGTTAGATGTGTATATATCTGAAACACTTTTCTGTGTGTTTGTATGCGGCAAACAAACTGAAAAACTATCAATCTGTGACGGTGGGGACGTGTGTAGTTTAGCTCTGAACATCAAATCAGTTCCTGGAAACCCTGACATATTTTGTGATCGTGTTTCGCACAGAATGGATTACATAATGTATTAATTACCATCTTGGGACTCTCTCCTACATCAGCTGTCCTGTTGTATGGTTACTACTGAAACGTAAACATACTTCTGGTTTATGCTGTTTCACCCATGTTGTTCTAGTCCTAACAATGCGTATGAATTTTCAAAACACTTAGTTGAAAATAGTATGCGCGAAAAGATCACTTCTTGAACTTTCTAGGGAGTACAAATACTTTACCATTAACCGTTTACTAGTAGCCGTAAAATAAAATAGAAAAGTGGTAAAAATGGTGCGTCAGCAGGGAAGTAAATACACGCTACCCGCGCGGCGGCGGGGAAGTACCGGTGTTGTGCGCTAGCCGTCGCGAAAGAATTAAAATGCAATTCTTTCAAATATGAAATTCTTTTGACACAAATACTTTAATAACAGGTTGAGGTGGGGGGGTTTTTTTGGGGGGTTGTGTGTTTTTTTTAAGGTTTGACGTTAATGACGAAGATGACTTGGCTTCGAGATGCCTTGCTACCTTGGAGGGGCGGGTTCGAAACCAGATGGAGGAGAAAAAAAATGTTAACAGCAGAAGGGCATCCACCAGACATGACCTAGAGTCTAGTTGCGGTCGGCCCCGTGGGCCCTTTGAGTGTAAGGAGTTAAGGGCCGAAACACCTGCTTTTAGAGGAAGGAAGAATGGGGGAAAGAAAGCTTCTCCTCAGTCTGAAGAATTTCTGCTGTCGAACTCGCTCCCGAGGTTCTTGCTTCTATCAAGATCAAGGCCTCAGTGACCTCTGGACCCTGGCTCAGTTCACACTACGGTCCGCGACTCCGCCATCATGCCATGGCTACCGCTACCGGCTCGAACATGAGACATGCAGGTTATCACGTGCAACGAAAACACAAAATGTACACAATAAACAACGCAAAAAATTACCAGACAAACAGCTGGCTGTATGCTTTCCGGTTTGGTTCAGTGTCAGGTTGGTACCATCTCATCAGACGTCGGATCGTCCCAATTTCTTTGTAGTGGGTGTGTAAGCTTCTCACCTAAAATTCTGACGCCATTTTGCAAACAGTGTCGTCATCAGTTTCCTTAGAGTTGCGTCCCCTCCTATAGTGCGTCACTCGTTTCTTCTGCGCAGTGTGTGTGTGTGTGTGTGTTGTCGTTCAGTTTTGTTGTTGCTGTTGTTGTTGTTGTTGGATTGTTTTATGCACGTTCTCTTAATCAAATTTCATGACTCCAGACATACCTGTCACAATTCAACCAGGCGTTCGAGACGCGTGTAACACATTGTTTTAAAACTATAACAGCCCTGAACAACAACTAACCCACGGAGTTATTTTTAGTGATATGATCATAGGCCTATAAAATTATTGTATGGCTTCATGCAACAGTGCTCAAACTTCATTGTTTTGAACAAGTTTATACAGTCACTAACTCACGTGTGTGGCTTTACACTTGGCTGAACATGTCTTGAGCTGGTTTTGGCAACCGTTACTGTTTGTCTTTAATTTAAACGGGCCTGTATATCAACCTATGTTTATTCATTTAGCAAGATGAAAAGACAAAACTATCCACAAAACAAAATCAATCACATAAAGGACATCATGAGATTCAACGTATTTGTAGGCATCTTCATCTTCAAAAGAAGAGCTACTTCTGTGAATCAATACTGAAAGCGTAATGCATAAAGAAATATGTATGGGTTAAACATTGACAAAACGTTCATTTTATATTGTGTTGTAGACAAATAAGTGATAATATTACACTTCATCTGTAACAAGTGATAGGTATGGCAGCCATTTTTGCCCCAAAGTGTGCAAGTTCCATGTTATTTTTGCACTATACTAATGTCCTGTGTGATATTAAGCAGTAAGGCATCTTGTATAAGAAGTGATATTCAGTATTCAGGAAAGTTTTATTAAATTTACATTTATAATTGTTTGGTTTCCATAACAGGACAATTAAATCATTGAATCTGTGCACGTTTTCATCAACACTAAATAAGATTATGATTTTAAATATTCTGATAATGGAACAGTCGATACATTTTGACCTCAACATTCTTCGATCATTTCCCAGAATCTTTTGACATGCAAACATTTCCAAAATACATGATCCATAGGTCCTTTGTTCCCCAACACAAGAACAAACAAAATGATTTCCTTTGTTCGCCAACAGAAGAACAAACAAACAAAATGATTTATTACAAGTCCCATTTCTTTTAGAATGACATCAGTTACTTCTGCACATAATATGCATTTGAAATCACTTTAATTCAAATTAATCCAATCTGCACAAGAAAAACGAGCTGCACGGAAAGCTAGGGCTGCAAACCCTTCAACCACAGTAACCGACCACAGATGTCCAACCTGTGGATGTTACTTCCGTGCCCGGATCGGATTGATCAGTCACCTCCGGACACACTGACTCAAATCAACTTCATGAAGCCGTGGTCATTGTCGACGACGACAGACAAACACCAATTCAATTTCTTGTATTTTATGAATTTTCATAAACATTTTTCCAATAGACTGTTGATTTCAATTTGTCTAACCATATTGAATATGAATTTTTAAGTTCATTTCTGTTGTTAAAGTATCATCATATGGGTATGTTCTTTTAGGTAGGAGAATTTTGTTATTGCTATAGGAATATTATTTACACATCCATTTGGATACATACATTATTTATTAGGTTGTGGCACATAACCACTGAAATGAAATAAGTATTTTCTGAGAGAAATAATCTGACACTGCATTGTTAGGGAGGATATTTTAGATAGAAATAAGAGAAATGGGCAGTGGTTACACTTCAGATATGCATACAAGTTACAACCCACTAAAATACAAAATTAAGGACAATCTATCACATACACTATACACCTATGTACATGTATGTATACACCTATACACTGACACGAAAGCAAGTTTAGAGACTATCTTCAGCCTCATGGTGTGTGTGTGTGTGTGTGTGTGTGTGTGTGTGTGTGTGTGTGTGTTAGTGTGTGTTTAAGTTCAGCTCAAATAGCTTCAAATATTTTCTATACTTTACATTCATCATTATCATCAGTAATTGCAGCATTTCCTGCCACTCTGACAAAATCAACTCTATGTTCCTTTTCTTGAGGAAAATTGAAAAGCAGCTTATTTGTTGTTTTGGGGGGATTTTTTCCAATAGCAGTTGTACTACCCTATACATGGAATGTTACTGTGGACATTTAGCAAATCCATTACCCAGATGGTATCATTTTGTCTGCCAGTAGGCCTTTTTTCACCAGGACAGCTTTCCACATGAAAAATGGTTATTTATGAATGTATTGGGTAGGGGGAGGGGGGGGGTTGTTATTGTCGTTGTTTGTTTTGTTGTTATTACTGTTGCTACTGCTTGGGGTTTGAGTGTTTGTTCTTGTTGTTTGGTTGGTTGTTGAATTTATTACAAAGGCAAGGCATTTCATGTATGTGTATGCATATGTGTCCACAGGAATGGATGATAATAATTCACACAAAATGGAAAGCTTAATATTAAGGTTTATTCTTCTGGTTGTTGCATTATTGTCTTTGCACACACCACACACACACACACACACACACACACACACACACACACACACACACACTGGTGTGCAATCATGCACAGAACATACACAAACACAAATAAAATGTACAAACTAGCATTTCTTTATTCAAACAGTTACACCTTAAAAACAAAGAAGCAATTTTAACAAAATACATGTACACGTGGTAAGATTAACTTGGACAGAGGAAGATGATATCTGTAAGTGTTAACTGATATGTTGAGTTTTTAAAATCTGATATGTCAAGTATACTGCCAGTAGAAGTGTAATCAAGCATCTCTTCTACACAATTATTCCAACATTTTCCACAGTCTCTACTCACATTTCATCAACTGCAGAGGCCCAGAAAATTCTGGTTATAAACAAACACACACATCCTTTTTCTTTTTGATAACTCATTTAGAAATGCCCCTGATGATAATCAACTGAAATCACAACCAAACTTTTACAGAGAAAAAACTAAATGGTCTTTATCAAGTTTCTGTACAGGGCTTTTTTTTTCAAACATACCTACGAACCAGTCACCAGACTAAAGTCATTTATGTCTTCAAGTATGAGAATCTCACAAACTCTGAAATTTTATTGGCTGCCTTCCTCCCAACCCTTTACAAACTTTTCCTGAATTCAACTGGCTCCAGTGCCAACGGATCAATATCATCAACTATAGCTATTTGTGTTAACTCACTGATCGAACAACAGAAGCAGCATCTCTATTCTTACCAAATGAAACTAGATCAAATTATAATTGTCTTTCTTCTCAGGACCGTGTGGTTTTAAATGATTAAGAGTCACAATGAACTTCAATAAAACCTTTGAAAGTAATTTTGTATTTTAGAGAGCTGTTTACAAATCAGTAGAATCTCACTGCTGACACCCTACTATGCTTTATTTCAAATACTTTAGTAACCAAAATTCTTGTTTAAGAGAAAAAAAACAGAAATAAACAAACAATGCAATAAATGTGTGATCAGATAACAAACTTAGATTTCAAACAGATTAACATATATCCATCTCAACCAGTAATCAGAAAATGAAAAATACTAATAAAAACTGACAACAACAAAACTGCAAACTCAAAAGATTAATTAAGACTGTCATTTAAATAATGTATATCTTGCACTATACAAAAGTAGATAAAAAATGCTCTGAATAGTATTATCCAAAAACATGCAACAATGGAATGTTATGCCACTTCACCTCAACGAACGACTTTCCAAGAACAAAGACGTTTTACTTGAATGATGCCATATGTATTTCATCTGTATGGGATGTTACAAGAGACACAAATAAGTAAATGACCAATGACACGACCAACACAATAAACTCAATGAATACAGTTTCAAACTAAAAGCCATTCTAAAGGCAATATTGTTGCCAAAAAATCAATTTAATATGTCTCCAATTTCACAACACTGTTTCACTGAATATGATATGTAACTGGAAAACTGATATGTTTGATTATCACATAACTGCACGGCACTGGAGGAGGTCAATTGTCAAAAAGACCTCACATGTTTCAGGCCAACTATTTGGAAGTGGAGTCTGTTGCACTCCCTTTCCACACAAATCTACTTGCTGACAGCATGGCAGACTCAAACACATTTTTCCTTTTTCCAAACAAGTCCGGTTCAAACACTGGAAAGTGGGTGCTCTACCAATCCACTGTCCAGATCTTTGTAAAACATAATCTATCATTCCTTATCACACTAGGTCATGCAAAATCATCACAAAAAAAACACACACCCCACCCCCCGATCCCCATGAACCCCCAGATTGCGAATGCATCATAGCAACAGACAATCATAACTTCAGAGTATATACAAGTTTGAACAAAGATAAAAATGATTTCGTCTTACTATTCAAGTGTTTGTACAATGCCAATCTGTGTAAAACTTTCCTCTCTAAGGTATGTACAAGTTAAAATATAACAGCACATATGTACAAGCTAAAATATAACAGCACAGTCAAATGACGTTACAACCAAACAGCAGATAAAGCATCTCAATGGCAGTAATAACATGTTTTCTTAAACGCTACATGCACCACTAATCATACAGTCACACAGAAAACCCTGAATTATTATTTTGAAGGCTTTCCAAGGATATTTAAAGTCTTTCAGATGATTTTTTCCTTTCCCCCTTTTTCTTTTGGGGGGGGTGGGGGTGGGGAAGACACTTTGAAATTCAGTAAGTGACAATGATATTTTCTTTTAAAACAGCTCAGTGACTGATGTATGTCGTTTTAAATCTTGACAAAGATAGGCAAGACGGAGAAAGAGTATGTGACAGAAAGACATTCAGGCACACACACAAAGAGAAAGAGATATCTGAGAAAGCAATAACATCACAAGATATACAGACAGACAGAGAGAAACATATATGCAAAGATGTCTTGAGAGAGAATTTTACATGAGAGAGAATTTTACAAAGGATTCTGAAATCTAAATAATATCTCGGTATAGTCTGCAAGTTGGTACCTGACTGCCAACATAGTGCATAATTTATTTGAAGAGTGGATTCCATATTATCTGTGCTCTGTTATAAAGCAGTTAAAAGAATAAGGCATCATAAGAGATAATCATAAATCTTGAACAGATTATCTTAAGTTTGCACAGATCATCACTGAACTCATACAGATATGCAAACACACATCCATTCCAACTTTTGCACAATACATGCAAATAACACTACACAACCATACATGAATATGCTCTCTCTCATTTATACACATGCACACACACACACTCTCTCTCACTTTTCACCATACACACACATATACAAAAACTCTCTCTCTCTCTCTCCTCTCTCTCTCAATCATGCATCATGCACTACGTCACATGAACTATGACATAATCTTGGCCAGAAGAGAGAGGAGCAGAACAAGGAAAAGACTGGGCACAATATGGGCACTGCTGTCTGGATTGACACAGGTGTACTTCTGAAGATTTTCTATCTGAGCTATAAAGTCTTCTCCAAGCCATGTTTTATAGTTCTGCCGATCCTCAGGGATACGCATCAGCCGCACAGTTGGATCAGTGAAGAGGAGGTCCGAATACCAGTTTCCCGAGTCAAACATGTGGAAGTCTCCATCGCTGCAATGGGAGAAAAGATTATGAAAATATGTGTATCTTTTCTTTCTGGAACCATGAACACACACACATACACACACATGCCCCCACCCCATCCCCCGTCACAAACACACATAATACACACACACACACACACACTGACTGACTGACTGGCTCACACATAAACACACAAGGAAAGAGAGAGACAGAAATAGACAAGAAAAGAGGAGTAAAGGACAATTAAACTTCATAAAGTACTCCAGATATATGCTAAATATCATTCATTCACTGACGGAATCCAGACTCATGCACCACTGTTAAAGTATGGTGATTGCTGCTGAGACATTGATTCAGATGGCAAAAAGTTGCATTTTATGAGGTTTGCCACGCTTATCACTCCAAGGCAACTTTGGTTGAATCACATGATCTGGTGATCTAATCATAGACTGGGTAAGCTTTTTTGAAGATTTTTGTTGATTTTCACAAGAGAAGCATTCCCCAGCAGAAGTTGTTCATCGATCAGAAATGTCTAAAACCACTAGAAAAGTTTAGACTTACATTTTCATTGACTTAGTTCATGGCGGACCAACAAAAGCATACATGCAAGACGAGCTGATTGAAGTTATTATGCGAACAGCTTGAAATCAGTATGCAAGGGTAAAATTTGGTACATTTCAGTGATACACTGGTCTGAATGCTCGTGCATCAAACAAGAATGTCATATATCAGAGTTGCACATTTGTGAGTAATAATTATCACTGCTTTATGAAGTTTACTTTTGTTCCTCCTTAACCAGATTCAGCTTGAACTCTTTTCAGTTGCTTCTGCCATTGCCTTCAGGGTGCCGGTCCTCTTTCCCAGATATCGAGAGCTGTTTCATGAGGTCAGGCAGATATGCCTATCAACCTCGCTTATGACCTCTTGAAACTGTTCTCATTCCTGGGGAGAAGAGGACCTGAGCCCTAAAAGTTAATGTGCCAAAAGTTGACATCTGAGAAAGACACTAAAAGACTAAAAGACTCACACTGACAGGCACGACACTGAATTTCCAATCAACAGGTTTGTATTCGATCCTGCCTGAGTACCTCTCGCCTGGTAGGTAGTGGGCAGAGAGTTTTTCAAACTCCAGACCACTATTATGTACAGGTCTGTTAGTGCCTAAACCTTCTTTGTGTGTATACATAAACAGAACACCAAAGACACATATTAAAGATCCTGGAAGTCATATCAGTATCTGGTAGCTTATAGAAACATGAAAAATCCAGCATGCATGTCATGAAAACAGAGCATGCCAACTGTGCAGCAACATATCACTATGTCGGCAACAGAACGTTCATATACACATCAGAGAAAAATCAGAATGCAAAAAAATAAAAGAAAGACTCACATGTCCGAGGAGAAAAACTGCTGGCCATAATTCAGCAAGTTCCAGATGATGTCTTTCTCCCTTGTTGATTTGCTTCCTGGAAAACACAGCATTCAAGACATGGTGAGTTATTTATAGGTCACAGAGAACATCACTTGCTCTATAACAAAACTTGTGTTGAATTTTACCAATGACACACTGCTTTTTAATAAATCACACAGCATTAATATGCATTAACAAGCACATGAACTTCAATCACCAAAATTCACCTGCAACCCCTGAGGAATGTCTTCTGGCATTCTGTTATCTTCTGAGGACTGTTCTGGCATACTTCAAGTGGTTGTATTACATGTGTGTGTGTGTGTGTGTGTTGTGTGTGTGTGTGTTGTGTGTGTGTGTGTGTGTGTGTGTGTGTGTTGTGTGTGTGTGTGTGTGTGTGTGTGTGTTGTGTAGAGGGCAAAATAACTTTTTCCCCATCAAAATCAGCAAAGTGATACCTCTTTTGTTTGAATTAACTGTGATAAAAGAACAGTAACCAAAGTCCATTCCTATGGTTTTCCTGTACAATTTCATTCACACACACACACACACACAAAAAAATCCCAAATTAAGAATGAATAACCAACCAATGACACAAAACCTCTTGACTATTCACCCCAACTGTCTACCAATCTTTGGTATTCCAGCAGTTTGATTGAAATATTGCTGACAGCATCTATGAGTATTCGCTTGCTTCACTACTGAATATGGTACGGACTCTTCCTGAGTGATGAACAAAATATATGGTATTTTAAGCAAATTCAAAAAAAAGTATATATACGCAATTGGCACAAATAACACCAATACACATATATACATACCAACATCACACACTAAAAACAAATCTGGCTTTAAATACAACCATTCAGCTATCACAATAGTATATTACAGTATACAATACACATGCGCACACACCCACATACAAAATCAGATCCTGCATACAAACACAAACACACAAACATACACACACACCCTAACAACAGAATATCACCACTTACCTGAAGTTACAATAGCATTGGATGGCACCTCTCCCAAATGACATACTTCAAAGTGATCAATGTTTAGACGTCTACCGTCCTTACACATCAACTCATAGTCATCTGAACGACGATTCCTGGCCCAGATAGCGTGGTTACGCCCATCAGTGTTGTCCCGAACAGTCAGATGTCGTACAAATGCGACATCACCACCCTCTGTGATGAAGAAAACAGAAAGAAACATATGAAAAGATTTTCATCAAATATCATTAAAAATACGGATTTTTTAAATATTTCCTGACAAGCTAATTTGATGAAGATAACAGAACGACACTGGCTACATGGTAGCATTTGGTACATGGTATATATGCCTCTGATAAATTATTGTTATAAAACAAGTTGATCCCTTGACACAGGCTATTGTCAAAAAAAGATCAGTGTCCAAAGTGTTTCTCTCTTTCAAAATTCAAGATTTTTTTATTTGTCCTTTCCAAAACAGCGAGGAAATTTGGCCAGCAGGCTTGTCAATGTCATATCATATTACATATATATGCAGAAACACATACACACACACCCCTGCTCACAAACAGACATGCACACATACAGACGCAAACACATGTGCATGTGCATATGTGCCCGCATATGTATCAGACAGCACAAAATTTCCCATCATCATTCCACATGCTGAACCCTCCATCACCCTCCATACACCCTACCCTGTCCACCTCTGTGTGTGTGCATGTGTGTGTGTGTGTGTGTGTGTGGTGTGTGTGTGTGTGTGTGTGTTGTGTGTGTGTGTGTGTGTTGGTGTGTGTGTGTGTGATGTGTGTGTGTGTTGTGTGTGTGTGTGTTTTTTGGGGGGTGGGGTGTTGTGTGTGTGTGTGTGTGTGTGTGTGTGTGTGTGTGTGTGTGTGTGTGTGTGTGTGTGTGTGTGTGTGTGTGTGTGTGTGTGTGTGTGTGTGTGTGTGTGTGTGTGTGTGTGTGTGTGTGTGTGTGTGTGTGTGTGTGTGTGTGTGTGTGTGTGTGTGGTGTGTGTGTGTGTGTTGTGTGTGTGTGTGTGTGTGTGTGTATGTGTGTGTGTGTGGCTGTGTGAGTGTTACTGGGCAAGAAGATCCTGTTTTCTTACACAAAGTTTCTATCTTGGGTGACATGCCTGTCAGATGTATCATGTTCGCAGCTGCACTTCTCAGTTCGAACGTTGAATTTCATTTTCTTAATGAACGCACATATTTTTTATTTTTTAATTAAAAATTTACAATAGATCAAAAAGCAGTGGCTGTGATTGTACACTGTAACAAAAATGAACAATGCAGCTTTCCCACAGTTAAAAAATCTTTGAATAATTCAGAGCAGACAGCCAGTGTCATTTTGTTACTAACCTGAATACAAATGGCTTCCAAACTGCCTCCTGTGTCATACATACTATTGTCCCTTTAAACATCACTCCTACTTATCAAACACACTTTTTAACAATACATTTCTTTTGTCTGCTTTTTTTGACATGATAGAAAGCACTTAAGTATCACAGTAAATCACTCACTTTCTACAAGACAACGGAAAGAGCCACTGGCACCGTAGTACTGCTCCTCACTGTTGCGCTGGCATTTCCTGTATCCACCAGAGGCACAACCCTCGCACAGATTGATCGGCTGCTGGTTGGGGTTGTACTCTCGATCCAGGGAACCAGGGATACAGCTCCGCACAAACAGCTCACCTGATCCACAACGGACAAAACGACTGAATGTCTGTTTATGACACGTGCCTACATTTGTAAGACTCAAGAAACACACGACGCAAGAATTTCTTTGAGCTGTACATAAATACAAATTGCATACCTCACCGTACATAGGAACAAAAACAAACATATCCGACCAAGACTGAAAATCAAGGTTGTTGCTCTTGTAGGGTTGAAATATATCCCCTTTAATGGTACTGCTTCTAGAATAAGAAGTTAAAATTAAAACAAAACAAAATACAGAAAAGAAAGGCAGCAACTAATTACCGATGTTTGTAAAGATGGTACAGTCATCAGGCAGGAACTGTTCTGTCTCAATGAAGATGTTTAGCGGCACAATCCACCCATCACCACGTCCAATACCAGGCTGGCAGGATCTTTGCCTGTACAGCAATCAACACACCAATGGACCAACATGGCAACGGACCAACAATATCACAAATCGATTCATACCATTTTAACACTTTGACTCCCACACACTATTCACCAACTGCAAAAACTTAACTCTTCCAGTAGAAAGCTGATGGATAGGGTGAGAGAGTCAGAGTTAAGTTTTTGCTTGCTAGCATGGTTGACAATGTAGGATGCTATTGGACAGGGTGTGGGGGGTCAAAGGGTAATGCAATTACAGACAGAATTGAAATGATACAGATTTGTTTGGTTCAGTCATGATATTCATCATAATACAATATCCATGCTCATTCTTAGGGACAGATATTTGTCACTGAGCTTGTTGACAGAGGAAGAGCTGAGTGCAAATAAGACTGAACCAAATTCTGAAAGTCTAATCTGCCTGCCACCATCCCCAAAGCATGATGGAGGATCCTGTCTGGTGTTGTGTTCCATCAATACCCTAATGATCACAGATTTGATGATAATGATAATGATGATTATGATGAATGGAAATACTCCACCATAAAAATGTTTAGATACAACTCCAGCGATTTTATTAACCACCAGTAGAACTGTTGACTGAACTCAGCGATTTTATTATACCACCAGTAGAACTGTTGACTGACTTACAATATTACCACTGGAATGAAATCACTAGTAAACTAATATGTACTAATGAACGCCCGGGGTAAAAGTTACAGGAAAATGATAAAACAATCTTTATTACCCAGATGACACTGTTCTATTGCAGAATATGAAAAATACCTACAAAATCTTGTGAATATAGAAACAGAAAACAGAAATAAAGAACTAGAGCTAAACAGTAACAAGACTGAAGTCATGGTAATCAGTGAAAAAACAAGAAATCCCCTCATGTAAAAACAACAGCAAATGGCATAACATTCAGGCAAGTTGGTAAGTTCAAATATCTGGGAACAGTCATCTCATCAGACAGCAGATGGAAAGTAATTATTCCACAGAACTGGCCAGGCTAAAACAGCATTCAAGAAGATAAAAAGTGTTCTTACCAACAAATGTCTACCAACTGACATCAGTAAGAGAGTTTTTCAATGTTATATAGAATCAATACTGTTATACAGATACAAAGACTGTACAATCAACAAGCAAAGTCAGAGCCAGATTGAGACAGCTGAAATGTGGTTTCTTAAAAGAATGTTAAAGAATGATTTTTTGCCCGAGTGAAAGTAAAGTTCAATTGATCAAACAAAAAAATAAAATAAAAATAAAATGTTAAAGGGTTATGACACAGAAAACAAACATGACAGTCTTGAAAAAAGCAAACACGAAAAGAAGAAGAACATCAATGAAGAAAATTAGGAAAAGACAAGCAACATTTATAGGACATTTTATAAAGCAACAGAAATTTGAGCACCTAGTCATGACATGACAACTATAGGGAAAAACAGCGCCTAGTAGACCTATGGAGAAAACTCTAGAGTCTTGGAAGAGTGGGTGAGGACAACAAGGGTAGGTGATATGCTTGCAACGACCAACGACAAACGACAAATTTGCAGCAAGGCACATCATGATGAGTAATGAACATGCGGACAGAAAATAAGCATTTTTTAAAGTCTCAAATGACTCTAATCTTTCAACATATTTATATTCGTATAATGGAACATTAAATCTGGAGCCACTACTGGCACTGGTATAAGGAAGGGGGGATAGCAGACAGTGGGCAGAGAGCAAAAAAAGGAAAAAGGGAAGAGGTCCATCATCTACATCTTAATATAAGGTCATCAGACTACAAAAATAGTACATCTAATGCTCATAGTTCCTATTCTAGTAATCAGAAAGAAAAGGAAGTCTTTGTACGTATTCCAAAGGTACACTGTATGTGCACTTTTTCCCCCTGAAAGAAAGTGTTTTATTGTTTGTGTTTATCTGATTCGGGGAACTACATCACCACCCTTTTTTTTTTCTTTTAAAAAGCCAGGGGACAAGGGGATTAGAGGACAGTGGAATATAGAAACAACTGGAGCAGGGGGAGAGAGAAAAGAAAAGGGAGGGGGGGGGGGGGCAGGTCACATGTTCTCAAACCACAAACCTTTCATGTTGAACAATGTGGTGGTTTTATCTGTCTTCCTTGCAACTGCGACAACTTTAAATTTCATGCTCATGTCTCCATAATCCTCTGCTGCTATTGGCACCAAACCAAACCGCCTGAAAAAACAAAACTTATTTTAAGAAAGCATTTTTCCTGATATGACCAAACAAAACAAGAGAAAACAAAGACAGTCAGTTTCTTCTTTTGTTTTGCTTTAATTTAACAATACAGGCAGTGAATGCCAAATAACTATGGGTTCCTCTAGCTACTCACAATTAAGACATGATTTGCATTTGTATTTATTTCTTTTTTGTCACAGTGAAATTACCATATGAAATTCAAGCCGCTCTCCACTGGCAGAGCATATCCCCACAATTTAGCACCACCATTCTTTTCTTTTCTTTTTTACATGTGGGTATTTCTGTCTACCTATAGAAGTGGATTTTTCTACAGAATTTTGCTATCGCTTTCGTTGCCTTGGGATCTTAGCATAGCACCAAGTGTATTATACACTACATGACCTTGGTTCATTGTATCACCTGAAAGACTAGCGCCCAGACACCACTTCGGATCTAATGGAGGGGGAGACAATTCCATGTTCAATCCATGAATCAAGCCTGGGTTTCTCATATCCTATGCACAGGTGCTTTACCAACTATGCCACACACTCCACATAAGACACGTTAAGCGGGAATGAGCCATTATCTGCTATATGGCACAGAATAAATAAAATATCAGGCAAATCTCAAATGTGTCCTTGCATGCATACAGATGTATCCTTCCAGAGTGGCAGTGTAAGTTTCCTTACACTAGAGACACATACATATATGTGTACAACAAGCACATGCATGCATGCCATGACACACACGCACATACATACACACACATATTGCACGTGCGCACACACACACACACACACACACACACACACACACACACACACACACACACACACACACACACACACACATGTAATTAGACAGCAATCAACAAGCAACCAAAGATAAACTCATATGATCACATTTAGGATTAAATCCACGAAAAGCCTATCACTCCCATATCTACAATTATTGTCATAAGCCAGCAACAACATCCTTGCAGTGTTGGTTGTTTGCTTGATTTTTTTTCCACTGAAGCAATGTTTTCTCTGATGTGTGTGTACTTTGTCTGACCCACACTAAACATGACTTTCTGTTATTTCACAGTCTGTACACACCTATCTTTGGTGAGTGGTGTGTTTGTTGGCTAACTCTGACATGACTTACAGAATTTTCAACGAGCGAATGCTCTGCATGTATGCACACATGAAGAAAGTTCAGACACTAGCCATTCACCCTTCTGATATTACCTATGCACAATAAAATTCAGGCCTTTCAATTCAAAGTATGATATCCATACAACCTGGCTATCACATCTGTTATCCTTGCAAAATTCAGATCTCTCCTCTGTTGTTGTTGTAGGAAACATTTTGATTCATCTGGTCAAAGTAAGCAGCTGTTTTAATGAAATGTAAAATAGTGAAATGGGACTACAGAGAGTCAAAAGTTTTTCAACAAATCGCCAATACACGGCACACAAATCCGAGATACTTTAGTTGGCTCTGCCCTGCCGGCTATTACTGCCGGCTATTAATAACGCACATCTTTCCCCTTCCCTTCCACTCCCCACATCCTTTTCACCCATCCTGCTGCCCTGTATAGTGCACTCAGCTTCCTTCTTTATCACTAGTGCTTGAGCACAAAGGCGTGCTACACAGATAAGACTGTGGTCGACCCTGTCTGGCTGAAAATAGCACTCGCAGCCGGCCGATGCCGGCTCACAACTAAAGGGTGTCAGAATGGCTGGGAAAATGCAGCCGTGTAATAGTCAATACATCCCCCACATGCCACGCAAATGCTCCAACTTACCGTCCAGCAATGTAGACGTCAGCAGCGTCCAGATTGATGACATCAGCATCACCCTGTTGGATCATTTCCATGCAGGTTGTAGTGTTGCCACCAAACAAGCAGTCCAACTCAGGCTTGAGATCTTTGGCCTTGAAGGCCAACAGCATGGACTCGCACTTCAGCTTCTCTGCCTCTGAGATGACGCACCAGCGCACAGCATCCGACGGACAGTGGTTCATGTTTTCCAGCACCTGATCGAAGTCCTCTCCTGTGGAGGTGATTAAAACATTGAACTGGAAGTTGTGGATAGGATGAGGGAGTGAAGGAGTTATTGAAAGGATTATTAACTTAGCTGCTCAACCCTTTGATTCCTGCACCCTACCCACCAACTGCACAAACTTAACTCTCTGACTCCCTGACCCTATCCACCACCAGTGAGGGAGCCAGAGAGTTAACTCACTTGGGACGGAGAGTTTTTCCCCTTGCTTTTCCCCACAGACGGCCCATTTTGAAGGGTAAGGAAGAAAATCACAAAAAATACAAAACATAAAGGAACAAAATGAAACTTTCAGATCTGGATATTTACATACTGGGTTAGTTCATGACAAAATATTGAAGTTCTTCCTTGAATATTTCTTCTTCATGTGCCATGTTGAAAATACCCCAAATTTTGTGGTCAGGACCACCGTAGTCATACACTTTGATCAGCTCCATGAACACACAGTCAAAGGTGAGAAGGTCTTTGTATGCACAAACTAACATGAATAAAGTAGACTTTGCTCAGGGTAAAAAAAAAAAAAAATTATCAGTGACATTATGTAAATAAATGTTACAAATTATTACACAGGGGAATCTGGAAAAAAGGAGCACACCAGATGCTTCAGTCCTATGCACTGTTTTCCTAATAATCAGCGTAGTTCTGCACCGAGTGTTACAGTTGGAAGCAGGTGATGGTCTTGTTGGGCTAGCATACTTTGTCACAGAGGGCAAACCCACACTTTTCACACCAGTTGGGGGTTTGCCGCAGTTGAACCTCCTGCTGCCAGCACTACAAACATGGCACTTCCTATAGTTCTTCCTGCCGCTGGGGATGGGTGGCAGAGGCAGGAGAAGTGCTCATTCTGCTTGCCACTCAGTTCTCTTATGCATATCTGTTTATAACAACAGAATTTAGAAAGTTTTCTGTCACAAACTGATTGAAGAAATCAATGGGGTCGTGGCACTCAGCTGGGACATGCAGGCCACAAGAGCCAGAGAACGGACGCAAAGTGGGGGAAAAACTAAAATCTTCATGCCAGTCACGCATAAGAAAGTCAATGGAATCTTCATCAGACATGTGACTCACTGTACATAGCCCACTGACTGCTCTCTTCTCATAACGTGTACGCCCACCTCCCTCTCCCACTTCACTGTCGTCTGAAACTGGGTCACTGTCAGTACCTTCTTGCTGGCAGCTTCCATCACTTGAAACACTTTCACCATCATCTTCATCACACTCCTCGATGTCGAATCCTTCAGTCTGAAGCACTTCAATCACTTCAGCAGCAGTAAAACGCCGCCGTCACGATCTACTTTGCTCCAAAACTCGTACTCACCTGCAACGCCATTTTCGACATGAATGCAGATTAGCAAGTCATGTGGGGTGCTGAAGTCAATTGTTTCCCGACAAGTGCATTGCTACGGAATATCACGAAGTAACTTTCCACTTGGCCCTTGACACGTTTGCAGTGATCAGTGTAGCTTCGGTTGGCATGCCACATCATGAGGGAAGCGTCAAAGAACTTTTAATTATTGAAACCGCTATCGCGTTCCGTCATACGAAACCGTGCCTTACATCACGAACGCTATAGCGTTCCGTCGTACGGAGAGAGTTAAGTTTTTTCTTTGCTGGCATGGCTGACAATGCAGGATGCTGGTGGACAGGGTGCAAGAGTCAAATGGTTAATGTATTCCTGCAGAAAATTGGTGAACACAGTGAGGGAATGGAGGTCATCTGTTTAATGCATTCCTGAGGGAAGCTGGTGGATGTGATGAGGGAGTAAATGAATTAAGCATATTACAGAGACAACATGAAACACTGTTTCTATGAAACAGCTTAAAAAAACCTCAATGTGGTGGGAAAACGTTTCAGCTTGACAAGACATGTTAAACACATTCCATAATACTGATAAATCAGTATGATTATACAAGTGCAACACAAATCCATGCATTGTTCTATGGCAAAAGAATGCATTTAGACAAAACCCTTCAATCCTGTAAATCAATTTGCTGTCATTTGTATCCAGATATTCACACACATATTAACTCGTGAAGCAATCTTGCACACATATTTGCACACAGTTAACATGTACATTGACATCACACATGCATGTATGGCAAGCGCGCGTGCGCGCGCGCACGCACGCACACACGCACGCACGCACGCACGCACGCACACACACACACACACACACACACACTCAATTTTCAAAAATGTTCATATAAATATCAATACATTTCCCAAACAGCGGGTGACTGACAATGAAATATGCATTAAATGGATATAATACTGTTTCATTAGACATGTATATACAGTTTATACAATGATCACTTTCTAAATGTAGGATATAAAACATGATTATTAAAATCAACTCTGCAAGTCTAAACACTGACTGTTGTGAAGACACCCAGGTGAACAAGAATATGTCTAGTCAAATTTCATGATGTGCATGAACACGTGATATACTCACCAACCCACTGGAAGTAAGTTTGATCTCCAATATCCTCCAGCATTATGGTCTGATCTGAAAACATCTGGTTCTTCCGCTCAAAAACAAAATCAAATTCGTCTGTGTCATATGTACTGTTGGATACAAATATTTGAAACTTGTCACTGTATTTTCCATTTGGACCAAAGAACTCCACAGCACGTAACAGGAACTTTTTGTAGCCTTCGACAACAGGAGGGTCACGCACAGCAGACGTCATTATCATGTGGGAAGGGAGCTCACCCCAGTTGCATTCCACATAGTCATCCACCGACTTTATGGTGCGATCAGGACACAGCAGACTGTAGTCCTAAAATGAAATTGAAAATAATCATACAGTAATCTGTATCAAAGAAATTGTCACAATACTAAAAGATACAAACCAGAAAACATGAAAGGACAAAAGGAACAGTAACTCTAACTGATGTAATAAGGTAAGTGCAAACTTCTGGCAGGTCTTAACCAACTAGATCAAACATTCGACAGAGAAACACATTTAACTATTTCAGGAAAGCAGTCTTTCTTTTATTCTGTGTGTTTTCATCCTTAGCTTTGTGGCTTCGTCTCTTTTGTATGTTTCACAAAGACCACTTGGTGAAATGTTTCTGCCTGTCTCGTTTTTTTTAAAATAATGCTGTCATTCTCTTTTTAGGGGTTTCTGGACCATACAGTCCTCTGATATCTCAGAGCAAAAATCTAAAGATAATAATAAACTACACACACACACACACACACACACACACACACACACACACACACACACACACACAACACACACACACCCTCCTTTTGTACAAATATAAAACATTTCTTTCTAATTTTATGGGAGATCAAAATAATAGTCAATCTATATGTGACCTCCCAGCACTAAATCAGTCTTCATTAACATTTTGGGTATTTTGAGATATACATATCACTGGAAAGTGTTCATTTTGCTGATTGTTTTGTTACTTGAATAAAGCTCAAACTAAAAAAAAATGTAGACGTTATGTATGCTTAAAGTCATTAAGTTCTATGATGGTCATTTTGAGAAAACGACCTCTTTAACTCTCTCGCTACGAGTGTCGGGGTTTCCCGATCATGTCTCAATGTTTGTCTACGAGGGTCGGAGAAATCTGACTACAGTTTTGAAAATTTACGGGGCTTTCAGTATTTCTGTTAACTGAAACTAATAGCCAGAAATAGATTCTTTAGTCATTCTCAGCCTGGTTTCAGGCCATGAGGTCATTGTACTATGCAGTTGGTGCGTGGACAGTGCAACGTTCACAACCCACTATCTCCGCAGCGAAGCAAGACGATGGAAAAGCAAATGGCTGAACAATACTCAACAACTCAGCGCTGTTCAACACGATCTCAACCTTCAGTGCACATGGAGTGTGTGCACACTGGATTTTATGAAATCTCATTCAATATGTGACTGTAGGAACTGATGTATTGACCTGACTGTGTATTTTGTAAGACATTTTTCACCTGAAAATGTCTCTAATTTTACTTGTACCATTACTCAGCAACCATGAGGGTTAGTCAGTTGAAATTTCAGCATTTTGTACACCAATCTTTTAATATATGACCTGCAAAATTTTTAAAACTCTGTTTTCATTTGTTTGTATGAGAATTTTTCTCATGACCTATACAAATGGTGCGTATCAGGGGAACAGCAAGGGGTATAATCATACGTAGCAAGTGAGTTAAGTTTTTATGTACTCTCCTGCACATTTTCCTTAACCCTCTTGCATTTGTGGTTCTGAAAGCTTAACTGCCCCTAGATTTCGAGGTTTTGTCAAGTTTTAAGGAAAAAAATCACCCCCTGACTTCAAAACTGTGTAACATGGCCGAAAATTGTCGGATCATCAGGAAACTTCACGGGCGCGCTGTACGGATGTTGCAGTTCAGTATCTTTGTTTGGTTGTGTGTCTGACTTCTGTGTGTCATGTGGTTGTCACCAAAATGTCCCCACAATGTGTATATCAATACTAAATCAACATACACCATGCTGTTATGAGTCTACAGCATGCATTTATAACATACAACGTCAAAGTATGGCCTACCAGAAGTGATCTGGAGCACTCCCCGCTGTCCCTTGTAACAGCTATAATCCATTGTCACCAAAGTTGTCCACCACAATAGAATGTATAAATCCGCTTGAAATCAGGTGTTTTTAAATCAGTTTCTTGCTTGTTTTGAAGATATATACACCTCTATTTACACACACAAGCACCAATATACTGCCACTGAATGCAAGCATAAGTCTGTGTCACCACCAGTGTCACACGCTCTTGTCACAATGTCCTCTCACCAAAATTAAACATGCAATAAAAGTCAGTCTATTGGTCCATGGGTTCAGCTGCGGGCTCGGCAACATCATGATAGTCGCGGAAGCAGTCGTTGGTTTGTTTGCAGAGCGGCACCTGGCAGAACGAGAAGAAGGACGTCTCCACCGCATGCCCCTTAGGTGTTGTGCGGCCCACCTTCCTGCACTGGCGACACTGCTTCTTCCCTCTCCCCACGTATCTCTCGAGGGTGTGGTGTTTGATGGTGGCAAGTGCCACTGGTGCCACTGCAGCCTTCATACTCTTTCCTGTTGGCTTTTTTCTGGATGTGAAGCCTGCTCTTAACTGTTCTGCGATGTCGACCCGGAACCACAGGTGGTCGTATGTTTTCTTTGGTGCCGGGTTGTGTCGCGATTTTTTCCAGGTGAGCCATGCCTGAACGATGCAGAGATTGACAAAACTGTGAAAGATGTACCGCCACCACTTCTTGTTTGGATGGCCGACAGGGTAGTAGCTCAGCAGCTGATCAGATTTGTCGACCCCTCCCATGTGACGATTGTAGGCGAGGATGACAGTGGGGGTTGTTTTGCCGTCAACTGTTGTTTTGCCAGGTGTTGTGTTGGTGCTGAGCATATGTATCTGCCTGTTGTCTTTGTATACTGTGGCCATGATGTTGCCTTTTTGTAGTTGGAGCAAGTCTCCTTTTTCTTTCAGTTTTGCGTTTTTGATGTCTTCTGGCAGGCCTTTTCTGTTAGATATAACTGTTGCACAAGCATACGTCTTGTTTTGTGACAGGTGTTTGATGAGTGGCAGAGATGAAAAGTATCTGTCAAAGTACAGGTGGTGTTACCGGTTGTAGAAAGGAGAGGCCATTTTATCAACAACTTCATGTCCAAGAGGCACAGTGGTGTCTTGACGGCTATTTTTCCCAGTGTAGACATCAAAGTTCATGCAGTATCCGGTTTCAGCGTCACAGATTTCCCAAACTTTGATGCCCCACTTGGTCGGTTTTGCACGCATGTATTGTTTGAAGAACAAGCGTCCTTTGAATCCAATCATGGCCTCATCTATGCTGAGCTCACGGCCCGGATTGAAGTTGAACATGAATCTCTCAAGAATGTCATTGAGGAAGGGTCGCACCTTGAATAATGGGTCGTACTCAGGTGAGTCTCGCCCAGGTGTGTTGGAAGTATCCTGCAAGTGAAAATACTGGTTGAGTTTGAAGAAGCGGGTCTTTGACATCACACCACTAATCCAAGGATCATTGAAGCGGTAGTCGGTACTCCAATAACACCAGAGACGTGGTTTGTGATTCACACCCATCATCACAAGCACTGCCACGTAAGCACGCATCTCTGCAGGTGTTGTATCAAACCACAGCCGGTCATATACACCTTTTTTTTCTATCCGTTGTCTGGCATATTTGTTTGTTTCACGAGCAGCCGTTTCGAAAAATGACTGCGGTAAAAACAAGAAAAAATAATCAAGGGGTGTTGCTGCGTCTGGTAGGTTGTGTGTTGGTCCTGTTGGCTGCTGAAAAGGTTCAACAGTGGGTGCGTGTGTCGGCGGTCGCCATGTTTGTTGGAGGTTGGCCAGTGGCACATGGTCTTCTGGGTCACTGTTAATCTCTTCATCCTCCTCAGAATCTTCACCAACATTAACATCAGATTCTGAAGCATCTTGTTCTCTTTCTATGTCATCCACTAGAGCAAGTACTTCATCTATTTCCTCCTGTGTCCAATCTTCCATATCTCTGTCAATAACAGTGCTCGTGGACGCCATGTTGAAACAATGCAACAAGTGAATGAACCGACCAAGGCAAAGTTTTTTAGTTCCCACGGTCCAAAGAAAGCCCCCATTCATACTTAAAAATAGTGCCAGACATTCTACAAAGAGTTCCAAATTCTCCCAACCCAACCTCATTTGCTTACTGATAGTACCACTACTGCAGTGGCTAGTGGAAAACTACTACACGCACGCAGTGTGCCCCGGCCGGCAACAGCTGGAGCAGGCTTAAACCAGCTGTCGGTCTACCGGCCGGCAACAGCCGGAATGGGACTAATAGGGTTAAATTTCTTTATATGGTGGTTTTGACCCGTTTTGTTTTTGTTTTTGTTTTTTCTTATTTAGCTGTCATTATCCAAAAGGTGCACCAAAGAGCTTTCTGTCAGTATACTACATGTGGAGGTTCAGTACAGGTTACAGTTCACAATATGAGACAAAAATAGGTAAGTTTAGTAAGAAATTGCATTCTTTCCGCTACAATAAATACGATTTTCAATTGATTAGTGATATTTCTTTCAAGAAAGAAAATTCTGTGGGGGACAGATTATAGTCCACAGAAATCAATTTTGAGAAAAAGTCAAAACACCCCAGATAGACCCTCAGTCACCTTTTCAGCTCCTAGTGCTGTTCAACTGACTGCGAGTTAAGACTGAATTTGTGGTGGGAGGTCACATATAGAGTTATAAAACTATAAAACTCACTTCTTTATTGTAGGTGGTGCCAGGGTTCATAACAGGATCAGTCATCTGTGCAATGGTGTCATGGCGGAGAAAGGTCAAGTCACCAGCGCCATCTGCCACGCAGCGGAAAGCTCCATCAAAGCCAGCTCGTTTGTCGCTGGTGGTGCAAAACTCTTCGTTCTGTCCCGTGCATAGTTTGCAAACGTCAGTTGGATTATTACCTGTAAATCAACAACAAAACAGAATGGGTCTGATGCAAAAGCACAACTTGTTTGTGTCCATTATATAATTTTCATGTCATTCATAACTACGATTTTGGGGTAGCAGCTGTATGGTTTTCATTTCATTTAAAGATTATTTCACAAATATCGCTTCAAAATGTTTAAACAGAATGTTTTGTTTAACTTGTGCTTACAATATTCCAAATGATACACTAATCATCCTTCTGTATGAAATCCACACAACAGATTTATCATGCTATCCATGGAATTCTTTTCAGCTGAAAGGGTGATGGCTGAGGGAGGAAAGTATTAATGAACAAACAAAAACACACGAAAAAAGGGGAAAAAAAGAAGAAAAAGCAAACCACACTGACAAAAAAAGTTTATACAAAAGTACACAATTGAATAATTAACCCTTTGACTCCCGCAC
The DNA here is from genome assembly GCA_030674185.1 of Monoplex corrugatus. Classification (NCBI taxonomy): domain Eukaryota; kingdom Metazoa; phylum Mollusca; class Gastropoda; order Littorinimorpha; family Ranellidae; genus Monoplex; species Monoplex corrugatus. The sequence goes on from CM060309.1 coordinate 59,656,254, forward strand.
CTCTCCACCAGCATCCTGCATTAGTAACCATACTAGCAAAGCAAAAACATAACCCTTTGATTCCCTCACCCTAACCGCCAGTATCCTGCAGGAAGATGGTGGAAAAGATGAGGGTATCAAAGAGTTAAGTTTTTGCAGTTTATGGATAATGTGTGGGAGTCAAAGGGTTACGCAGGTTTTTTCAAAACTACATAAAAAAAGGAGTTGATGAGTTTGGAGACTGGATAGAGGAGTGTTCTGAGCTTACAGTTTTTGTGCTTTGTATCTGCTTCTATGCTAGCTGAATGGGTAGCGCAAACTGTGTTAGATTTGAGAAGTTCTACAACATGGGAGATAATTCCTATGTGACTCTTAAGAGTTATGTTCTTTGATTAATACATAACAGAAAACAAAGAATGTACATACAATCCATATTTTCAAATCACAATCTCACTTGGGGGAGAATCTCTTGTCAAAATAGCAGAAAATGATACAGTTGCTCACTCAATGGTCTGTTCTCTTACCAAATGGATTGTAAAAGGAAGTCAGCGCTCCTGGTAAACATATCTCCTTGAAAAACGAGCTCACAGCCTTGACAATGGCATTACACTCAACGATGGAGATAAATCCTTCGTTGATGAGTTTGGAGACTGGATAGAGCCACCCTGCACTGGTGCCAATACCTGGTAACAAGATCAGTGTGTACGAAAATAAAATGTAGTCATGGTGTATAGACAGGCATTTCAACAACACATAACCTACACTAAATACAATATGCAAGCTGCACTCATAAGTGTCATTTATTAGTCCTGCACATTTTTTTCATACAAAATGAGTTCTGCTTCATACTGAATGAGAAAGTGGCAATGTACAAGTGTAAAGCTCTGTGCCATATAAAATCTGCAATACTGTTATCTTCTACGAATCTTAATATTTATGGGGGAAAAAAAAAAAAAAAAAAAAAAAGCAAAGTTTCATACCAACTGCAGCTATATATACATACATAAGAATGAATATAAAATACAATCTGCACTCTTACATTTCATGGTCCATTATAAATCTCCCTTTCGTAAGGTAATAAGCATTGCTTTATACTGACTGGAAAACCTGTTTGTTCATCACTCTGTACTCAAATTTCAAGCAAATCAAGAAATATTTCTCAGCAGTCCAGGTTTTTATTTTTATTTTATTCAGTCCATTATTATATTTGAAAGAGGCTCAGTGCTACATAAGTCTCACTGTGACTGGTTTATTTTAAAGGTCATATATTTTCACAAAAAATAAAATAATCCAACAAAAATTACAAGCACTGTGACTGGTTTATTTTTAAAGGTCATATATTTTCACAAAAAATAAAATCATCCAGCAAAAATTACAAGCACATGAAACTCTTAGTTTAAGCACACTTTTATCTGTATGCTGAACAGTTTCAGGTTCCCTAAGTAAACTGAATATTTCATTTTTCAAACTTCAACTGAAATTAAATGAAAACATTTTTTCCCGTTCTTCTTTTAAAATCTACCTGTGTACACTTACTTACATTTTAACAAAAATAATAATACTTGACTTACTGGGAAAGCAGACACTCTTTGAGTTTAAATTGTCCAACCGAACATTGGACCTGCTCTGATCATAGCCACAGAGTAGTATGTAGGCCGTATGTTAGGGGCTGAAATGAAGAAAATTATTAAAATATCAAATCAGACACAAGTCATGCACCAAACATTACTGCAAAAAAAAATATACACTAAATATTCAGCAGACACTACTGCAGTAAACCAGATTAAATTTTTTTTACTACTACAGAAGATAAGATTACACGTTGGTTTTAAGTGTGTTCTCTATCACAAGTCCCATAAATCTTCATAAACTTCAAAATGGGCCTGAAAAGGCATTTTAAGTTTTGTGTCATTACTAAATAAATGGTAAATTTTCCTATCAGGTTTTTCAGTTTTCCTCATGTCTGTTAAGGTACTCTAGTAAATGGAAATTTAACCCCCTCTGGTGAAAGATAAATCAAGTATTTTAATAAAAGGAAAAAAGGGCAAAAGCATTGTTAACAATGAACAAAACATGCAAATACTTCCCTTTCGCGGATATCCGCGAATTCCCGGACATTTGGATTGCCTGGGTAATATATACATACATACATATGTGTATAGATCGAGATGATATAGATAGACATAAGGCAGAAGATAGGTAAACAGACAGATAGACAGACAGACCATAATTATGATAATAAAAATTACAGCTACAGACAGACAGACCAATCTACAGACAGACAGACAGAAAGACAGACAGACAGACTGATAGACAGATATGTGTGCATGTGTTCATGTTTTAACTAATTCTATCATTATTCGCTGTCCTGTATAATACACATATGATATGAAAAACACCAACACTCACTACTGTCATAGTTTTCCACCATTATGGGCATCATATTTGCTGTCGACCGGCAAAATAACCTTGTCCTGAGTCCAATGTCATCAAATCTGCAGAGTCCATCTCAATTGCCTCCATACACTCAAACCTGGACAAACAGCTCACACGATTATGATTTCCACACACTCACACACACACACACACACACACACAAACACACACACACACACACACAACACACAACATGTGCAAACACATACACACATGTATGTACACATACATACATGCACAGAAACATTGAATAAAACTTCTAAAGCTTTACGTGTCTAGGTATTATAAATTTAATTCAGTTTGAAGCAAACTTTTCTGTTCTTTAAGCATTCTGATTTTTCTCAGACGCATGAGTGTATGTGTTTTGTTCACACAGTGAAGTCAGTACGTTGCTGCACAGTCTGCATACTCTTGTTTTCAGTGGGCGTATATACTGGGTAGTTTCATGTTGCCATAACAGCATAAGTCTATGGAAACTTATATGACTTACAGTATCTTTAACATGCATTTCTGACATTCTGTATGCATCGCAAAGGGGGCATAGGCAAGTAATAGGTCTGCACACAGTCTGGATGATCAAAAAAATTTCCAACCCCAGTATGGCAGAAAGGAGCCCAGGCATGATGACGTAAACTAATTAAGGGAATATCATTGATATCTGCAGTTTATTCTATATATAACACTAAAAAGTCAGAACATCAGAGCTAAATTCAACTCCTAGGAAAAAGAAGAGAAGGAAAAAGACAGAGAGGAGGGCAGTAAACTGTAATGGTCAACATAAATAATAAAAAATGTCTTCAATCAATTTGCTTGCTTATATTATAGTTGTAACCGCCTGAGAGTAACTACCTCAATGGTCATTTCTTTATCATACTGTTGCATAATCTTAAGCTGACACAGCGTATTGGTTCTTTTTTCTTTTTCTTTTTTACTGACCATATCTCCAATGCTGTTGTCAAGGTCGACTTTTAACTTTCCTACCATTTTTTTTCTCCTTTTCATTAAAATAGAAGCAAACAATTACATAAGACATATACATAAAAATATGTTGCAATGCATCTCTCTCTCTCTCTCTCTCTTTCAACACAAGCACAAAAACACACACATATACTCACACACATGCATAAAATTAGAAGTGATAAATACACACATATAAGATCATGATGGAATCATTCAAAAAATTATGAATGACACCTGATCAAAAGCGTGCATACACACAAAATCGTAGTGTAAAAAACAAAATGGTCTTACACATCATTTTTCAAAATGCATTCAAAATGGTCTGGCAAATCGTTCATGCCCGTCATATTTTTATTTCTTAATTTCAGGTCCCGCATTTCAATCCTCATCTTGTTGCACTTCACATTCTCTGCTCGGTTGGTGACACACCATCTTGTTGCTGGAAAAAAACAACAGAAAAGTAAACGATTATTTTTACGACTGACACTCTTCTATTATCATTATTTCATCTTTATTTATTTTTTTGTTTGCTTGTTTGTTTTAATTATGACTGAATATTAGATCATACCCATCCTCTACATAATCATGATAATGACATCAAAAGCAGACATGCGGAAAGAAGCAGATGATTTTTAGCTCCACACGCATAAATTTTATGTTTTAGTTTAACAACTCTTTTATTCCAAAAGCCATAACTTCAACCATGATAAGATCTAATATGTACTAATAATACAGTGGACATAAATCTGCTCAGCTTGACTGGTCTTGGGGCACTATATTTTGTAGACTGTTTCATCTGTAGAGTCATTTTTATTTAAATCATGTTTTATGATAGATTTGTGATCCTGTTTTAAGTTCGCATTTGAGAATGATGATCATGCAGTGCAAGTCCAAACACAGAAAATGATCATGCTGACTCATATATGTTTTATGCATAACACGCACTGTTCTGATGCACTGACCTATGGACTGATAGTGATACAATGTAGGCAACATGTTCACCATATACTGTAGGCACATGCACATGTTGCTGCACACTCCGTGCAGTCTGCATTCCTTCAATTTCAGTGGGAAGAAGAGATTCTCAGACTGAATTTGAAACTGAAAGTCTGTGTTTTGCCAGATTGTAACTACTGTAAAATTGCAAGATGAAAAAATGTGCAAGAATTTCTTGGAAATTGAAAAAAAAAACCACATGTAAATGGACAAAGAGACCAAAAAAAAGACAAGAACAAAAAGACAAAAAACAATGTTCAATAGAAACAAACAGAAACAAAAAAAGTAATAGTAATAAAACTAATATACTAATAAAAGACACAAATTATCTTTAGCACAGATTATTCTAAAGCCTGAGACAAAGTTTCACAATAAACCAGTCATTACAATGACAAGATTTGTGGCAGAATGACTGGGAGGTCGGAGGTTCAAATCTCAATGCCAGGCATCAGTTCTCATATTTCTGGTCTCCATTGGCTTTAAACCCGAGTTGAGTGTGCCATGGGTTCAGTGAGTAAAATGGGACCTCACAGTCAAATCTCATCCATTTCTGATTTCATGAATGTGTCACAGTATGTGTAAACTTATTACAATATTTATATAGCGCAAAATCTTGATAAAATCAAATCTAAGCGCTGAAACAGACACACACGCACACGCACACACACACACGCACGCATGGCTATAAATGGGGAGAAAGAAGAAAAGCAATGGAAAATTATAGAGAGCATATAATATTACAATGTGATTCCCCTCCGAGTGGAGACAGGCTGCAGAGGGGGTTGAGTGAGGTCAGGATTTTATGCAGAGGAGAAAAGGTGAGTTTTGAGAGCGGACTTGAAGGAGACAAAAGTAGGTTGCTGACAGACTGAGAGAGGAAGTTTGTTCCAGGAGAGTGGACCAGAAACTGAGAAGGCTCATGGACCATAGGTATTGAGCTTAGTGCATCATGCATGGAAAGCAAAAAGTCAGAGGATCGGAGGCAGAGCGGAGGTACATGAGGGAACATAGATCTCAAGTAGGCTTGACAGGTAATCAGGGGCTGCATTATTGAGGCTTTTGTAGCACATGGTGTCTAGTTTGTACTGTATGCGCTTTGATACAGGGAGCCAGTGAAGTTGTGCCAGGAGAGGAGATATGTGGTCAGCTTTTTTCTTTTTGAGCACAAGGCGTGCAGCATTGTTTTGAATGCACTGTAGGATGTGAATGGTGGAGGCAGGAAGACCAGACAGGAGTGAATTGCAATAGTCAATGCAAGACATTATGAAGGAGAGAACGAGTTTCGCAGTTGTTTCGACAGAGAGATACTTCCTGATCAGGCTTATAGTTATACGATGGAGGTGATAGTAGCAAGATCTGGCAGTTTGAGAAACAAAGTTGTTCATGGAGAGGCTTTTGTCTTGTCGCCGTTCAGCTGAAGTTTATTGTATGTCATCCAGTTCTTAATGTCCGAGTAACACTCAGTGGTGCGAGTCAACAGGCGCTGTATATTGTCAGGTGAGTCACTGTCTTGAAGTTGGGTGTCATCAGCATAGAAGTGGTGTTTTATAGAGTGGAAGTTGATGATGGTGGACAGGGGGGAGGTGTAAAGAGTAAAAAGAACAGGGCCAAGGACAGATCCTTGTGGAACACCACAGGTCAGGTATGCATGTTGAGAACAGTTTGTTTTCTGTTTGATAGATATGAAGTGAACCAGGAGAGAGCAGTGTCAGAGATGCCAAAAGTATGATGGAGTCTAGAAAGGAGAATACCATGATCAATGGTATCAAAGGTTGCAGACAGATCAAGGAGTGTGAGGAGAGAGACTTTATCAGTATCAGTTGCAAGGAGGAGATTGTTGAGAATGTGTAGTAGGGCAGTTTCAGTGCTATGGCACTGGCGATAGGCTGACTGGAAAGGATTGAGAAGATTGTTGGCAGACAGGTGTAGAGTTCAGCTGGTTGAGGACAACTTTTTCAAGGAGTTTTGACAAGAAAGAGAGATTAGAGATAGGCCGGTAATTTTTCAGTTCGCTTGGGTCTAAGTTGTATTTCTTGAGGAGAGGATGAACAATAGCAGACTTGAAAGAATCTGGGACAGTTCCAGTTTGAAGAGAAGTATTGATGATGTCAGTGATGAATGGGAGGAGAATAGGGAGACAGTCGGAAAAGAGAGAACCTGGAAGAGGATCCAGTTCGAAGGTTTTGAACGACATGGATCTGATTGTGTTGAGATTTTTTCTTGTGAGACTGGGTAAAAGTAGTAAGAGGTGTGCCAGAGAAGGAAGGGTCAGGTGGGCATGGTTGGCAGGGTGTCCTGTCAAGCCTGTCATGAAGAGTTTGTATTTTGGTGGTGAAATACTTGGAGAATACAGATGGGAGTTCTTCATTTGTGTGTTTTGTTGGGAGAGGTAAATCTTTTCGTGTGCCAAGGAGATGATTCATGGTTGTAAGGAGCTTTGAAGAAGAGGCATTCAGGATTTTGGTTTGGAAAAAGCTTGTTTTTGCAGATGCAATGAGGGTGGATACTTTTGTTTTAGACAGAGGCTTGGAAAAGTTGCCTATGTACAGTGAGTTTGGATTTGCGCCAGCGGCGCTCTGCTCTGCGGCGGGCACGTTTTGCACAGGCAATCTCATGAGTGAGCCAGGGGGTAGGGGGGCAGTCAGGTAAAAGATGGGTTGTGGCTGGAGCACGAGTGTCCAGAAGATGGTGGAGAGTAGTATAGAATTCATCGGCAAGGTTATGTGACTTTTCAGAAAGTAGACGGGAGGCATCAGATGAAAAAGTGGAGAGGTCGATAGATCTGAGATTGCGTCGAGTCACTGTGCGCGTGGTATGGAAAAGGAGGAGAAATGTCAAGAGAACAGAGAATTGCAGAGTGGTCAGATGGAAGGGCTGAAGTTAGACGGGTAGAAAGAACTAAGCAGTTGTCAGTAGCTGAATTGTGATGATCACGAGAAATTATCCAGTCAAGAGTGTGACCTTTGAGATGGGTTGGTTCAGAAATGTGTCGAGTCATATTGTGATTGGACAATGAGTTGATGATATGTCTTGTGTCATAGCGGTGAGTGTTGTCATAGTGGACATTGATGTCACCTAGAATGATGAGATTTCCATGTAAGAGGCAGTAGTAGTCAAGTGGTTGGTCAAACTTTAGTCAAAGTCAGAGAGAAACATGGATGTGGTAAGCTTGTTGGCAGAGCTAGGTGGAGGTCGGTAGACACAGGAGAAGGTGATGGGGTGAGGGGTGGATTGGAAGGATACTTCAACGTGCTCGAAAGAAGGATGGGAGAAAGGCAGAGACTGCGAGAAAGATAGGCGGGAATGGAGTGAGTCGTTGTAGAGGATGGCGATACCGCCACCTCGGGATGAGCGATGGAAAGAAGCAAACTTGTTCTCACATTTCCTGACAAAGTTGTCTATATACTTCTCTGGCGTGATTGACACCTGAATGTATATACATATATATATTTCCAGTTTCAGTTTCTCAAGATGACATCTCCACGCTCACAATGAATTCCATATATATCATTATATGCACTAAGGTTACACTAACTAAGTTACAGGTGCCATGTGATGGTGATCACGGCACAAGTCTTCAGCCTGCACAAAAATGATAAACCCATAAACTGGCCAGGTCCCACAGTCCTAATACTCCTATCTAGCCTGTTTTTTCTAGTCTACATTTTTTGTGTATCAGTCTATTATTGGAACAATCTTGGTTACAATACATCATAACATGAATAAGTACATCCTTGTCACGCAGTCTCAATCCACGATGAAACTTAGCAGCATCACAACAACCATTCTTATTTTCATGAGTAAGCACAGTATTGTGAAAAATTATCTAAGGCCCTGTAGCCCTTCCTGTCTTGCTCTCATGGTCATCAAAATAGCTAAAGCTTTCAAGGCGTGTTTGAAAACAAAAAATGTAAAGCATGGGAACAGAGGCACAGACACAGTGCAGAAGATGGTTCAGCAACAAAATTGTAATAATTAAATAACATTATTCATATTGAAAAAGCCTGTGGCATCCCCATGTAGACAATAAATATGAATCAAAAAACAGACACCACTATTAACGTTATCTGAAACTATGAAACCGTGAAATAACCTGAATGAAGTCAAAATAATATTGACTGTGCCATAAGATTAATATGAATTTATCCCCAGTGGCAAGTGTGATTATACTGGATGAACAACAATAACAATAACAATTACAATATTTATATAGCGCAAATCTTGATAAAATCAAATCTAAGCGCTGAAGCAGACACACACGCAAGCACGCACGCACGCACGCACACACACGCAGGCACACACACACACACACTCACACACACGCATGGCTATAAATGGGGAGAAAGAATAAAAGCAATAAAAGCAAGAATAAAAGCAATGGAAAATTATAGAGCATAGCATATACAATTATATATTATAACTATGTGATTCCCTCCGAGCGGAGACAGGCTGCAGAGGAGGGGGGGGGGGTTGAGTGAGGTTAGGATTTTATGCGGAGGAGAAAAGGTGAGTTTTGAGAGCGGACTTGAAGGAGACAAAAGTAGGTTGCTGACGGACTGAGAGAGGAAGTTTGTTCCAGGAGAGTGGACCAGAAACAGAGAAGGCTCGTGGACCATAGGTATTGAGCTTAGTGCGTGGAAAGCGAAAAGTCAGAGGATCGGAGGCAGAGCGGAGGGTATGTGAGGCAACATAGATCTCAAGTAGGCTTGACAGGTAATCGGGGGCTGCGTTATTGAGGCTTTTGTAGCACATGGTGTCTAGTTTGTACTGTATGCGCTTTGATACAGGGAGCCAGTGAAGTTGTGCCAGGAGAGGAGATATGTGGTCAGCTTTTTTCTTTTTGAGTACAAGGCGTACAGCATTGTTTTGAATGCGCTGTAGGATGTGAATGGTGGAGGCAGGAAGACCAGACAGGAGTGAACTGCAATAGTCAATGCGAGACATTATGAAGGAGAGAACGAATTTTGCAGTTGTTTCGACAGAGAGATACTTTCTGATCAGGCTTATACGATGGAGATGATAGTAGCAAGATCTGGCAGTTTGAGAAATAAAGTTGTTCATGGACAGGGTAGAGTCAATGCAGACACCAAGGTTTTTAGCTGAATCAGAAATTGGGACTGATGTGTTACATAATGGGAGAGAAAGAGGAGGCAGCTGAGAAAGTTTCCGACGGGTGCCAATGAGGATAGCTTCTGTCTTGTCGTCATTAAGCTGAAGTTTGTTGAACGTCATCCAGTTGTTAATGTCCGAGTAACACTCAGTGGTGCGAGTCAACAGGCGCTGTATATTATCAGGTGAGTCACTGTCTTGAAGTTGGGTGTCATCAGCATAGAAGTGGTGTTTTATAGAGTGGGAGTTGATGATGGTGGACAGGGGGGAGGTATAAAGAGTGAAAAGAACAGGGCCAAGGACAGATCCTTGTGGAACACCACAGGTCAGGTATGCAGGTTGAGAGTAAGTGCCATTGATGAGAACAGTTTGTTTTCTGTTTGATAGGTATGAAGTGAACCAAGACAGAGCAATGTCAGAGATGCCAAAAGTATGATGAAGTCTAGAAAGGAGAATACCATGATCAATGGTATCAAAGGCTGCAGACAGATCAAGGAGTGTGAGGAGAGAGACTTTACCAATATCAGTTGCAAGGAGGAGATTGTTGAGAATGTGTAGTAGGGCAGTTTCAGTGCTATGGCACTGGCGATAGGCTGACTGGAAAGGATTGAGGAGATTGTTGGCAGACAGGTGAGAGTTCAGCTGGTTGAGGACGACTTTTTCAAGGAGTTTTGACAAGAAAGAGAGATTAGAGATAGGCCGGTAATTTTTCAGTTCATTTGGGTCTAAATTGTGTTTCTTGAGGAGAGGGTGAACAATAGCAGACTTGAAAGAATCTGGGACAGTTCCAGTTTGAAGAGAAGTGTTGATGATGTCAGTGATGAATGGGAGGAGAGTAGGGAGACAGTCGGCGTAGAGAGAACCTGGAAGAGGATCCAGTTCGCAGATTTTGAACGACATGGATCTGATTGTGTTGAGAATTTCTTCTTGTGAGACTGGGGTAAAAGTAGTAAGAGGTGTGCCAGAGAAGGAAGGGTCAGGTGGGCATGGTTGACAGGGTGTCCTGTCAAGCCTGTCACGAAGAGTTTGTATTTTGGTGGTGAAATAGTTGGAGAATACAGATGGGAGTTCTTCGTTTGTATGTTTTGTTGGGAGAGGTAAATCTTTTCGTGTGCCAAGGAGATGATTCATGGTTGTAAAGAGTTCTTTTGAAGAAGAGGCATTCAGGATTTTGGTTTGGAAATAGCTTGTTTTTGCTGATGTAATGAGGGTGGATACTTTTGTTTTACTTTTAGAGGCTTGGAAAAGTTGCCTGTGTACAGTGAGTTTGGATTTGCGCCAGCGGCGCTCTGCTCTGCGGCGGGCACGTTTTGCACAGGCGATCTCATGAGTGAGCCAGGGGGTAGGGGGGCGGTCAGGTAAAAGACGGGTTGTGGCTGGAGCATTGAGTGTCCAGAAGATGGTGGAGAGTAGTATAGAATTCATCGGCAAGGTTATGTGACTTTTCAGAAAGGAGTCGGGAGGCATCAGATGAAAATGTATACATTTAAGTGTATGTGTGTGTGTGTGACTGTGAGTGAGATGTGCGTGCGCGCGCGCACGTGTGTGTGTGTGTGTGTGTGTGTGTGTGTGTGTGTGTGTGTGTGTGTGTGTGTGTGTGTGTGTGTGCGCGCGCGCGGGGGCGCACGCGCATATGTGTCATTATGTATCAATTTACACCCACATGCACTTACAGTTACGCACACCACTGCACACACTCATTACATACAACCTACACACATTGGCCTAAATGTATGCGCACACAAACACATTGATAGGGGCTGGGTGATCAGCATAGATCTACAAATCAAACTCTCTCTCTCTCTGGATCTGGACAGTTACGTCGCCTGGCCTATTCTAGTATCCAGCATATATAGGCCCTCTCTCTCTCTCTCTCTCTCTCTCTCACACACACACACACACACACACACACACACACACACACACACACACACACACACGCACACACACACGCACACACACACACAGAAAGTAACAGTTACTAGCAATGACACGTACTGATCAGCACGCAGGCCAGAGAGTTGCGAGTATTCAGTATACAAGTTACAACTGTCAACTCACAACAAGAGCACATAGACATACCATATGCATGCAATTGCAAGTCGCCAGCTGATTTCCTGTCCAGACAATATTTCGCGTTTTCTTGTTTTTCCTGGTGTACTTATCTCCCTGAATGTTTCGCATTCGGTACAGTTTATATAGATCTTTATAAAGACCTAATTTACCTGAAAAACAAACCGAGGTAAAGAATACGGAAGTGGTAACGCTACGAACTATGACATTCCTAACCAGTTCAAAACTTCTTTAAAATTATGCTATCAAGGGACTGATAATCAGACAAATTACAAACTGTATTACTCACGTCGATTTTCTACCACTGGAAACAAAGCAGCACAAAACAGCAGAATGATCTTGAACTCCATGACTTTCTTAATCTTCAAACTCGTATTCATGTTGACGCTATCGCTTCCGCCATGCTCTACGGCGCCCACCTGTACTGATACGTCCTCGGTATAAAATAGTTCTACTGAAGAGTGGTACTATAAACATGAAATTCTGTATGACAGTTTTTAACAACATATGCTTCGTGTTTAATACTTGTCTGCATAAAATTACTCATTAAAAATATTGTTATTAGACTGTTTGAATATCATTTTAACATTTCCCACCTGAAAATGCGTATGAATTTTGCATTTTAGCGGTGAAGCATCCCGAAATGTTTGCACACCAATTCTACCCAGAGCATTTTTGTCCACCCCAAAAATTCACCCCAGGTTGTGTGTGTGTGTGTGGGGGGGGGGGGGTATGTGTGTGTATGTGTGTGTGTGTGTGTGTGTGTGTGTGTGTGTGTGTGTGTGTGTGTGTGTGTGTGTGTGTTTACACATTCTGGGAGCAATATCTTACTTTGTTTCTTCGTTTTTATGTATGTATTTTATTTACATGTTTATTCTTTTACAGGTATCCTACATTTTCGTATGGAAATTGGCCTATGCACTAAAATCAATGCTGTTGGGGAAATGAAAACAGGTAGAAAGAAACTCTAGGGAGAGCTAGACAACAGAAGGTCTTCAAAGAAAACAGAAATTATAAGAAACCAAAAATTACGACTGGCCCATACAGCAGACATATAAATTTTGTTATTTCTGAATTAGAATCAGTTCTTGGACGGGCAATGGCAATCAATCTTTTCACATTCCAATAAATGCCATTTTAAATGCATGCACATTGTTCAAGTTGTTTGAAAAAAAATGAGGGGAAAAGTGTGAAATATAATTATACGTAAAAGAAATGTAGGCTACCGTACTCATTTTATTCATATTAGTGTTCATATTCGTATCTCTATTCATTTCTTTGTCACAGTGGATTTACCATATGAAACTCAGGCTGCTGTTCCTCTTTGAGAGCACATCGTTGCGACTGATTTAGTGTTGTTGCTGTTGTTGTTGTTGTTGTTGTTGTTGTTGACCAAGACTTTAGTGGCCCTCAAGGGGACGGACCTGGGAAATCAACCCATCTCTCCAATGTTTCATACCAGGGCAGCCAAGCAAAAGCCCTGCTTTTCACGATTTTCAACTATCGTGGGATCTTTAGCGTGGGCAGGCCAGAAGGCACACAGGTCCGACTCGTTTTTCGTCCCCTTCCGAAGAACTGAATGTTCAGTTCGATTTTTCAGTCAAACTAAGGAGAAAAGTCGAGGCTTCAGTGGGGAACGAACTTTGGAACCTTGAGTTTAGTTATTGATAGGCGAACATCTGAATCATTCTGCCACTCTTCTCCTTTATGATGACACAACAATGATAATGATAATGATACTTTATTTTCCAACCACAGAAGTTCATTGCTAAGGTTATTTTTTTCAGACTTGCCATTGCACGCATGCTGAGTGTTTCATGTTTCTGTGAAACTTAACATGATTTATAAGATCTTTACATGGTTGATATATATGTGATATGTCAACACGGCAAAACACACACCACTTTCAACCTTTTCATCTTCAACTTTCCTCTCCCATTCCTGTAAATGAATGAAGCTAAGCTGATAATGTGTCATGTTTCGGTCTTTAAAACACGTCTGCATGTTGTTTTCATATCAGGTTGTTTGACCCATATTGTGTACCCATTATAATTATGTTGGTATGCACACATAAATTAGCATGCAAACTCAGTCCTCAAATGTTTCTATCAGACTATCACTCCAAGTCAGAACAAAACTGAGGCTACTGAAATGTGGTTTCTAAGAAGGATGTTCAGAGATCCAATGGATAGCAAGTGAAAACAAATGACAGTCTTGAAGGAGGCAGACTCAAGAAGCTCATTAATAAAGATTAGCTAAAGACAAGCAACATCTCTAGGACACTTTATGAGGAAAAGGAAAGAGAACACCAGGTACACCCAGGGAGAAAATATTGGACATACTTGCGCGGTGGCTGAAGACAGAGAGGGTGGGAGATGTACTTGAAGTGACAGGGGATAGATTCGTGTGGAGGGCCATGATCGCCAATGACATGCGGCAGGGCACATGATGGTGATGATGGCTCAAGGCTTATTGGAAGGATGAGAAAAATCCCAGTCATACCTTGACCCAAACTCCAGACTACTGGTTTATTTTATTTTTCATCTGAATGGGTGTCTTATGTACTATGCCACTCAAAAAGCCTTTTGTCAAGTTGTTGCATATACCAGTCGCTGTGATGGTTAATGCAACAAGCTACCGAGGGTTCGAAATCCCATCAGTCCCTTCAAAATCAGTGTGGGATGTTTAGCTCTAACTGGCTCCTACCCAGAGTAGGGCATGCTATGGGCTCATTTGGAAGACTGGGACCACACAGTCGAGTCTCATCCACTTCACGGATGCATCATTGAGGGTGTTGCTCAAAATTTTTTCTTCTGACCAGCACCACAGGTGCCTGTATCTTTCGGGCCTGGTTGACGCCAGGATCATGATAGCGTAGAGTGCAGCCCTGTCACGCAGTCTCGATCCTAGTTGGAACTCCATAGTGTCATGATTATCATCCTCATCGACATTATAATCACTGCATTGTTTATATATATATATATATAAAAAAAAACAGTACCAGTTTCTATTGCCATTAAGATGGTACATGGGTTTGTTAGCTTTGATGGATGTCTTTATTTTTTTTACCCTATCAACGGGGAATTTTCTGCAAAATGTAGACAACGTTGAGATTTATGTTACCATTGGTTCATTCATGTACATAATGCACATGAGACCTCTTCTTCTTTTCATTTTTAACAAAAGGCTAGCAACCAGGTTATTCATCCACCTCTGATATGAGCCAAGAATGCTAAAAAAAATCACCAAAAATGGATACTGTACTCATATATAGTACTGTGTTTGTAAAGTCAGGTAGCCTATTCTGGCGGTAGTTATCAGATATACTCAGCCAGCATGGTACTTTCAGCCCATCTAGGCTTAAGGTTGACACAAAAGTTTATCTTCTGCTTTCATTCACCATCTATATGGTCTGGCAATCAACGTCCATTTTTTTTCAGTAATAATTATAGTTAATGTTTCATTGCCCTTGGCTCAAATTTACTATAAAAACTGATGATCCACACTCCGGCTCCAGTTTCTTCTGTTTGTTTGGTGTGTGTGTTTGTGTGTATCAGTGATTCAACCCCAATAACTAAACACACACACACACACACACACACACACACACACACACACACACACACACACACACACTTAACCATTTATTGCCAGGTTAACATAAAAGTTGCACTGACAAAACACACACATGTGCGCATGTGCACACACACACACACACACACACACTTTGGTGAAAGCACTGTGTGAATAGACATTAAATTCAAAACCACTACCACACACACACACACACACACACACACACACACACACACACACACACACACACACACTTTGGTGAAAGCTGGAGTCCGACTTTTTTAGGCTTATATAATTTTATTTCAAATGTGTGAGATGATATTTCATATTAAGCGTGCAACAGCTTCCACAACCACCACAGTGCATTCATCACTACATGTTGATTCTTTTCCTCAAAAACCTGTGACACCGTCCAATTCTCTACAATAGATAAAACGAAAAACCTGTGACACTGTCCAATTCTCTACAATAGATAAAACGAAAAGACTATTTGTAACACCGAGGTTGTATGGGATTGAGGTGGTATTGTGTGTTTCCTCTCTTTGTCCCAATCATGTGCCTTAACAGTCGATAAATACCTACCTACATGCTTTTTTACAACTGCACGAAAGAAAAATGGTTGTGATATGCATACCTGGGATTTGTTTCTCAGAATTTTTGACATATTGTACTGTAAAAATATATTTATTGTCTTCATAGCCGTTTCTTTAATTGCTTCATTTTTTACCTCCTGACAGGGGTCCCACTTTTCCTGCCCACATAGTTACCGGTCCTCATCTTGCCAGTACCAGTCTGCACAGTTTACACTGCTGACAGCTGCCCTCTTCATCGAGAGGCACATATGGTTAATTAGCTGTCAGTGTGTGAATCCTGCCATATTATTGTTGGGACATGCTTTTTAAACAAGAAACGCCAGCAAATCACACAGCTCATATCAGATGATTCAATACAGTTTTCATGATGTAACTGAAATGCTACAAAATGAACATTTCTTTTATCAGAAAACCACAAATAAGGAGGGGTGGAGTTTGTAGTATAGGATTGTATAGATAAGATGATATAGATGTGAATATCGAAAAAAAAAAGGGTGGGTGGGTAAAAGACTGCTTTTGTGTGTGTGTGTGTGTGTGTGGTGTATGTGTGTGTGTGTGTGTGTGTGTGTGTGTGTGTGTGTGTGTGTGTGTGTGTGTGTGTGTGTGTGTGTGTGTAAGCATACTGGTTTGTGCGTGTGTGTTTGTGACAATTCTTAGGTTCCTTTTTGTTGTTGTTGTTGTTGTTTTCTTAAACAAAAAAGCAAACCGAATCCCTGTTAAAAATAGACCCAACTCCTAGTTAAGTATGCAAATCACAGACATTTTTCTCTCTTACAGCTGTAAGCGAAAAAGTACAGATAACTAAAGATAAGGCAAAAACAATGGGCACAAAAATGGGAAACAGAGACCTTAACTTTCATTCAAGCCAGTATTATGAGGGCAGTGCCCATCTCCTCTCCCTTGCTGCTTTACCTTCCCTGACAATGACCAGCATTACACATCCATTCACTGCTGCATGGAAACAAAGTGCTATTTCTCCAATCCATCCACGTCTATACCATCCCTTTATTTTGCTAGCAATAGTAATGTTATAACTTATTTGAATGTTACACATTTAACAATTAGCAACTGGTTTGACAGGCAGGAATTAGCATTTGGTTTGAGAGAGAGAGAGAGAGAGAGAGAGAGAGAGAGAGAGAGAGAGAGAAGAGAGAGCAGAGAACAGAGACAGAGACTGAGACAGAGACAGAGTAAAAGAAAGGGAGAGATTGAAAGAGGATAGAACAAGCAAGAGGAATGGGAAAGTTGCTGTTGAAACTGGTATTCAGTAACAATGTTCATTTCCACAAAATGTGCTTTGAACACGATTTGTGTTATAAGAAATTAGAAGAAAAAAAAAGCAAAAGGTTTCTGTTTAAAAGTAATGTACATAAAGAATACATCATCTGCAGATACTTCACCACATGAAGGGAACACCACACAGACACAGACACAGTCAGTCAGACACACACAGATACACACTAAAGTGCAACAACTCCATAGCCAAAATTTGACACAAACATTTACTTTTTGTAATGATTCATACCCATCATGTTTGCACACTGAGTCTTTGATTAGGGAGTGAATACAGGTAAAAATACCGCTGTACAAAATCTTTACCATGTCACTGTCTGCTCACAATTATACTTTGTCACTGTGTTGGCCTCAGAAAATTAAGTCATGGTGATGGCACATACGTGTCATGTTGTACGGTTTACCCATAATTCCTGGTTTTTTTCATTGCTCTACAGGTACTACAGTGTACAAACAAAACACTTGTGAAATCAAAACAATGCATCAAAAATATGTTACAAAGTTTCCTTACAGCAGTCGCAAGCTAGTGTCATGAATTCACAGATGGTGTAGTACTTGAATATTATCCAATTCTTACTCTGTCCAAAAGGAGAGATCTTTAATCTTTAATGAATATATAAGGAAAATCAGTAAACTGTGTTTTCAAGAAAAGAAAAAGAAAAGCAAAAAAAAAAAAAAAAAAAACAAAAAACAATGACTAAAAAACCCAACTGATTCTCTCTTTATTACAGTTTTTAGTCTGATACTATGGTTAAAACATATATATTATGGTATGACTCAAATAGTGGTTGATATGCATGTGGTTATAACATTTGAACAAAAGAACAATGAAGCAGTATGTAATAAGCCAACTGTAAAGAATAAAATGCATTATGCACTATACAGCTCACATACAACTATACTTGCACAGGAAAACAGAACCACACCATTTCATGTAACAATATTTACATCATAAATGCTTTGTAAATATTCATGAAAGTATAGAGAGGAATACCAATAAAATGCATACAAAATGGAAGCTTTAGCATAGGCAGCAGCATAAAAAATATCTTCCCATAACCACACAAGCATTGAATTTTTCAATGAAAGACAGTGTATCATTTGTACAGAAGATCAGAGACATGTACAGCATGACAAGCAGCTGCACAATGTCGCGGTAATCATGGTCTCAACTGATCAGCTGAACTGTGGACGCCCAATACGTTTCAGTGCTACACAAATCAGTGGCATGTATGGCCTACTGTCCCTAGCACTCTGCAGAGCTCTGAGCAATGGGCCACAAGCTTAACATCAAGAGACATCCAGAGACAAAAGAATAGCATGTCCCAGATTGACGTGCCTATCTTTCTATGCATGTCTCTAACCTGACACACTAGAATCAACATGTTCTTGAGTACTCACACCAAACAGTATGGCAACAATATCAAATACTCATTAATAAGAGAACAACGCTCAAGATGAAAATTGTTTTCCAAACAATATTCATAAAAAAATACAGCTCTGCATTCAGTCAAACAAACAAGAAACGATGCAAGATGTATATTTCCCACTTTCTCTCACTTTGTATCAAGAAATATAAAGCAGTAACTAAACACATATTTCATGTGCCATCAACATAAGAGAACGGAAAAAAGACAAACAATAACTGAATAAGAACCCATGAAATTAGACAACAAAAGATGAGTTTAACACAAAGAAGATAATGCTTATAACAGATTAACAAGTCTTTTGTTCTGTACAAGAAGAACAATAAATGAAATCCACTTGTACCCAAATATCTTGACATGGGGAACATAATCTACTATAGTTCTTTTGATCATAGGTAAAGTACTATATCCAAAATATCGTTTCTATACTACTGATAATGTAGTGACCACAAAACTGTAATCATGACAACATAAAACAAGATGGTCAAGCCACTCTAACAATCTCTCCTGAAATAAAATTTGATGTGCATCGAGAACAATGGTAGACTTTTGTCACATCAATGAAAAAATCTTAAATATTGTCAGACATCTCTGAGAAAGTTCCGCTCATACAACTTCCTCAAAAGTGCTGGTCTTAGGCTTTTTATCTATGTGACCTTGAATAATGTCTTCAAAACATATGCATTTGTGATTTGTCAAGTGTCCACAAGTTTGACAAAAAATTTGGTAAAGATCCACCAAAAACCAGCTGAAAAAATCTTGCTAACACGTTTTGAACACACACACACACACACACACACACACACACACACACACACACACACACAACACACACACATGTATATCCCTCAAGGTAATATAAAACAATTTCCCTTTTTTTGTTAAAAAAAAAAAGGAGATTAAAAATGACGGATTTTGGCATATTAACAATTTCTCTCTTGTTCTGATGAAGACACAAAAGTATTATGATGGGCTCCATCAACAGTGAAATCCAAGGGACACAGATATTATTTGACATAGCAGTAGTTCATAAATGCTACAAGCAAGAAACATGAGTGACCTTACATGGTGCTGTTTGTTCCCTTGCTGGTAAAGTTCGGAAGTTATTCACAACGTTCCCTATTTTATATGTCATCATTATGATGTTTCTAAGTGAAACACACACATACACACACGCACGCAAGCAGCGCACACACATAGAATACACACACACACACACACCAACACCACACACACACACACACACACACACACATATACACACACACATGGTATACACTTATCGCTGCTGCACGGAAAGGGCAAAGATGCTGACACAGTTTTCAATTGTGCCTGAAGAATTCTAATGCATTACACTGGTCGCTGTTGTTATACAGTATATATACAGTAGAGCTACGATGCTGAGCAGTCCTGAGTACCTGTTCGCTGTACGGCAAAATTATATGTAGCAAACTTGGCCCTGAGGAAGCAACACCTTGTTCATACAAAGGAGAATTTATCATACGCTATGGTAGATTTTGTTTGTTATAGACAATATCTTACCAAAACGAAAGAGAAGGAAATGAGCAGGGCAAAATAAAAGTGCACATTGTTGCTAGACATTCATTGTGGGCAGGTTCATTATAGGTGGACGCAGCTGTATTTCTATCACATCGTTTTTTCACTGCAAAAGGCACACAACAGAGCATTTGAAACAGCACAGCCATTTAAAGACATTTATACCTTTTCCAGATGGCTGAATGGAAAAAGATTTAAGATGATAAAATCTTCCAATGTTCTCTTCCTGAAGAACTTGAACTCTGCTCAAGGCAAAATGTGTTATTATAAAATAATAATTTGCTTCGTTATCATGCACATTTGCATAACTGTGACAAGAAAACTACCTACTGTCAAATAGAACTTAAAAATAATTTACACTCTTCAATATAACAAACATGTGGCCCTAGTTTTCCTTTTTCCTTAATCCTTGATAAATAACAAAGAAATTTCTGTTCAAAGACTTTCACATTATGGGTCATAACGAAACAAAAAATAGGTCATGCCTATCTACAACTTTTTGCTGTTAAGATGGGCCCATGTCTGAAGTTGCTAAGAATCCATCCACAAACAGCTCAGGAATCTCTGCCAATTCATAATTCATGTCTTACACACACACACACACACACACACACACACACACACACACACACACACACACACACACACACACACACACACACACACAACCTCCATCCAATCCTTACAAAATCAGTTTTACTGTTCTATCTAAATTGCCTCAACTGTGAGATTGAAGTATATGCATGTCACATAGTATTGTGATAAAACATCTATATGTACTCTATTCCCTCAGTTTTCAGAATGCAGAATTACACACACTCATCACACAACATCAACAGCCAAGAAATGATAACGTTTTTTAAACGTCAATGCTATGTAGAGATCATATATTGCTGATAGCAACATTGTTGATGCTTCTCACTAAAAAGTACCAGTATCACCTCTGATGAATATAATGTCATTTTGAAAAAAGAAATAACCATGTCATTTAAATTGCAAGATCTCATTCACTCACTCACGCATTCACTCACACACACACTTTCAGGTTCACTCTCTCTTTCCTCTCTCTCTCACACACACACACACACACACACACACACACACACACACACAACACACACACACACACACACACACACAACACACACACACACACACAAAACAAAAAAACTACATCTCTCTCAAAACACACTCTGTATCTCTCTCTCTCATTACATCATATTATTTGATGGTGTAAGAAACACTGCTCCCATTTTAATGGCAATCGAAATGTATCCCCAGCATCTTTTATAAGTAGAAACTTTGATTTTCTCCATTAGATAAAAAAGAATAATCTCATTATATCACTGTTTTTGATTCATCTCTTGGTTGAATAAATTTAGAGAAATAAAAGATAAGTAGAATAGAGGAAGCCCATTTCTGCAAAACTGAAAAATATGCCAGTCTGACTAGCAGCCTGATGGAATCCAGCCTCCAAGCCAAAGAGTTGGAACAAGGAGGATAGCAGGCTTATCTGCTTTTGACCTCATGAAACAGTACTCGATTTCTGGAAGGAGAAGACCAGAACCCTAAAGGCAATACCAGAAACAGCTGAAAAGACATCCAGCAGGATCTGGGATCGAGAAGGAACAAAACTGAACTTCATTAAGCTAAAATGTCCTTATGTACAGAAGATGCCCAACAGCTAAACAGTTAAGATATCCTTCACAAAGGTAACCTGGCTCTGAGAAATTTGACCACCTTGAAGCTGTGGGTTTAAACCGGTTGGGTGAAAAAAACTGACTTGGATGCTCCCTGCTGCTTCTTCCAGTGTGAGGAATCTCTCCCCAGAGATTCCTACTACTCACACTGGAAGGAGCAGCAGGGAAGTTTCAGTCTTTTTCTCCTAATTTTTTTTTTTTTTTTTTTTTTGTACCTGGTGTTTGTTTCTTTGTGATATTATTATGCTTGACAAAGGCCAGTTGGTCTAAAATTTGCTCCTGTCTTGTCTTGTATTAAATAGGCATTCTTATTTTTTTTTCTTGTTTTTTCTGGTTCCTGTTTGCTTGAATGCGGGCAGTCACACTTGTTTTGGACAACCTGGATGCAGCCCAGCCAGCTTAGAGTGTAAGGAATTTAAGGCCAAAATACTTGCTAGCGGGGAATGGGGGAGGGAGTAGCTTCTTCTCTGAAGATCTTCTGCAGTCCAGCTCTCCCCAGAGATTCTTACTACTGACTAAAGCACTCTCTTTACTCATCCAGAACAGTCAAAACCTGTTGGGGAGGTTGTTCAGGCTGTAAGCCTGGCATGGACTGAAAGGCTTTAGCAAAACAATACAAAAACATGAAATATTCAAGCTGCAACAGCAAGTTCCTAACATTTTCAAATGTCAACCTTACGAGCACCACATGACCTTTGTCTTTTACAGTTAACTTTCTCTTAATTACCTTTAACCTGCAACTGTGTGTTCCCACAGTTTATAACTTAAACGAATGTGGCCATCCACTGCTTGTGAAGCTGAATATTTCGCAGCAAGACCTAAAAGGAATGGGAGCTTTCAATCCCATGAATTATACTCATGATTTAACCAGCTTTTAAACAAACAAGCAAACAAAAACCAACAACAAAACAAACCGAAACAACAACAACAAAATCAACGGAGAAATTAAATGCAAGCGAAAACATAATTTTCATAAATGATCATTCTCCAAGCTCAACTGTTTTTGATGAAAACTGGTTATTTTTCTTTCTGCTGTTTCCTCAAGAACACCAAGGGAAGAGCCATTGCCAAGGCTCCTAAC
>CM060309.1:59684033-59691533 GCA_030674185.1 Monoplex corrugatus
CCAACAACTATAAAAACCAGAGACACAACTGCTGTCTTACCTTGCACAAGAGCCATGAGAGTGCCTATGAAGAAAAACATCTTGCCTTGCTGCATACTGAAATGATACAAAAAACAAAAAACAAGAAAAAACCACTTCAGTGCACAATATCAGGGCTGCTAACAGAATGTACAGTAGACACGCATATCTATACAAGCACACTGTATATAAGCACACTGTACATAAATGCATTGGTAGAGTATGTATGCACACATGTGCGCTAGCACACACACACACTTACAAAGAGTAGGTGTACACTATAAAATAAAGTGTGTACCTCCTCCCTGCAGACATACACAGGTACACACTGTATGTGACACATATACAGCACAAGACATATGCAGAAATGTACACACACACACACACGCGCGCGCACACACATGCACAAACACATACATATCCATCCCATATCAGTGGAAAGAAAGTGAAGTAGCTTTTAAAATTAAAGAGTTTTTTAAAAAGACAACCAGACAACCAACCTGTTATAATTGAATCTGTTATGCATCAAAAAAGGTAGTGTAAATTCCATCCCTGAGTAGACGAAGAGGTAGAGAAAATAGACCAAACCAGTACTCTGTACAGTTTGTTTGTCTGAAAAAAAACAACAGAACAATAACAATGCTCAAATTAAATACAAAAAGAATGAAGAAATAAAACAACACAAAAAACTAACATATTTTCAAAACTTGCTGGTGATGTCAGTGTGACCAATCACTTTTACATACACACAAATGCACACACGTAATCATACTATTAGTCCAGCAGCATCCTCCATCGCCAACCATGCTGTCCACCAGCTTCCTGCAAGAAGCTGGTGGGTACGGTGAGGAAATCAAAGGGTTCAGTTTTTGCAGTTGGTAAATAGGTTGTGGGCATCAAAGGGTTAACTGAAAGTCATGAATTCAAGGGTTGATATATTGAGTTCAAACTTAGACTGCCACAGAAAGTTGGCTTACTTGCTCTCCTTCTTCTGATGTGTCAGTTATGTGTCTGATATAAAATTCAGCAAAATGTAAACTTTCAATCTCACCGTGGTGGCTCAGAGAATTATCTTGATCATTATTAACAGATATGGGTGAAGCACAAACGGAACCATGCAAATGACATTAATCCCTATTACATAATTACAACGATCAAAACTTCAAGCATTAAAAATATTCCCGAGTCCCAACAATTCTGTTCAATGAAAAGTGTTAGAAAATCAAGATCATCAAACTTTCTAACTTGTAACAGGTTCAAGTAGAAGCCTAAATATGCTGTCAATGTCTAATTTGACAAAAAACACTTCTTTCCATAATCCTTGGACTCCCGCAGCCTATCCACCAACTTCAAAAACTTACCCTCTGACTCTCTCATCCTATCCACCAGCTTCCTGCAGGAAGCCGGTGGATAGGGTAAGGGAATCACAGGATTAACTTTTTGCTTTTCCAGCAAAGTTGGCAATGCAGGATGCTGGTGAACAGGGTGTGGCAGTGAATGGGTTAACTTAACGCAGCCAAAGAACAACACAGGAAAGGGGAAAAGAATCAAAGGGAACAAGAGGGGTGGAAATGTAAAGTACAATAATACAGCACAGTTGTACGGACCTGCCTGTGAACTGATTCTGACAGATGCAAACTGGAACAGGTCTACAGGGTTGATCAGTTGGAAGGCACTGGACAAAACAGAGTTGGATGTCTTTGACTAAAACACACACACACGCACACACATACACACACACACACACACAAACACACACACACACACACACACACACACACACACATACACACACACACACACACACACACACACACAAGCACATACACACTCACATTATTTTCCATTTTCAAGTAATTGTAAATTCATTCAGCATTTAATCAAATCCCTTGCCACCTCTCATCAAAATGTTCTTCAAAATTGGTAGCATTAAGTTTGTTTATGTGTTTCCTTTTGAAACTGAAATTCATTAAATATTTAAAATGATATGTTTGGTTGGCTGGCAGGACGGTTTGTTGATAGCACAAATAAATTTACTCTTCTTCCAAATTACTAGTATCATAATCACCAGTTATGCAACAGAAATTATGCCACACCAAACCTTAAATGTGTTTACACTGTGAATTGTGTAGAATTCCAAACTGTAATTTAAGAATGTGTTTAAGACAACAACAAAAAAGAAGAGAATGAGGAAAAAGAGATACCCACATTATTTGCACAAAGCTCACTCACTGGGTATGAACATTTTATGATTCAAAGAATTTTATTTCAATTTGTGCTAAGTTATTTTAACCACCACATTAATTATTGAAACTGAAAGAAAGACAAAGATTGCAACACACACACACACACACACACGCACACACACACCACACACACACACACACCACACACACACACACACACACACACACCACACAACACACAAGTGAATATGCCCACACTCTGTCTCACACACAGCATGCATACACACACATATGTGCAAGTACTCATGACACAGCCATACAGACTACTCACTCTGACATTTTCTGGTAAAGTTTCAGGTAAAAAGACGTAAAGGAACAATATGTCTGCCACAGCCAAAGCAATACAGAAGATGGCCGGTAGGACATAGAACTTCTCACTGTCCTTGTCCATGAAGGAAAACATGGCACCGATAGATGGACCAAAGACAAAGCCAATGGAAAATGCTATTCCCACCAGAGCCTGGAACAGAAAATACTCAGCTAACTGTAATAGAATTTATATGTTAAAACTGAAAAGAAAAATGTTTTAAAAATCAGCATTTCAATGCACCGGAGTGGTGACTCTGTGATTAGAGCCACTCTGTGATATGTAAGATTTTAGGTTCAGACAGGAATTTTTCTCCACCTCTGTACAATCTTCAGAGTATGTCTAAATGCTCATTCTTTAAATAAAATAATAAATGGAGACTGTGTGTGCAATGCACATTCAAACACAAAATGAACCCAATACAACAAAGATGCTGTTTTTGGTTAAATTCTGAAAACAAACAAAATGAGAAAAACATAACTTTTAAAAAAAAGAATTTGGAGTAAGAGTGTAAGCAGTATTGCACTGTGTCAACATGCTCTTCCTAGGAAAGCAATCTGAATTTCAAATGTGAAATTTAATGCAACAACATTATGATGAATAAACAATTCTGTATCCAGAAACTAGAATGTACAAAGCATGAAAGTACAAAAGATTATGTCAAGTATATAATTCAGTGCGATCTGCCCAGATACTAATACTATGTTTTATAAAGTATAAAAGTACAAACTATACATAACCAGAAAAACA
The DNA here is from genome assembly GCA_030674185.1 of Monoplex corrugatus. Classification (NCBI taxonomy): domain Eukaryota; kingdom Metazoa; phylum Mollusca; class Gastropoda; order Littorinimorpha; family Ranellidae; genus Monoplex; species Monoplex corrugatus. The sequence continues at coordinate 59,687,355 of CM060309.1, forward strand.
GATACTTACATAACCATTTCACTTGAACAACATGAATGTACAACAATGGTCACTTGTATATGTCCAAACAAAAAGATAGAGCAGATCAAAAATCAGCACTGTGCATTCATTTACTTACAACAAAGCCTCGTTTCTAGGCCTTTGCTCGCAAGTATCCATGTACAGATCTCATGCAAGCAATATTAGTAATTCATCTGCTTAATGGATTGCACCACATGAAGATTTTCAACTGTAACACACTAAAGATTTATCCAGAAACTAACCTGAAAAAGTTGTGGAGTGAAACCTTACCATTCCTTTCCCACGTTTTTCTGGAGTAGACACATCAGTCACAATGGAAGTACTGAGGCTAATGTTGCCTTTACTGACACCTCCAATGATACGGGCAATGACAAACAAGGTGAAGCTGTCTGATAACATCCACAGGACATAAGAGGCGGCTACTCCAACCTGCAATTAACAAAAAGGGAAAAAAGACATTTAATTGCAATAAATGCTATGCCTCAGGGTTTGTCATCTCCCCACCCTGCCATTCAGTTTGTAAATAAGGTAACTGATGACTGGGTCCGAATGGGCTATGTGAAGCATAGACAACCCCCCTTTGCTTGATGACACGACTGTCCAGTGGCGTCGGGAGCTTGGGAGGTGATCGTCCGGAGAGTGGCAAGACACTGGCGCTCCAGGTCCCATCCACTCCCTTGTGGTGTTTCTTAACATTTCAATAAGTTGAACTGTTTCCAAAGAAAGAGGAAAAAGCAGCATTCGAATATGTTTGCAGACCAGCCCGTTGATTTATTTCTAAAGTTACTTTATCATTCAAATATCTTTTCACTACTTATGAAAATTTGACTATGCACTGACGGCAGAAATTAGGTAAAAAGTCAAGATAGTCCTATAAAACTAATCCAGGTTACAGGGTCTAGTAGGTCACCCACAGATGTCTTTAACCATGTTACCTGGAGAAAACGTGTGACGTTGAGCATGGCTCCTACTGCCGATCCCAGCGAGGGAGAGAGATGAAATGAGATGAGGTCATAAGGGAGAGAGGAGACAAAGACCTCTACTGACAGTAACCCACAAATTGTGTAGTCCCACCTTTTCTGTTAAAACCATCAAACATTGAATTCTAATCTTAAGCAAAACCCATTTGTTACCATATGTAAAAACCAACTCTTATTTTATTATCTTTGTTGATGAAATTAGGGAAAAGGTAACATGTCACCTTATGATTTTATTTATTGTTAAATAATGCCTTATACACTTACAGGTGCATTTTGATCACAACTGCTGTGAATCAATCTTTACACACTACTATTATAAAATATCAGATGGTTCTCACTTGTTCTTCATACAAGAGAAATATATTTCAACTTACAGACAGGAAAGTCAGGAAACAATCTCCACACTGATAACTATAAAACATGTAAAATATGTGAAAAGTATTACAGTTTACCTTGCATGTAACTTCAAAGATAACAAAAGCACTACTTCACTTACCATACATAACAACATGAGAGGACGTCGACCATACACATCAGATGCTGCACCAATAAAGGGAGTTGACAAAAACTGAAGAAAGGAGAAAAGAGATCCAATCACACCTGTAACACAGCGAATCAACTAGTGAACATGATCCTTGTATAAGCTCCATTACTTGGTGAACCCCAGTCAAAAATGAGAAGGAACATATTATGCCCTGTTCAAAGCAAACATCATTGCAGTCTGCTTACTGAATATCACACACACACAACACACACACACACACACACACACACACACACACACACACACACACACACACACACGCACACATGCACAACACATACACAACAACAACATCATTTGTAAGCTTTGCTATGGAAACTGGAATACATATGAATACAGAAAACTTTTTTTCATAATGCAAATTTAGGCCAACTGCATCTAGCTTTAATTAAGTTATTTACTTTGTTTTTATTTAACTATTTGCCTCTTTATATGTAAATGTATATACAAATATACACTCTTATAATATGACCTTTTCTTATATGAAAAGAGAATAACTGCCAAGGACTGACTGCCAAGTAAAGTAAAAGCAGACCTGTATATTATCACAAACCCAAGAAAGGAAAAGAAGGATACAAGTCTAGCTTGTAATGGTACAAAAGACTGAAAGACAAAAACAAGCAGACAAAAGAGACCTTTCACCACAAAATAAATTGTCTAATCTAACATGTGAGAAAAAAAACCCAGAAATTCTTGAAGAGGATGATACCAAAAAACAAAACAAAACAAAAGAAAACAAAAGAAAACAAAACCCCCAAAATTAAAAAAGGAAGAAAAATTGTTGGGGGTTGGGGAGCAGCCCAGAAGACTCTTGAAGAGCTCTATGTCGTCAGTATTAAGTACTTCAATGGGCAGGTCATAAGCTCCCAAAACAGGTGATGTATTTCATTATGTGTAGAACTCATTAGTCCTGCCGCCTGGGACAGCAAGTGAAGAGGGATATCCACACAGATGCAGAGCAAACCACCCAAACCTAAGACAGCACAACTCCACAAAGTGTACAGACATCACCAAACCAACTGACAGAGTACAAGTAAATGTAAAAGAAAGAATTTGGGAGAAGACTATAAGGAAGTTTTTTAAAAATGTGTCTGTTTGCTTCTTTGTTTGTACATTCATTCATGAATTCATTCCAACAATGTATTTGTTTTTTGTTTTTGTTTTGTTTTGCTTTACTTCTGATCTTTTTTTAAAAAAATTTTTAAATTTTTTTTTATCATTTACTGATTACAATTAAAATTCAAACGCAGTGATTTTGGTTTTAACCCTTTGACTCCCGCACCCTATCCACCAGTAGCATAAACTTATTCCATCTGATTCCCTTACTGAATCTACCAGCTTCCTGCTGGAAGCTCATGGATGGAGTGAGGGAATCAAAGGGTTAAGTTTTTGCTCTGACAACATGGCTGACAATACAGGATGCTAGCAGACAAGATGTGGGAATCAAATGGTTAATAGCAACATGTAAAATCTGTCTAGGTACATTCTCTAGAAGATTTTGCTTATGCTTTAAACAAAATAGGGTTCTGAATCTGTACAGGAAGAACCTTTTGGATTTCAAGTCTAATGCTTTAACTACCTAGCAATTCCTACACCCATTAAAAATGAAAAAAAGCATACTCTGTATAGGCATGATGCATATATACACTACCAGGAAATGACAAGTTAAAAGCTGCTGACAGTGTTCATAATGTAATTAATGTAAACATGAGACAACTGCTTATAATGATTTATTATATTTCACATGCATTAATGCTACTACATTATGAGAATATTTTACAAACAACTATGAACAAACTCTGATGTTCTACATCTACGTGAAATCAACACACCGTTGTCTCTTTAGCTCACCTCCAAATAAAACAGAGTTCCATTTTGGTGTATCTGGAGCACCAACAAAAGCCCTGAAGCTGCCAACTGAATTCTTCATAAAGGCGTACAATCCATGCTGAAAAGAAAGATATTCTGAAAAGTCAGTTCAGGTCCTGCATGATTTTTATCAATTATGCTGGTTTTGGTGAAAATATAATTTTTTTGTTTCAAACTGATCGATAAACACTCTATAAGCACCTTTAAGTTTATCTGCTCTATCAATGCCTACAATTATGGAACTACATGTTTTACAACACAGAAGGCGCCATGCAATGTCTGTGTTTTTCCATCAATTCAGTAGCAGAATTCCATCTACAGGAAATCTGTCTCTGTTTGGCTTCCAGAGATGTCAACACAACATCAGACAGTCTTACAATAAATGACAATTTCCAGGGGATAATGACTGTTAAAATACAATGGTTGTTAACATTAAGTGCCAAAACAATATAAAAGTATACTGTTTTAACATAAATGCAGTTAGATAGTAAACTATTTAGTCAAAAAGAGACATAACAGTAATACCTGGACACATCTTAAACAGGAAGGAAAGCCTTTTCTTTCTTTTGCACTGTTTCTTATATATATCCAAAGCACAGTAACTTTTTATAAAAAGAACACACCCGCACAAACACACAAGCAAGCAAATTTTGCAAAAATATTCCATCCTACCTCTCTCTCTTTATCAGATTCAGAAGTTCATGTTTCTGCAACCAATTACAAGATGTATATATAGTAATTAGTATGTAAATCATATTTTTTCCT
>CM060309.1:59694033-59696533 GCA_030674185.1 Monoplex corrugatus
CTTAACCACTGTGACTGTGTTGTAAACGAAAGATGACAGAGCAGTTTTATATATATAGCACGCGGCACATAAATCAAGCGGCAGGTACACAAGTTGCCAACCCATATGGATTTTAGGAACACAGGCCCCCTGATCGTAAATAATACCAACACAACAAAAACCGACACTCCAACTTGCCTGAAAGAACACACGAGCCGTTTCAAACAAACGAATGCCGCGGTTAAAGTCTAAATCAAACCCAATTTAAACAGTGGTTTGAGTCGGATAAGATCGTGACTGAACTGTGAAAACAGACTAGGCTCCGTGTTGGGACATAAACGGACACACCTTCTAACTGACTGTGATCGACGATCTGCACCCTTCTCGAGTCTTTTCATGATCTAGGCCTATCGCCCCTATGTCATTCCGAACACAGATATGCTTCCGCTTTCTTTCGCCATGCTTCGCTGACCCCCTCAAGCGATGGAAAGTTGAGCTAATCACTGGTTGTTAATACCGCATACCTGTATAGAGGTCCGTTCAGCTTCCACGGCGACGACACAAACGCTATCTGGGAGGACAAGAGGACATCGCAAAAGTGAAGTGTTTATTCAACCCGGAGTCACGCTTTTTCACGGTAAGGTCAAAGTTGAGGCCCCGAGTTACCTTCCTTGAGTTGATTAATCAGTTCTTTGTACTCCGACAAGAATGCCGGGGCACAAGCAACCTTGCCTATGTGAATGGCGATGCTCGTCGCTCGCAAACATAATACATAATTTACTCGGGAAAAGCACAATTGCGAACAGTCAGATCGAACGTTGATTAAACTTTATTCAACAGAGACCAGTTAATTGAACTTGAAGGGCTCAACGTATGAACACATTCGGCAAAATGCATAACAAATCAACACATGAGATGATATTGCTCAACATAGTTTCTCAAGGGCTATGGAGAAACAATAATAAATAAACAAACAAATAACTGAATAGATAGATAGATAGATAGATAGATAGATAGATAGATAGATAGATAGATAGACATAGATAGATAGATGGATGGATGGATAGATAGATAAATAGATAAATACATAAATAACGTCTTTCCCTCTTTCCCTTTCTTGGGGCTCTGACAATCTATCCATAACTGCTTTACTTTATAATCGGTTCCTGGCGGTCATTCTCTTTTTAGTAAATAAACAAACGAACTTATGCAGCGATAGCTTTTATTTTATCACAGCTGGGGCTAAGATGTCTTGACTGATGGATACTGAAAAGTGGACATGTTTGAATGATCGGTTGGTTTAGTTATTTTAGTAGAAATGAAAATATTTACACTTACTTACTTACAACCAGTTATGCCATTGGCAAATAGAACAGCGACAAAGGTTCTCCACTCCTATCATTCGCAATACACATACGACGAAAGTAATAAGCTGAATAAACAAATAGAAGTAACTGTTGTAGTTTGCAGTAGGACTTGCAACCAATTATGCCATTGGGGCACATAGAACAGTAACGAAGATTCTCCACTCATATCATTCGCAATACACATACGACGAAAGTAAAAAGCTGAATATAGAAGTAGTAACAGTAACTGCAGTAGTTTGCAGTAGGACCTAATCCTTTGACGCCCTCACCCTATCCGCCAGCATTTCGCATTATCAACCACGACAGCAAAGCAAAAAACTTAAATTAATCCTTTCACTCCTTCGTCCTATCCACCAGCTTCCTGCAGCTATCCACCAACTTCCCAAGGGAAGCTGATGGATAGGGTGAGGGAGGAGTGAAAGGGTTAAGTTTTTGCAGCTGTCGGATAGGGTTCGGGAGTAAAGGGGTTTAGTGCATCTTGCGGTCTCAGTTTACCGTCTTATCAATTTTGATTTTTTTACCCTCCCGACGATAACTTTTGTGGTACAAGAATATATAAAGATAAATGATTGAATATGGGCTACACTTTATGCGTCCTAATCAGTACTGGAACATTTTGTATTTTCTTGTATTTTCCTTAACTTATTAACAGTGTTGCCAACAGTCCAAATCCTTCGACTAAGTGTTACTTTATGTTCATCTCCCTTTTAGTCCGTTAGTTCATTCATTCATTCATGCTATTTCAGGCCGATACTCTGACACAGATGGAAACATAGAAAGCAACAGGTCCGACAAAAGTATGAATTATTCATTCATTGTTTTATTTATTGCGTTCTTCCTCTTTCTTTCTTTATGTACTTTTTGTTTTGTTAATGTCATTGTATCTTATTCTCGATATGTATTCATCTATATTCATTTATTCATTCGCGTTAACGAACATAGGCCTACATTGCTAGAAGTCCACTTTTAATCATTTGTATTCATTTATTGATTCGTGTTAACAAAACACACCTGTGTTAGAAGTCCGCTTTCAATAATTTTCACGGCAAGGACACAGCGCTGCCTGGGAGGTTAAAGGCAGATACCACTAAAGTAGGTTATGGTGTTTATTCAAATAAAATTCTCTCCTTTAAACTGAGATAAAAGATGAAGCT
>CM060309.1:59704033-59716533 GCA_030674185.1 Monoplex corrugatus
TCATGGGTGTTTCTTCTTCTTTCTTTTATCTGTCCATTGTACTATCATGGTGTTTCTTCTTTCTTTATTCTGTCCATTGTACTATCATGGTGTTTCTTTTCTTCGTCTGTCTTACTCTTTCTTTTATCTGTCATTGTACTATCATGGGTGTTTTCTTCTTTCTTTTATCTGTCCATTGTACTATCATGTGTGTTTCTTCTTTCTTTTATCTGTCCATTGTACTATCATGGTGTTTCTTCTTCTTCTTTTATCTGTCCATTGTACTATCATGTGTGTTCTTCTTCTTTCTTTTATCTGTCCATTGTACTATCATGGTGTTTTCTTCTTTCTTTTATCTGTCCATTGTACTATCATGTGTGTTTCTTCTTCTTTCTTTTATCTGTCCATTGTACTATCATGGGTGTTTTTCTTCTTTCTTTTATCTGTCCATTGTACTATCATGGTGTTTCTTCTTTCTTTTATCTGTCCATTGTACTATCATGGGTGTTTCTTCTTTCTTTCTTTATTGTCCATTGTACTATCATGGTGTTTCTCTTCTTTCTTTTATCTGTCCATTGTACTATCATGGGTGTTTCTTCTTTCCTTTTATCTGTCCATTGTACTATCATGGTGTGTTTCTTCTTTCTTTTATCTGTCCATTGTACTATCATGGGTGTTTCTTCTTCTTTCCTTTATCTGTCCATTGTACTATCATGTGTGTTTCTTCTTTCTTTTATCTGTCCATTGTACTATCATGGGTGTTTCTTCTTCTTTCCTTTATTGTCCATTGTACTATCATGTGTGTTTCTTCTTTCTTTTATCTGTCCATTGTACTATCATGGTGTTTCTTCTTCTTTCTTTATCTGTCCATTGTACTATCATGGTGTGTTTCTTCTTTCTTTTATCTGTCCATTGTACTATCATGTGGTGTTTCTTCTTCTTTCTTTATCTGTCCATTGTACTGATCATGGGTGTTCTTCTTTCTTTTATCTGTCCATTGTACTATCATGGTGTTTCTTCTTCTTTCTGTTATCTGTCCATTGTACTATCATGGGTGTTTCTTCTTTCTTTTATCTGTTCATTGTACTATCATGGGTGTTTCTTCTTCTTTCTGTTATCTGTCCATTGTACTATCATGGGTGTTTCTTCTTTCTTTTATCTGTTCATTGTACTATCATGGGTGTTTCTTCTTCTTTCTGTTATCTGTCCATTGTACTATCATGGGTGTTTCTTCTTTCTTTTATCTGTTCATTGTACTATCATGGGTGTTTCTTCTTCTTTCTTTTATCTGTCCATTGTACTATCATGGGTGTTTTCTTCTTTCTTTTATCTGTTCATTGTACTATCATGGGTGTTTCTTCTTCTTTCTTTTATCTGTCCATTGTACTATCATGGGTGTTTCTTCTTCTTTCTTTTATCTGTCCATTGTACTATCATGGGTGTTTCTTCTTCTTTCTTTTATCTGTCCATTGTACTATCATGGGTGTTTCTTCTTCTTTCCTTTATATGTTCATTGTACTATCATGGGTGTTTTTTCTTCTTTTATCTGTCCATTGTACTATCATGTGTGTTTTTTCTTCTTTTATCTGTCCATTGTACTATCATGGGTGTTTTTTCTTCTTTTATCTGTCCATTGTACTATCATGGGTGTTTTTTCTTCTTTCTTTTATCTGTCCATTGTACTATCATGTGTGTTTCTTCTTCTTTTATCTGTCCATTGTACTATCATGGGTGTTTCTTCTTTTTTCTTTTATCTGTCCATTGTACTATCATGGGTGTTTTTTCTACTTTCCTTTATATGTTCATTGTACTATCATGGTGTTTCTTCTTTCTGTTATCTGTCCATTGTACTATCATGGGTGTTACTTCCTCTTTCTGTTATCTGTCCATTGTACTATCATGGGTGTTACTTCCTCTTTCTGTTATCTGTCCATTGTACTATCATGGGTGTTACTTCCTCTTTCTGTTATCTGTCCATTGTACTATCATGGGTGTTTCTTCTTCTTTCTTTTATCTGTCCATTGTACTATCATGGGTGTTTCTTCTTTCTGTTATCTGTCCATTGTACTATCATGGGTGTTACTTCCTCTTTCTGTTATCTGTCCATTGTACTATCATGGGTGTTACTTCCTCTTTCTGTTATCTGTCCATTGTACTATCATGGGTGTTACTTCCTCTTTCTGTTATCTGTCCATTGTACTATCATGGGTGTTACTTCCTCTTTCTGTTATCTGTCCATCGTACTATCATGGTGTTACTTCCTCTTTCTGTTATCTGTCCATTGTACTATCATGGGTGTTTCTTCCTCTTTCTTTTATCTGTCCATTGTACTATCATGGGTGTTTCTTCTTCTTTTTTTATCTGTCCATTGTACTATCATGGGTTTTTCTTCTTCTTTCTTTTATCTCTCCATTGTACTATCATGGGTGTTTCTTCTTCTGTCTTTTATCTGTCCATTGTACTATCATGTGTGTTTCTTCTTCTTTCTTTTATCTGTCCATTGTACTATCATGGGTGTTTCTTCTTCTGTCTTTTATCTGTCCATTGTACTATCATGGGTGTTTTTCTTTCTTTTATCTGTCCATTGTACTGTCATGGTGTTTCTTCTTCTTTCCTTTCTCTGTCCATTGTACTATCATGTGTGTTACTTCTTCTTTCTTTTATCTGTCCATTGTACTATCATGGGTGTTTCTTCCTCTTTCTTTTATCTGTCCATTGTACTATCATGTGTGTTTCTTCTTCTTTCTTTTATCTGTCCATTGTACTATCATGTGTGTTACTTCTTCTTTCTTTTATCTGTCCATTGTACTATCATGGGTGTTTCTTCTTTCTTTTATCTGTCCATTGTACTATCATGTGTGCTACTTCTTCTTTCTTTTATCTGCCCATAGTACTATCATGTGTGTTTCTTCTTCATATTTTTATCTGCCCATAGTACTATCATGTGTGTTTCTTCCTCTTTCTTTTATCTGTCCATTGTACTATCATGTGTGTTTCTTCTTCTTTCTTTTATCTGTCCATTGTACTATCATGTGTGTTTCTTCTTCATATTTTTATCTGCCCATAGTACTATCATGGGTGTTGTAATGGAAAACAGAGTTGAGGGTCAACAGCGAGTTAAGAGGCCTGGCCTGAAGTGGAGAAATCCTGTGTGACGTCAAGGTTTCTTTTGTGTCATTAACCCTTTGACTCCCGCACCCTGTCCACCAGCATCCTGCACTGTCAACCATGGTAGCAAAGCAACAAAACTTAACCCTTTGACTCTCTCATCCTATCCACCAGCTTTCTGCAGGAAACTGGTGGATAGGATGAAGGAGTCAAAGGATTAAGATTTTTTTGCAGTTGGTGGATAGGGTGCTGGAGTCAGACGGCTAATCCAGGTCTTCTTTGGTCTGCCTATTGCCTTAAATCCAGACATGTTTTTATGTTTTTGTTACATGCTTGTTGCGCCAGCTGCGCTGATGGGGTTTGCATTCTGCTCAAATGACTAAACCATTAATTCCTTTAGATCTCCCATTGTCAGGGTGGGATTCAAAAATGGAAATGATTAAGTTAGCTTTTGAGTCAATAGGGACTCATCACTTGTATATCTTAAGACGCAATATTTGCCATATTATTGATAGGAATCTTAATATAGTACGTACACGTTGAAGACGACAAATCATGATTTAGGCCTAATAGGGAGAGGGGGGGGGGGAGAGCGCTAACCAACCTTCAATATGAAAACGGCAAATTCTATTAAACAACATTAAGAACAACATCAACAACCACAGCAACAACAACAACAACAACAACGTGAGATACATATTTATGAAACCTTTTGGGGGTCAAACCATGAGTTATGTTGCTGACAACAAAACATATTTATGCAAATATCAATAAAAAAACAAACAAACAAAGAAACAAAACAAAAAAAACCCATCATTTACACAAGCAGAAAGTTGTATTTGGGATAAAAAGCAGTCTACAAACTTTACAAATTATAAGGAAAACGCTGACAGGCGTCCTCCAATCAGATGGAAACTGTGTGTATAGCACCTTGGTGGGTAAAGGGTAAAGATGTTTCCTATCTCCTTGGTCAACATATGTGCAGACATGCTAGTACATAACCCTGCTTCGTGCGCAGTAGCATGCAGAACATTAAATACGTACATTAACCCTTTGGCTCCCGCACCCTATCCACCAACTGCAAAAATTTAACCCTTTGATTCCTTCATCCTATCCACCAGCTTCCTGCAGGCTATATGTTTGTTCGGGGGGCTTATGGAAACATGAAAATACCCAGCATGCACACCCACCAAAAATGAGTATGCAGTCTGTGCAGGAACACAACGCCTGCAAAGTGTGGACTGAACAGTATGCATACCAACAATATGCATACCGGAATTTAGAAAAAGTGACTTGGAACAAACAAACAAACAAACAAACAAACAAACAAACAAACAAACGAACGAACGAACGAACGAACGAACGAACGAACGAACAACAGCAACAACAACAACAACAGCAACAACAACAACAACAAAAACAAAGCAATAACAACAAAACAACAACAATAAAACAGGGTGATAAGGGGTTGTCCTCACGGATACATACCAAAGAGCCTCATATGCTATGTCTACTGTACTGTGTCCACGTACCAGTGTACCCATTTTTTTGTTTCGTTACGTAGATATCCTCAACTGGCCTACATGCAGGTCAAAGACCGCGATGACGTACTCGTACTGCAGAACTGGGCCATAGAGTCACCATCGGAATTCTTACGTGACCTATCTGGGTCATGGCAACCCATGTCACTGTCAATGTTGATACCATTATGTTTTTATACATGTTATTGTTTTCTTCCTCTTTTGTACTGACGAATGTTTTCTCAAATGCGTGTACGCGCGTTGTTCTGGGTGTTCAGCCCACACTGCGCAGCAAGCAATCATATTCCTTTTGTCGGGATGGTGGGGTGTTGGACCGTGGCCTTCACAGTTGGACAGACTTGCAGGTGGCTGAGGACAGAGAGGGTGGGAGATGTACTTGCAGAGACAGGGGACAGATTCGTGTGGAGGGCCATGATCACCAACGCCATGCGTCTGGGCACACGGTGATGATGGAGGGGTCCATACGGGTACGCTCATATTTCCATAAGCCAATAACGCTGGTTTACAGTATTTTTCTATGAGTATTTGATGTTCTTATGTTCGTATACAGACGAAATGGGTTCGGGTAAATTCAGGTCTTTATGTCGACCTGGAAGATCTGAAATTTTTCCACTGGCTTACCAGACAAATTCAAACTCAGACGTTCCGATTTGAAGATCAGTGTCCTAATCACTCAGTCTGTTGCTGTGCCTGTCGACCGTCAGTGTCACTGTCATTATCAATGATCTTGTGATGTACACACATTCTATTCCACCTACCCCTTCTTCCTCTACCCCCCTCTCCTTCTGTAATGATTCCCTTGTTGGAGTATCTATGTTATCTAGTAGGCCTCCTTCGGTCATGACTGACCATGGACAAAGTACATCCGTTCTAATGTCTAGATGGGCTGTCTGCTTGGTCCAAGCAGCGTCGCCTGTGACTGTACAGACCAATGCGAGAGAGGCAGTCTCTGTCGCAGCGGTTGCATGTGTATGCTGATGCTGGTCTGTTGGCTGTCATCCCTTTTCTGCGAACTCGCTTTTCTGCTGCAGCAGCTGACAGTTTGTCCTCACCAATCCGCAGCTGTTTCTTGAGAGTAGTTCTCCAGCTGTTGCGGTCGTCTGCGAGGTCCTCCCAGGACTCAGTGTTGATCTCAAGCGCTTCATGTCACGCTTGCAAACGTCTTTGTATCTCAGCTGTGGGCAGCCAATGTTTCTCTGCCCTGTGGCAAGCTCACCATAAAGGATGTCTTTTGGGATGCGACCATCTTCCATGCGGCGAACGTGGCCCAACCAGCGCAGCCGACGCTGTCTCAGCATGGTATGCATGGTTGGGAGGCCAGCGCAGATTAGGACTTCAGTGTTGGTCACCTTGTCTTGCCAGGAAATGCCAAGTATGCGCCGTAGGCTTCTCAGGTGGAAGGTATTGAGCCTTTTCTCCTGATGAGCATGCGTGGTCCATGCCTCGCTGCCATACAGCAAGGTGCTGAGGACACAGGCGTTGTATACAGCCATCTTTGTCTTTGTGGTCAGCTTGGGATTTGTCCACACCCTTTGTGTGAGGCGGGCTAGTGTTGTGGCTGCCTTCCCGATCCTCTTGTCGATCTCCGTGTCAAGGGAGAGGTTATCGGTGATAGTGGACCCAAGAATATGTCAATTGATGGATGGCTTCAAGCTCGTAGTCATCAATGGTGATGGCTGGTGGAGATGGCGTGTCTTGGCCCAGGACGTTTGTCTTCTTAAGACTGATGGTCAAACCAAAATCTTTGCAAGCCTGGGAGAAGCGGTCCATTAGTGACTGCAAGTCCCGCTGAGTATGGGTCACAACTGCGGCATCGTCGGCAAATAGCATGTCTCTGATGAGGGCTTCACGGACCTTTGTCCTTGCTCTGAGGCGGGCGAGGTTGAAGAGCCTGCCATCTGATCTGGTCCGCAGGTGGGTCCCTTCTTGCGCTGTGCTGAACGCATGCCTCAGGAGGAGAGCGAAGAAGATTCCAAAGAGGGTTGGGGCCAGGACGCAGCCTTGTTTCACACCGCTGCGTACGTCGAAGGGCTTGGAGAGGTTTCCGTTGAACTGCACCATCCCTTTCATGTTTGAGTGGAAGGACTCAATTAAGCTGTGCAGTTTGGGGGGCAGCCGATTTTTCGGAGAGCCCTGAAAAGGCCATCTCTGCTGACTAGGTCAAAGGCCTTGGTGAGGTCAATGAATGCCACATACAGGGGCATCCGCTACCTCTGCACTTCTCCTGGATTTGGCGAAGGGAGAAGACCATGTCTACCGTGGATCTCTCTGCTCGAAAACCACACTGTGATTCCGGGTAGACGCGTTCAGCCAGTTTCTGCAGGCGGATTAGGAGGACCCGAGCATAGACTTTGCCAACAATGCTGAGGAGCGAGATACCTCTGTAGTTGTTGCAGTCGCTCCTTTCGCCCTTGTTTTTGTACAGGGTGACGATCTTGACGTCCCTCATGTCCTGTGGTACAGCTCCCTCATTCCAACACTGACAGAGAACTGCGTGCAAAGGGTGCAGAAGAGAAGTCTTGCAGTGCTTGATGAGGTCTGGGGGAATTCCGTCGTTGCCAGGTGCCTTCCCTGATGCCAGGCTATCAATGGCCTTGCTGAGTTCGTCCGCAGTTGGCTCTGCGTCAAGTTCTTCCATTACCGGCATGCACTTGATGGCATCGAGGGCTGAGGGGGACACCATGTTCTGTGTGGAGTAGAGGTCGGAGTAGTGTTCCGCCCATCTTTCCATCTGTTGGCTAGGATTGCTGATTACTTCCCCAGTGGAGGATTTGAGGGGGGCGATCTTGCTCTGTGTTGGTCCCAGTGCCTTCTTGATGCCATCATACATTCCTCGGATGTTGCCTCTTTCAGCAGCACTCTGTATCTCTTTGCTGAGCTCTGTCCAGTACTCGTTTGCGCAGCGCCTGGCGTTAAGCTGAACCTTACTTCTGGCAGCCCTGAGGATTTGCAGGTTCTTCTCACTGGGTGACCGCTTATACTTGGTGAGTGCGGCACGCTTGGCCTCAACAGTGGGAGTCATCTCTGATGATTTGGCCTCAAACCAGTCGTGGGACTTCACAGTTTTCTTCCCAAAGGTGGCCATAGCAATGCGGTGCATGGTGTCTCGTAGCGTTTCCCATCTCTCAGTGGCAGAGTCTCTGGGCTGCAATGCATCGTATTCTCTCTGAAAGGCCTCTGCGAACTGTTCTACAAGATCTGGCTGAGACATCTTGCTGACGTCAATGCGAGGGTTCCCTTGTTTCTTTGAGCAGTGGAACTTCTTTGGTTGTAGCCTGATCTTGCAACATACCAGAGAATGGTCTGTGTCGCAGTCTGCGCTGTGATAAGAGCGAGTGTGGAGAACGTTTTTGATAGCGGCACGTCTTACTAGGATCAAATCCAGTTGGTGCCAATGTTTTGAGCGGGGATGCCTCCAGGAGACTTTGTGCTGAGGCTTCGTCTTGAAGAAGGAGTTGGCGATGCATAGTTCATGGCAGGCACAAAACTCAAGCAGTCGCTGTCCATTCTCATTCATTTTCCCCACTCCAAAGGAACCGAGGCAGAAGAGCCATGAGTCATTGTCTGCACCCACTCTGGCGTTGAAGTCGCCCAGGAGAACAAGTTGTTCTGTCCTGGGGATGTTCCTTATGGTTGATGCAAGATTTTTGTAGAACTCATCCTTGGTGTCTGGAGAGGCGGACAGAGTTGGGGCATAAACGCTGATGTGAGTGACATAGCCTTCGGTGGTGTTGAGGCGGAGAGTCAAGAGTCGTTCTGAACCGCCGCTGCCTGGTTCAATCATGTTCAGCAGGCTGTTCCTTACTGCAAAGCCTACTCCGTGCTCTCTTGGGGCATCAGAACTCTTTCCTTGCCAGAAGAAGGTGTAGTCCCTTTCCTTTAGTGTTTCTGAGTCAGCCAGCCGTGTTTCCTGCAGAGTGGCAATGTCCACATTGAGCCTCTTTAGTTCGCTGTTTATGACGGCGGTTTTTCTGGCGTCGCTGATGTCTTGCAGATCTTGGGAGAGCCCAGGCATCATTGTTCGGACATTCCAACAGCCCGTTTCACTGCTGATCCTTTTCCTGATCCGTTTCTTGAATTTGAAATTTTCTTTTTGTTTGGTGCGGTAATTAACGACCTGCTTGTCAGATTTTCTCCTAATCTTCATGCACCCAATGAAGAAGGCAGGTCGTGGCGGGACAGCACCTAACTGGCTGGGGGCTGCCCAGCTTAGGTGGGCGGTAGCTGTCCAGTAAGACTCGAAGGTCTCTCCCACCGTCAAAAGCAACCCCTGGCGTCAGCTCTACGCCAGTTGAGCAATGACTTATCACCGGTATCTGTTGCTTCCCGTGTTGTGCCGACACTAGTGTTAGTAGCGAGGCTGGAGTGTCCTCTCCAGGTCGTAGGTGCAGAGTGTTTGTTGATGAATGGACGGATGTAAGCCTGGGCAGTGTAATATGGAAGAGGCTGTTGCCCATGCAACTTGTCCCCCCTCTCCACCTCGCTGACAGATCCAAAGGAACAGCAGGGCTGTTACGTTTTGGTGCCAACGCGGCCGCAGGAGCTGCCGGAAAGTAACAAAGTTTGCCATCCAACCGCCTTAGGGGCCCCACACCGGATTTACTGTCAGGGTTTACTCCCATAGCTAGATGGCCGCGGGTAGCTCTCCAGAGCTGGCGCCCTTTGATGGATCTAATTTATTTCCACCAGGGTTTCTAGCCACCCTCCTCACCATCCTCCTGAGAGGACTGGTGGGGTTGCTGGTTTAGTCGCCAGCAATTCGACCCTGTGACAGGTAGTACTAGGTTCCAGGTTACCAGTAGCGGATGCATCTATCCGACCTGACCTAGCTATGTTATCTAAGGTACAGTTTATGTGTAGTATGATGTAGAGGTGCTTGAGATAACAAGGGATAGAAACAGATGGAAGGTCATGATAGCCAATTCCATGTGGCAAGGCACTTGATGGTGATGATGTGATGTAGACTCTTTTTGGGCGAGGGGTGGATGTAAAAAGGCGTATATTTTGCTTATTTCATACCCTCGTAAATAAAAGAAAAAACGAAATAGCCTGCTTTATTTTTTTTTTTTTTGTTTTTTGTTTCTTAAGAAAAAGAGGGAGATGGCAGGTCAGTGAAGCAGCGTGCCAGTGAACAGTCAGGTAAATTGATACTAATAGTGAAAGAGTGACACCTTCCTGTTTCAGTTCTTTGTTAACCCTTTGATTCCCGCACCTATCTACCAACTGCAAAAGCTTAACCCTTTGACTCCCTCACCCTATCCGCCAGCTTCCTGCTGGAAGCTGGCGGATAGGGTCAGGGAGTCAAAGGGTTAAGTTTTTGCTTTGTTAGCATGGTTGACAATGCAGGATGCTGGTGGACAAGGTGCTAGAGTGAAAGGGTTAAGTAATTAATGCCCACCCGACACACAGCTTGCACAGTGTGGGGCAAAATGCTCGCATCCGAGTAAATTGGAACGCCTAAACTTCTACTTCGTCGATTCTTCTTCTTCCCTGCCCCCTCCACCCCCAATGATCACTATAGCAATTATTTTGTATTCGAAAAACAAATCAGTACTGTATCCACGAAAAAGAAAATCGGAATCATCCATGGAAAACAATTTTGTTTGTGACTTTTTAAAAAAAAATTCTATTGATTGATTTTTTTAGAGTATGTTTACCGGAATTCGATTTATTAGAATATGTTACGCAAACGGAGCATTCGGCTTTCAATATTTGTTTTAACGGAAACACTTCCGATGAATTGTCCATAGAAAAACTGGGTTATCCTTTTCACCAAAACTGCAGACAAACCTGATATGCAGAGCCGAGCCACTTGATTCACAGTGTCGTCAGTTTATTGGCCAGTCTAGACTGTCAGCACACAAAACATATTACGTACGTGCACATAAACCTTGTGCGATTTCTTTTTCCGCGTAAGGTTTCATTTTCTGTGTACTTTTTTTTTCCATTTTCCTTGTCTTCATTATGGTGAGGTGCACATAAAAGCTCATGGCTCGTTTTGTTTTACTTCAAATTTAGAAAAAAAGATGTTGAATGTCTTGCAGTCTGAGTTCTTTTCTACAGACCACATAGATTCCATATCTCACAAGCCTATTGAAATATGAACAGTGAAAGGACACACCTAATGGACGCGTTTAAATAATTCGTTGTCAGGAGCAAGCAGAAATTTGTGTAATTATTATTTTGATAAAATGATCTAAGCATGTAACTATCATTTTTCAAGCAACGGAATAATAAATAATATTTATTTGTATATTTCTTTCTTTCGAACTTTTCTTGCTTTCTTTTCATTTTTTTCCGTTTATTTTTAAACTTTTTATTTTATTTATTTATTTATTTTGTGTGTGTTTGTTTTTATTGTATATTTTTTCTTTGAATTTCTTTCTTTCCTGATCTGGTCTATTTGATTTGGACAAGCATATTCAATTACTGGAAGAATTAACACTGATGATAATCATGACGATGAAGAAGAAGAAGAAGAAGAAGAAGAAGAAGATGACACAAAAGAAGAAAAAGAAGACAATGATGAAGAATTTAGGAACAGAAAGACAGAGAGAAAAAACAACAACAACAACAACAACAACAAAGCAGCATGAAAAAGGCAATAAGAGAAGAAAAAGCGAAAAAGCAAAAACTCGAATGGAAAATGGATAAAAGAAGAGCAAGTAAGATATAAACAATATGAGACACATCTAAGTTTTAACCTGCAATCAGTATCTCGATCTCCTGATATCACAGGTTTTTTTCATTCAGTATTTTATTTCATTTCATCTTGTTTCGTTTTATTTAATTCTATTTTATTTTGTTTCATTTTATTTCATTTTATGTCGTTTAATTTTATTTTATTTCATTTTATTTTAGTTTGGGTTTCTACAAGGTGGACTGCCTCAACGTGTTTTGGTCGACAATAAGTTTCAGTTTTTCTTTACACAAAGCTAGCATTTTTGTCTCGCACTCCCCCACTGTTTCGCTTCTGCCTTCATTTGTATCCTCTGCCAGGCCAAATATTTGAATATTTTTGCGCCGTATAAATGCCGACAAATCCTCACTGCGTCGATCCGCCAGCTCTGCCATCATTTCACTTCCACAAGTTTCCTTTTCATTTGTTCCTCCCTTTCTTTCGCCTCTTTCACTTCTTTTTCTCAATTGATCGTTCTCATTCTGAAGTGCGAAGGTCAGAGATCGTAGTTCCTCCACAGTCTAAACACTTTTGAAATTTCCGCACCATTTGCTCACAAATTTAACATTTAAGCCATCCATTTTGACTCCTTGTAGTACTGGGGAGGAAGGGGGGGGGGATTAATTCTCGCTGAAGGGAGAATACCTGGTTTTGACTACCGGCGTTAGTCTCATCTTGGTTGCTTCCCGTGTCTTTCATTCTATTATTGTCAGTTCTACATGTTAAGTAAATGGTATCGGGACTACCATAACAGTAAGGATGTCTTTGATTATTTACGGACACATATACTGGATACTCATTTGAAAACCCAGTAAAAAAAAATATTGCTAGATCAATGTGGGGCTTTCAATGCGTAGTTATAATGGTATATATACCAACAGTAAAAGTGTGGGTATATTATTAAACTATAATTATGTTTATAAGATACATCAAGTAATACGAGTAATACGAGTAAAGCAGGATATCATATCTTTATAGACATCGAGTTCTTAGGGAAACGCTTGATATGAGCAAATGTTTACGGTCCAGGTGACAGGGACTTACTGAGCGTTTTTGAAGTTCTTGAAATATTTGGTTCCAGGAACAGATAGCATAACATAAACCAAATTGGAAAACAATGTGCCAAGCATAACATCCTTTAAGACAGTTATCGTTGAGAAGCATTGTGCAGCATTAGGTGAAATTTGAATAAA
>CM060309.1:59724033-59734033 GCA_030674185.1 Monoplex corrugatus
AGTACTAACACATTTCCCCACACACAGACACAGAAACACACACACACACAACACACACCACACACAACCGCACACACCACGCACACACACGCACCAACGCAACACACACACACACACTGCTGAGACATAGCCTTTATTGGAAAAAAAAAGATCGATCTTGTTTAGCTTACAGTAAAAAGAAATAGTGAAATATGTATAATACTGGTCGTACATCGGTAGACCTTAAAAAAGGAATAACTTGTTAAAAAAGAACGAAAAAATAAGAGGTCAACAAAAAAGAAAAGGCAGAGAGAGAGAGAGAGAGAGGAGAGAGAGAGTGAGAGAAGACGAAGAGAGAGAGCGAGAGAAGAGACAGAAGAGACAGAGAGAGAGAGAAAGAGAGAGAGAGAAGAGAGAGAGAGAAAAGAGAAGAGAGGAAGAAAGAGAGAGGAAGAGAGAGGAAGAGAGAGAGAGAAGAGAGAGAGAGGAAAAGAGAGAGAGAAAGAGAGAGAGAGAGGAAGAGAGAGAGAAAGAGAAGAGAGAGAGAGACAGACAGAGAGAGAGAGAGACAGACAGAAGAGAGACAGACAGACAGAAGAAGAGAGAGACAGAGAAAGAGAGAGAAAGAAAGAGTGAGAGAGAAGAGAGAGCGACTCAGACCAACAGGGAATTAGAGATGAGCAGAGAGACAGAGACAGAGACAGAGAGACAGAGACAGAGAGAAAGAGAGACAGAGACAGAGAGACAGAGACAGACACACAGACACACAGACAGAGACACAGAGAGAGGAGAGAGAGAGAAGAGAAAGAGAGAGAGAGTGAAAGAGAGCGAGCGAGCGAGACAGACAGACAGACAGACAGAGACAGAGACACAGAGACAGACACAGACAGATAGGCAGACAGACAGAGCCATGGAAGGGGGGGGGGTGAGAGAGCGAGAGAGAGAGAGAGAGAGAGAGAGAGAGAGAGGAGACAAAGGGGAGGAAGAGGAAATCATCTGCATTATCGTTTGTTTAGCATATGATCATCACAAATTCCATCATTATCATCACCAATGTCATCAAAATGTCAATAAACATCAATTAAGACTGTCAACAAATGTGTCAAAATGGGTCTTTTTTTGAAAATGAACAAGATGGCTTGCGACAAAAGTTTTGGAGATGCCCAGTGGCTTACAAATTTTGTCAACATCTTCAGAAGATCCTCGATAATATATAATCGGAATGTTACATCTGTGAATATTACTGCAACGATTATATTATTTCGATATTAGGGTGCCAATTTTAGATCAGACGGTATTCTATACTTAACTATAATCCACGCAGAATTCTACATCTTTAAATGTAAACATCAAATAGAATTCAGCACGGAAAAAAAGGTACTTAAAACAGTATTTGATACAGAAAAACACATATCATTAACAAATATGGCATATAACATAATCAAAATATTACTGGTTTCGGTTGAAAAAAACAACAACAAAAAAACAACAACAACAAATATGCAACCTGATAAACTAGACATGCCTGATTAGACGCTGATATAGATGTTTCATAATGTGAGGTAATGTTGCAAATGTGATATTCTGTGTTTTCATTTCCCTTGAGCTTTGTCAACATTATAAATGATCTTTCTGCAATATGACATGCGATCGATATGAACGCATGACATTTGGACGTGAAAATGCTGTTAAATATGTATCTCATTGTTTTGCATATTTAATCGTATGATGGCAAAAAAATCAGTTAGTTGTAAGAAAAGGTATCAAACTGGGAAGAAATGTACGACAGAAAAAAATGTGAAAGGAACAGTGTTCTCGTGAATCATGAATTTGAGGAAAATGTCTCTGATCAGGTCTTCTCTTCACCACAATTCAAATGGGAACATGTCGAGGATGCTGCTTGCAACATATAAAAAAAAGGAAATATATACATATACATGTATATACATATAAGTCACACACACACACACACACACACACACACACACACACACACACACACACACACACACACTACACACACACACACACACACACACATACACACACACACACACACACACACACACTACACACACACACACACACACACACACACACACACACACACACACGCTCTTAAATTTATTTTTTTTTTAACCGTGACTAACTACACATAAACATTAATTTCATTTGCCCTTCCTGTTTCTATTCCCCTTCCCCACATCGCCTTTTTACGTACTTATTTTTTCATTTATTCAATTTACTTATTTATTTGTTTATCATTATTATCATTGTCATTAGCATTATTATTGTTTTATTTATTTATTTACTATTTTTTGTTTATTTGTCTAAAATCACTTAAGTGAATAGAACATTAAAACCAATGACACACCACACACACACACACACACACACACACACACACACACACACACACACAGATATATATATATATATGTATATATATATATATATATATATACATATACATATACATACATATACATATACATGTATGTATGTATGTATGTATTTGTATGTATGTATGTATGTATGTATTGGCAGGCACACAGAAAGAGACAGACAGAAAGACAGGAATCAGAAAATCACGAAAACAGAATCAGAACGCGTTTGATACAACCAGACAAGCCAGAAAGACATGATGCAAATGATAAATCATGACACATTATGGATATAAATGTTTTGTGTTCCAGACTAATTTTCCTGATGGATGGACTCTGTGTGTTTGTCTAACGTGCACACTGTCCCACACCAATAGCCATTTTTAGATTTACAGCATATCGAGTACAGTAGATTGTGTGTGCATGCGTGTGCGAGTGTGCGTGTGCGTGCGCGTGTGCGTGTGCTGTGCTGTGTGTGTGTGTGTGTGTGTGTGTGTGTGTGTGTGTGTGTGTGTGAGTGAAAGAGAGAGAGGTGTATGTGTGTGTATGTGTGTATGTGTGTGTGTGTGTGTGTGTGAGTGTGCGTGTGCGTGTGCGTGTGCGTGTGGTGTGCGTGTGCGTGTGCGTGGTGCGTGTTTATGTGTGTGTGAGTGTGCGTGTGCGTATGCGTCTGTGTGTGTGTGTGTGTGTGTGTGTTGTGTTGTGTGTGTGTGTGTGTGTGTGTGTGTTGTGTGTATGTGAAAAAGAGAGAGATAGAGAGTTTGTGGATAGGGTGAGAGAATCAAAGGGTTAAGTTTTTGCAATTGGTGGATAGTGTGCGGGAGTCAAACGGTCAGTGCATGGTGAGGGAGTAAAGGATTAATATTCTTTTTTTGCAGTTGGTGAATGGTGTGCGGGAGTCAAAGGGTTAATAGAAGACTCACGTAAAAGGCGATCTTTCGATTCACACATGTTGTCAAACGCCGGGTGGTACACATGGTATATAAAGTCCGCCACAAAGGTGGCTGCATCGCTGTCGCAGAGGAGCTCCACACGGCAGATGACGCACACCCTCATCACGTTATAGAGCCTACAGAACATCATTAACATCTGTAACCAGTAGAAAACACACACGCGCGCGAGCACGCGCGCGCGCACACATACACACACCACACACAATACACACACACACAAACACACACGCACATACCACACACACACACACACACACTCATACACACACACACACAAACACACACACACACTTACACATCTTACAGCACAAACACACACACACATACACACACACACACACACTTACACACTCTTAACACACACAAACACACACACACATACACACTCTTTACACACACAAACACACACACACACACAACACACATACACAAACACACACACACAACACACACACACGTACACGCACACTTACACACACACACACTTACACACACACACACACTTACACACACACACACACTCACACACACTACACACACACACACACACACACACACACACACACACACACACACACACACACACACACACACACACACACACACACCAAACCACCCACTAACAACACATGATATAACAAACGAGAAACCCACAGAGGACTTCAGATTTTAGACTTCGTATTATTATAAACGGATACGACGTCTCCTTGAAGGGATGGTGCCACAAAGCTGGGGAGGGGGAGGGAAAGAAAGAAAGAAAAAAAGAGAGAGACAGAGAGAGTGAGAGAAGAAAGAAAGAAAGAGAGAGTGAAGAGATGAGAAAGAAAGAAGAAAAGAAGAGAGAGATGAAGACAGAAAGAGAGAGAGGCAGAAAGAGAGAGAAAGACAGAGAGAGACAGACAGAAGAAGAGACAGACAGAAGAAGAGAGGAGGGAGGGAGAGGGAGAGAGAGATAGAGAGAGAGACAGACGGAGAGAGATGGAAGGAGGGGAGAGAAAAGAGAGAAAGGGAAGAGGGAGAGAAGAGAAAAGAAGAGAGAAAGAAAGAGAAAGAAAAGAACGTGAGAGAGAAATATATAGAGATATTTCTTACCTGCAGGTTGCATATATCGCTAGACAGGTGGCAAGCCCATAATTATGCTCATCAGTTGTTTTTTTTCTATTTTCTTTAGTCAGTTATGTCTGACTTGATCTGGAATGTGGGCTCCGGCACAGTTTGACTAAATTCAGCTTGGTTTGATGTGATTTGGATGTTGATGGGTTTCGTTTGATTTTTGAGTGCAGAATTAGGAGACAAGTTTCAGGGCTTGAGTATTACCAACGATTAGACATTTCCCTTTTTTTTTCTGTATCATAATTATGAATAAGGACTACGTGTGGGACTTCAGACTTACTTGCATGTGTCGAGGGAATGACTTTTTGGGCACAGGATATGACGGCTGTTTCCGGTTCTCGCGCCTTCCAGCATGCATCTCTCTCAGGAACATTGCACACACATATATACACACATGCACGTGCGCACGCACGCAAAAACGCACGCGCGCACATACGCACAAACACCACACACACATACACATATACACACACACACATACACACACACGCACACACACACACACGCGCGCGAGCGTGCACACACACTAACACCACACACAAATACACACACACGCACACACAAACAACACACATTCACACACAGACATACACACACACACACACACACCAGAGACACAGGTATACACACACACAGAAAACACACTACACATCATACACACACACACACACCACTCACACACACACACAACATACACAGACAACACACACACACACATACACACACATACACACACATACACACACACAAAACACATGCATGTACACACACACACACAACACGCACATGCACGCACGCACACACACACACACACACACACACACACACACACACACACACACACACACATATCATAAGCGCGCGCCCGCGAGACAATGAACTCCCTTTTTACAACTGTCACTCCAAGGACAAATATCAACTATGCACGTTAACGACCCTCTATGTCATATCAGTGTCCGGTCATCATCATCATCATGTGCCCTGCCGCGTGGCGTTGGCGATCATGGCCCTCCTTATGTATCTATCCCTCGCTGCCGCAAGCACATCTTCCATTCTCTCTGTCCTCAGCCACCCTGCAAGTCCGTTCAAAATTTTCTCCCTGTGTCGACCTGGTGCTCTCTTTCTCTCCAGCTTTCCTGTTGTGACCAGGTGCTCTAGTTCCCCTTTCCACATATAATGTCCTATAAATGTTCCCTGTCTTTTCCTAATCTTCCTTATCAATGATCTTCTTGTGTCTGCCTCCATCAAGATGGTCTAGTTTGTTTTCTTTGCTGCCCATGGAACTCTCAACATTCTTCTTAGAAACCACATCTCGGCTGCCTCAGTCTTGTTCTGGCTTTGTGTGTTGACTGTCCACGCCTTACAACCGTATAGCATTATCGGTTCTATATAAGTGTTCTATGTATTGGGAACAAACAGTTGCAATGAGAATAGAAAACGATATAAGCTCTTTCCAAAATATTAAAAGAGGAGTCAGACAGGGTTGTGTTATGTCACCAGATTTGTTTTCACTTTACAGTGAAAACATCATGAGAAACCTAGAAGAAGACTCTGGATTAAAGGTTGGAGGCATAATGATAAACAACATTCGATACGCAGATGACACCGTGCCAATTGCAGAAAATGAAAGGGACCTACAAAACCTCGTGAATATACTAGAAATAGAAAGCAAAAGTAAGGGGTTAGAACTAAACAGCAAGAAGACTGAAGTCATGGTGATCAGAAAAAACAAAAACAAACAAGAAATCCTGTCATGCAAAATAACAGCAAACGGCACAACCTTGAGACAGGTTGATAAGTTTAAATATCTGGGAACGATCATTTCACCAGACGGCAGATGCACATCAGAAATAGCCAGCAGAATCGGCCAACCCAAAACTGCATTCAAGAAGATGAAAAGCTTGGACAGTCAACAAGCAAAGCCAGAACAGGATTGAGGCAGCCGAGATGTGGTTTCTAAGAAGAATGTTAAGAGTTCCATGGACAGCAAAGAAAACAAAGGAGACAGTCTTGATGGAGGCAAACACAAGAAGATCATTGATATGAAGATTAGGGAAAGACAGGCAACATTTATAGGATATTTTATGAGGAAAGGGGAATTGGAGCACCTGGTCACAACAGGAAAGCTGGTGGGAAAGAGAACACCAGCTAGACCCAGGAAAAAAATATTGGACGGACTTGCAGAATGGCTGAAGGCAGAGAGGGTGGAAGAGGTGCTTGAGGCAACAAGAGATAGAAACGGATGGAAGTCCATGATCGCCAAAGCCATGTGGCAAGGCACTTGAAGATGATGATATAAGTGTCCGGTGGCTTATGGAAACACAAAAACATGCAGCATGCACACCCACCAAAGATGCAGACTGTGTAACAACATAGTGGAGTGTGGTCAGTTCGTCTGCGCTCCACTTTTTATTGTGATTGTTACAGTTGTTTAAAAAGCTCAGCTGACTGCGTAGAGCCATATCAGGACTATAACCGCTTCAAAACTTCAACAAGAAAAGTAAAAAAAGGAAAGAAAATTAAGTACACATATCAGTGGATTCGCGCACATAATCTTAGGACATGCCCTAGGCGTTGACCACTCCTTCAAATTTATCAGGCAGGGGATTAAAAAAACCCACACGCCTGAATACAACTTTAAGCAAACCTAAGGACACCAAAACATACAAAAACAGGCCTAAATTACCTAAAATTGCTTCCGCATATCTCACCTCCCTAGAGCCAAAAATGCAGTAAATACATGTACCCAATCATCAATCCTAAGAAAAAGTACGTAAGACTTTATCGAACACATGCAGGTGAATGGACCATTAAGGCAGAAAATGATAGGAAGAAATGACAGAAAGCAAAGCAACAAGGCAGAAGAAACAAAGAGAGTGACAGAAAAGAGGAAATTTCTAGCACAGAATTCCATCTTGTTCTTGTTTTGTGTTATCGTCCCAGTGTGTTCACGATTAGGGACTGTGGAATTCCCGGAAGTGGGGATACTATTTCTACTGAAAGAGCCCTCGGCATCCCCACGGGGTGGGTGGGGGGGGGGGTGCTCTACTTAGAGAATGTTATGTGCAACGTGCATCGAGTCCCCGTGAATTTGGAAGATATCGTAACGCAAGATTATTTCTCATACTTATAATACACACACACACACACACACACACACACACACACACACACACACACACACACACACACACACAACACACACACACACATACACACACACACACACACACACAACACACCACACACACACACATATATATATACACATATATATACATATATGTACATATATATATAATTATGCATATATGCATATATATGTATATGTGTATGTATATATATATACATTATATACATACCTCAACAGGAAAGCTGGAGGGAAAGAGAACAGCAGGTAGACCCAGGGAGAAAATATTGGACGGACTTGCAGGGTGGCTGAGGACAGAGAGGGTGGAAGATGTGCTTGCGGTGACAAGGGATAGATTCATATGGAGGGCCATGATCGCCAACGCCATACGGCAGGCCACATGATGATGATGATACATACCTTCTTTACTTTCCTCGCTGCAGAAGAAGCCCACGGCACTCTCCAGTACCTCATGTAGCAATGCTATTCTTTGCGGTTGTCCACAGTCATCGCTCAGGTTACCCATGCACGTGTGAACTCAGCAAGTAGTTTACAGGACAAAGACATAAATGGTCTTCTGAGCACCGGATGCCTGAAAGTTTTTCTTTCGTTTATGCATAGTTTACATAAAAGTTTCACAAGCCTGCCACATAGATGATAAATATTTATGCACAATTCCTATGGATCCGCTCTGGCATTATTGTATCTAACGCGTACATAACGATTCGTGAACACGACTGTTATGTTTAATATTTATGTGAGGTGCATGCTTCGTGAAGTCAGGCTTACACAATTACGCATAATGTACAGGCAATATAATCTTAGAAAATATCAGTGTTTTGTTTTGATGTGTCATGATTATGCGTATTATGACTGAATCATAAACATGCGCAATCATTTCTCACGAACAAGGCAGACATTGATAATATAAGACAAGCCCCTTATTAACCTGCACCATGTATCTAATATACAGTGGAGTCAGAAGAAGAAGAAGAAGAAGAAAAAAAAGAAGAAGAAGAAGAAGAAGAAGAAGAAGAAGAACAACAACAACAAGAATTTGAAGAATTTGAAGAAGAGAAGAATTTGAAGAAGAAAAAGAAGAAGAAGAACAACAACAACAAGAACAGAACAAGAACAAGAACAAGAACAAGAACAAGAACAAGAACAAAAACAAGAAGAAGAAGAAGAGAAACAACAACAACAGCAACAATAACAACAATAACAACAGCAATAATAACAATAACAACAACAATAACACCACCACCACCACCACCAACAACAACAACAGCAATAACAACAATAACAACAACAACAACTATAACAACAACAACAAACTACACAGCTGAGTACTGACTGGCATGCAGCATCCAGTCCTTCAACGGTTTCAATGTCTTCATAATTGCCGCCGAAAACGTCCTGTTCAAGATCACCAACAGGCAAAACACACGTTTGAAAGCGTCTGCCGATGGTATCTGTACTGCAGTTTGAGGTTTCGCTTCGTCGCTGATCGTACGGATAGTTGTCGGAGTTGTGATCATTGTGTTTTTCACTCTGATGCAACAAGTCGGAAAATTTGAAAGCCCCTGCAAGTGAGATAGTGTTGAAGTAGTTATTGCTGTCATCATCATCATCATCATCATCATCATCATCATCATCATCATCATCATCATCATCATCATCATCATCATCATCATCATCATCATCATCATCATCATCACCATCATCGTCGTCGTCGTCGTCGTTATCATCAATCATCATCATCATCACATCATCATCATCGTCGTGGTGGTGGTGGTGGTGGTGGTGGTCATCATCATCATCATCATCATCATCACTACCGCCATTACCATCACCACCACTACTACTACTACAACTACAACTAGTATAATCATTATAATTGTTAAATCATTATTACCATCATTAACATTCCTATTATCATTTTTATTATCATTTTCTTTCAAACATTTTCCATTCATTTAAAAGCAAGTAATACAAACAAACGAGATACAAAACAGCAAAGCGTAATCGTAATCATGGCATAAAAACAACATTGAATTCATGCCAAATATCTATATGCTGTAATACGTTTACATAATATCTATATGCTGTAATACGTTACATGAAGCACAATCATCAATAATGAAACACAGCATGAATAACAACAAAAAACCAATTTGCCAGCAGACATGGGTATGTTATTAAGAAATCAGACTTGCTATCACACATTCCATGACATACACTGACAGCATCTGTATCAGTTTGAATACACAGAATCAAGCCTTGGTTGTTATCAATGGTAAACATGGCAGCCATTTTTGTTTCGAAGGTCTAAGTCAGATTTGTATTTTTATTCTTAATTTTGTATTTGTATTTGTGTTTGTATTTATGTCTCCTTATCGCAGAGGATTTACCATGTCAAATTTGGGCTGCTCTTCTATGGG
>CM060309.1:59741533-59756533 GCA_030674185.1 Monoplex corrugatus
TCTCTGTCTATCTGTCTGTCTGTCTGTCTGTTTGTCTGTCTGTCTGTTTCTCTCTCTCCCTATCTCTCTTTCTCTCTCTTTCTCTCTCTTTGTCTCACTCTCTGTCTGTCTGTCTCTG
Source organism: Monoplex corrugatus (assembly GCA_030674185.1). Classification (NCBI taxonomy): domain Eukaryota; kingdom Metazoa; phylum Mollusca; class Gastropoda; order Littorinimorpha; family Ranellidae; genus Monoplex; species Monoplex corrugatus. The sequence continues at coordinate 59,741,652 of CM060309.1, forward strand.
TCTGTCTGTCTATCTGTCTGTCTGTCTCTTTTTCTCTCCCTCCCCTCTCTCTCTCTCTCTCTCTCTCTCTCTCTTTCTCTCTCTCTTAGGCATGTATACATGTTGTTTTGCTCACTCTGAGCAGGCGATATGATTGTGCATAGTCTTACAAAGTCTCCTGTCTCCGGTGTTCGTGCTTGCTGGGTGTTTTCATGTTTCCATAACCCAGCCACTGACATGACTTACAACATCTTTAACATACAGTTTTGATATTCTTCACACGTATACATACAATGCAGCTTTAGACACTGGCAGATCTCCACACACAGTGACCTGGGAAGACATGGCAGGTCGAAAAACTCTCTCTCCATCTTTTACCTAATCGGCGAGGGTGTCTGGGCGGATCGAACCCAGGAGTTTTCCGATGGAATGTCCAATGTTTACGCACTTGACTGCTGCACACGTCAATATCCAGCTGAATTTTTGGGTGAAATGTAGTCTTGAGCTCGTCAAAGAGACGATCAGACACAAAGTGAGAACCTGTACAATGGGTGTGAGCGAAATAATGTGAGCTGTGCATGGTGTCTCAGAGGACAGGTTGGTTTGCAATTCTTGTCTGGTCACAGGTAGAGTTTTGCCAGACTTAACACTATATAGTCTGTCTCTGTCTGTCTGTGTGTATGTCTGTCTTTCTCTATGTCTCTGTCTCTCTCTGTCTCTGTCTCTCTCTGTCTCTCTCTGTCTGTCTCTCTCTCTGTCTCTGTCTCTTTCTGTCTCTCACTCTCTTTGTCTCTCTCTGTCTCTCACTCTCTTTGTCTCTCTCTGTCTCCCTCTTTCTGTCTCTCTCTGTCTCCCTCTCTGTTTATTTCTTTGTCTCTCTCTCTCTATGTCTGTCTGTCTCTTTTTCTGTCTGTCTGTCTGCCTGTCTCTCTGTCTGTCCATCTGTCTCTGTCTCTATCCCTTTGTCTCTGTCTCGTCTGTCTGTCTGTCTGTCTCTCACTAACACACACACTCTCTCTATGTCTCTCTCTCTCTCTCTCTTTAGGCATGTATGCATGTTGTTTAGTTCCCTCTTAGCAGGTGCTAGGCGATATGATTCTGCTTAGTCCAAATAGTTTCCCGTCTCCGGTGTTCATGCTTGCCAGGTGTTTTCATGTTTCCATAACCCAGCCACTGACATAACTTACAACATCGTTAACATACAGGTTTGATATTCTTTGACACGTATACACACAATGCAGCTTTAGGAACTGGCAGATCACCACACAAATTGACTTGGGAGGACATGGCAGGTCGAAAAACTCTCTCTCCATCTTTTACCTAATTGGCAGAGCTGTCTGGGCGGATCGAACCCAGGAGTTTTCCGATGGAATGTCCGATGTTTACCCACTTGACTGCCGCGCACGTCAATATCCAATTGAATTTTTGGGTGAAATGTAGCCTTGAGCTCGTCAAAGAGACGACCAGACGCAAAGTGAGAACCTGTACAACGGGTGTGAACAAAATGATGTGTGTCGTGCAGGGTGTCTCAAAGGACAGGTTGGGTTGCAATTCTTGTCTCGTCACAGGTAAAGTTTGCCACTAGTTAACACTGTAGTCTGGTTTTCTGTCTGTCTGTCTCTGTCTGTGTCTCTCTGTCTGTGTCTGTCCCTCTTTCTATCTCTCTTGCTGTCTCTCACTCTCTCTCTCTCTCTATCTCACTGTCTCTCTCTCACTCTCTCTCTCTGTCTCTCTCTCACACAGGTTGGTCTGTCTGTCTGTCTGTCTATCTGTCTGTCTGTCTCTCTCACATGTTGGTTTGTCAGTCTGTCTGTCTCTCTCCCTCTCTTTCTCTCTCTCTCACCACACACACAGGCTGGTCTGTCTGTCTGTCTGTCTGACTCTATCTCTTACAGGCCGGCATGTCTGTCTGTTTGTCTGTCTGTGTCTGCTTCTGTCTGTCTGTCTGTCTCTCTTTCTCTCTCACAGTCTGGTCTGACTGTCTGTCTGTCTGTCTGTCTCTCTCTCTCTCACAGGCTGGTCTGACTGTCTGTCTGTCTGTCTGTCTCTCTTTCTCTCTCACAGGCTGGTCTGACTGTCTGTCTGTCTGTCTGTCTCTCTCTCTCTCACAGGCTGGTCTGTCTGTCTGTCTGTCTTTCTCAGGCTGATCGCATGTTAAAACGTCCTTTTTCTTTCAACGTTTCCTGTGGACTGCAGCGATACCCTAATTAAATGCCAAGCCAGACGCCAGGTGATGTACCATGCTTTCGGCTTCACTGGTATTTCGGGCGACATGTGGTTATTTTCTGCTGTTATTTCAGGGGTTTATGTGTAAATGGGCCAGTAAAAAAGCGCTTATGTGGGTCGCGATATTGACGCTAAGTTGCCGTGCAGACAGTTTAATGCTGCTTGGGCTGCTCCTCACCTTGTTGTTCCATTTTATTTATTGTATTTTATTTGATTTTATTTCGTTTTATTTTGTTGGTTTTTTTGTTTATTTTATTTTATCTTATTTGTTACTTTGTTTTATTTCAGTTCCTTTTCTGTCAATTTACTTTATTATTATTTTTTTTGAAGGAAGAGCATTCTCATGCAATGTGGATATGTAGAGCGGAAACGGCATTCTCCAAGGCCGAAGGCAGGAGGCAGAGAGGGCTGACTAGCGTGACGCTCACGACTTCGACTGACCAGGCCTCAGGAGTTGTTGGAGTTGTTTCAACAGGGGTTCACCGCGCTCGGACAGCTCCATATGCGCTCCACCCAAATCTGCCAGCAGCTATCTGACAGACTTCCTGAGCCTGCGCAAAACCCTATGCACTGGCAAAGTCTTGAGCGGAAGCAACAAAGCACAATCTTCCTTCAGACCTCCGGGCTTTCAGACATTGGGCAGACAACGATGCAGTCCATGAATGCCACAATGAGCTGTTATGTATTTGTAACTGACAAAAAGTGATTTGGAACCATGAAAGATGTATTTTGTGTTTGTTCTTATGTCCCGCTTGAGGGTTCTCCTTTTTATGATCATTTCGATGTTGTTAATGGAACTAAAAGCTGGAAGGACAGAGAGTACCAGGTAGACCCAACGAGAAAATATTGAACAAGGACAGAGAGGGTGGAAGATGTGCTTGCGGCAACAAGGGATAGATACATATGGAGGGCCATAATTGCCAAAGCCATGCGGCAGGGCACATCATGATGATGATGATAATGGAACTGATTTGCTTGAAGAATACCATACTGTCTTTTTGCTAACCAATGAAGTTTTGCCATTTTATGTAGCGATTTAAATAGTAGAACGGCTAATACTTTTCAAGACTTTCGGATAAATAATGTCTGTGAAACGCAATATAGAAATGAATCATATGACGTGAGTCATCGCTCTCAGGATTTAAATTTAAATATGATTATGGTAAATCACTTTTGAACATGAGTGCTGCTTTAACGTTATGCATTTTTGAATGACACTATACAGGCGACGCACAAGGTCGCTATGAACACATCTCTGATTTTGGAAACAGTGTCGATGATTATCTTATACTGTCAAAATATCTGCCTTTACTTCTGTATGACTCCTGTGAACTATATGTTCATGAAAGTCCAATCATATGTCTGTCATATCTCGTACTGTCTTTCCACAATAGATACACAACTATTGTTGATGAAACAACAGACAGAAACTATAGAAAAGATTGTGTGGAACAATGATTGTGCTCATATATATTGTGAAAATGCTCTAACTCAAGTTAAAGTCTTTGATGTCAATGGTTCATGTGGGCTGTCATTTGAACGTCGTAGTGATGGTCTCTTTACAGAGGAGGGGGGGGGGGGGCTTTCATTCGGTCTGGCTCATCAACTAAGGAATTACTGTCGTTAGTATGTGGCTTAGTAGGTAGAGTCCTTATAAGCTCTATCGGAACAGACACTGCTGAACTCCACAATGGTGACCCAGCAGCAGTGCAGGGTCTACTGTTGTTGGTGATCCTACTGCGATTTGACATCTGCTTCTGTGGGATTTCTGGCACTGAGGCTTTCATAAAATGAGTTTAGGGTTGGTGGTGTGTTGTGGAGCTGAAATGAGCGGCGTGTATCAACGGTACAAAACACACACGCACACGCACACGCACACACAAACATACACACTCACCCATCCATACACACACACACACACACACACACACACCAACGCACGCACGCACACACACACACACTCGTCCATCCACACACACACACACACACACACACACACACACACACACACACACACACACACACACACCACACCACGCACACGTACACGCACACGACACACACACATACGCACATCACACAAACACACACTCATCCATCCACACACAACACACACACACACACATACACACACACCACATACACACCACAAACACACACACCACACGACACACACACACTCTCACCATACACACACACACACACACATCACTCACACACATACACAACACACACACCACACACACACACACACACACACACACACACACCAACAACACCAGGATTTCATTCTACAGTTTTGCAAGCATTCGTTTGAGTATATTAACTGATTTTTAAAAAGTATGCAGATGACTTTAGGAAATGACAACGTCCATAAACTTAACTGATTTTACAAGGATATCCTAAGTAGATTTTGAAACAAAGTGAAATCAAAAGTTTTGTGGCATAAGAGAAATTCCCCAAAACGTGCGTGTTCATAACACCCAAAGTGACATCTTAAAAGAATGAAAGAAAAAGAAAAATTTACAAAACAAAGAAAAACAGGCAAAACTTGTTTAAGAATACGATCATGATAGTGTGGTCTTTCTCTCATTATGCTTTTTTTTTTTTGATAATCGAAGATTCAGTGAAATTAATTTTAACAGAATTTGCTTTTGAAAAGGCTGACTATCTGTTGTCTGATTACTTTTGTAACTATCAGTGAAATTAATTTTAGCAGAATTCGCTTTTGAAAAGGATGACTGTTGTCTCATTACTTTTGTTGATTTATTTGCTTTGAAGAATCCTAATCCAGTGTCTGTGCTGAAAATTGGTTCATGTGTCACTCTGAAGCTGATTTTGTCGTTGTTTTCTTCCTGTTCTTTGTTGTCCTTTTGATCAGCATCAAATTCATCATCTTTGTAATTATTCTGTGTCTTTTCTTCTTTTCCCTCTCTTATTTGTTTGCTTCTTCTTCTTCTTCGTCTTGTTCTTCTTGTTCTTGTTATTGTTCTTGTTCTTGTTCTTGTTCTTCTCCTCCTCTTCCTCCCCCCCCCCCCCGCTTCTCTCTCTTTCTGTCTCTTGTCTCTCTGTCTCTGCCTCTCTGCCTCTGTCTCTCTGTCTCTCTTTGTCTCTCTTTGTCTCTTTCTGTCTGTCTGTCTCTCTTCGTCTCCCCCTGTCTCTCTTAGGAAGGAGAAATTGAAAACAAAAAGGCACTACCAATAGGTATGGTCATCCAAATACAAAGAAAGACAGCATGATAACGGTATGTCTGTTTAGACTGTGAAGTGAGGAGAAGGGACAGAAAAATAATTAGAACAGGATGGGGAGATGACTCCGTGGTCTAGACACATTCGTTTACCTGAAGTGTGTTGGGTCTGGTTTGTCGATCTAAAGACAAAATTAAGAGAATGACTTGAACGTCTTTGGCAGTGCGAGAGGATTGACCTGTAAATCAATTAGTAGTTTCTGTTTTCGGTATCCGGTCACCGTGACTTTTACATTGGCAATAGTGGATAGTCAGGCGCGGTAGTTGATTGACTAATAGACGTCAGCCTTTTAATCGGAAGGTCTGAAGTTTAATCTTCCGGCTTGGTGGTGGGTAAAAGGTGTGGATTTTTCACATTTCCCAAGTCCGTATGTGTGCAGAATTGTTTTTGCCTGAACCGTTTCATGTGTATACTGCATGAAGAACATCAAGTATGCTCGTTAAAACATCGTGTAAGTAATATTTAATGTTCGGTGGTTTACAGAAATATGCAAACACCCTACGTGCACGCCCACTGAAGACGAAGTTTGCAGACTGTGCAGCAACACACCGCCTACACTGTGTGGATAAAACAACGTGTACAGACGCATCCGAGAAAACTGGAATACAAAAAACAAAGACAGAAAGAAAGAAAGAAAGAAAGAAAGAAAAAAAGAAAGAAAAAAACAAGCAAGCAAGCAAGCAAGCAAGCAACCAGCCAACCAACCAACCAACCACCAACCACCAACCAACCAACAAACCAACCAACCAACCAACCAAGCAAACAAGCAAGCAAGCAAGCAAGCAAGCAAGCAAGCAACCAACCAACCAACCGACAACCAATCAAACAAATAAAATGCTTGGCGACGCTCATAGAAATTTGAATTTCCACCTCTCACTCTCTCTCTCTCTCTTTCTCTCTCTCTCCTCACTCTCTCTCTCTCTCTCTTCTCTCTCTCTCTCTCTCTCTCTCTCTCTCTCTCTCTCTCTCTCTCTCTTACATTTCTGCGTAACTGTCCTTGTCTCTCTCTTTATGTGCTTGCCTGCCTGCCTGCCTATCTGTCTGTTTGTCTACTATTTTTTTTCTCTCGCAAATATCAAGAATAAAATATGGCATAGACTGACAGATGCTACTATGATCGAACCAAAAATCCATTAGAAAATACTGCACAGCAAAAATGGCCAATTTATTTATGCCTGATCTGATATTTGGGACGGAGGGTGAAAAGGACAAAATACGAGAAAGGAAAAAAGTTTGAGAGGGATGGCTGTCTCACTGGTCTAGACACATTCATTAATACTTGACGATAACTGGATTGTTTTACTCCTGTATATCAGAGTGTGTGTGCGTGGGGGAGGGGGGGGTGATCCTGGAATTCAAAACGAAAGCGAGATAATTATTTGGAACTCAGCATTTCGTCTTAAAGAGCTTGTAGTCTGAAGTTTAACCCTTTGACCCCCGCACCCTATCAACCAACTACAAAAACTTAACCCTTTGACTCCCGCACCCTATCCACCGACTGCAAAAACGTATACCTTTGACTCCTTCACCATACCAACCAGTTTCTTGCAGGAAGCTGGTGGATAGAGTCAGAAAGTCAAAGTATTAAGTTTTTGCTTTGCTAGCATGGTTGGTGATATAAGAAGATGGTGACAGGGCGCGGGAGTCAAAGGGTTATTCAACAGTGATTTTTCGTGCCGACACATTTCCATATGTGCTCAGTCCAAATCTGCCAGTCATTATCTGACAGACTCCTTGAGCCTGCGTAACCCTATGTGCTGGCAAGAGAAAATGCCGAGCGCACCCAACAGTCGTAGGTGGTCACCCATCCAAGTACTAACTGGTCTCGACGCTGCTCACGCTTCGGTGAGCGACAATCTGTGTTTCCAGCGTGGTATAGAGAGTTCTTGAATGTTATATAAAACCGATAATGCTATACGGTTGTGAGGCGTGGACAGTCAACAAGCAAAGCCAGAACAAGACTGAGGCAGCCGAGATGTGGTTTCTAAAAAGAATGTTGAGAGTTCCATGGACAGCGAAAAAAACAAACGAGATGGTCTTGATGGAGGCAGACACAAGAAAATCCTTGATAAGAAAGATTAGGAAAAGACAGACAACATTTAAAGGCCATTTTATGAGGAAGGGGAAATTAGAGCACCTGGTCACAGCAGGAAAGCTGGAGGAAAAGAGAGCACCAGGTAAACCCAGTGAGAAAATATTGGACGGACTTGCAGGGTGGCTGAAGAAGAGAGGGTGGAAGATATGCTTGCGGCAACAAGGGATAGATACATATGGAGGGCCATGATCACCAACACTATGCGGCAGGGTACATGATAATAATAATGGTCGCTGGTTTCACAAGAGGAACTTATCGGACAATTCTGTATCACAACCATTATGCAATCATGCAAATACAATACTGAGGTCATTGGGAGCGGAGAATAATTAGAAGAGGAAGTGGCCGAAAGTCTACTATAAAAGCACAACAAGGACCATCATTAATCAGACAAACACTGGCACCATCTCAGACGTAAAACTTCGCAGACCCCTACAACGTGGAATGGAAAGTGTTCGAATTTTTTCTGAATCGGAGATAAAAAAAAAAAAAAGGAATGTGAGGAAACAGAAAAGACAGCCGTAGAACGGTGAAAGGAGTCACAGTGTTTGTTTGTCTGTTTGAGGTTCGTTTTGAAGTGTATGTGCTTGTGTGTCCCTAAGTTTGTCATGGTGCTTGTTTTTTTGTTTGTTTTGTTTTCTTTTCTTTTGTGTCTATGTGTTTTGGTGTAAATGTACGTATTTGGAGTATGTACGTTTTCTGGTTTTGATTTTGTTTTTGTTATTGTTTTGTTTTGATCTGTTTTGTATTTTGCTTTGATTTTTTTTTTTAATTCGCTAGATTCATGTAATTGTGTTCTGATATCGTGACATGTGGGTACATGTGTGAATGTGTGAGTGTGTGTACATACGTTTGTATAAGTGTGTGTGTTCATTAGTTGCTATTTTTTCATTCATTCTTTTTTTCTTTCTGTCTGTCTTTTTTGTTCCCTTTCTTTTCTTTTCTGAATTAATTCATTTTTCGGGGATGGAACACAGCGCTGGAGTAGTTATGATAATAGAGACGTTCTTTTAATCACGTTGATGGACATATGAGGTTATGTACTGTATTAACTGGGGATGTTTTCTGCGATGTGATTATGTAAAACATTGGCTAGATAAGTTTATACTTAGTGGCTGGCTTATGTTTTCATTTTTTCGTTTGGTTTGACTTTTTTTTTAAAGATGAGATACACAATATACACATATAGTTACATTGTAGCCAAGGTTGTTATTCGACAGACTGGTACACATTTTAAATACAAATCCCATACGCTAGGTAGGACCTCAGAACCTTGCCAGCTCAAGGGGCTTGTATGCAGGCTTCAGACTTGAGTCATAATCATTTTTGGATCTTCTCCATCACATGGCATCAATGGCATCAGTACATGTGGAATTTGTTCCGAGAGAGCGGACACGGTATCTAAAGAAACTGAAACTAAAACTGGGAGTTGGAAGTGGGGGGTGGGGGTGGGAGGGGACTGATGAAATGCAGCAGCAGACTGGATTCCTCATGAAGACCGTGTCAGCAAGCAGTCCAGACATACTGAAGTTAGTACAGTTCTTATTATTTGGCCACCCGATTCTTCCTTTGTCGACCTCGGCGTTGGTTTCCTTCCAGTGTGCTTTGGTCTGAGACAGCGTGTCATGGAACGTGACATGACCATACCAGAAAAGCCTGCATCGTTTCACAGTAGCCAGAAATGGTTCGTGTGGATAACAATACTGATATTTATAAGGAAGTAATAAATCTTGGCATATAGATAAAATCAAAGTGCACACTCTCATCATTTTTAAAACACGCACACACAATGACAAAAACTAACAGAGTATATAAAGTGCATGCATATTAAGAGGGAAGTGGGATGAAAAGAAAGGTGCATACAAGGGGGAAATCACTGCCAGACAAAAGGTATGTCTTCAAGTCAGACTTGAAAGAAGACAGAGTATGTGACCATCAAAAGGACAGGAGAAGCTCATCCAGTTGTGCGTACAAAACACAAAACCTGTACAGAGGAATTTATAACTAAAATAATAGTGTCAGAAGCCTAATGGAGAGGTTGGACGGTGGCGGACACTCAGAAGTGGTTGCAAAGGTAAATAAGTCCAAATGATTTTTTGTATGAAATTGTTTCAGCAACAAGCAACAAGTACAAAAACTGAAACAAGAGATTTGACATGATCACGTCTTTTTTTTATGAAGGACATTCCGAATACGAAGAAGGTCTGTGGCAAAAGAAGTAGGCAAGCAAGAGAGCAGAGAATTACGATAATCGATACGACACAAGAGAAGTCGTGACTTAAGATACTGTTAAAGTTGAAAGATACCAAGGAATAGAACTGAAGCGTCATAGTTAATAGTAACAGGGATGATAGCTGTTGATCTTATTCTGTACGTATTCTGTACGTTGGTCGTACGTCCGAGGCAGAAAACAAAACATCAGTTTCCTTAATACCAAAGGAAATAAGAGGGAAGCAGGGAGAATTTTAAATATCAACTAAGTAACATAACTCTTGAGAGTCACGGAGTTATCTCCCAAGTAGAATTTCTCAAACCCAACACAGTTTGCGCTACCCATTCAGCTAGCATAGACGCACAAAAGGAATTTTAAGGAATGTTCTGAGCTTACCACTTTATGCTTTGTGGGTGCGTCTATGCTAGCTGAATGGGTAGCGCAAACTGTGTTGGGTTTGAAAAATTCTACATGGGAGATAATTCCGTGACTCTCAAGATCAGTTTCCTTAGTTAGGCACTAGGTCTCACATGCCTGAATAGTGTTCTCTAAGTCAGTATACAGTGTCGAAGTTTCACACCAGTAGAAGAGGGGATAAAAATATACTAAACTGCGCACTCAAATTTCAGTTCCAATTTTTTCAAGATAGAGTCTCCTGCTCTCGGAATAAATTTTATATGCACTGACGCCACTGATGCCATGTGACGGAAGAGATGTAAAATGATCATGGTGTATGCCATGAGCATGTACACGAACCCTGTGTACTAGCAAGGTCTGGAGATCTTGCCTATGAGTTGTGTGTCATAGTTTATATCAGTTTGGCATTGGAACAAATCATCATTTTCATCATCAGGTGCCTTGCCACATGGCGTTGGCGATGATGATGATTTGTTTCAGTGCCAAACTGATATAAACTGGAACAAAACAAGAACAAAACAAAGCAAAAACCCGGCCACACTAAGCAAACATCATCATCATCAACATCATCATCATCATCATCATCATCATCATCATCATCATCATCATCATCATCATCATCATCATCATCATCATCATCATCATCATCATCATCATCATCATCACCATCACCATCATCATCATGTGCCCTGCCGCATGGCGTTGGTGATCATGGCCCTCCACACGAATCTATCCCTTGTCGCTGCAAGTACATCTCTCGCCCTCTCTGTCTTTAGCCACGCTGTAAATCCGTCCAATATACACATACATACTGGAAGTAGATGAAGGCACATTTATTCTCCCTCCCTCCTATCCCCTCCTAAATATGAACTGACCGCGCTAACACCCAATAAATCCACGTCACAGGAACCCGCGTCCTAACAAACACGACAAGTTAATCTCCATCCGACCACCAAAGTCATTTATCATCTCCATCACCCGAACTCCTGTCTCCCTGACCAAAATAGTGGAAACAGATGAAAACCACACCCAGCCCCAATCTCTCAGAACGAAATGAACACATCAACGCCCCACACACACCACGTCACAGAACCCCACCCCTGAGTTTCAGTTTCAGTTTCAGTTTCTCAAGATGGCGTGTCCACGCTCGGAATAAATTTCATTTGCATACACGTCACTGATGCCATGTGATGGAGAAGACCCAAAATATTCATGACGTAAGCCATAAACCTGCGCATAAGCTTTATGAACTGGCAAGGTCTTGACGTCCTACGTAGCTATGGATTTTAAGTCTGCATCAGCCTGTCAATGAATCAAGTTATGCAATATAGCAGTGAAATGTGCATTTCTCTCTACAGTGTGAAAAACAAAATGAATAAAAACGCATCTGGAAATGAAAGAAAAACACAAATCCTACTCTCCTAGGGCTACTCTGCACCCGATCAAGAACGTGGAAACTGATGAAAACATACTTGGTTTTCCAGTGCGAAGTGACTGCACCAATGCTTTACACCATCACACCATAGAAATCTACCTTGAATGACACAAACACAGCCTTAAATCAATCTGCCCACCGATATGAAATATCATCTCCGTCATATCACTTCCCCAAGCCACCACTCCAACCCTGGAAAACGAACAAACAAGCAAACAAACAAAAATAGTACAACAACAGATTATACTCCCTCGCCACATTCCTATTCACCACCCTTCAAAACATCGTTTTCATTGTTTCAAATTCCTTTGATTTGTTTCAGAAAAGGCCCAAATACTTTCGATTTTACACAGCCGGAGGCTGCGCAATGTTACAGTTTTAGCTGCTAGCATTGTTCGTCTGACCAGTGATGGGAGATTTTCGGCCACTTCCTCAAACTCTTCCCTATTGGGTAAGACGATCAATGGTATGATGACCCATATTTTGTTTACAAAATTATGATTTTAAGTGCCTGAAGATTTCGGACTTTCCAAAATGCACACTTCTTGTTATAGAGGCTTTACTGCAAAGTTTCTCTTAAAATCAGCGTGTCCGGAACAATAGATGCACATGGGGTTTCATGGGTTGATTCTGTTTATTGCCTTGTGCCAGTCCGGATTTTTTTCTATTATCCACATTTTAAAATAGGTTTGTGTCATTTACATATAAGCTGATACTTTACCAGCACAAAATATAGACTAGGTAAAACATAGGCTAGGTAGGGCCTCAGGACCTGAACAGCTCATGGGTTTATGTGCAGGCTTAAGGCGTGTGCCATGATCACCATGCACATGGCACCTGTGACGTAAGTGCATATGGAATTCGTTCCAAGCGTGGAGACGTCGTCTTGAGAAACTGAAACTGAAACTGAAATAGGTTCACTGAATCAGTCAGGATGACTGGACAACACGACACATGATTTCTGTCCTACCATCACCAAGATTTATCGTCTTTTTCATCTCAACTCCCCCTGTGTGGAAAAAAACACAGTACCGTGGAAACTCTTAGTCAGTACAATATCCAATTCCAGACAGGGTCTTGATACTTGAGTACTAGGAAAATACTAAAACCGGCTGACTGATCGCACTCACTTTTTAAGCCCTTCGCCATCACAATCAACACACAGGTCACTCATCAAGGCTGAAAAGTTACTGATATCTGTCTGGATCCAGCATCTCATGACACTTTGGAGTGTTTTCATATCTGAAGAGAGAGAGAGAGAGTAACAGACAGACAGACAGACAGAGACAGAGACAGAGAGAGAGAGAGAGCGAGAAAGACAGAGAGAGAGAGAGAGTATGTGTGTGTGTAAGAGAAGGAGAGAGAGAGAGAGAGAGAGAGAGAAGACAGACGGACAGAGAGAGAGAAAGAGACAGAGAGAGACAGAGAGAGACACACAGAGAACAGAGACAGAGACAGAAAGAGAGAGAGAGAGATAGAAAGAAAGAGACAGAGAGAGAGAGAGAAAGAGAGAGAGAGAGATGGACTCAGACCAACAGCGAATTGAGATGTCTTTGAGATAGAAATACATAGACAAACAGACAGACAGACAGACAGACAGACAGACAGACAGATAGATAGATAAGTAGATAAATACATAGACAGAGAGATAGACAGACGGACAGACAGAGAAACAAAGGCACAGTGATAAAGATACATACTGACAGGCAGACAGACAGAGAGAGAAAGAGAGAGAGAGAGAGACAGACAAACAGAGACAGAGACAGACAGAGACAGAGACAGACAAAGAAGCGGAGACAGAGACAAAAAGCAGGAGAGAACGAGAGAGAGAGAGAGAGCAAGAGAGAGAGAGAGAGAGACAGACAGACAGACAGACAAACAGACAGGCAGACAGACAGAGAGACAGACAAAGACAGAGACAGAGAGACAGACAGATGGACAGACAGACAGAGAGACAAATAGACACAAGGAAACACGATGATAGATTCAGATAGCCAGACTATTTGTTCTGGAAATCAGAGGGGGACAACGAAACATAAAGGACGAGACCGTGATTTTCCAAAATTAATTAAAGAAAGTTATTTGAATCAGAAATGTATCAAAGAGAAACAGATAAATTTCACTCAGCAACAACGTCAATAAAGAATATAGATTTGTGCGTGTGTGCATGCGTTCGTATGCGAGTGAGTTCGTGCGCGGATGTGTTGTATTGTGTTGTGTTGTGTTGTGTTGTGTGTGTGTGTGTGTGTGTGTTTGCGTGTGTGTGTGTGTGTGTGTGTGTGTGTGTGTGTGTGTGTGTGTGTGTGTGTGTGTGTGTGTGTGTGTGTGTGTGTATGTGTGTGTGTATGTGTATGTATGTGTTGTGTGTGTGTATGTTTGTGTATGTGTGCGTATGTGTGTACATCTGTGTGTGTGTACGTGTGTGTGTATGTGTGTGTATGTGTGTGTGTGTGCATGTGCATGTGTGTATGTGTATGTGTGTGTGTGTGGGGTGTGTGTGTGTGAGCATGTGTGTGTGTGTATGTATGCGTATGTGTGTGTGTGTGTGTGTTTAAGTGTGTGCATGTGCGTGTTGTGTGTGTGATTATTTTGATGTGAGTTGTCACATTTACGGTATGCTTTTACCATGGTGTTGGAGACAGCGTGTGGGCGTATGGCAGAATGTCCATAATGTGGTTTTGTTGTTCTGATCATGGGCAATTTGTTCGTACGGCTGCCTCAATTACTGTTGGACGGGGACATGATATGATGACAAAATAGGGAGTAAAATGAGAACGCGAATGAGGGTAAGAGAAAAAAGAAACTGGATGACAGAGACAGAGAGAGAGAGAGAGGAGAGAGAGAGAGAGAGAGAGAGAGACAGAGACAGAGAGTGAGAGAGGGTGAGAGAGAGAGAAAGAGAAAGAGAGGCAGACAGACAGACAGACAGATAGAGACAGAGAAACAGAGGAGAAACAAGAACCACTGAGATATAGAAAGGGAGAGATGGACAGACAGATAGATACATACATACATACATACATAGATACATAGATAGATACACAGATAGATAGATAGATAGATTGATAGGTAGACAGATAGATAGATAGATAGATAGATAGATATATAGATAGATAGATAGAAAGAAAGATAGACAGATAAATAGATCGATCGATCGATAGATGGAGAGAGAGAGAGAGAGAGAGAGAGAGAGAGAGAGAGAGAGAGGAAGACAGACAGAGAGACAGACAGACAGACAGAGACAGAGAAAGAGATAGAGGGAGGGGAAGA
>CM060309.1:59761533-59774033 GCA_030674185.1 Monoplex corrugatus
CGTCCCACATGACGACCCATGCCACATTGGTCCTATGTCCCACATGAAGACCCATGCCACATTGGTACTATGTCCCACATAAAGACCCATGCCAGATTGGTTTTATGTTCTACATGAAGACCCTTGCCAATTGGTTCTATGTCCCAATAAAGACCGATGCCAGATTGGTCCTATGTCCCACATGATGACCCATGCCACATTGGTCCTATGTCCCACATGAAGACCCATGCCACATTGGTCCTATGTCCCACATAAAGACTCATGCCACATTGGTTCTATGTCCCACATGAAGACCCATGCCACATTGGTTCTATGTCCCACATGAAGACCCATGCCACATTGGTACTATGTCCCACATAAAGACCCATGCCACATTGGTCCTATGTCCCACATGAAAACCCATGCCAGATTGATCTTATGTCCCACATGAAAACCCATGCCAGATTGGTTCTATGTCCCACATGAAAACCCATGTCAGATTGGTTCTATGTCCCACATGAAGACCCATGCCACATTGGTCCTATGTCCCACATGAAGACCCATGCCAGATTGGTTCTATGTCCCACATGAAGACCCATGCCACATTGGTACTATGTCCCACATAAAGACCCATGTCAGATTGGTCCTATGTCCCACATTAAGACCCATGCCACATTGGTCTTATGTCCCACATGAAGACCCATGCCAGATTGGTCCTATGTCCCACATGAAGACCTATGCGAGATTGGTCCTATGTCCAACATGAAGACCCATGCCACATTGGTACTATGTCCCACATAAAGACCCATGTCAGATTGGTCCTATGTCCCACATGAAGACCCATGCCGCATTGGTCCTATGTCCCACATGACTACCCATGCCACATTGGTCCTATGTCCAACATGAAGACCCACGCCAGATTGGTCCTATGTCCCACATGAAGACCCATGCCACATTGGTCCTATGTCCCACATGAAGACCCATGCCACATTGGTACTATGTCCCACATAAAGACGCATGCCAGATTGGTCCTATGTCCCACATAAAGACGCATGCCAGATTGGTCCTATGTCCCACATAAAGACCCATGCCACATTGGTCCTATGTCCCACATGAAGACCCATGCCACATTGGTCCTATGTCCCACATGAAGACCCATGCCACATTGGTCCTATGTCCCACATGAAGACCCATGCCACATTGGTCCTATGTCCCACATGAAGACCCATGCCAGATTGGTCCTATGTCCCACATAAAGACCCATGCCACATTGGTCCTATGTCCCACATGAAGACCCATACCACATTGGTACTATGTCCCACATGAAGACCCATGCCACATTGGTCCTATGTCCCACATAAAGACCCATGCCAGATTGGTTCTATGTCCCACATGAAGACCCAAACCAGATTGGTCCTATGTCCCACATGAAGACCCATGCCAGATTGGTTCTATGTCCCACATGAAGACCCATGCCACATTGGTCCTATGTCCCACATAAAGACCCATGCCACATTGGTCCTATGTCCCACATGAAGACCCATGCCAGGCGATAAAGAACCAGTCGTTGGATCGATAAGGGAATGAATCAGTGGGGTTATATCAACATGTACTCGTACTCTAATGAAAACTGTCCGTCTTGTAGACACAAATGCTGGGATGTTTGAGTGTAGCACATATTATGACAGTGTCCGGGGGCGATGGATTTCTCTTGGGCAAATGTCAGTGTTAGTTCCTATCAGCAATGTGTTCACAAAATGTTCAGTTTTTACTTTGAGTAAATTTTATTATGGTGTAGATAAAGTGGAATTTCTGTTTGTTGTTCATTTTCTGTGCAGAGTGTATGTTGTAGTGGCATGCAATGTTGTCAGCGCATGCTAATCATCCACGCGAATGCTTGTTGAAATAATTTATGGTAGCTTGAGGTTTCATTTACTAATTTTTTTTTAGTCATTCCAGTTTCTCTTAGACACGTATACGCACATCAATTTCGTCCGACACTGCGTAGATGATACGTTGCTGCACAGTCTGCATAGTCCGTCTTCAGTGGTCGTGTCATCATCATCATGTGCCTTGCTGCATGGCGTTGGCGATCATGGCCCTCCATATGTATATATATATATATATATATATATATATATATATATATATATATATATATATATATATATCCCTTGTTGCCGCAAGCACATCTTCCACCCTCTCTGTCCTCAGCCACCCTTCAAGTCCGTCCAATATTTTCTCCCTGGGTCTAACTGGTGATCTCTTTCCCTCTAGCTTTCCCGTTGTGACCAGATGCTCTAATTCCCCTTTCCTCATAAAATGGCCTATAAATGTTGCCTGTCTTTTCCTAATCTTCCTTATCATTGGTCGTGTATGCTGGGTATTTTCATGTTTCCATAAATCTCTGGGCAATGATTTGAATCAAGGATCCTTAACGTGCACATTTTATATTCTGCATGCAGATCCGTACGAAGGGGATTTTGGCACTGACACATCTGCACCCACGTTGACACTGGAGATGAAAAAAACCCTTACCTTTCGTGAACCAGGCGAAGGTGTCCAGTAGATCGAATCGATGATGTTCCGGTAAGAAATTCGACGTTTGCCCACGTGACTACCGCGCCTGTCTAATCCACCAACAAAAACGCTTGTCAGCCACCATCTTCATCATCAACAGCAGCAGAAATGACAACGGTCTTTCTTTTCTTTTTCTTGTTCTTCTTTTTCTTGTTCTTCTTCTTTTTTCTTCTTGTTCTTCTTGTTTTTTTGTTCTTCTTGTTTTTGTTCTTCTTGTTTTTGTTCTTGTTCTTATTCTTGTTCTTCTTCTTGTTCTTCTTCTTGTTCTTGTTCTTCTTGTTCTTCTTGTTCTTGTTCTTGTTCTTGTTCTTCTTCTTCTCCTTCTTCATCTTGTAACTCTTCTTTTTTGTTCTTTCTGTCTTTCTTTTCTCCTCTTCCTCCTCCTCCTTCTCTTTTTCTTCTTGTTCTTCTTGTTGTAAATCTTCTTATTTCTTCTTTCTGTCTTTCTTTTCTCCTCCTCCTTCTTCCTTTCTTCTTTTGATGTTGCTGTTGTTCTTCTTCCTCTTCTTCTTCTTCTTCTCTTCTTCTTCTTGTCCTTTTTCTTCTGCTTCTTCAACCTCCTTTTTTTCTGTTACATATTGACTACGTCTGGATGATGGTAATCAAATGTCAAACAGAATACGCTGATAGTTCATCTCACGTAAACTGATAACCTGTGTCAGTAGAATAGAAGATACCTATCAAGTTTTCCAACTCGTTGCTGATCGTCAGATTTCTTGTCACAGCGTCAAGGGAGGAAGTACAAGGAAACGAAATTAATGATAGCAGAAGGAGAAAAACTCATATAAAGTGAACTGTACATTACATTTAGCAGACAGAAATCTTTTATGGCTTAACACCCGTTTTTCTTTTTTCTTTCTTTTTTGTCTGACTTTTATTTCCTTTGGTTTTGTCGTCTTTTAATTATTGGAAAGGATATTGGGTATTGTTTGATTATTTTTATGGATCAGTTGACGAACATTTCGGACACACAAAATGACAGCGCAATTATTCGTAATAATGTGTTTTTTTTTAGGGGGTTGTCTAATTTGCTCTCGTTTCATCGTCATTCTTTTGGGTTCCTTTCGTTTTGTTACTGTTTTCTTTTTTTTTCTCGTTTTTTTTTTTTTTATCTTTGCTGTATTCTTTATAACAGTGTTATTTATCAAAACTCTAGAAATTAAAGGGAACCGATGAGGTGACGGCCGCTTCACACTGATGTTGCTCATTTCTGTTTCAAGAGAATACATTTGGGTCATTTTGGAATAATATTATGATGCAGCTGGATATCCTCATTCTGTCTTCACTTCTCTCTGCTTCTATTTTTCTGAAAGAAGGTGTTTTTTTTTCTAATTCTCAATCTATAACAAATCGTCTTAATGCAGTGGTTCTTGCAACGAACAACCACAACTGGAAGATTTTGAGTTTGAATCCAATCAGTCCTGTCCAAATCATTGTGTGTTTGTTGTTTTTCGTTTTCTTTCTGTCTCAACCGGTTTCTACCACAGTTGAGTGTGAAACAGGCTCACTGGGAAAAGTAGGACCACATAGTCGAGTCGAGTCTCATCCAATTCACAGGTACGTCATTGAGGGTGCTGCTGAAATTTTCTGACCAACGCAGCAGGTGACTGTAGCTCTCTGGCCAGGCTCAGTCTCAATGCAGAATGAAACTTCATAACATCATCATCATCATCCCCATCATCATCACCCCATCATCATCATCCCCACCATCACCATCCCGCCCCCCCCCCCACCACCATCATCATCATCATCGTTCAACAACAACAACAGCAACAACAACATCATCATCGATATCATCAATATCATCAACACGCCACTGTGAAAAAGTGTCCCAGTCTGTGGCCATTAGCGTGGCGTCGATGATGGAGACAGAAAAGAAAGTGTGAATCTGTGAAGTGAACTATGAAATCTTTGATGTGAGGTATAAAGTGATCCTGCCGTTAGAAAACAAGATACTGAGATCGTTTGTTTTTACGGTATAATAGAGTCAGTATTTTCTTTTTTTTTCTTTTCTTTTCTTTCTTTTTTTTTTTTTGGAGGGGGGGGGGGGGGGGACGGACCTTGAAAAAATCTGATCAGTTGACCTGAATATATACAGAATATAAACTTTACTGAATGTGTAATTCTCTTTGGAGATGAACACTATTGATTTCTTACAAATGTTATTCAATATTGCCTATTCAAGTGTTAACTAAAACCAGACCAGTCTGACAAGGCTGTCTTTAAATTATGTTGTAAAAACAATGAAAACAGGGGAACACAATGCAAGGATAGGCATAATAAAACTGAATTTACCCTCACATTGCACAGCTGTGATCACACATTGACACAAAGATGGAAAATGCCTTTTCTTTTTTTAGAATACTTTATGCACCGAAGCCAACAACAATGCCCAGAAATAATATTTTCTATTTTCTGAGATTCCTTATGGACGTGTGTGCACTTTTGATTCCTATTAAAGAGAAGGAACAGAGACAGGAAGAGAGAGAGAAAGAGAGAAGAGAGAGAGAGAGAGAGCGGAGAGAGAGAGAGAGAGAGAGAGAGAGAGAGAAGAGAGAGAGACAGACAGACAGACAGAGAGGATTCACACAAACATACACACACACGCACGCACGTAAACATGTACGCACACTCACATGTACACTGACACACACACACACACACACACACACACACACACACACACACATACACACACACACACACACACACACACACACACACACACACACACATACAAACTCTCACATACACAAACACACATATATACACTCACACACAGGCACACACACACACACACAAACACACACGCGCGCGCTCATTTGTGTCCCATGCTGCAGCATGTTATATTTTACCAATGAAAATATTACTCAAGTTTGTAAAAACCTCGAATATATCCTGTTGGTGTCGATTGTACTTCTCATCAAGAACACGGGTGTGGATATGATATGATGTGTTGCGCTTTGTTTATTTCTAAATCTAGCCTGCTCTTCAGCGATCACGTCTTCTGCCTGAGGTCTCAGATTGTTCAAGATGACCTTCAACACTGTTTTTGCTTGCCTGGTTAATGTTATTGTTGTTTAAAGTCCAGTCGACTGCGTAGAGCCATACCAGGGCTATAACCGTTTCAAAACATACAAAAACTTCAACAGGAAAAAAGAAAGAAAATTAAGTACACACATCAATGCATAATAATCTAAGGACATGCCCCCTGCATTGACACCTTCCAATTCATCGCACATGAACACAAACTGAAGCGTACCTAAGGACATCAAAACATATAAAAACGCCCCTAATTTACCGCAAATTGCTTCCGCATATCTCACTTCCCTAGAGCCAAAAATGCACTCAATACATGTTCCAAACTATCAATCCTAACAAAACATACACAAGACTTTATCGAACACATACAGGTAAATAGACCATCAAGGCAGAAAATGATAAAAAGAAATGACAGAAAGCAAACGAACAAGGTATAAAAACAAAGAGAGAGAGAGAGAGAGAGGGAGAGAGAGAGAGAGAGAGAGGGAGAGAGAGAGAGAGAGAGAAAGAGAGAGAGAGAGAGAGGGGAGAGAGAAGAAGAGAGAGAGAGAGAGAGAGAGAGAGAGAGAAAGATTTATAAGAGGAAGTTTCTAGCACATAATTTCCATAAGGTAGGCATACAATTTATACTGAAAGAGCCCCCGGCATCCCACGGTCTTGTCTTGTTGATGACTGATGACATTGTAATTCTGTTCTTCTTGTAAGTTTGCTGTCTTCCTGAGTGTGGCGATGAGTGATTAAGTCCTTTTTGTGTTGGCCATTTCCCAGCCTGACAGCTTTTCTTGCAGATATTAGTGAGGATATCACCAATCACTGCCTGTCTTCCATGCTCCATTAGTCTGCCTTGTATGCTATTACCGCAATTTTCCCGTTTTCAGCGATCATATAGCTACTTCCGCTTCTTCGTCTGATGATGATAATGATGACAATGATGATGGTGATAATGATAATGATTCTTCTTCTTCTTTTTCTTCTTCTTCTTCTTCTTCTTTTTCTTTTTCTTTTTCTTCTTGTTGTTCTTCTTCTTCTATCCTCATTGGCACCCGTCAGAAACTTTCTCAGCTGACCCTAACGTCAATCTGATGGATGAGTTGGCATATTGATCCTTCGTCAACTAGTAATATGAGTCTTCATCATGATGATGATGATGTGGAATAGGAAACCAGTAGTTGAGGTACATGTCCTTTTACTTACGCTGTATGGAAAGGAGTCTGCGGCCTTGAGCTCTGCTTCCACCGGTTCCTGTTGTGCTAAATACCAATTGTTCTGAGCTGTACAAACGTGTGCACTGTTGATGCCAGCTTATTCCACCAAACAGTATCCGTAGGTACTACACTCTTTGATTCTGTTGCGGATAATACCCATGCAGTTATTTGTGTAGCTGCCACAGCTGGTGAGATTGACTTTAAGAGTAGGTTGAGTGACAGATTATATATTATCCTTGTGTCGCTTAGACATCCTTTATGGTGAGCTTGCCACAGGGCAAAGAAACACTGGCCGCCCACAACTGAGATACAAAGACGTTTGCAAACGTGACATGAAGGCGCTTGAGATCAACACTGAGTCCTGGGAGGACCTCGCAGACGACCGCAACAGCTGGAGAACCACTCTCAAGAAACAGCTGCGGATTGGTGAGGACAAACTGTCAGTTGCTGCAGCAGAAAAGCGAGTTCGCAGAAAAGGGACGACAGCCAACAGACCAGCATTAGCATACACATGCGACCGCTGCGACAGAGACTGCCTCTCTCGCATTGGTCTCTACAGCCACAGGCGACGCTGCTTGGACCAAGCAGACAGCCCATCTAGACATTAGAACGGATGTACTTTGTCCATGGTCAGCCATGACCGAGGGAGGCCTACTAACTGTCGCTTAGATGATTTCTGGTCACAGCATCCTTGCTTAGCTCTTCGCACGAGAGCATCTATAGAATGCGTTTGTCCCGTCCATCAAAGCTTATTCTCATTGTTGTTTAAATCCCTGCCGATTGCCTAGAGCCACATCAGGGCTATAACCATTTCAATGCACATAAAGTACTTCAACAGGAAAAAAAAGGAAAAGAAAATTAAGTAAACTTATCAATGCATTCGAACACATAATCTAAGGAGACACCCCTGGTGTTGACCACTCCGTCCAATTTATCGCACAGGGGATTTAAAAAAAACATACCTGAATACGAGTTTAAACATTACTGAGGACATTGAGAGATAAATAAGAACGGGTCTAAATTATCTAAAGTTGCTTCTGCATATATCACTTCCCTAGAGCCAAAAATGCATATAATATACACGTGCCCAATTATCAATCCTAAGAGAAAAAAGTACGTAGAACTTTATCGAACACATACAGGTGAATGGACCAGCAAGGCAGAAAATAATAGGAAGAAAGGACAGATTGCAAAGGAACAAGGTATAAACAAACAGAGTGATAGAAAAGAGGAAATTCCTAGCACACAAATTCCATAAGGTGGGGATACTATTTGTTCTGAAAGAGCTCACGGCATCCCTATGGGGGAAGCACATCAAAGCTGGCATCTTTTCTTCTCCCAGAATTGGGTAAACATCATTGCTTGGCAACTCCTGACCTATTAATAATTGAGTCCTCAGTTATCAATGTTTGAAGTGTTTGTGGCCTTTTAGAGGCTCTGGTTTGGTGTGCAAATTTGAACCGTTCAAACTAAGTTTTCTAGAGCTAAATAAGATAAACAAACTCATACACAAATTACGATAACAACAAAAGAGAGAGAGAGAGAGGGAGAGAGAGAAAGAGAGAGAGAGAAAGAGAGAGAGAGAGACAGACAGACAAACAGACAGGCAGACAGAGACAGAGAGAGAGAGAAGGAGAGACAGACAGAGAGAGAAAGAGAGACAGAGAGACAGAGAGAGGTAGACAGAGACACAGAGAGAGAAAGAAAGAAAGAGAGAGAGAGAGAGGGAGAGAGAGAGGAGGAGAGAGACAGGGAGGGAGAGACAGAGAGGGAGAGAGAGAGGGGAGAGAGACAGAGAGAAAGAGAGAGAGAGAGGGGGAGAGAGAGAGAGAGAGGAGAGAGAGAGAGAGAAAGAGAGAGAGAGAGATTTAGTGTGTGTGTGTATGTGTGTGTGTGCACATTCGCATGTATACGTGAATATCTCTTCCTCTCTCTCTCTCTCTCTCTCTCTCTCTCTCTCTCTCTCTCTCTCTCTCTCTCTCTCTTTCTATTTAATGACTTTGTTTTATGCTCCTTGCCACAAGGACAAAAATGTCAATAGCAATAAACCATTTTCAGTTTCAGTTTCAGTTTCTCTTTCTCTCTCTCTCTCTCTCTGTGCGTGTGTGTCTGTTTGTATGTGTCTTTGTTGTGTTTTTGTGTCTGTATGTAGGGCAGGCGCCGGGATAGAGACGGGGCGTCATGATTTTGAAAGAGGAATAGGATCATTTTCTGTCATGATGTGATAAGCGTGATGTAGGACTGAAGAGGTCACATAAGATGTCTAGACCGGACACGCCCAAAATTAATCGGTGTCAAATATCGGTCATGATGAAATTGAATATGTCATCTTCTCTGACGAAACAACCCAGACAGCTATCAATGTCAACTTGCTTCAGTGTTGACTCCCAGTATGCCTACTTGTCCTTCAGATCCAAGGGGAGAGTCCGTAAGTGTTCAATAGATTTCAGTCCCCTTCTTTTACATTGTCAAGACTTTGTGTCAGCGCTAGGGTTTTTTTTTTTTACAAACTCCTGGATACTGTCGGATGGTTGATGGCAGATGTAGACAGAGCACGCATGGAATTGTCTGAGTACGATGATGTAAAGAATTTTTAGAACAGGCTAATGTGTGTAGGTGTAATTATTCACGTTATCTAACACACAGGGTCTCTCATCTAACTTTCATCATCATCATCAAGTGCCCTGCTGCATGGCGTTGGCGATCATGGCCCTCCATATGCATCTATCCCTTGTCGCTGCAAGTACATCTATCACTCTGTCTGTCCTCAGCCACCCTGCAGATCCGTCCAATATTTACTCTCTGGGTCTACCTGGTGTTCTCTTTCCCTCCAGCTTTCCTGTTGTAACTAGGTGCTCTAATTCCCCTTTCCTCATAAAACGGCCAATACATTTTGCTTGTCTTTTCCTAATCTTCTTTATCAATGATTTTCTTGTGTCGGCCTCCATCAAGTGTGTCTCGTTTGATTTCATCAACCTTTAGCTTTCGCTTTCCTGGAAGGAAATCATTCGAACTCATGAGGACACTCACACTTTTATGACGATTAAAAAAATAACCAGCTTAATTCCACACAAAACACTGCTCAATCCAATTTTGGATTTTTCCTGTTTACAGAAATGGGCCACCAACATATCTGTCGTCATGAGGCGCCTGACAACGAGGGAGTGGAAAGTGGGGGGGGGGGGGGGGGAGCTTCTTTTAGTGATCTCGGCCACTCAACCCGTCAGGGCCAAAGAATTTCCACAGACTGCCCAAGCCAGTCCAAATTTGAAAGAAAAAGAAAAAAAATTGAATAGACATTCATCCAGTGCACAGACATGTAACAGCTGCCTTAAGAAAAACGATGAATTAAATGCAAGCTATCTAAAACTCCTACGTTTTCGGTACAGAAGAACCTCTCTTGTACATATTCAAAATCCAGTTATCATTTAAAAAAATATGACTGTTCCACATTTCAAATCTCTTACTTTTATTTCTGTAACATTTATCGTTACATACAAACATTTAAATTCGATTTTAAACATGACCTCAGTTAAGGACATAAAAGCACACTACAAAATGTACTGTTTTTAAAGTTTAATTATACACAGCCATGAACCCATGAGTAAAAAAACAATGTCATCCTTTATTTTACAACAATGGAAGACAAAAGAAGAAAGAAAAAGAAGAAGGGCTGATGGATGGAAGCCCGCAAATTGACAGGAAAATCATTATTAGTTTTGTTTGAAGCCCAGCCGACTGCGCAGAGCTGTATCAGAGCTGCAACCATTCCAAAACGCAAACAATACATTACTGGATTAAAAACTGGAAAAAAAAGTTAAGTACACATATCAATACATTCGCGCACATAATCTAAAGACAAGCCCCTGGCGTTGATTACTCCGTCCAATTTAACGCCGGGAGGAGGGGAGGGGGGTTAAAAACAAACCTGAATGAAACGTAAACATAACCAAGGACAATTATGCATAAAACTGATTTAAATTACCTAAAATTGCTTCCGCATATCCCATTTACTTAGAACCAAAAATGCAGTTAATGCCTGTACCCTAATATCAATTCTACTGGAATGTATGTAAGACTTTATAGAAACAGAGCAAGGAAAGAGAGAGAGAGAGAGAGAAAGAGAGAGAGAGAGACAGACAGACAGACAGAGACAGAGAGACAGAGAGAGAGAGAGAGAGAGAGACAAAGAGACAGAGACAGAGACAGAAAGAGAGAGAGAGACAGAGAGAGAGACAGAGAGAGAGAGAGAGAGAGAGAGAGAGAGAGAGAGAGAGAGAGAAACAGAAAGCAAAGGAGCAGGTCAGAAACTATGAAGATTACAGAAAAGAAGAGATTTCTGGCCCAGATGTCCCAAAAGGTGGGGATTTATACCGAAAGATCCCTCGGCATCCGCACTGACGATCTGTGCTAAGATACAGATGGTGATATAATAGGAAGAACTAACGAATGAGTTACTGTCAAAAGTCTGCTGGTTCTTGCGAACTTGCATAAAAAGTCCAACTCGTCAAGCCATTCTAACGATCACCCATTATCACGTGTGAATGGATCGAAGCTGTCACTTACGTCATGATCGATGGAGCATTCTTTTCGCGCAGACATTACGATTACATATTGTTGGAGAAGTCATTATTTGCACTTTCGTCGTTTCAATGATGGATGGAAATCATTTGAAGAACTGTATTCAGGTTTGTGTCTATTTTAGTGATGGATGCAAGTATCAGAAATATAAGTACAAATTGATATTATCGTATAACTAGATTTTGTAAACTTAAACATAATTCAGCTGTGTCTAGCAGTCCAAAATATGTGTGACTGCCCGCGTTCAAGCAAAAAGGAACCAGAAAAAAAAACGAAAAAAAATCAGATCGCGTATTTTATACAACCCGACAAGACAGGTGCAAATTTTCGGCCAACTGGCTTTTGTCAAGCGTAGACGTAAGATCACAAATGAATAAACACCAAATACAAATATTAAGAGAAAAAGACTGTTCTGGTTTTTGTGTCTAGCAATTCCATGAAAACTCTGTTCACAGCTCAGATTGGTGGTTCCAGGTTGCTGCAACTGAATTGGCAAGTCCAGAGCAATGGCTAAGAAGACTTTAATTGGTCTGCTGTTTCTGTGGGGACATGTCTGGCAACTGCCAGACTTAAGTCACTTGTAGTCCAAGCGCCAAGGAGACTTCAGAAACCATCGATACATCGATATCAAATCGTCTTGCAGGTGTCCACTGGAGGAGGCTCAGCACTGTTGCCAAGTCGCTCAGGTGGAATGTAGCAGCGGCCATCCTGGTTGATCGTACTTACGCTAACATCTACTTAACACTCTATTCACGACAAGAATCGTTCAGTCTGGGAACCAGACACTGTGAGAGCGTGCCCTTTGGCGTGGAGAGGTTTATTTGCACTGCATACTTCATGTGACAGCTTCCATACAGAAAAGACATGAAAAATAACCTTGACCGTCAAAGTACCACAGACACAGAAATGACAGGTTGAATTAAAAGATTAATCACCACGAAAACAGGATTGCTTTGGATTAGATTGGATTGGGCAGGGTTGGGTTAAGTCTGACTTGGTTGGGTTGGGTTGAGTTGAGTTTGACTTGGTTGGGTTGGGTTGAGTTGGGTTTAGTTAGGTTAGATATGATTGGGATGGATTGGGATAGTACGGGATGGGTTGGGATAGGATGGG
>CM060309.1:59776533-59789033 GCA_030674185.1 Monoplex corrugatus
TCTCTCTGTGTCGGGGGGCGGGGGACTATGTGTGTGTGTTTGTAGCTGTCTCTCATGTACGGAAGTGGAAAATATATTAAAAGTGGACTTAAAGTCTAAAGAAACAAACTGATGAATGAATCATTCTTATCATCTGTCTTTAAAAATGTTAGAAGAAAGAAAGAAAAATACAGGCACTTACCAAATATACGAAAGAAAGACAAAACAACAACAACAACAACAGCAATAACAACAACAACAACAACAAAAACAACAGCAACAACAACAACAACAACAACAACAAACAAACTGGCCTTGACACGCTGTCAACAAATTTACTTCCCTGAGTTTGGATTTTTTCTATATTGTCCCCCCCCCCCCCCCCCTTCTCTTCATATATTGTAGATCAGTCTTGCGCTAATATGACTGATGGGCACAGAAAGTTTAGAGAGAAGACAAGGAAAGTTAGTTTGGAGTAAGGGGAGGGGGGATCAAACCTAGTAATGCTCTCTACATGACAGATATCTCACGAAGTTCATTTTATGGTTTCTTTACCCTCAGGCACACTTGACAAAGTTTTCTTCCATGGAGTTGCAAGTTTAACCCGGCGAAAAATCTCTCTAAAGCACAACAAGGGGAAAAATAATATTTACGGACATTGGAATGAAGAGCTGTTCGAAAAAAGAAACAAAATTGGTGTGCAAAACAAGTCAAGCAAACTGTATTTGTCTCCCTTCCCTGTGGAGTAGTCCTCATCGTTGTAACTGGAACTGATCTGAATGGCCGGGTGAGCAAGTCGACATTCTGAGTTGTTTGGACTGAAATCCACTTCCGTGCGAGTTCAGATTAGATTTTCTTCGTGTCCATGTATTCCATGCAGTGTTGAATACAGGCCTGGCATGACATCAGAAGTAATTTCTGGTAAAGTAAACACGATCAGACCAAATGGTGCAGTGTTTGTTTCATCAACAAATACTCCAGGGATGAATTTTGTCCATTCACTTTCTTCGCTTTGCACTACTTGCTCCTCTATGTCTACGTTTAGCTGGCTGTTTGTCGGTCCGTCAGGTTAGGTGAAGTAAACGAAAACAGGGGAAAAACCGAATTGGAATGAATGAACGAACGAATGAATAGATGCAATGTTATCATCTATCTCCAAAACGAAAATGAGAAAACAGTAACTTACAGTCTAAGTCAGAGTCACACTGAGGAAAAGGGATTTTACGTTCCAGTGAAGCAAAGTGACAGAACTATTTTCTTTTATACATGTAAATTTTTTGCCTAGCGCTATTCTCAAAACTCGTTTGGACTCATTGGGCATTTCCCTTTATCAGACTTTTCAGAGGACTGCGGAGAACTCAAGCTGTTAGATGAGTTGACCACATACATTCCGGTATGTTGTTACACAGTCTGCATCTTTAGCGAGTGTCATGCATGCTGAGTGTTTTTTTTTGTTTTTTTTTTTATGTGCCCATATTTCCATCAGCCAGCCACTGACATAACTTACAGAATATGTAAAGTGCGTATTTCATATTCTGCATGCGTATACACGCGAAGGGGTATAGGCACCGGCAAGTCTGCACACGTGTTGTCCTGGGAGATAGGTAAAAAATCTCCACACTTTAACCAGCAGGCAGAGGTGTCCAAGGGGATCCACACCAAGATCTTCCGACTGGAAGCTACAACAGGCCTAACAAGCCGGTTGTGGATGTCATCCTGCTCAAGAAAGTCAGGAGATATAAACGGACTGACCAAAACCTGCCAGATGAAAAGTCTCACTACAGCAGCTAACAAAACTCTGAGAGACAGAAAGAGAGAAAAGTGACAGAATGGTACAGACGTTCGCCTGCCAATAAGTAAACTCGAGATTCAAGGGTTCGTTCCCCAGTAGAGGCCTCGACTTTTCTCCTCAGTTTGACCGGAAAATCAAACTGAACGTCTAGTCCTCCGGAATGGGACGAAAAACAAGTCGGACCCGTGTGCCTTCTGGCTGTGCACGCTAAAGATCCCACGGCAGTTGAAAATCGTGAAGAGCATGGCATTGCCCGGCTGTCTTGGTATGAAACATTGGAGAGATAGGTTGATTTCCCAGGTCCCATCCCTTGAAGACTTAGCCTTCTTGCCTTTCTGAAGTCTTGGTAAAAAAAAATGTCAACATGGATATGAATTTGAAGAGAGGAAGAGGGCATGGGCGCCGCTCTCATAGTGCTGGCCCCGGGAAAAGTTGAGTTCTCTGTCATCTCGCTCCCCAACGACCTCAGGGTTATGGAACTATCTAGGTAGGACCTCATGGCCTGACCAGCTCTTGGTTTATGTGCAGGCTTAAGGGCTTGTGCCATGATCTTTCTGGATTTTCTCCATCACGTGCCACCTGTGACGTTAGTGCATATGGAATTCGTTCCGAGCGCGGAAACGTCATCTTGAGAAACTGAAACTGAAACTGAAACTGAGAAACAGAAATGAGACAATCCGAGAAACGGTAGGAGTAACGCACGTCTTATAACACAGACAGTCGTGAAAGAAGCAAACATAATAAAGAACATTAATGAAGAGACGAGGAAAAGACCATCAACATTTAAACGACATTTTAAGAGTCAAGAGAAATTTGAGCACCTAGTCACAACAGGAACTCTAGAGGGGAAAAGAGCACCATGTAGACCCAGGAAGAAAATGTAAGAGTGGACGAAGACAGAAAAGGTAGGAGATATACTTGCAGAGACAAAAGATAGATTCGCATGTAGGGTCATGATCACCGACGCCTTTGGGCATGGCACATGATGAGGAGGAGGAAGAGGAGGGAAAAGAACAAAAACAAATCTAAAAATTATCTGAGGCTTTCGCTTTGCTGAACTGAGTAATTAAAACTGAAAAGGAAGAAATAACAGACGGAAGATCAGAAAAGAACTGAGAATTCTTCGACACCAACTTTTATGACAACATGGGAACACTTAGCGATAAGAAAAGTCCATTTCCAGTGTGTGTGTGCGTGTGCGTGTGTGTACATGTGCGTGTGTATGCGTGTGTGTGTGTGTGGTGTGTGTGTGTGTGTGTGTGTGTGTGTGTGTGTGTGTGTGTGTGTGTGTGTGTGTGTGGATGTGTATGTGTGTGTATATATGTGAGTGTGTGTCTATGTGTGTGTGGGTGCGTGTGTCTGCGTATGCGTGTGCGTATGCGTGTGCGTGTGCGTGTGTATGTGCGTATTTGGGATTAGGGCTGTATGTTTCTCTGTGTGTGCTTGCATGCAAAGTGTGTGTGTCTATGCGTGTGTGAATGTGCATGCGTATGCGTACGTGCATCGGTTGCATGTAACAACTTGTATGTGCCAGCTGTGTATGTCTATGCTTGTGTGCCTGGACACAGAAATGTTTGTTTACATATGCAAAGGGAAGGGGGAAGACGAGATGTAGGGGATGATGTATGTAAAGAGTAAATAACACCATCAGGAGTTAATGGCCCGGCATGTGACGGGATTTCGTATGAACAAAAAGCAGAACATGCAAGAAAATTCCAAGGATAAAAGAGGTAATGAATTATGAGCCATTCGCACACAGTGGGACAGGTTGTTCATATTTGAAAAGAGTGTTGAATAATGATTTCATTCAGATTCTGTTTGATCCACTGGCTGTCCGATTTAGGGAAAACGCGATTATCGACGGTTTGTTCAAAATGCCTTTAGGAGTTAGAGAGGGAGACGGATAGGGAGAGAGAGAGAGAAGAGAGAGAGAGAGAGAGAGAGAGAGAGAGAGACAAAGAGAGAGAGAGAGAGACAGAAAGGGAGGGATGGAGAGAGAGAGGGAGGGAATGAGGGAGAGAGAGATAGAGACAGAGATACAAATACAGAGACAGAGAGACAGATACAGAGACAGAGAAAGACAGAGACAGACAGGCAGGTGCAGCAGACCGACCGACCGACCGACCGACAGACAGACAGACATACAGGCAGGCAGACAGAGAAAGAGAGAGAGAGAGAGACAGAGAGAGAGAGGGAGAGAGAGACAGAGAGAGGGAGAGAGAGACAGAGACATAGAGACATATACAGAGACAGACAGACAAAGACATACGGATAGAGAGAGACAGAATAGAGGCATAAGGAAATGATACGTTTATATATTTCCGTGTAATTTATAAATAGTGATGATAACGACTGGACAAAGAAACCATTTGGAAAGCTCCAGACATGGGCACACAACCGACATAACTGGAGGAATATGGTGAAAAGTTCTATAGTGCTGCTCCCCAATGACTTTTCACAGAGTAGAGGGAGAAGTAAAAGAAGAATAATGGCGACTTGTACACCACTTCAGCTCACAACAGCCTAATCGCTTCGCAAAACAGTGAGAGACAAAGGCAGACAAACATAATAGCAGATACATGCCAACACCCATCCCTTGGATAAAAACAGAGGAATTAAGTAAACAATGTGAGGGAAATAACACACATGCCTTGTAATAAAATACTCTCTTCCATATGTCAATCAGTCATGCAACACCGCAACAACAACAACAACAGCAGCAGCAGCATCAGCAGCAGCAGTAACGACAACAACAATAACAGCAACAACAAATAATAATAACAAATAATTAATAATAATTACAGTATTTGTATAGCGCAAAATCTTGATAGAAATCAAATCTAAGCGCTGAATATACACATACACACGCATGCACACACACGCACACACACACACACACACACACACACACACATACACACACACACACACACACACACACACACACACACACACACACACACACACACACACAATGGGGGAAAATTATAGAGAACGTATTATATACAAATATATATTACAATGTGATTCCACATCGAGTTGAGACAGGCTGCAGAGGGGGTTGAGTGAGGTCAGGATTTTAGGCAGAGGAGAAAAGGTGAGATTTGAGAGCGGACTTGAAGGAGACAAAAGTAGGTTGCTGACGGACTGAGAGAGGAAGTTTGTTCCAGGAGAGTGGACCAGAAACAGAGAAGGCTGGTAGACCATAGGTATTGAGCTTAGTGCATGGAAAGCGAAGATTCAGAGGATCGGAGGCAGAGCGGAGGGTACGTGAGGGAACATAGATCTCAAGTAGGCTTGACAGGTAATCGGGGGCTGTGTTATTGAGGCTTTTGTAGTAGACGGTGTCTAGTTTGTACTGTATGCGCTTTGATACAGGGAGCCAGTGAAGTTGTGCCAGGAGAGGAGATATGTGGTCAGCTTTTTTCTTTTTGAATACAAGGCATGCAGCATTGTTTTGAATGCTCTGTAGGATGTGAATGGTGGTGGCAGGAAGACCAGACAGGAGTGAATTGCAATAGTCAATGCGAGACATTATGAAGGAGAGAACGAGTTTTGCAGTTGTTTCGACAGAGAGATACTTCCTGATCAGGCTTATACGATGGAGTGATAGTAGCAAGATCTGGCAGTTTGAGAAACAAAGTTGTTCATGGAGAGGATAGAGTCAAGGTAGACACCAAGGTTTTTAGCTGAATCAGAAATTGGGACTGATGTGTTACATAATGGGAGAGAAAGAGGAGGCAGCTGAGAAAGTTTCTGACGGGTGCCAATGAGGATAGCTTCTGTCTTGTCGTCGTTAAGCTGAAGTTTATTGTATGTCATCCAGTTCTTAATGTTCAAGTAGCACTCATGGTGCGAGTCAAGAGACGCTGTACATTTCAGGTGAGTCACTGTTTGAAGTTGGGTGTCATCAGCATAGAAGTGGTGTTTTATAGAGTGGAAGTTGATGATGGTGGACAGGGGGAGGTGTAAAGAGTGAAAAGAACAGGGCCAAGGACAGATCCTTGTGGAACACCACAGATCAAGTATGCAGGTTGAGAGTAAGTGCCACTGATGAGAACAGTTTGTTTTCTGTTTGATAGATATGACGTGAACCAAGAGAGAGCAGTGTCAGAGATGCCAAAAATATGATGGAGTCTAGAAAGGAGAATACCATGATCAATGATATCAAAGGCTGCAGACAGATCAAGGAGTGTGAGGAGAGAGACTTTGCCAGTATCAGTTGCAGGGAGATTGTTGAGAATGTGTAGTAGGGCAGTTTCAGTGCTGTGGCACTGGCGGTAGGCTGACTGGAAAGGATTGAGGAGATTGTTGGCAGACAGGTGAGAGTTCAGCTGGTTGAGGACAACTTTTTCAAGGAGTTTTGACAAGAAAGAGAGATTAGAAATAGGCTGGTAGTTTTTCAGTTCATTAGGGTCTAAATTGTGTTTCTTGAGGAGAGGGTGAACAATAGCAGACTTGAAAGAATTCGGCACAATTCCAGTTTGAAGAGAAGTGTTGATGATGTCAGTGATGAATGGGAAGCGAGTAGGGAGACAGTCGGAGTAGAGAGAACCTGGAAGAGGATCCAGTTCGCAGGTTTTGAACGACATGAATCTGATTGTGTTGAGGATTTCTTCTTGTGAGACTGGGGTAAAAGTAGTAAGAGGTGTGCCAGAGAAGGAAGGGTGAGGTGGGCATGGTTGACAGGGTGTCATGTCAAGCTTGACACGAAGAGTTTGTATTTTGGTGGTGAAATACTTGGAAAATACAGATGGGAGTTCTTCATTAGTGTGTTTTGTTGTGAGAGGTAAATCTTTTCGTGTGCCAAGGAGATGATTCATAGTTGTAAAGATTTCTTTTGAAGAAGAGGCATTCGGGATTTTGGTTTGAAAAAAGCTTGTTTTTGCAGATGCAATGAGAGTGGATACTTTTGTTTTAGAGGCTTGGAAAAGTTGCCTATGAACAGTGAGTTTGGATTTGCGCCAGCGGCGCTCTGCTCTGCGGCGGGCACGTTTTGCACAGGCAATCTCATGAGTGAGCCAGGGGGTAGGGGGGCAGTCAGGTAAAAGATGGGTTGTGGCTGGAGCATGAGTGTCCAGAAGATGGTGGAGAGTTGTATAGAATTCATCGGCAAGGTTATGTGACTTTTCAGAAAGGAGACGGGAAGCATCAGATGAAAATGTGGAGAGGTCGATAGATTTGAGATTGCGTCGAGTCATTGTGCGCGTGGTATGGGAAGGAGGAGAAATGTCAAGAGAACAGAGAATTGCAGAGTGGTCAGATGGAAGGGCTGAAGTTAGACGGGTTGAAAGAACTAAGCAGTTGTCAGTAACTGAATTGCGGTGATCACGAGAAATGATCCAGTCAAGAGTGTGACCTTTTTGATGGGTTGGTTCTGAAATGTGTTGAGTCATATTGTGATTGGACAGCGAATTGATGATATGTCTTGTGTCATAACGGTGAGTGTTGTCATGGTGGACATTGATGTCACCTAGAATGATGAAATTTTCAGGTAAGAGGCAGTAGTGGTCAAGTAGTTGGTCAAAGTCAGAGAGAAACATGGATGTGGTGTGCTTGTTGGCAGAGCTAGGTGGAGGTCGATAGACACAAGAGAAGGTGATGGGGTGAGGGGTGGATTAGAAGGATACTTCAATGTGCTCAAAAGAAGGATGGGAGAAAGGCAGAGACTGCGAGAAAGATAGGCGGGAATGGAGTGAGTCGTTGTAGAGGATGGCGATACCGCCACCTCGGGATGGGCGATGGAAAGAAGCAAGCCTGTAACCACTCGAAGTGATACTCGCATGTATGGGTTCGTGACCAAGGGGGTTAAGCCATGTTTCAGTGATAAATGTAATGTCAACATGTTCATCTGTGATGAAGTCAGCAATGACATCCGCTTTGCCATCTTTGCATATTGACTGAGCGTTGAATAGGCATATTTTCAGTTTGTCTGAGTCACATGGCCGTGGCCGAGGTGGAGATGAAGGTGGCACAGACAGGACAGAAGAGGAAGGCAGCATCTTGTCATTATTGAAGGGTTTATTTTTGCGACTGCGTTTCCTCGGCAGCCGAACACCGAGTTGTAGCGAACGAAGCTGTGAGGTCAGGTCAGGGGTCAGGCGTGACGATTGTATCGCTAGCAGTTCAGCGCGGCTGTACTGTAACAGCGACTGATTACTGCACTCAACTCGAACAGGCCTTAGCCGTGAGCACAAGTCAACAACACACTGTCTGCCTGCCAGCAATGGCGAACACTGACAGTTCAAATCAGCAAGCCTCACAAAAAGAATCATCTAAAAAAGAAACATTTTGATGGCTGGAGGGGCGCCATAGGCCCACCAAACGAAAGTCTCCCACATCACACAACACCACACTTAACCACAGAACCACACAAGCACTCTGTCAATCAAAACACGGCAAAAAAAACAAAAAAACAACAACAACAAAACAAAACAAACAAACAAAAACAAAAAACGCGGGAGCTCGGAGACACTCAAACCGTGCGATGATTGACTCCTTGACCCCTCAACAACAACAACAACAACAAAACTGTAAGAGTGCGCAAAAGCAGAGAATACATCTATCTCTGTTTCTCTTTTCCTTTTTCTCTGTCTCTATCTGTTTGTGTGTGTGTGTGTGTGTGTGTGTGTGTGTGTGTGTGTGTGTGTGTGTGTGTGTGCGTGCGTGTATGTGTGTGTGTGGTCTGGTGTGTGTGTGTGTGTGTGTGTGTGTGTTGTGTGTGTGTGTGGTGTGATGTGTATCGCTTCTTTTTTCTGTTTCTTTTTGTGTGTTTCTCTCTGTCTCTCCCTCCCTCTCTCTCTCTTTCTCTCTCTCTCTCTCTCCCTCCCTCCTTTCTCTCTTTCTTTGCCCTTTCTCTGTCTCTTAAATTAATTGATTGTGCCAGGCAATAATGGATTTCTCGTGTTCAGAAGAACGATAGATTCGATTTGTATAGATCATATAAGTATTTTGCTTTGAGTCTGTATACTTGTCTTTGAATATCAAAAGGCACTTAAAACGTTTCGCTACAAAACCTAGTTTTGGGATATTAGATATACTTGTGTTCATTGTTATCGTCATAGAAAAACCTCTTTTCGTAATATACTTTATTCATTTTTATACTTTCATGTCCCGTGTTGAAAGAAACCAAAAGAACGATCTATTCCACCAAAAGTAGTTTAGAAAACTTTCTTTGTTTAAACTTTGCTTTGATAATGTCATCAACAAATAGAAAGGAAAACACTTAACTATTTGTACAAGCATTTAAAACGAGAAACGCAGCTATTGTGTCGATAATGTATTTTTTACATTTTTGTGTTACATGCATTCCCTCTCTAAGGAGAGCTGTGGACTATATGAATAAATCATCCGAATTTTAGACACACACACACGCGCACACACACACACACACACACACACACACACACACAAACACACACACGCACACACCACACACTCTCTCTCTCTCCTCCTCCTCTTCTTCTTCTTCTCCTCCTTCTTTTTCTTCTTTTTTCCTACTTCTTCTTCTTCTTCCTCTACTCTGTATCTGTACGTCTCTCTGTGTCTGTCTTTGTATCTCTCTGTATCTGTCTGTTTATTCTTCTCTCTGTCTGTTTCTCTTTTTCTCTGTCTCTTTCTGCCTCTCTCACAACTCATTTTATAACTTGCGTTACAGTTTAAGGTGTGTTTCGTTATAATACTGATGTTGATAATCAGTTTGTCGAGTAGCAAGATTTAGCTGTAAGACAGGTCAAATGGGATCTAATGCTAGTATTCTTGAGTAATAAAGTAATCTGAAATCTGAAATCTGAAGTCTGAAGTCTGAAGTCTCTCTCTCTCTCTCTCTCCGTCACACACACACACACACACACACACACACACACACACACACACACACACACACACACACACACACACGCACACACACACACACAACACACACACGCACACACACACATACACACACAACACACACACACAACACATACACACACACACACACACACACACACACACACACACACACACACAAGGCACGGTTTTTTCTGTGTGTGTATATGTAATTTTTTTTTGTTAGACCATGGTAGGGTTTGACAATATATGACATTTCTTTCCCGACCTCCCTGTGCGTTTGCGTGCATTGCATTGGTCATATCGCGAAGATCAACATGTGTGCAGACCTGCTGGTACTTGAACTTTCCTCTTCTGTATAGGTATACAGAAAAAGCATGAAATACGTACGTCAAAAATTTGTTTAAGTCGTTTCTGTGCGTAATCATTATGGAAACACCTAGCAGGTATGCCAACCAAAGATGAAATATGCAGGCTGTGCGGTAACGTTCTGCCTGCACAGTCTGGGCAAAACAATGTGTATGCAAATATCCGAGGAAAAAAGAAAGCTGCAGAGAGAGAGAGAGAGAGAGAGAGAGAGAGAGAGAGAGAGAGAAGACAGACAGACAGACAGACAGAACACAGACAGAAACACAGAAACACAGACAGAAACACAGAGAGAGACAGAGAGAGACAGAGAAAGAGAGAGATACACAGAGGCAGATAAAGAAGAGAGAGAGAGAGAGAGAGAGAGAGAGAGAGAGAGAGGTGAGAGAGAGAGACACAGAGAGAGAGAATGAGAGAGAGAGACAAAGACAGAGAAAGATACAGATAGAGAGAGAAACAGACGAGAGAGAGAGACAGAAACAGAGAGAGAGAGATAGACGAGAGAGAGAGAGAGAGAGAAAAGAGAGAGAGAGAGAGAGAGAGAAGAGAGAGAGAGAGAGAGCACGTAAAATTAATGACCTTTACACCATTATGATCTCCAAAATATGAAACGTGTTTACCGAAGTAAAAGAACACTTAGTCATCAACAGTTCCTCTTTGATAGGAGTTGGATAACTTTGCAGACATTGGTTTCAAGATCTCTTTGAAAATACCAATGCTCTAAAGAAAAGTTGGAGAAGCCTTTGAAACAATGCAACTAAGTCCAGTTGAGTGGTATCCATACCCAGCACTTATAGACTTAAAATTAGAGACAAACACGGGCGAAAATACTTTATGTTAAACGCACCTTAATTTATTATATAAAGGAATGAAGTGACGACAGTTTGGTCTTTGTACTTTGTTACCTGATGAAATTTCATAGTGTATTGTTCCCATTTACAAAATGTTTTTGTACATCATTTCTGGAGGCACGTTTGCAATGCGTTCTTTTGAACTGCATAACAGTCTTTGATTGTTTGTTCCGTGAGTTTAATGTGTGTTTCCCATTTATACGTCACAAAAAGATGATTATTTTATGGCTCATTTTGAACAATTAGTTTAATTTCGTTCTTGAACAATGAAAATAGAAAAGAAGTAAGTAAAATCAGTTTCTCATCGTTTGCATCTCTTGATACATCTCGTTGTCGATTAAACCTGTCAGCGAT
The DNA here is from genome assembly GCA_030674185.1 of Monoplex corrugatus. Classification (NCBI taxonomy): domain Eukaryota; kingdom Metazoa; phylum Mollusca; class Gastropoda; order Littorinimorpha; family Ranellidae; genus Monoplex; species Monoplex corrugatus. The sequence goes on from CM060309.1 coordinate 59,787,709, forward strand.
CTCTACAGAGTTTTGTGAGTGTCTTCTTTTTCTTCTTCTTCTTCTTAGTATCTTTGAACAAGGTTTTGATGGAATATTATCAAATGTTACCTTTTCAAAACCACATGAAGATAAGCGGTATGAACTGAGTCTGTTTGAAGGACACTGATTAGGCTTTGAAGGTCGCAGTTTTACGATATATGCATTACCGTAAAAAAAAAAATTAATTAAATGATTTTTCGTAGTTATGTCTCTTGTTCTAACATGCACGAGTTTTTCAGACATAGAGACGTTTTGTGACATTGTTACCTATTTGATATTTTTATTTGTTTGTTTACTTGTATGTTTTTAAGAAATTGTTCCTGGCTCTCATAAAAGACATTTTGTATAGTTCCAGTTCTGGCTTTGGACGTGTTTCAGAGAAATAAGACGGTACTTTTGTGCATTTTACTATTTATTTGTGGGAACTCACAACAAAATTCAGTGACAGTTTGTTTAAAGGTAACTAAGGTATATGCGCTGGCAGAATTTTCGTATCCATGCAAACACACGCACGCAAACATACACAATGACACAAAAACACAAACACGCAGATACACACACAAACACACACACACACACACATACACACATACACATCACCACCACCACCACACCACCACAACACACACAACACGACACGACACGACACGACACGACACGACACGACACGACACGACACGACACAACACATAGACGGACATTCACGCACGCAGTTCATTTCAATATCAATCTCCTTTTTTTTTGGTAAAAGAAACAGTTATGATGCAATGAAATAAAACGGGAAACGACAGCAATTTTCAATCAAAACATCTAACAAACAAACAAAACAAACGGAAAGAAACCTGATCAGCCTGAAACTATATTTGAGTAGGATTTTATGTCAGCTCAAATGTTTTTCAATCAATTGTCTTGACTCGAGTTCCATTTTATCTGTGTTGCCATAATTCTGTCCGTTTTCTTGCTATATTACTTACACCTTCTCAAAAAGTTTATGTCTGTTAGAAGTTTCATCTTTCGTTCGGTGTGTCAGATCTGTTTTTTTTTTTTCACTATGTTTTGTTTTTCTGTTTGTTCTTTCCGTTGAAAAGAAGACAACCCATTTTTCCCTCTCTCAAGGCTGTAGTGTTGTTGTACCCACATGAACTCTACTTGGCAAAGTTGACCGGGCAATCATTTTCTTTCTGATAGTTTAGTTTTCTTTATAGCATCAATTTCTCTCTCTCTCTCTTTCTCTCTCTCTCTCTGTCTCTCTCTCTCTCTCCCTTTCAAGCTTTTAAGGTAGCAGAGACTTCATCTTTGATAAT
>CM060309.1:59794033-59821533 GCA_030674185.1 Monoplex corrugatus
ACGAATTGGAGAAAAGAGTAAGAGAAAATAGGTTATTTCTCCTTTCAAAAATTGACTCAAAAACGTTCCTGGCCCTTCAATAATGACGTGTAGTATATATATATATATATATATATATATATATATATATATATATATATATATATATATATATATACACTTCAATTTTCCAAGACAATCAACAAGGGCATTGAGTATTTTCTCCTATATTTCGGCCCTTGGCCTTCCTCAGGGTAAAATGACAATAAAATCGTATGATCTCATCTACATTAGAGAATTCATCTCACTTCCTTTAAAATATGGCATAATATCACGTGGGGCATGAATGTACACACAAACATATAGTCGCCCCTATTCACACCTTCACACACACACACACACGCACACACACATACACACACACACACACACACACACAAAAACACACTCGCGCACACACACACACACCTACACACGCATACCCGTACGCACACACTCACACACGCGCACGTTCATACCATTACATACACATTCTCACACACAGGCCCCTGAACAATGACATCAATGCCTTATAACTGCCTGGGTAATAAAAAAACTCCAAATGAATCAAATAAAATATGATATAGTAAGAACAATCGAATTAAGACCCAAAATTATCAGTTAAAAAAAACGTAAGAATTAAGAGTAATAGTCTGTGCCACACATTCATTCCATACAGTAATTTACACTCCCTGTATACCTGTGTAGGCATATGTATATATATATTTTATAAGATCGAAAATGAACTACTTTTAACAGAAAACAATTATGGAAAGAAAAAGAAAACGAAACAAATCATAAAATTTCTCTACACACAATCAATTTGTTAAAATCAAGCCATTCAAAAATCTAGACTGTTTTTATACAGAAAAGGAAATCAAGATTTTGTATTTCTCAGGACCAATGTAACGTTGAAGAAACATCCATGAAATAAAACATATATATTATTATGTATATGTATAATTATATGTTTATATACATACATATACACTACGCACAAAAAGTTAAGGATCACTATGAGAAAACAGGTGCGTAATAAACTCAGTTCGCTACTGTTATTTATTTCTCAGTCCAGCCAAATTGTTATGAATTCTTGTTCAGCTGTAAGTGGGCGATGTTGTGTTAGTGCGAAAATTGCACGGGATTCTCTACTACTGAGCTTGGCCGCAAACGGAAAAGCGGAAACTTGCGAAAAAGGACCTTGTTTTGGACCGTTCTGCCTGAACACATTGCACAAGCCAGATGGAAAAACCATTATGCACGTGCAAGCACTGCTGTTTATGTGTGAGATGCTGTCTCTTGCTTGGCTTTATAAGAAGACATTCCACCAGTAGTAGGCCTGATCTGACAATGCCTCCACGACGAAAATTGAGCGAGTTTGAGAGGGGACGAGCTGTTGCATGGTTCCAAGATGGTGTTCCCAAGCGAGAAGTGGCCAGGCGACTTCAGGTGTCCATCTCGGTCATTGTCAGACTGATTCAACGCTTCACAGCCACTGGGAGGGTCCATGAAAGATGCAGATCTGGTCGACCGAAGAAGACAAACCCACGTGAAGATCGTCTCATTGAACGACAAGCCCTGCAGACAAGAACATCCTCTTCCAGCATCATTTGAAGGCAGCTGAGGGTGGCTACTAACATCAACATCAGCCAGCAGACCATACGGAACCGCCTTCATGGGTTTAACCTCCGTTCTCGTCGCCCAGCTGTACGGCCACGCTTAACTCCAGCCCATAGGGCAGCACGCCGCGCCTTCTGCAGACGTCACGTGAGGTGGACACGTCAGCAATGGTCCCAGGTCCTGTTCAGTGATGAATCACGCTTCACCATGAACCACAACGACGGCCGACTGAGGGTCTGGAGGCGCCCAGGGCAACGCTTTATTGACACCACTGTCCAAGAAAAGGTGGCCTTTGGTGGAGGTTCTGTAATGGTCTGGGGGGGCCTTCAGCCTTCACCACAGAACACCCTTGTATCATATACAGGGTAACCTGACTGGCCTCCGATACCGAGATGAGATCCTTCGACCTCTGGCTGTGCCTACACTGCAGCAGATGGGACGACGGCTGTCTACCAGGATGACAACACAGGGCAAGGGTTATCAACGACTTCCTGCAGCAGTCTGGAGTCAACAGAATGGAGTGGCCAGCATGCAGTCCCGATCTCAACCCGATTGAGAACCTCTGGGATGAGCTGGATCGCAAAGTGAGGAGCAACCACCCCCCTCCCAGGGATGCCCAACACCTCTACCAGATGCTGCAGGCTGAGTGGCAGGCGCTTCCACAGAGGATCTTCACCAACATGGTCAACTCGATGAGGACTCGCTGCGTCGAGTGCCAGAACAGCCATGGCGGTTACACGCATTACTGAACTTTTGGGAGCATCAGAATGCCCTGTCTTGTGATTTCAATGACTTTGGGAAATCAAATTTCGATACGTACCCACTTTGATCAAATGTACACACCAAACGATTGCTCGAAATTGAAGGCAATTGTGTATCGTTATCACTAAAGCATGGAATTAAATGTTTGCCAAACTTCAACGCATTGGCTTTCTTATTTTGAAAGTTATGAATTTTTGTGCAAGTGATCCTTAACTTTTTGTGCGTAGCTTATATATATATATAAAAAAAAAACAACTCCTTCAACCTAAAAGTGTGGCTCTACATTTCCAATATTCTGTCCTGTTTGCTGTATAGCTGTGAAATGTGATACCTAAAAAAATAAGCCAGGAGAAGAGGCTGGACTCGTTTCATCTAAAGTGCTTACGCTAGGTCTTGGGCATCAAGTGGACAGACCTTGTGACAAACGATAAAGTAAGCGAATATGATCAAGAAGTGAATAAGATCAAGAAGCGAATAAGATCAAGAAGCGAATAAGATCAAGAAGTGAATAAGATCAAGAAGTGAATAAGATCAAGAAGCGAATAAGATCAAGAAGCGAACAAACCCCAGTTACCAGCATCATCTGCAAGCGTCAACTGAGGCCGCTGGGTCATGCCGCTAGACTGCTGTCTTTCAGACCTGCTAACCAAGTCCTGAACTTGGAACCCAGGAGGACAGCAAAGGAAGGGAAGACAAAAATGAACTGGCATCAGATGATTGACAGTGATCTACATCTGGTGGATAGACGCTGGAGTGATATTTCGAGACTCTCTACCGACCGAGCCCATTGGAACGCTCTTGCTGCCTAATACGTTGCACGTCGTAGTAGTGTCTAAAAGTAAGTAAATGTGTTTGCTGCCTAAGAATCGAACCAACAAACCCTTGCCTTATAAACATGACATGACACTCTAACCGCCTGAGCCAACGCAAGCCAAAATCTATATAGAATCTTTGAGAAAAAAATATAAGCAAACGAAATCCAAGCCGTACAAACTGAACAAGAGAACGCTAAGCCGTTGAACTGTTCTCCATAGGACATTACGACCTTCGTGCTTTACGATGTTGTCTGGCTATTTACTAGTGTTAATTGATAATTCTGTCCGAGACCTGTCCAGGCAAAACACCACTTTCTGTTAGATGTTTGTAACGTGTTGTGCTGGCGTTAAGTTTGATACTTTCCCCTCTATTTTCATTTTGACTGTTTTTAGGGTTAGTGTGGGTTAATGCACGCGTGCGCTTTCATACACACACACACACGCGTACATATACACACACATATATGTACACACATATATATATATATACACACACAATATATACATATGAATATATATACATGCGCATATATGTACACACACACACACACACACACACACACACAATATATATATATATATATATATATATTATATATATATGTATGTATATAAACATATAATCATACATATACATATTATGAATAGATGTGCGAGCGAGCGAGTGTGCACGCTTGTGTGCGTATGCATCTCTGTGTGTGTGTGTGTGTGTGTGTGTGTGTGTGTGCGTGTGCGTGTGCGTGTGTGTGTGTGCGTGTGTGTGTGCGTGTGTGAAAGCGCCTGTGCAGTAGATAGCGGACAGTTTGACGTGTATGTTAGTAAAAAGGGGACGTGCTTGTAATTTGGAGACGTCTCCAAAATACACAAAATTAAAATTGGCTCAAAATCACAAATGAAGCTTAAAATAATATACCGTTGCGTATAAAATATAAATTATTTAATTTAAAAATAATGTCCCCTATTTACTACATATTTAGTTTGTAGTAATTTGGAAACGTCCCTTAATTACTGCATCCCACTGACCCTGTTCTCATACATATTGAGTCACACAGCTTTTCAGTCTTAGTCGGTTTAAAAGCGTATGTCTTTGGCTTCTTTTCTGTCTGAGATTGACCTATTGTTTTCTTTATGGTTTTCTGTCTATTGTTGTTGCTGTGTCAGTGCTGATGGTGTTATTGCTATTATTTTACCATCTTCCTTTTAAAGAAAATAACAGATTTTATTGTCTAGCACTGCCATCAATAGATTTATTGACTGAATAATTTACATTCGTGTTGATTAACTTTATGGTGTTTTGTTTTAATGGTTGATTAAATGCTGTCTGTGTGGCTTGGTTTCAATTATTTATTTATTTATTTATTGTTTTTGTACGTATGTTTGTTTGTTTACGTGTTTATGTATTCATTTATTTGTTTATTGTATCAATCCGCCAGAATGACTCCATAAGTGCTTCACCACAGACCTACCTAACATCACACAGACATATAAATAGCCTTGTCAGACTGTTAAGGGCACTTGAGATATACTGCTGCAGGTTTGGAGTTTGTTTATGAGGGATTCGTTGCACTGTGACAATCCTTTATGCGCTCCACCAAATCAGCCATGTGCTGTCTGACAGACTATCTAAGCCTGTGTATAACTATGCGCTGACAAGATCTTGAAATGGAGATGGGGATGGGGGTGGGGTGGGGGTGAAGGACAGCACCTATGAGACACTCGACTGACACCGCCAGAATGATTAAAACATAAAGATAGACAGTGAACTCGCCATTTTTTTGTGTTGCGGGCTGGAACTGGACTCAAGACATCAGACCTTGAGATCCAGGGTTCAGATCCAACAGTCAGCCAGCCTGCTCAAAAGTGAGAGATAGAAATTGCACCCTAAACTACACTCACATGCACGCACGCACATACACACGCACGCGCACACACACACACACATGCACGGACAGACGCACACACACACACGCGCATGCACACACACACACGTACGCGCGTACACGCACGCATACACGCACGCATACATGCACACACACACACGCACGCACACACACACACACGCACGCACGCGCACACGTATGCACTCACACATGCACTTGATACCGAATCCTTCACGTATGCAAACCCTGTGTGGTAGCAAGATCTTCACAATACCGATGTAAAAGAAACAAAACAACAGACAGAGCCAACCTACACGACCTTAAAGGCCTATTGGTTACCTTCGCGTCCCATTTTCATAGACAACAAATGTCTACATTGGAGGCCAACCCATGGAGATAAGAGTGTTTACTTCTCCGAGATGGAGGTAGACTGCTATATTGAAATATATGCTTGCTCTTCCTCACGCTCCTCTGTTTGGTTCAGCCACACCGGGGAAATGGGAGGGACATATGAGAGGCGATTGCAATCGCGGGTTTCATTCCACTGATTCCAACCAAAGTTCTCTCCAATTTGCTCCTTCCGAATTCATCCTCCCCCTTTGTTTCCCCCACCCTGAGTCCATCCCTTTGGTTCTCTCCCAAATGTCCACCCCACTGCCGTACCCCCCTGAAGTTCTTTCCATTTGCACCCCTCCCAACCGCTTCCATCTTTCTCTGAGTGTCCCTCCCCAAGATCTAGCCCAGAGTTCCCTGTCTTAAGTAAACTCCCTTCCCCGCCAGACTCCCTTTCATTGGTTATCTTCTCCTGAAGTTCCCTTTCCCAAGTTCCCTTGTCTATAAATTCCTCCTATGCTTCACACACCCCCCCCCCCCCCAATCCAGAGTTCCCTCAGTCTGTTCTCTATCCCCCATCCAGAGTTCCCTCAGTCTGTTCTCTACCCCCCCCCCCCCCCATCTGGAATTCCCTCTGTGTTCTCCTCTCTCATCCCCAATCCAGAGTTCCCTCCCTCTGTTCCCTCAACCTCGAGTTCCCTCCCTCTGTCCCCCCAACCTCGAGTTCCCTCCCTCTGCCCCCCCCCCCCCCCCCCGAGTGTCCGCCCTCTTTTCCCCCTATTAGTTCCTCCCTCTGTTCCCTGCACTCCAGCCCCCGAGTCCACTGACTTTGTTCCCAGTACCCCCCCTTCGGAGTTCCCTCCCTCCATTCTTCCCCACCCCGGGTTTCCTCCCTCTGTTCTACCCCTTGGAGTTCCCTCTCGTTGTTCTACTCCCCGTGAAGTTCCCTCCCTCTGTTCTAATCCCTGGAGTTCCTCCCTCTCTTCTTCCCCACTCCGGAGTTCCATCCCTCTGTCTTACTGCTCTCTGGAGTTCCCTCCTTCTATTCTATCCCCCCCACCTGGAGTTCAGGCCCTCTGTTCTACCCCCTGGAGTTCTCTCCCTCTTTACTAAACCCCAAAGAAATCCCTCCCTCTTTTTACCTCCCCCCCTGGAGTTCCTTCCCTCTGTTCGCCACCCATTTGAAGTTGGCTCCCTCTGTTCTTCCCCCCATCCTGAGTTCCCTCCCTCTCTTCTACCCCACCCACAGTTCCCTCCCTCTGTTCACCCCACCCAGAGTTCCCTCCGTCTGTTTCCCCCCACCCGGAGATCCCTTCTACTGTTCCCCCCATCCAGGGTTTCCTCCCTTTGTTCTCCACACACATACCCATCCGAGTTCCCTCTGTTTCCCACCCAGAGTTTCCTTCCACTGTTTCCCCCATCCAGAGTTCCCTCCTGTTCTTTACCCCCCCCCCCCCCCCATCTGGACTTCCCTCTCTCTGTGCTTCACCCCCCCCCCCATCCAGAGTTTCCTCCCTGTGTTCTGTACCCCCCATCTGGAGTTCCCTCCCTGTGTTCTTCACCCCCCCCCCCATCCAGAGTTCCTCCCCCTGTTCTCCATCCCCCATCCAGAGTTCCCTCCCTCTGTTCTTCACCACCTACCCCCGCATCCAGAGTTCTGTCCCTCTGTTACCACCCTGGAGTTCCCTCCCGTTGTTCCTCCACCCGGAGTTCCCGCCCTCTGTTACCCCCCCTGGAGTTCCCTCCCTCTGCTTCTTCCCCATCCAGAGTTGCCTCCATCTATTAGCGCCCCAGAGTTCCCTCCTCCTGTTACACACCCCACCCGGAGTTTTCTTCATCTGTTCCCCCCACCCAGAGATATCCCTTCCTCTGTTTCCCTCACCCAGAATTCCCTATCTCTGTCCCCCTCCCCCCCCCGAGTTCCGTCCCTCTGTTCCCCCCATCCAGAGTTTCCTCCCTCTGTTCTCCATCCCCCACCCCAACCCTGAGTTGCTTTGCACTGTTCCCCTCCCTCTGTTCTTCCCAAGTCCGGAATTCCCTCCCCCCCCAGTCCGGAGTTCCCTCCTTCATTTGTCCCCCCCCCCCTCCAGAGTTTGCTCCCTCTGTTCACCCCAACTTGAGTTCCCTCCCTATCTTCCCCCTCCGGAGTTCCCTCCTTCTCTTCTCCCCCCTCCCGAGTTCCGTTCTTCATTTCTTCCCTCTCCAGAGTTCGCTCCCTTCGTTTCTCCACCCGGAATTTCCTCCATCTGTTCTCCCCCCATCAGGAGTTCCCTCCCTGTTCTCCCCTCCCCTCTGGAGTTCCTCCCCTCTATTTCCTCTCTTCACGAGTTCCCTCCCTCTGTTCCCCGCTTAGGAAAACCTATCCTCTGGTCTTCCTACCATCCAGAGTTTACTCCCGCTTTTCTCCCTCCTCTTCTCCCGCCCTCCTCTCCCACACGTCCGGGTTTCCTTCCTTTCTTTTCCCGCCCTCCACCCCCACCCCCCCCTCTAGAGTCCCTTCCTCTCTTCCCCCCTCATACGGAGTTCCCTCCCGCCCCCTACCCCCCACGTCCGGAGTTCCTTCCCTCTCTTCTCCCGTCCCCTCCACGTCCGGAGTTCCCTCCCTTCTCGCGCCCCCTCCCCCGTCCTGAGTTTCCACCCTTTCTTTTCCCTCCCACATCCCGAGTTCCCTCCCTCTCTTCTCCCTCCCATCTGGAGTTACTTCTCTGCGTTCTCCCCCCCCCCCCATCTGCATTTCACTCCCCCCTGTTCCCCCCATCAAGAGTTCCATCACTCTCGACCTCCCCCAACTACCGCAGTTCCCTCTCCCCACCGTCCAGAGTTCGCTCCCTCTGTTCTCAATCCTATCCGGCATTCCCTCCGTTTCCCCCCCAAACCGGGAGTTCCCTCCCACTTCCCCCCCCCCCCAAGTTCCCTCCCTCAGTTCTCTCTCCTCCCCCCTGAAGTTCCTCCCTCTGTCCCCCCCATCCAGAGTTCCCCACCCCCGTGTTCCCTCCCTGTGTCCTTCCATCCCGCCCTGTCCGGAGTTCCTTCCGTCTCTTCTCTCCCACCACATCCGGAGTTCCCTCCCTCTGTTCTCTCCCCCATCCGGAGTTCCCTCCCTCCCTCCCATCCAGTGTTCCTCTGTTCTTCCCCCCTACGGAGTTACTTCCCTCTATTCTCCCTCCTACCTGGAGTTCCCTCCCTCCCTCCCATCCAGTGTTCCTCTGTTCTTCCCCCCCCCTACGGAGTTACTTCCCTCTATTCTCCCTCCTACCTGGAGTTCCCTCCCTGCGTTCTGCCCCCATCCAGAGTCCCCTCAAACTTTCCCATGAAAACCGCAGTTCCCTCTCTCCAAACATCCAGAGTTCCTTCACTCTGTTTCCCCCTCCTGAGTTCCCTCGCTCTGTTCCCCACCCCCTGGAGTTCCCTCGCTTTGTTCTCCACTCCCTGGAGTTCTCTCGTTCTGTTCCCTGGAGATCCCTCGTTCTGTTCCCATTCCCCTGGAGTTCTCTTGCTCCGTTACCCCACCCCCTGGAGTTCTCTTGCTCTGTTACCCCACCCCCTGGAGTTCCCTGGGTCTGTTTCCTCCCAAACCTGGAGCTCCCTCCCTCCGTTTCCCTCAGTTATCCAGAGTTCCCTCCATCTGTTCTCTCCCACCCAACCTGGAGTTCCTCCCTCTCTTTCCCCATATCCAGAGTTCCTCCGTCTGTCCCTCCCAGAGTTCCCTCCCTCTTCCATCCCCCCCCCCGAGTTACCTCCCTCTTCCATCCCCCCCGAGTTTCCTTCCTGTTCCCACACCCCTAAGTTCCCTCCCTCTGTTTCCCGCACCCCATCCTCCATCCCGAGTTCCCTCCCTCTGTTCTCACCCCATCTGTAGTTCCCTTACAGTTCTCTCCTCCCCCCCCCCCCACATCCAGAGTTGCCTCCCTCCGTTTTAGCCCCATCCGGAGTTCTCTCTGTTCTTCCTCTCATCCAGAGTTCTCTCTGTTCTTCCCCTCATCCGGAGTTCTCTGTTCTTCCCCTCATCTGGAGTTGCCTCCCTCTGTTCTTTCCCCATCCAGAGTTCCCTCCCTCTGTTACAAGATCTGAACAAAAACAATACCTGGACAGGAAAACGGCGTTAGCTGAAGGCAATTGATAGTTCTAGTTACCTTTCTGTGTTACTGTGTTCAAACACTGACACCTCCAAGATAAGACACAGGGGCAAAGCAGGACCACCAGCATGGTATTAGCCGTGTCCCAAAGGGTACTGATTCTGCTGCCTCCCTGCTAGATACATAGAAAAAACAACGCTGAAGATGAACCAGAAAAATACGAAAAAAGAACAAGAACGCGTATTTATACAACAAGACAAGACAGGCGAAAGTTTTCGGCCAGCTGGCCTTTGACAAGCGTGAGATTACAAACACCAGATACAAAAATTAGGAGAAAAACAAAGTTACCTGCTTCTCTGTCCAGTGTGAGAAATGGAACTAACTGCCAGGCATCTTCTAAGTTTCCAGAGACGCACACTTTGCCCGACGAAGAATACCAAAGAATGAATAAATACGAATAAAACAAAATTAAAAAAGAATGGCTATAGAAATTAACCGTCACATGGGCGAAGTGACTGTAGATGTCAACAGGCTATATCTGGAAAAACAAGAAAATTTCACTCAAACTAAAATTGCGATTCTACAACTCCAACGTTCTGTCAACTGTACAATTGTGAAACGTGGTACTTGAAAACAAGCCAGGATATAAAAAAAAAACTCGAAGCCTTTGACCTTGAGTAGGTACCTTTGCAAGATCTTGGGCATCAAATGGAAAGTCAGTGACAACGATTAAGTAAGGTCAAGACTCAAACAGATCCCAGTTACCAACATCATCTGCAAGCGTCGACTGAATTGGCTGGGCCATACTGCTATACTGCCATCTTCCCAATAAGCCAACCAAGTCCAGAGAACAGCGAAGGAGGGGAAGACCAAAAATGAACTGGCGCCAGACGGTCGACAAAGACCTGCAACTGGTGGATAGACGCTGGAGTGATGACCTGGGATTCTCTACCGACCAAACCCGTCGGAGCACCTTTGCTGTCTCATACGTGTCACACGATACGTGAGCGAAAAAACTATATAGAAGAAAATAACAACAAAACCTGAGACCAGAACAACGGGCCTTCTGTTGTCTGATGACCTTGCTAGTCTTCATGTTTGTGCTGGCGTTATTTCTTTATCATTTCTATTGTTTTTTCTTTCTTTTTTGTTGTAGTTAATGTTATTGATCCGTCTTCTTGTTCTTCTGCTTTACTGTATTATATTCAAATTCATTTATTTTGGGAGGGGAAAGGGCTGTTACTTGTCCATCTGGTTTTCTCCGATATTCTTGTGGTTTTACGTCTCATCGGTTTCTCGTCCTGTCGGTTTCTCGTCTCGTTGTTCTCGTTGCCGCTCTTCTCGTTGTTGTTCTTCTCGTTATCCTCGTTGTCGTTCTTCTCGTTGTCGTTCTTCTCATTGTCATCGCTGTTGTCCTCGTTCTTCTCGTTGTCGTCGTTCTTCTCATTGTCATCGTTGTCATTGTTCTCGTTGTCGTTCTTCTCGTTGTTGTTGTTCTCGTCGTTGTCGTTCTTGTCGTTGTTCTTCTCGTCGTTGTCTTTGTTTTCCTTCTCGTCGTCGTTGTTCTTTTCGTCGTTGTCGTAGTTGTTCTTCTCGTCGTCATCGTTGTTGTTCCTCTCGTCGTCCTCGTTCTCGTTGTAGTTCTTCTCGTTGTCCTTGTTGTCGTTCTTCTGGTTGTCCTCGTTGTCATTCTTCTCGTTGTCGTTGTTCCTGTTGTCGTCGTTGTTCTTCTCGTTGTCGTTCTTCTCGTTGTCGTTCTTCTCGTTGTCATTCTTTTCGTTGTCGTTCTCGTTGTCGCTCTTCTCGTTGTCGTTCTTCTCGTTGTCATCGTTGTCGTTCTTCTCGTTGTCGTTCTTCTCATTGTAATCGTTGTCATTGTCCTCGTTGCCGTTCTTCTCGTTGTCGTTCTCGTTTTTGTTGTTCTCGTTGTTGCTCTTCTCGTCTTTGTCGTTGTTTTTCTTCTCGTTGTTGTTTTTCTCGTCGTCTTCGTTCCTTTTGTCGTCGTTCTTCTGGTTGTTTTCGTTGTCGTTCTTCTCGTTGTCGTTCTCGTTCTTTTTGTTGTCGTTCTCGTTCTTCTCGTTCTCGTCGTTCTCGTTATTTTTCTCGTTGTCATTGTCGTTTTTCTCGTTGTCGTTCTTCTCGTTGTCGTTGTAGTTCTTCTCGTTGTCGTTGTAGTTCTTCTCGTTGTCGTCGTTATCGTTGTTCTTCTTGTCATTGTTGTTATTCTTCTCGTTTTTTTCTCTTTGTTGTTGTTCTTGTTGTTCTCGTCGCTGTTGTTGTTCTCGTCGTCGTCGTTGTTGTTCTCGTCGTCGTGGTTGTTCTCGTCGTCGTCGTTGTTCTTGTCGTTCTTCTCGTCGTCGTGGTTGTTCTTCTCGTTCTTCTTGTTGTTCTTCTCGTTGTCGTCGTTGTTCTCGTTGTTGTTGTTCTCGTTGTCGTTCTTCTTGTTGTCGTAGTTGTCGCTGTTGCTCTTGTTGTCGCAGTTGCCGTCGTTCTTCTCGTTGTCATAGTTGTCGTCGTTGTTTTTCTAGTTGTTGTTGCTCTCGTTATAGTTGTTCTCGTCGTTGTTCTTCTCGTTGTCGTACTTGTTGTTCTTCTCGTTGTCGTACTTGTTCTTCTCGTTGTCGTCGTAGTTGTTCTCGTTGTCGTCGTAGTTGTTCTCGTTGTCGCCGTTGTTCTTCTCGTTGTCGTTCTTTTCGTTGTTGTTCTCGTTGCTGTCGTTCTCGTTGTTGTTGTCGTTCTCGTTGTTGTCGTTCTCGTTGTTGTCGGTCTCGTTGTTGTCGTTCTCGTTGTCGTCGTTCTCGTTGTCGTCGTTCTCGTTGTTGTCGTTCTCGTTGCTGTTCTTCTTGTTGTTGTTCTCGTCGTTGTTGCTGTTCTCGTCGTTGTTGTTCTCATCGTTGTTCTCGTCGATGTTGTTGTTCTCGTTGTTGATGTTCTCGTGTTGTCGTTGTCCTCGTTGTTGTTCTAGTTGTTCTCGCTGTTGTTGTTCTCGTTTTTGTCCTCGTTTTTGTCGTTGTCCTCGTTGTTGTCCTCGTAGTTTTTTTCCCGTTGTTCTTCTCGTTGTCATCGTTGTTCTTGTTGTCGTCGTTGTTCTTCTCGTTGTCGTCGTTCTTGTTGTGGTCATTGTTCTTCTCTTGTAGTTGTTCTCGTTGTTATTCTCGTTGTAGTTGTTCTCGTTGTTGTTATTCTCGTTGTCGTTGTTCTCGTTGTCGTCGTTCTCGTTAATTTTTCGTTGCTGTTCTTCTCGTTGTTGCTGTTTTCGTCGTTGTTGCTGTTCTCGTCGTCGTTGCTGTTCTCGTCGTTGTTCTCGTTGTTGTTGCTCTCGTTGTTTGTCCTCGTTGTTGTCTTCGTTGTTGTTGTTTTCGTTGTTGCTGTTCTTTGTTGTCGTTCTCGTTGTTGTCGATCTCGTTGTCGTTCTCGTTGTTGTCGTTCTCGTTGCTGTTCGTTCTCGTCGTTATCGATCTCGTTGTCGTTGCTGTAATTCTCGTGTTCTCGTTGTTGCTGTTCTCGTTCTTGTTCTCGTTGTTTTTGACCTCGTTGTTGTTGTTCTCGTTGTTGTTATTCTCGTTGTTTTCGTAGTTGCTGTTCTCGTCATTGTTGTTCTCGTCGTTGTTGTTCTCGTTGTTGTCGTCGTTGATGTTCTCGTTCTCGTAATGGTTTGTCTTCAGTGTTGTTTTTGTTGTCGTTGTTCTCTTTGTTGTTCTCGTTGTTGTGGTTGTTCTCGTTGTTCTCATTGTTGGTGTTCTCGTTGTTGTGGTTTTCATCGTTATTGTTGTTCTCGTTGTCGTTGTTCTCATTGCTGTTGTTCTCAGTGTTGTTCTCGTTGTTCTCCTTGCTGTTGTTGATCTTGTTTTTCTCGTTGTTTCTGTTCTCGTTGTTGTTGTTTTCGTCGTTGTTGTAATTCTAGTTGTTGTTGTTGTTGTTCTCGTTGGTGTTGTTCTCGCTGTTCTCGTTGTTGTACTCGTTTTATCTCGTTGTTGTCGTCGTTGTTGTTCTCGTTGATGTTTTTCTCGTTGTTGTTTTCGATGTTGTTCTTCTCGTTGTCGTAATTGTCGTCGTTCTTGTTCTTCTCGATGATATTGTTCTCGTTGTCGTCGTTGTTGTTCTCGTTGTCGTTGTTCTCGTTCTTCTTGTTGTTGTTGTTGTTCTTGTTGTCGTCGTTGTTCTTGTCGTCGTTCTCGTTGTCGTTGATCTTCTCGTTGTCGTTGCTCTCGTTGTCGTCGTTGTTGGTCTTCTCGTTGTCGTCGTTGCTCTTCTCGTTGTCGTCGTTGTTCTTCTCGTTGTTGTTTTTCATGTTGTCGTCGTTCTTCTCGTTGTCATCGTTGTTGTTCTTTGCGTTGTCGTCGTTCTTCTCGTTGTCGTCGTTGTTGGTCTTCTCGTTGTCGTAGTTGTTCTTCACGTTGTCGTAGTTGTTTTTCTTGTTGTCTTGTTCTTCTCGTTCTCCTCATTGTCGTCGTTGTTCTTCTCGCTGTCGTCGTTCTTTTCGTTGTCGTTGTTCTTCTCGTTGTTGTCGTTTTCATTGTTGTTGTCGTTCTCGTTGTTGTTCTCGTTGCTGTTCTTGTTGTTCTTGTTGTTGATGTTCTCGTCGTTGTTGTTCCCGTCGTTGTTGTTGTTCTCGTTGTTGATGTTCTCGTTGTGTTGTCGTTGTTCTCGTTGTTATTCTAGCTGTTGCTGTTCTCGTTGTTGTCCTCGTTGTCCTTGTTGTTGTCCTTGTTCTCATTGTAGCTTTTCTTCTCGTTGTCGCCGTTGTTCTTCTCGTTGTCGTTGTTCTCGTTGTTGTGGTTCTCGTTGTTGTTGTTCTCGTTGCTGTGGTTCTCGTTGTTGTTCTCGTTGCTGTTCTCGTTGTTGCTGTTTTCGTCGTTGTTGTTACTGTTCTCGTCGTCGTTGTTGTTCTCGTCGTTTTTGCTCTCGTTGTTTGTCCTCGTTGTCGTTCTCGTTGTTGTCGTTCTCGTTGCTGTAATTCTCGTTGTCGCTGTCCTCGTGTTCTTGTTCTTGTTGTTGTTCTCGTTGTTGTTATTCTCGTTTTTTGTTGTTGTTTTCGTAGTTGTTGTTCTCGTCATTGCTGTTCTCTTCGTTGTTCTCGTTGTCGTTGATGATGTTCTCAATGTTGTTGACGTTGTTGTTCTCGTTGTTGTCGTTCTCGTTGTTGTGGTTGTCTTCAGTGATGTTTTTGTTGTCGTTGCTCTCCTTGTTGTTCTCGTTGTTGTTTTCGTTGTCGTTGTTCTCGTTGTTGTCATTCTCGTTGCTGTGGTTGTCATCGTTGTTGTTCTCGTTCTTGTCGTTCTCGTTGATGTTCTCATTGTTGTTCTCGTTATTCTCGTTGCGGTTGTTCTCCTTGCTGTTGTTGATGTTTTTTTCGTTGTTGTTGTTCTCATTGTTTTCGTCGTTGTTGTTCTCGTCGTTGTTGTTCTCGTTGTTGTTGTTCTCGTTGGTGTTGTTCTCGTTGTTGTACTCATTTTTGTTGTTCTCGTTGTCGATGTTTTTGTCCTTGTCGTTTTCGTTGTTGTTCTTCTCGTTGCCGTAATTGTTGTCGTTCTTGTTTTTCTCGTTGTCGTCGAAGATGTTCTCGTTGTCCTCGATGTTGTTGTTCTCGTTGTCGTAATTGTTCTCGTTCTTCTCCATGTAGTTGTCCCCGTTGTTGTCGTTGTTGTCGTTGTTGTTCTCGTTGTTGTTCTTGTTGTCGTTGTTGTTCTTGTTGTCGTTGTTGTTCTTGTTGTCGTCGTTGTTCTCGTTGTTGTTCTCTTTGTCGTTCCTCTCGTTGTCGTCGTTGTTGGTCTTCTCGTTGTCGTCGTCGTTGGTCTTCTCGTTGTAATTGTTCTCGTTGCCCTTCTCGTTGTCGTCGTTGTTCTTCTTCTCGTTTTTCGTGTTGTCGTCGTTCTTCTCGTTGTCGTTGTTGTTCTCTTTGTCGTCGTCGTTGGTCTTCTCGTTGTTCTTCACGTCGTCGTAGTTGTTTTTCTCGTTGTTCTCGTTGTTCTTCTCGTTCTCATTGTCGTCGTCGTTCTTCTCGTTGTCGTCATTGTTGTTGTTCTCGTTGCGTCGTTGTTCTTCTCGGTGTCGTCGTTGTTGTTGTTCTTCTCGTTGTCGTAGTTGTTCTCGTTGTTGTCGTTCTTCTCGTTGTCGTTCTTCTCGTTGTTGTTGTCGACTTCGTTGTTCTTCTCGTTGTCGTTCTTTTTGTTGTCGTTCTCGTTGTCGTCGTTCTTCTCGTTGTCCACTTCGTTGTTCTTCGCGTAGTCGTCGTTGTTGTCATTCTCGTTGTCGTCGCTGTTGTTCTCGTTGTTGGTCTTCTCGTTGTCGTCGTTGTTCTCATTGTAGTTGTTGTCGTTGCTCTTCTCGTTGTCGTTGTTCTCGTTGTTGTTCTTTGCGTTGTCGTCGTTGTTCTCGTTGTCGTCGTTGTTCTCGTTGTCGTCGTTGTTGGTCTTCTCGCTGTCGTAGTTGTCGTGGTTGTTCTTCTCGTTGTCGTTGTTGCTCTTCTCGTTGTCGTTGTTCTCATTGTCATCGTTGTTCTTCTAGTTGTTGTTCCCGTTGTCGTTGCTGTTCTCGTTCTCATTGTTCTCCCTGCTGTTGTTGATCTTGTTTTTCTCGTTATTGTTCTCGTTGTTATTTTCGTCGTTGTTGTTCTGGTTGGTGTTGTTCTCGTTGTTGTACTCGTTTTTGTTCTCGTTTTTGTTGTTGTTGTTCTCGTTGTCGTCGATGTTTTTCTCGTTGTAATTGTTGTTCTTGTTCTTCTCGTTGTTGTTCTCGTTGTCGATGATGTTCTCGTTGTCCTCGATGTTGTTCTCGTTGTCATTGTTCTTCTCCATGTAGTTGTCCCCGTTGTTCTCGTTGTCGTTCTTGTTGTCGTCGTTATTGTTCTCGTTGTCGTCGTTATTGGTCTTCTCGTTGTCGTAGTTGTTGTTCGTCTCGTTGTAGCTGTTCTCGTTGCTCTTCTCGTTGTCGTCGTTGTTGTTCTCGTTGTTTTTCGTGTTGTCGTTCTTCTCGTTGTCGTTGTTCTTCTCGTTATCGTCGTTGTTGGTCTTCTCTTTCTCGTCGTTGTTGGTCCTCTCGTTGTCGTAGTTTTTGTTCTTCACGTCGTCGTAGTTGTTTTTCTTGTTGTCGTCGTTGTTCTTCTCGTTCTCCTCATTGTAGTCGTTGTTCTTATCGATGTCGTCATTGTTGTTGTTCTCGTTGTCGTTTTTGTTCTTCTCGTTGTTGTTGTTCTTCTCGTTGTCGTTCTTCTCGTTGAGGCGTTGTTGTTCTCGGTGTCGTCGTTGTTCTCGTTGTCGTCGTTGTTCTTCTCATTGTCGTCGTTGTTGTTCTCGTTGTCGTCGTTGTTGTCGTTCTTTTCGTTGTCGTTGTTGCCGTTCTTCTCGTTGTCGTCATTGTCGACTTCGTTGTTCTCGTTGTCGTCGTTCTTCTCGTTGTCGACTTCGTTGTTCTTCTCGTTGTCGTCGCTGTTGTTCTCGTTGTCGTTCTCATTGTAGTTGTTCTCGTTGTCGTCGTTGCTCTTCTCGTAGTCGTCGTTGTTCTCGTTGTTCTTTGCGTTGTCGTCGTTGTCGTCGTTGTTGGTCTTCTCGTTGTAGTTGTTCTCGTTGTAGTTCTTCTCGTTGTCGTTGTTGCTCTTCTAGTTGTCGTTGTTGTTCTAGTTGTCGTCGTTGTTGTTCTCGTTGTCGTCGTTGTTGTTCTCGTTGTCGTCGTTGCTGTTCTTCTCGTTGTCGTTCTTTTCGTTGTCGTCGTTGTTGTTCTTTTCGTTGTCGTTATTCTTCCCGTTGTCGTTCTTCTCGTTGTCGACCTTGTTGTTGTTCTCGTTGTCGACTTTGTTGTTGTTCTCGTTGTTGACCTTGTTGTTCTTCTCGTTATCTTCGTCGTTGTTCTCGTTGTTGACCTTGTTCTTCTCGTTGTCATCGTTGTTGTTCTGGTTCTTGTTGGTGTGGTTCTCGTTGTTCTCGTCGTTATTGTTCTCCTCGTTGTTGTTGTTGTTCTCGTCGTCGTCGTTGTTCTCTTCACTGTTGTTGTTCTCTTCGTTGTTGTTCTCTTCGTTGTTGTTCTCGTTGTTGTTCTCGTTGTTGTTGCTCTCGTTGTTGTTGTTCCTGTTGTTCTCGTCGTTTTCTCGAGGTTGTTGTTCTCGTCGTCGTTGATCTCATCGTTGTTGTTGTTCTCGTTGTTGTTCTCGTCGTTGTTCTCTTTGTTGTTCTTCTCGTTGTCGTTTTTCTCGTTGTTGTTCTCGTTGTCCTTCTCGTTGTCATTGTCGTTCTTTTCGTTCTCATTGATGCTGTTCTCACTGTTCTCGTTGTTGTTGTTCTCGTTGTTGTTCTCGTTGTTGTTGTTCTCGTTTTCGTTGTTCACTTTGTTGGTGTTCTGGTTTTTTTCGTTGTTGGTGTTCTCGTTGTTGTTCTCGCTGTTGTTGTTCTCTTTGTTGTTGTTGTCGTTCTTGTCGTCGTTGTTCTCGTTGTTGCTCCTCTCGTTGTCGTCGTTCTTCTCGTTGTCATCGTTCTTCTCGTCGTCGTCGTTGTTCTTCTCGTTGTCGTCGTTGTTCTTCTCGTTGTCGTACTTGTTCTTCTTGTCGTCGTTCTTTTTGTTGTCGTTGTTCTTCAGTTGTCGTCGTTGTTCTTCTCGTCGTCGTCGTTGTTGTTCTTCTCATTGTCGTCGTTGTTCTTGTTGTCCTTCTCGTTCTCGTTTTCCTCACTTATGTTGTTCTCATTATTCTCGTTGATGTTTCCGTTGTTCTAGTTGTTCTCGTTGTTGCTCTTGCTGATATTTTCGGTGATGTTCTCGTTTTCTCGTTGTTGTTCTCGTTGTTATTCTCGTTTTCTTATTCTTGTTGTTTTTGTTCTTGTTTTTGTTATTTTATTCTCTTTGTTGTTGTTCTCAGTTGTTGTTCTCGTTGTTGTTGTCGTCGGCGTTGTTCTCGTCGTCGTCGTTGTTCTTCTCGTTGTCATCGTTGTTGTTCTTCTCGTTGTCCTTCGCATTGTTGTTCTCGTTGTTGTTGTTCTCGTTGTTGTTCCTTTTGTTGTTTTTCTCCTTGCTGTTCTCGTTTTTCTCGATGTTTTTTCGTTGTTGTTCTCGCTGTTGTTCTCTGCTGTTGTTTTTCTCATTGTTGTTGTTCTCGTTCTTGTTGTCGGTGTTGTTCTTTGTTGTTGTTCTCGTTGTTTTCGTTGTTGTTCTCGTTGTTTTCGTTATTGTTGTTCTCGTTGTCGTTGTTGTTGTTGTTCTCGTTGTTGTTCTCGTTGTCGTCGTCGTCGTTGTTGCTGTTGCAGTCATTTTTTTTGTCCTTGTTCCAGTTCCGATTTCATGTTTACTGATCATTTTTCTTGTCCTTTTGTTTTCTTGCTGGTGTGGTGTCCGTTTATTGTTGTTATTGCTGTCTGTTACTTTACTTTAGCTGGTTTACTTTAGTTGTTATTGTCTTGTTCTTGTATTTTCTGCATTATTTTCTTGCGGCTCTAATCTTTGGTTTTTCGATTTTATTGTTGATTATCATCCTGCTTTTCTTGGCCTTGTGTTTTCTGTATGTTTTGTTCTCTATGTTCATTTTGTTATTCTTTTTTTTTTTTTTTTTTTTGGCTTAACGAGTTTGTCTTTTTTTTCCTGAGTTTTTTAAAATATTCTTTCGTTTTTCTGATTGTACTTTCTTCCATTTTCATTACTATATTCGTCTTTTGTTTCTTGGTTTATTTGTTTCTGCGATTGTCTTTTCTTTGTTTCTGTTTGTAACTGTGTTTTGTTCTGTAATTGTTTCTTTCTCTAATGTATTGTTTGTTTCTTTTCTTTTATTTCTTTCAGTGTCTTTCTTTCTGTGAATTTTCTCTTTCAGTGATTTCTTCTTTTTCTCGTTGATTGCTCATTTCCATGATCGTTTCTTTCTGAATTGTTTCTTTCTTTCTTTGTTTCCTTCTGTCAGTGACCTTTTCTCTGATCGTTCCTTTTTTGTTGTTTATTTATGTCTGCAATTAATTGTTCTTTGTTTTATTTTCCTCTGTTTGCCAGTTTGAGATTTTTTCAGTCTTTGTTTTGTTTCTGTATCCTTTCTTTGTTTTGATTTTTTTTTATGTGATTTAGTTTTTTCAGTGACTGTTTCTGTGTTTTTGTAACGTTTTATTTCTTCGTTTCTTTCTGTGGTTGTTTTTTTCCTTTGATGGTTTCTATGCGGGAGGTGATTGTCCGGTCTGTGGTAACGCATTATTACTCTGCGTCCCATCCAATACCCCCGGTTGTATGTTGTTAACGTGTTTTATTGTGGTTGCTGTTTTTGACTTTTTGTTGTATGTTCTTGTTTTTCAGTTTGTTCTTTTGTATTAATTGAAGAGAAACTATTTGTGTGTGCATGTATGTTTTGTGTTTTCTTGATGTTTTTTTTCCGGTTGCTCTTGTTCTTGTCTTTTCTTCTTTTGCTTTTGTCTCGGTTTTTAAAAATTTTCTTTTCTTGTTCATGTTGGCGGTCTTGGTGCTGAAAGGCTTCGTTTTTGTTCTTGTTGCTCTTGTTGTTGTTGTCCCGTTTTCGTTTGTGTTTGTCTTGTAGTATTAGTTCTGCTTTATATTTTCTTGTTCCTGTTTCCTGTTGGTGTTGTGGCGTTGTAACACTGGCATTTGTTGATATTGTTATAATGATAATGTATTCCATGATGTCAGGTTTAGCTCTTCTACTCTTGTTCTTTCTTCTTGGTCTTTGTTTTTATCCTCCTTGTTGTCGTTCCTCTTTTTCTTGACTTTTTCTTTTATTTTTTTTGCGGGGTGGAAGGAGGCTTGCTTTTGTGTACTTTGGTTTGCTCTGTGTTTACGTGTATGTTTCCGTTATTTTCGATCGTGGGGTCAAGTTTGTTTTACTTGCCCTTCTTGCCTGTTGTCTTCATCTGTATTCCAGTTCTTTCGTTTGTTTTGTCCCATGTCATTATTTTCCCAGTCTCCTTTTTCCATTTACTTCTTTCTTTGTTTTTTCTTTTGTTGGCTTCTTTTGCGTTTCCGCGAAATAGTTATATTCTTTTTGTTTCTTTGTTTCCCCTCTTTTTGTTTCGTGATTTTGTTTGTTATCGTGTTCTTAGGTTCTTGTTTCAGTTGTTGCCATGTCTTAGTTCTCCTGTTTTATTTGTTTCCTCCTTGTTTTCTTGATCACACATTCCTCTTTCTTTTTCCATTTTGATGGTGGTCTATTTGTCTTTCTGTTGTTTTCGCGTTTAATTTTGTAGTCTAGTTTATGCTCGTTCTGCCTTTGGTCTCAATGCTTTATTTTGCTTTTGTTTTTGTTGTCCTTTTCTAGCTTCTTTGATTCTCCTCTTATTGGTATAATTGTTCTTGATGTACTTCTTATTCTCGATTTTTTCCCTTTTACTCTTCTTCTTGCTGTTGTTGGTTTTTTGCTGGTGGTGTTTTTGTCGCTGTTGTTATCGTTGCTATCCTTTTTCTCTTTGTTGTCGTTCTGTTTATCATTTCTGCTCTTTCTGTTATCCTGGTTTGCTTGTTGCCACTGTTTTTGTTACCATTTCTGTTTCTCCATGTTGTTCCTGTTCTGGCTGTTGTTTTCAACTGCGTAATGATAACAATCGGGGATTTTCTTTATATTGCGTATTGTTCGGCTTTTCTTCTTGTTTTGTGCGTTTCTCTACTTGTTGGCGTTGTTTTTGTTTTAATTTTGCCTGTGTATTGTTTTGTTTTATAGTGCAGGCTTTGTGATTGTTACTTTTCTTCTTGCTCAGTTTTATGTCGTATCTGTTGTTGTTCTTGTTGTGTTTTTGTTGTTATTTTTCCCTCTTCTTCTATTTTTCTTGTTGTCCGTGTTCTTGCCTTTCCTGTTCGTGTTCCCTTGTGTCTCTTTTCCTCTTCTTCATCTTTTTGCTCCTTTATATTTTAAATAATTGTGTGTTTTGTTTTTCTTGTTTGGTGTCTTTTTTTCTGGCTTCTATAACATATATAATGGAAGACTTACTTGGTTTTGATCTTCCTGCCGCTGCCGCCGCTGCTTTTTACGATGTAGAGCGTACATCACTATCGTGGCGTGGTACGAGGTCATTACGGGCAAACTGCAACAATGTAAGACCAAAATTGTATGTGCAAAGACTTAAAGAAAATACGTGAATAGACAAATAGAAAAATTAAAAAGTCCAAATGATTTGAAGTAAATGGATGCAGACATACAAGGTAGACAGTGGATGCATGCTTAGACATGTCGATAGACAGGGGCGAACAGATGGATGGAAGTACAAGATTCCACGACAAAAGAACTGCTTCTGGCAAACTCGTGTAGAAAACTCGCTTGCATAGGAAAACAAAAACACATGCACACACCGGAAAAACAAATGAACAATCAAAACAGACAATCAATTAGTCATATGCACTTAACACACAAACAAGCCTATTAGTCTCTGAACGGTTGTACAGTCGCACAAATCTGGAACAGATTCATAAGGAAATAAGCTACGCACAAAAAGTTAAGGATCACTATGAGAAAACAGGTGCGTAATAAACTCAGTTCGCTACTGTTATTTATTTCTCAGTCCAGCCAAATTGTTATGAATTCTTGTTCAGCTGTAAATGGGCGATGTTGCGTTAGTGCGAAAATTGCACGGGATTCTCTACTACTGAGCTTGGCCGCAAACGGAAAAGCGGAAACTTGCGAAAAAGGACCTTGTTTTGGACCGTTCTGCCTGAACACATTGCACAAGCCAGATGGAAAAACCATTATGCACGTGCAAGCACTGCTGTTTATGTGTGAGATGCTGTCTCTTGCTTGGCTTTATAAGAAGACATTCCACCAGTAGTAGGCCTGATCTGACAATGCCTCCACGACGAAAATTGAGCGAGTTTGAGAGGGGACGAGCTGTTGCATGGTTCCAAGATGGTGTTCCCAAGCGAGAAGTGGCCAGGCGACTTCAGGTGTCCATCTCGGTCATTGTCAGACTGATTCAACGCTTCACAGCCACTGGGAGGGTCCATGAAAGACGCAGATCTGGTCGACCGAAGAAGACAAACCCACGTGAAGATCGTTTCATTGAACGACAAGCCCTGCAGACAAGAACAGCCTCTTCCAGCATCATTCGAAGGCAGCTGAGGGTGGCTACTAACATCAACATCAGCCAGCAGACCATACGGAACCGCCTTCATGGGTTTAACCTCCCTTCTCGTCGCCCAGCTGTACGGCCACGCTTAACTCCAGCCCATAGGGCAGCACGCCGCGCCTTCTGCAGACGTCACGTGAGGTGGACACGTCAGCAATGGTCCCAGGTCCTGTTCAGTGATGAATCACGCTTCACCATGAACCACAACGACGGCCGATTGAGGGTCTGGAGGCGCCCAGGGCAACAATTTATTGACACCACTGTCCAAGAAAAGGTGGCCTTTGGTGGAGGTTCTGTAATGGTCTGGGGGGCCTTCAGCCTTCACCACAGAATACCCTTGTATCATGTACAGGGTAACCTGACTGGCCTCCGATACCGGGATGAGATCCTTCGACCACTGGCTGTGCCTACACTGCAGCAGATGGGACCGACGGCTGTCTACCAGGATGACAACGCTCGCCCCCACAGGGCAAGGGTGGTCAACGACTTCCTGCAGCAGTCTGGAGTCAACAGAATGGAGTGGCCAGCATGCAGTCCCGATCTCAACCAGATTGAGAACCTCTGGGATGAGCTGGATCGCAAAGTGAGGAGCAACCACCCCCCTCCCAGGGATGCCCAACACCTCTACCAGATGCTGCAGGCTGAGTGGCAGGCGCTTCCACAGAGGATCTTCATCAAACTAGTCAACTCGATGAGGACTTGCTGCGTCGAGTGCCAGAACAGCCATGGCGGTTACACGCATTACTGAACTTTTGGGAGCATCAGAATGCCCTGTCTTGTGATTTCAATGACTTTGGGAAATCAAATTTCGATACGTACCCACTTTGATCAAATGTACACACCAAACGATTGCTCGAAATTGAAGGCAATTGTGTATCGTTATCACTAAAGCATGGAATTAAATGTTT
This sequence comes from Monoplex corrugatus, assembly GCA_030674185.1. NCBI lineage: Eukaryota > Metazoa > Mollusca > Gastropoda > Littorinimorpha > Ranellidae > Monoplex > Monoplex corrugatus. The sequence continues at coordinate 59,817,468 of CM060309.1, forward strand.
GCCAAACTTCAACGCATTAGCTTTTTAATTTTGAAAGTTATGAATTTTTGTGCAAGTGATCCTTAACTTTTTGTGCGTAGTGTGTATCTATATGCATGTATTTTTTTTTTACCTAAGGGCGTTTTCTTTTGCCAAGGAAAATTACTTCTGCTACCGCAGGTTTTTCAACACAAAGCACATTGCCATCGTACGGCGCCACCTCCCTTTGTTATAACTATATGCATGTATTTTTGTTTACCTAAGGGTGTTTTCTTTAACCAAGGAAAACTTTAATGCCGCAGATGTTCAACATGCCCAAAATAATTGCTGACTACAGCTTCTCCGTTTATTACAATCATTATTACTGTTTAAAGCCCAGCTGCCTGCGCAGAGCTATATCAGTGCTACAACCATAGCAAAATGTACACATCTCGATGACCCAGACAAAAAATGGAAAGGAAATTAAGTACAGATAATGCATTCGCATACTAATCTAAAGATATGCTCCCGGCACTGTTCATTCCCTTAAATTTATCTCCATGAGGTTTTAAAAACAAAACCTGAACACAGACATAAAGATGACTAATGACACTAAAACATATAAAAACATGGCCTAAATTACCGAAAATTGCCACTGCCTATCCTGTCTCCTTAGAGCCAAAAATGTAGTCAATATCTGTACCAACAACCAGTATCAATAGAAAGCATGAAAGACTGACACAACACAAATAGATCAATAGACAGCATAGCAGAATATGATAGGAAGAAATGATAGCAAGAAAAGGAACAAAGAAGAAATAGAGAATGAGAGAAAGGAGAAAATTTCTAGCACTGAATTTTCCGAAGGTGGGGATGCCATCTGGTAGAAAGAAACTCTAGGGAGAGCTAGACAACAGAAGGTCTTCAGAGAAGTAACCCCCTTTAGACAAGTGTTTCGGCCCTGAATTCCTTACACTCTCAGGGGGCCGGGCCACATCCAGGTCATGACTCCTGGATGCCCTTCTGCTGTTGTCTATTTTTTTTTTTCCCACGCCGAGGATCGAACCTGGGCGATTCTGCGCTTCAGAACTGCGGTACGCGGTTTTACCAATGTGCTAACGGGGCACACATCATATGTAGGGAATTTAATCCTTATGAAGTTCACTTTTTTTCGTTCCTCCTTGCCCAGATCCAGCTTGAGCTCCTTTCTGCTGCCTCTGCCATCGCTTTAAGGGCTCTAGTCCTCTTCTTCCCAGAAATGGCGAGTTGTTTCATGAGATCATAAGCGGAGGTGCCCACAAACCCTCTTGCCCCGACCTCTATGGCGAAGATTTTGACCCGCAGACCTGCTTTCTTCAGGGTGCTGGCAAGACCGGCGTATTTTTCGGTCTTGTAGATATGTGCTTCTTCCATTCTGCTTTCGTATGGCACAGTGAGTTCTATCAGAATCACTTGTTTCGAGGAGTCAGAGTGGAGAGCGATGTCTGGTCTCATGCCTGTCTTGCTGATGACATCTGGGTAATTTCTCCACTCTGGGAGGTCTGCTGTACACTCCCAGTCGACTGCTCCATCCAGAAGACCCTTTGGCAATGTGCTGGTTGTCATAGCACTTTCGGGCCAGACCCGTTTCCCACTTTTTTTCGTTCCTCCTTGCCCAGATCCAGCTTGAGCTCCTTTCTGGTTTCATGTGACAAACACTACGATATGAATGTGTGGAGCGACAAATTACCAAACGCCCAAGTCCTAGCATGCGCTGGTCTCCACACCATGCACACACTGTTCAGACAACGCAGACTGCTCTGGCTTGGCCATGTGTGGCGGAAGGATGGCTGTTTCTGGAGCACACTGCGCCATCTATTGCGATCGGCTCGGGTACAGCATCTCAGTTTAGTATGACCGAAGGACACTGGGAAAGACTAGATCTGCGGGCTTTGTGGGTTGGCTTCCCACCTTGCAAATATCTGTACTAAAGATCCTCCGGCATCCACAACCCACCCCACACCCCTTTTCGGGTACAGCATCTCAGTTTAGTATGTCATTTAAAAGACTAACACTCAGACCACCGCTCAAAATGTAGTGGAGGGAGGAGAAAAATCACCGTCCATTGAGAATATAACTTGGATTTCTAGGCACGTACTCTTTCCACTATGCCATACTGTTTTAAATACAGATTTTTGGATTGTGGCTTTCGTAGTGTTTGTCACATGAAACCAGAAGAATCAACACTGTATGGTCAAGTTCTCAACAGATGACCATTTCTGTAATCCTCGGTAGTATACTTGTCTCTATCACCGCCTGTTATGCAAAAGGACTGGGGTTCAAATCTCCGCCGGAAAATTTTTTTTATGTTAGTTAGAAACCTCATGATCTCGCCTATGAGAAGGGTTTAGTAGTGGTAGGCCTCTGTCAGTCGACGTCTATGGATGATACGTCCTAATGTCGTGTCGATTCGAGTTGACGCCCCTGGAGCAGCATCCGCTGTTGCTGGTAAGGCCGATGCGGGAAAGGCAGTCTCTGCGACACTGGATGCATGTATGGAAGCTGGCATGGGATTGCCTTCACTACAGCTTGCTTTCCACCTGGCTCTCACCTCAGCTAAGGTCTGGATCTTCTTTTCCCCCAACCCCAGTTGTTTCTGGAGCACACTGCGCCATCTATTGCGATCGGCTGTTGTGTCTTCCCAGCTCTCTGTGTTGATGTCCAAAGCTTTCATATCGCGCTTGCAGATGATTTTGGGGGGCAGCCAACATATCTCTTGTCGGAAGCTAGTTCACCATAAAGGTTATCCTTTGGGATACAGCCATCCTTCCGCCACACATGGCCAAGCCAGAGCAGTCTGCGTTGTCTGAACAGTGTGTGCATGGTGTGGAGACCAGCGCATGCTAGGACTTGGGCGTTTGGTAATTTGTCGCTCCACACATACATAGACAGCAACTTAACGCACGCGCGCTTTTAAGAACAGGCACACGCACACAGACACACAATTACTCACATGCACACATACACGTACGCACACGCACATACATGCACACATAGGCGCACACACACGCGCAGAACATTTCATGTAAAAGAATGTTTTGTCCGTTATGCTTTTGAATATTTACAAGGTCTGTACAGACACACATTAATGCATTTTGTTGTATACGTATATTTGCAGAAGTGTGAAGCAGGACTCCTGCCAAAGATAAAGTTGAAAGAGGACATGCAGTGTCTTCATCTGAGGGAGACACGATGGATGAGCAGACAACACTATCCAGCATCATCTCAGCAAGACCATCAACATGCTCAAAATGCTGAACAACGTGTGGAGGTTCCCCCCAAATCATTATGTGCCCTGCCGCATGGCGTTGGCGATCATGGCCCTTCATACGATTTTGTCGCCGCAAGTACATCTCCAACCCTCTTTTTTCATCCACTCCACAAGTCTGTCCAGTATTTTCTCCCTAGGTCCACTTTGTGCACTTTTTGCCTCTTCCATTCATGTGTGACTAGGTACTCTAATTTCTCTTGCCTTATGAAATGTACTATATGTTGCCCGTCCTTCCACAATCCTATTCATTAATGTTCTTTTTGTGTTTGCCTCTTTCAAGACTGTCTCATTTGTTTTATTTGCTCTCCATATAACTCTTAACTTCTTCTTAGAAACTACACTTCAGTTGCGTCAATCTTGTTGACTTTGCGTGTTGATTGTCCACGCTTCGCATTTGTACAACAAGATCGGTTCTATAATAACACTGAAGAAGTCTCCCCGGTGCCAATCGACAGGGATCTGTCGGCAAGAACGCTGAATGCTTTCTTAGCCTGTCCGGCTCTGCTGGCCATCTCCAGAGTGCATCCGCCGCCTGGTGAGATGACTGGAGGACTGGACGACATGGTGGTCGGTGAAAGACAAGAAATCTCCTCATGCAGAGTGACGGCAGATGACACAGCGCGATGGGACAGGTTCAAGGGTTTGAATGTGTGGGAACAGTCATCTCACTAGCTCCCCAAAATTCTATACAAATACACAATGGAATTGTACCAGAGCCGTGTACTTTTCACCCCACTTTGAGGCTCAGAATGATGGAGGATGACAGAGAGCGACCTTATCAAGCTGTCAACCCTACAC
>CM060309.1:59826533-59831533 GCA_030674185.1 Monoplex corrugatus
TAACACAAATTGTAAAACGAAGAGAGAGAGACAGAGATAATGCAGAACAGAGAAGTGTAACACAAATTGTAAAACGAAGAGAGAGAGACAGAGATAATGCAGAACAGAGAAGTGTAACACAAATTGTAAAACGAAGAGAGAGAGACAGAGATAATGCAGAACAGAGAAATGTAACACAAATTGTAAAACGAAGAGAGAGAGACAGAGATAATGCAGAACAGAGAAATGTAACACAAATTGTAAAACGAAGAGAGAGAGACAGAGATAATGCAGAACAGAGAAGTGTAACACAAATTGTAAAACGAAGAGAGAGAGAGACAGAGATAATGCAGAACAGAGAAGTGTAACACAAATTGTAAAACGAAGAGAGAGAGACAGAGATAATGCAGAACAGAGAAGTGTAACACTAATTGTAAAACGAAGAGAGAGAGACAGAGATAATGCAGAACAGAGAAGTGTAACACAAATTGTAAAACGAAGAGACAGAGACAGAGACAGAGGCAAAGAAAGGGAAACAGAGAGGAAAAAAAGAGAGAATAACAGCCAGATCGGACCTGGTCACAACGGGAAAGCTGGAGGGAAGGAGAGCACCGGGTAGACCCAGGGAGAAGATACTAGACGGACTTGCAGAGTGGCTGAAGACAGGGAGGGTGGAAGAGATGCTTGAGGCAACAAGAGACAGAGACAGATGGAGGTCCATAATCGCCAACGCCATGCGGCAAGGCACCTGATGATGATGATGAACAGCCAGATCGGATATGCAGTAAATGAAATTATAAGAATTACTGTATGGATATTGCAGAACCGAGAAGTATAACACTACTCGTAAAAAGAAGTGGCTCGGGGTGTGTGTGTGGGGGAGGGGGGGGGGGGAGGCACATTACAAAATCTGTACAGTAACTCTTTTCTTTGACCCTTGTGAAAAGCCACCAGTCTCAAGCAGATTAACCCAAAATGACACATCTGCCATTTTCTGCTGCTCAATGCCATGTTTGGGAAGTTGTTTGCTTTTTTTTCTTTTCTCTTTTTTTTCTTTTTTCTTTCTTTCTTTTCTTCTGTTTCTTTTTGGGTTTTTTTTTTTTTTTGGGGGGGGGGTGTTTTTGGAAGGGGGAGGTAAGTGGATGGGTGGGTGTACTCCATGTTGTCATTTATTCTTTGTTGTTTTTTTTTTTTTTACATATATATAGGTTTCACTAAGGTCAGTTGGCTGAACATTTGCACCATTCTTGTTTTGTTATATGTCTGTTTGTGTGTGGTTTTTTTTGGTTAGGTTTTATGGATCTTAAGTTGTTTTGCCTGTTTGTTTGTTTGTTTTTCAAACTTTTTCAAAATTCACTTTTGACAAGTACAATTATAAACGTATAATTAAAATACAAGACAGTAGTACCAAACCTTAACTACAGTTATAACGTACAGTGTGATATTTTACATACTTGCAAAAAGAAATTAAATATTTCATTATGTCATATGCACATTTGAATAAAGCATAATTAAATATCACAAAGCATGAAAAAATAAATAAAAGCATACCAGCGGAAGACATTCCCAGCTTTAGACATATTGTTTACTTTTCCAACGTTTTTTGTTTGTTTGTCTTTCTGTTGTTTGTTTGTTTGTTTGTCTGTCTGTTGTTTGTTTGTTTGTCTGTTTGGTTTTTTTGTGTTTGTTTGCTTGGTAAAATTGAAGTGAGGGTGAAGGTGTTCAAGGAGAACGCAAAATCTCAATGCAAAATATGTTGAATGGACCAATCAATAGACGATAACAGGCAACAACGCTATCCATGGACATAGAACTCGTTGAAGGGGAATCTTCAAACTCACTCGAGACAAGCTCGTTTTAAATGTGACAGGAATCATCTGGATGATTCCTGCAGCTTTAAAATCAATATCTTTGTTGGTGAAATCGTTAGAGGGAACAGACTGGGGCCTGGAATTCATATCAAACACTAAGCACTTAAACACACATTCTTCAACATATTAAGATAAGAATAATTGTAATACAAAAGAGAAAAATTAATGTATAAAAATTATTACGATCAACAAGCAAAAAATGCAAACACCTCAGTTTTCACATGACACTCGATTTAGGATAATGGCTATAACATACCTTTTGAAAAATCTTACTTACTTGTTTTAGAAATGTGTTATGTTCCTGAGTTTTATGTGAATGCACTCTAGCCCGGAAGTGAAAAGTGTTCTGAAATTAGATAATATATCATTTGAATATAGACTGGAATTCCCAAGAACATAAGCTACTGCGCATATGGCTTAGTCAAGACGTAAAGGGTGCGAAGAGATAAACTATGCTGGTTTGTTTCAGAAGTATGAGCATTGATTACGAGTTGGCTTAAATCAAAAAAGAAATATAACTTACACATGTATGGTTATGCTTATCTTTTTACTACAATAATTGCATATCATAAATGTGTGTCCACTCTTTTTTTTTAATCTACCATTAACTTGCATATATGCTGATATTTTCTTTTTGTGGTTCGATTGTAAATATGCACTAGAGAAATGTGCACTATCACAATAATGAAGTAACCCGATCAAAAAAACAAAACAAACAACAACAACAAAACAAAACAAAAAAACAAATAAACAAAAAACCAACAAAAAACAAAAACAAAAAAGTAACGCATACATCTGTCGTTCCATTGAAATAATCGAATAACTATTTGGAAGAGAAAAACAAGAAAGTCTGTTTAGAATCCAGAATGATGTATGGTTCAGCTGTTCTATTTCTGACGTCCATTTCATCGCAGGTCTTCAAAAATACAGTCCGTTCAAGTAGTTGGGGTGTATCAGTTCTAGTAAGAGATTTTACGTATAATTACAGAGCTCAAAGGAACGGAATAGAATAGCCCTGGGCAAGACATTGGCTTAGGTCTTTTCTGTGTCATTGCAGCTAAAGCGTTATCAGAAAACGCAATTTACATAGCACCCAAGTTCCGATCTCTGCCTTCCAGACATTTACAGTTTCTATGTGTTTCCTGTTATTCCAGGTTCTCTTCAGCTGGGGTTTTGCTATGGTCTCCTTTCTCCTGCTGTAGACTGTTTATGTGCAGTTTTGAACAAGTGTCGTCCTTGGGGAAACTTTTGAATGAGCATGAGGGAGCTGAATGGCACAGAGTTTAGTATAGTGTATTCCAAATAAATGTAACTGAATAAGGGAATGAATGTTTTACATAGGAATTTAAATATTTATATCAGTGATGTCATAGTAACAGATGGTGAAACTGTTATGGTTAAGGTTATGTTTTCCAATCCGGCCAATTGCATGTAACGAATGTGTGTGTATGCACATGGGTCTGTTAGTGTGTTCGTTAATGCCTGTGTGTGTGTATGTGTGTGTGTGTGTGTGTGTGTGTGTGTGTGTGTGTGTGTGTGTGTGTGTGTGTGTGTGTGTGTGTGTGTGTGAAGTAGTGTGTTTGTGTGTGTGTTTGTGTGTTTGTTTTGTTTGCTTGTTTCATTGTTTGTTTGTATATGTATGTGTGTTTGTGTGTGTGTTTGTGTGTGCGTGTGTGGTGTGTGTTGTGTGTGTGTGTGTGTGTGTGTGTGTGTGTGTGTGTGTGTGTGTGTGTGTGTTGTATGTGTGTGCGTGTGTGTATGTGTGTGTCTGTGTGTCTGACAGACAGATATAGGCACACATACATATATATATAGATGAGGAGAAAACCAGGTTGATGAGTTCTGTTAGGGAAGAGAAAGGAAAGGAAGGGAAAGGAAAGAGAGAGAGAGGGGGGGGGGAGGGAGACAGACAGATAGACAGGCAGTCAGACAGACAACAGAGACAGAGATAGGCGGACAGAAAGAAAGGAAAAGAGAGAGAGACAGACAGACAGACAGAGACAGACAGACAGACTGAGACAGACAGAGACAGACAGAGACAAACAGAGAAAAAGACAGAGACAAAGACAGAGACAGAGATGCAGGCTAATAAACAATCGTCTGGATGACAGACATAAATGAAATTGAAGTGGTCAGCGTGTTTTCTTTGTACGTTGTTTCACTAGCTAATGCTGACGATACTCAGAAATTAGGAAAGTGGACAATGGTAATTGCACATCATCATCATCATCATCATCATCATCATCATCATCATCATCATCATCATCATCATCATCATCATCATCATCATCATCACAATTATACATTATATTACAGCAGGGTGGGGTATATCACTGATCCTTGTCTACATGTTTATTTACTTTTTAACACACCGATGCAAGCTTGTGGAGTCTGCTATGATCCTTGTAACAGTTCTCCATCATTCCACGTGATCTTCTGTGTTACTATATATGGAATTTTCCAAACAGTGTAGCGCTTTTTTTTCAGAACGTTTCCTGAAATTAAAGCTGTTCTCTTTGTATGTCTGTTTCACCTCATAAGCTGCAAAATCAGAAATGCATAAAACAAACAAATGTATATTACATAGAATCGACATAAGAGGATGATATAGTAATAGTATAGTGCAAGTGATCATGGTGGTTGTGGTGGCAGCAGTAATGGGCCATGCAACGCATGGACAGCCCCCTTTTGCTTGATGAAACGACCATCGAGTGACGTCGGGAGCTTGGGAGGTGATTGTGTGGAGAGTGGCGAGGCATTGATGCTCTGGGTCCCATCCGCACCCTCATGGTGTTTCTTGTTAACAATGGTTGTGTTGATGATAGTAATAACAGGAGCAGTTTTCATCGTTGTTGGTAGTGTCGTTGTTGCTTCTCAAACCTACAGACGCCTCATCGCTTAAACATGGATCTCCGTGTAAACAGAAAGTTTGATCTTAGCCACGAGACGGTGCTGAGTCCTTCAGGGTATACCAAAGTGATCTCAGTACCGCAAGGTACCCCACACTGATCCCAAAAGCAAACCTGACCCGTTTGTCTGATCAGTATAGCCACCTGGCTGTCTCCATCCAAACCTTTGTTGCAATTCCCTGTAAGTCTGCAGGCAAATAGATAATGGTGAAACAAAGGGATGGATTAACTATGGTGAAGG
>CM060309.1:59851533-59854033 GCA_030674185.1 Monoplex corrugatus
ACACAGTCTTAGCTGACGCAAACTTCATTCCATTGCCGGCTAATCAACATGTACGTTTGATGCCGTTTCCATTGATTTTATTGTTGCGTTACATTTATTACCATGGCAACACTTTGTCAAGTGCCCAAAACGGTAAAAGCCACGTAATTGATTTCTAGAGATGCTGGATCCAGAATGTAGTTCTTTATTGTTCCACCACTCCAGACCATTTTCCTTGCTTTCTATGTAGAATGTCTGCGTCAATCATATATGTACTCACATGTACATACGTATATATATATATGTATTTATACATATGTGTGTGTATATATATGTATATATGCGTGTATACAGATAGAAACAGAGACAGACAGACAGACAGAATGAGAGAGAGAGAGAGAGAGAGAGAGAGAGAGACATACGTGGGTGTATGTGTATGTGTATGTATATATATGTATAAGTATTTTTAAATGTATATAGATTTGCGTGTGTGTGTGTGTGTGTGTGTGTGTGTGTGTGTGTGTGTGTGTGTGTGTGTGTGTGTGTGTGTGTGTGTGTGTGAGAGAGAGAGAGAGTGTGTGTGTGTGTGTGTGTGTGTGTGTGTGTGTGTGTGTGAGTTAAAGGCCTATGGTATAGATTTAGATAACATTAAACATGTCAGTCATGTTCGGGATAGGAACGTAGTCTGCTGACTCAGGACATGATACTGGCCAGTGTTGAGTAAGGATGCAAAGGTATGCCTTCATTTTCAATGAGGCTTCCCCTAAAAGAATTATTTCCCTGTATTCATTGTAATTAACGAAACAGAGTGGCTGGGGACGAGGATGGTGGGGGAGATGTTAGAGGCAACGAGAGATAGAGACAGATGGAAGTCCATGATCGCCAACGCCTTGCGGCAGGGCACCTGATGATGATGATGAACGAAACATTACATCACACGTGTGCAGCACAACACAGTACAGCACTGTACAGTAGCTTACATTGTTACTACATTTATTCTTTTTCAGAGCAGCCACATGGAGCGAATCAATGAAGCTGTTTACCTTATTTCTCTGAAGACAGAAGTATGTTTTTATTCGTGACAGACTTTAGTGTTGCAGTCTCTTATCAGAAATTTTTTTTTCTTCATAAATGTTTAGTATTTATCAGTAGCAACACCAGCAGTGGTATGTTGTGATTATCATTTTTGTTGTATATAATTGCTTTTCACTATAATGGATGTGGTAGTCAAACGGATTCAGACTCCTAGTCTAACTAGACGCCTTCTGCTTTAGTGGATAAAGGCTGGAAATTTTACCTATCTCCTTCATGTGAGCAGACTGCCAATGCCTGAACCTCGTTCATGTGTCTAGCTATGCAGAATAACAAATCCACATGCTAAAATTATCTCGGTCACGTCATTGGCTGGTTCACAGAAACGTGAAAATACCACACCCAAGCATGTTTGAAAAAAATGGCTTTTAGCTAATAATTTCTACCATTGGGAAATAGGTTTGAAAAAAATGGCTTTTAGGTAATAATTGTTGTGATTCGAAAATGAATTACCATTATCACTAAGCAACAAATTTCAGCCATCACCACCTTTTTGTCTTCCACATGTGTTTTTAAGTTTTGTTCAAATTTCCTTTGGTCTTACCAGCACAGTCATCTTGTCATAGACCAGTGCATGTGCTAACTATCCTGTATATTGAATCCACACTATGTGTTTGAAAGAACGTTCTGATCAAAACCGTAATTATGAATTTATTCAGTAAATGGCTTGTCGGTGTCATTTGTAGCATGGTATGGCAAAGGGAAAAAAAATCTTTTTTTTCAGATTATACAAGCGGCAACCTTCTTGTAGTATTGTATCATTGAAGTCATACTTTTTAGAATTATATGAATAAATCATAAAAACTGAAGAAAACACAAACAGTCTTTCCAACCGGATGGATATTGCTATCAGCGGCAAAAGGCGAGTTTTGTGGCTGACTTGGTAACATACAGAAAAGATAAATATTCATATGAAATGTGTCGTTTCCTCAGACATTTATTTGACACTTTTTCTCTTAGGGTAGGGTAGGGTAGTTGCAGAGTATAAAGGTAGGCTTGGGCGCTCCTTTTTTGAGGAGCGTTCTGAGCTTATTGTTTTTGTACTTTGTATCTGCTTCTATGCTAGCTGAATCGGTAACGCAAACTGTGTTAGATTTGAGAAGTTCTATACAACATGGGAGATAATTCTCAAGAGATACGTCCTTTGATTAATACTTTTTCTCTTGTTTTTTTTCCAATGGCTTGTTTTTGTGAAAGATTTACTTATAGCCAATGATTTTGTCTGCATGTGGAATTGTGAACAATTCCGTTGTAAACATACATTATGCCAAAATGTAAAGTAAGCTTTCATCCAAGAAAACGAATATTCATAACTATGGAACAGGCTCAAATAATAAGAGCTGGTAAGGTTTATCCCCTCTACTGATGGCGAAAATGGTTTAAGTTCTCTCCAACAACATTGCCACCAGCCTCAGTAGCAGGACCACTA
>CM060309.1:59856533-59866533 GCA_030674185.1 Monoplex corrugatus
TGAGCTAGATTTAAGATCGACAACCGGACTGTCAGAAACATGTCCCCCATCATTCAACTGGTGTTGTAATTCCTGTCTATGTGGGTGGAATGTGACAGTTCTGCCCACAGTTTCTGAAATGACTCATTTTCAGGACTACATGAATCCGTTAGAAAAATCAGCCCAGACGTGATGTTGTTGAATTGCTTTAGTCTGAGATGACTTGTAGAGAGCCTCGCTTTTCTTTCATTGTTTTGAGACGGACGATAAACATTGCGTGATTTCATATATTTGTTTATTTCTTCCAGATTCTCTGTCTCCATATTTTTTCATATATTCTTTTTCTGAACACTGTAGACAGAAAGGCAAATATACAGAGAAAAGGAAGACACCAGCCAAGAGCAGTGGTATGTGTGATAAGTGAATGAATAGTTATCTCTTCTTCGTTCATGATTTTTCACTTGTCAAAAAGCAAACACTCCATCATTTGGTGGACCTGTATAATTATCTTTCACACTTTACGTCTTTGGCTGGGTCAGGAACGAGACACTAACTGGAGTGTTTGAACATGAAAAGAAATCGGTTCTGAACAAGAAATTCAATTCCACCTCAACATCTTTTACACATTCTCTTTTCTAGCCATGAGGCGATATGACGATCCTATTGAATTTATTCACATCCTTTCAAAGGGCAGATAATTAAGCCAGAACGAGCAAGAGCACATCAAGCTGAAGAGAAATGAACACAGTCAACATGATTTTTTAAAAAGGCCAAATTGTCATGAGTCGGCATCTTTTTGTTCCAATGGTGTTTAAAGGGAAGGTTAAGTGTGCTTTGCTTCCAGTCATGTACTTATAGCTATGGGAAGTTCTTTGCTGCGACCATGTATTTATTACCATGGCAAGTGCTTTACTTTCAGCCATGTATTTTTTACCGTGGGAAGTGCTTGGCTTCCAGTCCTGTATTTATTACCATGGCAAGTGGTTTGCTTCCAGTCCTGTATTTATTACCATGGCAAGTGCTTGGCTACAAGTCCTGTATTTATTATTATGGCAAGTGCTTTGCTTCCAGTGAAATGTTTATTGCTATGGCAAGTGCTTTGTTTCCAGTCATGTATTTATAATTATGGGCAGTTCTTTGCTGCCACCATGTATTTATTACCATAGGAAGTGCTTTGTTTCCAGTCATATATTTATAACCACGGGAGGTTCTTTGCTGCCACCATGTATTTATTACCATGGCAAATGCTTTGCTTCCAATCAAGTATTTATTACCATGGGATGTGCTTTGCTTCCAGCTATGTATTTATTACCAAGGAAAGTTCTTTGCTTCCAGTCATGTATTTATTACCATGGCATGTGCTTTGCTTCCAGTCATGTATTTATTACCATGGCAAGTGCTTGGCTACAAGTCCTGTATTTATTACTATGGAAAGTGCTTTGCTTCCAGTGAAATGTTTATTGTTATGGCAAGTACTTTGTTTCCAGTCATATATTTATAACCATGGGAGGTTCTTTGCTGCCACCATGTATTTATTACCATAGGAAGTGCTTTGTTTCCAGTCATATATTTATAACCATGGGAGGTTCTTTGCTGCCACCGTGTATATATTACCATGGGAAGTGCTTTGTTTCCAGTCATGTATTTATTACCATGGGGTGTGCTTTGCTTCCAGCTATGTATTTATTACCATGGGAAGTGCTTTGCTTCCAGTCATGTATTTATTACCATGGGGTGTGCTTTGCTTCCAGCTATGTATTTATTACCATGGGAAGTGCTTTGTTTCCAGTCATGTATTTATTACCATGGGGTGTGCTTTGCTTCCAGCTATGTATTTATTACCATAGAAAGTTCTTTGCTTCCAGTCATGTGTTTATTACCATGGCAAGTGCTTTGCTTCCAGTCATGTATTTATTACCATGGAAAGTTCTTTGCTTCCAGTCATGTGTTTAATACCATGGCAAGTGCTTGGCTACAAGTCCTGTGTTTATTACCATGGCAAGTGCTTTGCTTCCAGTCATGTATTTATTACCATGGTAAGTGCTTTGCTTCCAGTCATATCTTTATTACCACGGCAAGTGATTTGCTACAAGTCCTGTGTTTATTACCATGGCAAGTGCTTTGCTTCCAGTGATATGTTTATTACTATGGTAAGTGCTTTGTTTCCAGTCATGTATTTATTACCAAGGCAAGTGTCTTTCATCTGTGCTCAAACTTCGAGGGGAGAATACAGCCAAAGTCTTGAAGTAACTGGAGTCCAAAATCCAAATATCACAATTGTCCACCACTCCAAAAGATGAACCATACCTTCGCCATGACATGATCGAGTCAGTCGGACATGTCAGGTAAGGATCGGGTTAGGTTCCGAAACTAGAGAGGGACTCTGAAATTGAATTGTCATTGCTGTCGAGTTAATGAGGTTGTACCTGGCTATGTAGTTACGTCATGTCAATTGATGGGTTGAATAAGGCATGTGTGTATGTGTGTTTGTGTGTGTGTGTTGTGTGTGTGTGTGTGTGTTGTGTGTGTGTGTGTGTGTGTGTGTGTGTGTGTTTGACTATGTGTGTGTGTGTGTGTGTTTGAGTACGTGTGTGTGTGTGTGTGTGTTTGAGTACGTGTGTGTGTGTGTGTGCTTGCGCGCGCGCGCGCGTGTGTGTGTGTGTGTGTGATTTACAGTTGTATCTCTCTCTCTCTCGTTTTCTCTCTCTCTCTCTCTCTCTCGATCTCTGTCTGTCTTCTCTCTCTCTCACACACACACTCTCTCTGTCTCTGTCTCTCTCTGTTTCTGTCTGTCTGTCTCTCTCCTCTGTCTCTTTCTCTCTCTCCCCCCCCTCTCTCTCTCTTTCCCTCTCTCTCTCTCTCTTTCTCTCTCTCTCTCTCTCATTTCAGACTTGAAGTCTCCCCTACACACTGAGGAAACTACTTCTGTTGTATTTTATCAATAAAAGTTTTGTATGCAAGCTCCTGTTCCTCCATGTCTCTTCTCTTGAGATGGACTGTAAGATGAGCCAGTTAAGCATTCTTAGCTGAATGTCTTAGAGAATGTCATTGATTTTTTTCTTGTTTTACGTTCCTTGAATTTTGTGTTTTCAATACAGGCATATATACACACACGAGAGAAGATAGGAGATGTACTTGCAGCAACAAGGGAGATATTGGTATGAAGGGCCATGACCGCCAACGCCACGCGGCAGGGCATATGATGATGATGATATGAAGACGAACTAAATGGGGGGCCTCCTCATATTACTTAAAAGAAAATATTCAAAATGTGCCAATGGCAATATCTACTAAATCATATTTTTTTCCTCAGTGGATTATAACCTTGACTAAAACGAACAATGAGCACTGCAGTAAGTCTCGTTCCACACGAGATTTCACACCTCACCTCTCTCCTTCATCAGGATCGGCGGTAGGAGCCACGTTCGACGTCACAAGTCTTCTCCAGGTCACACGATTAAAACATCTATGGGCGACCTCCTGGATCCCCAGATCACATATTTCCTCGATGTTGTTGAAATAGGAGGTGTGCGGTCGTCCTTTCCTTCTCCTCGCCTCAATTTTCCCCTGCAGGACCATTGCTATGAAATCTGTTTTGGTGCCTCTGATCCCAGGGCCTATATTTTCAGCTTTCGTTTGTTGATCTCAGTTAGCATTGAGATTTGGTGCAATGAAAAAGATGACAGACTCCTATAAGCCACTGTTTGGTCTTACATACCCAGAACGAAAAGAAAATGGGTAAACATTTCTTCCTCATCCTTTTAGTAGAGACTATTTCCTTAATGACTGTCATAAACAAATGTGAATTCATATCACTCACTTACAGCATCATAACTGAGTGAAATGTGTTTCTAAGAGGCAGAGTGTGAAGACTGTTAGTCTGGTTTGATGATCTCTACTTTTCACTCATCTATTTTGTAGATAAGGGAGAATTTCTTTGGGTTTAGTTTTGGTTCTGTTCATTGTTTTCGGTTTTTGTTATTGTTGCATGACTTATGCGTGCGCGCGCGCGTGTGTGTGTGTGTGAATACGTTGAGAAGCCGGGTCATGTGTTTTTAATCAGAAATTATCAAGATCCAACCAACTAGCCCTGGTGGAAATCATGAAAATATATTATTCGCGTACAAAAATAAAGTTCACCACACGTTCTGTCTAGAAAACTTGAGGACCAGACAGAACAACAACAACAACAAAAAATAAAAAGAAACCCCACCAAGCGTACAACCCGAACAACAACAACAACAACAAAACAAAAACAATAACCAAAATGAAACCAAAACCAAAACAAAACTAAACTAAACAGAACAAAACAAAAATAAAAGCAAACAAACAAAAAACACTAGACTCGTAATTATTGGTGAGTGGGGGGGGGGGGGATGGGGAGATCAAGAGTAAGTGTGGTGGCAATGGATGATACCTCTGATTGCTACAATGCTTAGGGATCGATAACAATTATATCAGCTGCCATTGCTTAATTTTCACCCCAGGGCATCGCTGCTGTTTCAGCTCTAATTGAATGAAAAAAATAAGGTTCTAGTCAAACCATCTTTCTGAACATTCATTTGATTTGATAAGCTTAAACATGTTGTGCGTCACTGCGGTTTTCACATAAATCAGGGTTATTTACACTGACACAGTCGTGACTATGTATTACAAAATTTGATAAGGATTCTTTCAAAGTTAAGCAAACATGTACGAAAACGGAACACAACAGAAGAATATAGAATATGCAAGACCGCACGAAAAACCTACACTCAAGATATAGGACTGAATCATAACGAGTCAGCTGAAAAAAATATTGATTTTTTTGTATGATTAAATACGTTGTGTTTATTCTTGTCGTTGAGAATTTTTCGATGCGTTTAAAATGCATACAATGACAACGCCTTCATTAAATCGTTCACCCAAATTTAGTATCGATCTGTAACATTAAGTTCAAAATGCCCACATCTATGACCCCCTGTAATAACACACACAAAACACACACACACACACACACACACACACACACACAACACACACACACACAACACACACACACACACCACACACACACACACACACAACACACACACACACACACACACACACACACACCACATCACACACACACAACACCACACACACACACACAACACACACACACACACACCACACACACACACACACACACACACACACACACACACACACACACACACACACACACACACAACACACACACAACACATAGTAGACACGTCTTGGTCAAAGTGCTTCATGCATGTCATAAACTTATTCACACGGACCTGTTCCTCTATAACCATTGCATCTCTGCATCTGTACTTCTTTTTCCAAATCAAGTTCTCTCTCAACATGAGTCTTCATGTCCAACATATCTTTTCACTCTTCTTTCATTCACATCAAGCCAGTGCAATATCCCAGTGTTGAACTGTATGTTTTATTTCTCAGAGCCAGTGACTAGACAATTGCATATGACCTGAGAGTTATAATACATGCATCGACTCTGATAAAGTAATATTGAACTGAATTGAATTAAACTGACTTAAATTGAAATCGAATATAAAACTTACCATTAATTTCATCTTCTTGGAAAGTGATTAAACTAAATGTCAGTTTATGTATTCATATGAAATGCACAACGAAACGTTGTTCCTGGGTTATCACATACTTTGTAGGAGACATTCACTGCTAACATTTCAGCTCTGTGAGAAAAAAAGTTTAATTTCATCTGCATAACTCAAAAGCTTTTTATGACAATACCTGGGTTGTCTTGTACTAGAGTTAAATCTTACCCCCACATTGTCAGAATCACATCATGTATTATTCAACTGTTGTTGTTATTTCTATCAGGCTGGGAAGAATGGTTGAACTTTGTGTTCTAGTTTGATTCCAATTACCATAGCACTATCGGATTTTTCTTTGCTTTGTTTTGGTTTGGGCTTCATTTTTCTTTTCCGTTTTTGTAAACCCGTCAGGAAGATCTCTTAAGACGTGATTTTGATTTGTTTCAGTTTGAGGTAGGTTGTAGATTGCCTTAGACATTTCTCCTCATTCATTTCAGAGACAGACGGTAAACATTGCCTGCTTTCGTTCATTTGTTTGATTTCTCTCAGACTTTCAATGCCCCTTTCCATGTACTTTCCTCTTCCAAACCCGATGGACAGCTAGACAAATAAATACATAGAAAAGGAGGCAGACATAGAGAAGTGGCAGGAATACGCACAGATTTGTGAATAAATAGTTTTTTTCCCGTGGGGCGTTTTTGGAGGGAAAGAAGCAAACACACCACAGCTTGGTATACATTAAGTTTTCATTCATTCTTTGTTCAGAGCCCATGTCCAGTTTATATTTTGATACAAAACGAAACACTTGGACACGATGAGAAAAAACTCACTTGAAACAACGCCTGAATACCGACTTGCTTACTCAGTTTTCTATTTCGTTTTCAGTTTCTCAAGATGACGTCTCCGTGCTGGGAATGTATTCCATATGCAATGACGTTACAAGAACCATGTGATAGAGAAGATCCAAACTGGTCATGTCCCAAGCTTTCAGTCTATACGTAAAACTCATGAGCTGCGCCAGGTCCTGAGGGTCCAACTTAGCGTATGGAAAAAAAAACGTGACCTGCCTGAGGATTGAACCCACAACCCTTGCGGTATAAGCATCGAGCTCTAACAACTGAGCTAATGGACCAGTAAAAAATGTTTTAGAATTTATTCAGCCATGAGTTACCATCTTAACCCCGTGGCTTTATTCAGACCATTTTGCAGGAAGCTCTCTTCAGCTGTATCAGAGAAATAAACCTGAAATATACAAAATCGAACGCAGGCAACTTTGATCGTTTTGGAATAGACCAAAACTATATTTTGCATATAAATGGTCAAAAAAAATTTTCGTTCCATTGCTGATTTATATGCTTTAAGATTTTAGTATATTTTATGTTATTTTTCCCCTAGCTATACTTTTATGACCATGGCAAAATTGCCAAGCATGTACGAGAGATAAGAAGGAGACACAGAATCAATGCTTTGGGTGCCTGCCATCCATACTGTAGTTTGTAGATGTAAATGCCACTGTAAATCAGGACCCTCGTTGCCACTGAAAATCAAGACCCCCGCCTTCTCTCCAAACCGGCAGGTCAATCAGTCTTCATTAAAGACTGATTTGTAGTCCTGCAAAGCGTAGGAGACGTTCAAAGGTCACGTCATGACGACTGGACTGTGATTGCTGTTTGACTCCCCAAGGAAATTTCGAATTAGTTGGTTGATTGGTTAGTTGGTGGGTTGGTTAGTTAGTTAGTTAGTTAGTTAGTTAGTTTGTTAGTGAGTGAGTGAGTGAGTGAGTGAGTGAGTGAGTGAGTGAGTGAATTAGTTAGTTAATTAATAAATTGGTTAGTTGGTTGGTTGGTTAGTTGGTCAATTGCTTGGATGGTTGGTTGTTGGGTGGGTGGGTTGGTTGGTCAATCAGTCAGGCAGTCAGTCAGTCAGTCAAGCAGGTAGGCAGTCAGGTAGTCAGGTAGGCAGGCAGTCAAGCAGGCAGGCAGGCAGGCAGGCAGTCAGGCAGGCAGGTAGGCAGATAGGCAGGCAGGCAGGCAGGCAGTCAGTCAGGCAGGCAGTCAATCAGGCGGGTAGGCAGGCAGTCAGTAAGTCAGTCAGTCGGTCTGTCGGTCGGTCGGTCGGTCGGTCGATCGGTCGTTGATTGGTTGGTTGGTTGGTTGGTTCGTTGCTTGCTTGCTTGCTTGCATGGATGGATGGTTGTTTGTTTGATTATTTGGGTGGTCGGTTGGTTGGGTGGTTGGTTGGTTGACTATTTAGTTTAGTTAGTTGGTTGATTGGATATTCAGTCAGTCGCTCGGTCGGTCGATCGGTCGGTCGTCAGTCCATTTGTTCGTTGCTTGGATAGTTGGTCGGTCCGTCGGTTGGTGTGTCATTCATTCATTCAGTCAGTCAGTCGGTCAGTCATTCAGTCGCTCAGTCACTCAGTCAGTCAGTCACTCACTCAGTCAGTCAGTCAGTGAGTCAATCAGTCAATCAGTCACTCAGTTAATCATCAGTGTGTGGCAAATTAGACAAATTGTCCATGTAAAACGAAACTTAAAATTTCAGAAGATAGCACACTAGTGGCTTATAATCAGGCCTCAATCAAGGAAACAAGAACACATCAAATAAAATGTAAGGAAGCTGATCTTGGTATCTCATTATTACTGAAAACGTTTCTGCCGTCGCACGCTTCAACTTTACCAATGCACACACACACACATACACACACACACACACACACTTACACACACACACACACACACACACACACATACACACACACACACACAGCAACATAGACATACAGACGCATACCCCCCCCCCCCCACACACACACACACACACACAAGTAAGAGAAAGACAATGAGCAAATCAGCTTTTGTTTTATTTACTTATTTTGTGTGTGCGTGTGTCACTTTCTCTACAACACCTTGAAGGCCGCTGAAGCTGGCACAAATCCACAATGCGATGGTGATGATGACGATGGGGATGATAATCATGATGGTATAGCAAGAAGGAGTTTGCGTGTTGTCATCCATAGCTGGGAGATGAATTGGTGATGTTTATAGAGGAGTTGTTTCTCTGCTTAGAAGTTACACGCACAACAAGGAGGAAGGAGAGAGACGAGTAGAAACGCTCTAAGCATACTAGCAATAAGTTTCAAAAGCAGTCCACACATAGCATTACAATTCAATACAGTTTCTTTAATTAAACATATTCAGCTGAAAGCATAATCATTCATCCTCTTATTCTTATTTGCCTACGTCCTAAGGCAATCCTACTTCTTTGCCTATCAGCCCTAAACCCTACATTGAAATAAAATATCAACGTACCTTTACTACATGTTTCTGGCAAAGGCTCAGCACCTCTGCCAAGTTGAGTGGCCCATCTCCTAACACAGCCGTGACTGACTGACCGTTCTGTCTCTCTGTGTCTGTCTTCTCTCTGGGTTTGTATTCCCTTTGTGTTATTTTCCCTTTTCATTTTTAGAGCGTGGATCAGAACACGCTGGGGCTCTGACCCAACCTATCTTAAAACGACTTTTCGAGAAAGTTCTTCCACCAGTTAATGCATGAAGAGGGGTTGACGTGGACAAACACAGGCCAGACCCTGTCCACTGAAACAATGGACCGCTCTCTTCCACTGTGGCGATCTTTGAAAACGTCCCAGGAGAGCTGCGTTTACAGATGGCTCTATTGGTTAACTGTCTTGTTTACAGTGTACATAAGTGTGAGAACGGCTGTGCTGCCCGATGCTGGAGTACACTGAAGTACCCGTAAGGGCCTGTTTCTACTTGAAGGGTTGTACATTGATTAATCCTAACCTTTGACTACAGGCTAGTTCGTCTGCCGTGCCAGACATTGTCAACATCTTAGCTCAGACTGAAGTACATGTATGGGCCTGTTTCTACATGAGTCATTTCTGCGATAATGCTATGGAATTCCATCTAGGATTGAGACTACGTGACAGGCCAGTACTCAACGCTTATTATCATAATACATCCTAGCACCAACCAGGCCCAAAGATGATCAGAAGATTTGAGCAGCACCCTCAGTGATGCATCCGTGAAGTGGATGAGACTCGACTGTGTGGTCCCAGTCTTTCCAGTTTCGAGCATCTGCATGAAAACTGAATTTCAGTGAATTATACATCATTCATTTTCATACCATCACTTTTCGTAGACCAAGATCTTATCAGTGAGCAGGGCTTTGCACAGGTTCAGTACGTCTTTCAAATAATTGTTCACAGATTTCATGTTAGCACACACTGAATTGTCTAACTGCAATGAATCCCTATGAAACAATTTCCATTCTAATTTCAGGTTCATGACATCTAATTTTCAGGACGCTTTTTGTCTCAAAGAGAGTACTAAGGTTTTACAGGAACTATTGTTGTCAGGTAATACCAAAGAAGTTAGTTCTGCAATATGGGAGATAATTCCTACGTGACTCTCAAGAGTTATGTTCTTTGATTTA
>CM060309.1:59871533-59896533 GCA_030674185.1 Monoplex corrugatus
TTTCACACCAATTTTTGTGTGCCATTGTGACATGATGTGTTTTACCATGGTACAAAATTTGGTAAAGATTGGTGAAGTACAAATACCTGTTGCTAAGGTAAAACTTCATTGAAGTGGTGAAAATTTTCAAACTTGATTTTCTCAAAATGGCTGTTTGTTATGTTACACACTTCAAACACCTATAACTTCCTTATTTTTAGGAGTAGAATAATAAATTTCATATGAAAAGAAAGTTAATAATCTGAACATTTTGAAAATCATAATATCCTAAAATCTGTTATTTTCACCTTATGACTCATTTTGTTAAAACGGGTCACAAATACAAAAACAAAAAACACCAAGTTTACTGCCTGCTGAATAGACAAATTAAATGAAAATAAAAAGAAACCCACTCGTAGTTATTGGGGAGATCAAGTGTTTACGGCGTTGGCATTCAGCTGTCATGATGGCAATGGTTTCTTGTCTGCTTCAGTGATTCGTGATCAATACCAATCACATCAGCTGCTGTCAATTTATTTCACCCCATGGCATTTCCAACAGTTTTAATCCTTTAAGTTGTACTTGAAGAAAAGGTTGAGGTCAAGACATATTCTTGAGCTTTTTCTTTTCTAAGGATCTATAGATATGTTTTATGTCACTGTATTTGACATAGGCCACTACGTTTTAATGCTCACAGGGGTATGACAAAACTTGATAAGATACGTGTATAGATAGAGTAAGAAACTCCGGTGACAGCCAGAAAGCAGAACGTCATCAGAGGAGAAATGCTCGTCAAGCAAGTGTTTTGGACCTTAACTCTTTACAAACTGAAACTCTGGGGAGAGCCAGAAAGCGGAAGGTCTTCAGGGGAGAAACGTCAATCAAGCAAATGTTTTAGCCCTTAACTCTTTATAGTCTATGAGGGTCAGGTGGCTTCTAGGTCCTTACTCGTGGATGCCCTTCTGCTATCGCCATTTTTTTATTATAGAAAATTGTCCATGACATGGGGTCAAACATCCAAGATAGTCAGGCTCACCCAGCTTTTTCCTAAAATGATTTCATATTTCACCAGGTATTGTGTTCTCTTGTTACAAATTAATAACGCTCTCATAATGGCTACCTGGTTGAACCTGGCTCTCAGTTACAAAAAAGGCTACTTACTGCGTAGCTTTCATCGGCGATCCAGCCGACTTCTTCAGCGCAACTGCTGGGTTGAGAACTGGCTTCAGTGCGCACCGCCGTGAGCGAACTCACGACAGTGCGACTGAATAAGTGAGGAGTACACCGATGGCAGGTTGCGTCGGCCCTGGTCACGGTTGAGGGTGGGGTTCCTTGCGGCGATGTAAACTGCCTCCTTTACTCCCCTCTGGAACCATCTTGCTTCTTTGTCGAGAACTTGCACATTGTCCTTTTGAAAGTGGTGTTGGGTGTGGGTCAGATGTTCTCCCACTGGAGAGGACTCACGTTTGTGTTCTTTTAATCTTTTGTGCAAGTTGCGCTCAGTTTCGCCAATATAACTATGGTCACAGTCCTGGTAGTCTATCTTGTATATCACCCCTGATGTGTCCAACTTGTCTGTTTTGTCTTTGGGGTGGACTAACTGGCTTCTGATGGTGTTGGTGGGCTTGGCATGGACACTGACTCCCAACTTCCTGATCTTCCTGCTGAGAGCCTCAGTGACACCGCTGACGTATGGCATGGAGACGTGCCCTCTCGAAGGGGTTGGCTGTTCAGTGGGGGGGTAGGGTATGGTTTTCTTGCCCCCCGGAATGTCCCAGGCCCACTTCTGGTATCCTGACACACTGAGTACTTTTTTGATGTACTGCACCTCTTCTTCTCGGCGGTGTCGATAGAGCAGATGGTCTTCGCTCGGTGGGTGAGGGTGCGGATTACTCCAAGCTTGTGTTCCAGTGGCTGGTGACTGTCAAATTGTAAGTACTGGTCCGTGTGGGTCGGCTTTTTATAGACGGAGAAGGCGAGGCCTGTCTCCATCCGGGTGATGCGGGTATCCAACATCGCGATGCTGCCATTCTCTTCTAACTCATAGGTGAGCTTGATGGCAGGGTGTTGGTTGTTGAGATGGTTCGTGAAGTCTTCTACCACCAATCTTTTCAGTACAGTCATAGTGTCGTCCATGTAGCGGCCCCAGTAGCGTGGAGGAGTGTGTATAACGTTCTCATCTACGGACTGAGAGACTGTCACTGTTTGTTGATGCATATGAATGAGTGCGTGTCATTATGTGTGTGTGTGTGTGTGTGTGTGTGTGTGTGTGTGTGTGTGTGTCTGTGTGTGTGTCTGTGTCTGTCTGTGAGTGTGTGTGTGTATGTGTGTCTGTGTGTCTGTCTATCTGTCTGCCAGATGTTTGTCTGTGTGATCCGATTTTATCGCAGATGAACGTGTTGACATTGCTTTTATCACAGAGACATGGCTTAACCCCCTTGGTCACGAACCTATACATGCTAGCCTCACTCCGAGTAGTTACAGGCTTGCTTCTTTCCATCGCTCATCCCGAGGTGGCGGTATCGCCATCCTCTACAATGACTCACTCCATTCCCGCCTATCTTTCTCGCAGTCTCTGCCTTTCTCCCATCCTTCTTTCGAGCACGTTGAAGTATCCTTCCAATCCAACCCTCACCCCATCTCCTTCTCCTGTGTCTATCGACCCCCACCTAGCTCTACCAACAAACTCACCACATCCACGTTTCTGTCTGACATTGACCAATTGCTTGACCACTACTGCCTCTTACCTGGAAATCTCATCATTCTAGGTGACATCAATGTCCACTATGACAACACTCATCGTTATGACACAAGACATATCATCAACACTCTGCCCAATCACAATATGACTCAACACATTTCTGAACCAACCCATCAAAAAGGACACATTCTTGACTGGATCATTTCTCGTGATCACCACAATTCCGCAACTGACAACTGCTTAGTTCTTTCTACCCGTCTAACTTCAGCCCTTCCATCTGACCACTCTGCAATTCTCTGTTCTCTCGACATTTCTCCTCCTTCCCGTATCATGCGCACAGTGACTCGACGCAATCTCAAATCTATCGACCTCTCCACATTTTCATCTGATGCCTCCCGTCTCCTTTCTGAAAAGTCACATAACCTTGCCGATGAATTCTATACTACTCTCCACCATCTCCTGGACACTCATGCTCCAGCCACAACCCGTCTTTTACCTGACCGCCCCCCTACCCCCTGGCTCACTCATGAGATTGCCTGTGCAAAACGTGCCCGCCGCAGAGCAGAGCGCCGTTGGCGCAAATCCAAACTCACTGTACACAGGCAACTTTTCCAAGCCTCTAAAACAAAAGTATCCACCCTCATTGCATCAGCAAAAACAAGCTATTTCCAAACCAAAATCCTGAATGCCTCTTCTTCAAAAGAACTCTTTACAACCATGAATCATCTCCTTGGCACACGAAAAGATTTACCTCTCCCAACAAAACATACAAATGAAGAACTCCCATCTGTATTCTCCAAGTATTTCACCACCAAAATACAAACTCTTCGTGACAGGCTTGATAGGACACCCTGTCAACCATGCCCACCTGACCCTTCCTTCTCTGGCACACCTCTTACTACTTTTACCCCAGTCTCACAAGAAGAAATTTTCAACACAATCAGATCCATGTCGTTCAAAACCTGCGAACTGGATCCTCTTCCAGGTTCTCTCTACTCCGACTGTCTCCCTACTCTCCTCCCATTCATCACTGACATCATCAACACTTCTCTTCAAACTGGAACTGTCCCAGATTCTTTCAAGTCTGCTATTGTTCACCCTCTCCTCAAGAAACACAATTTAGACCCAAATGAACTGAAAAATTATCGGCCTATCTCTAATCTCTCTTTCTTGTCGAAACTCCTTAAAAAAGTCGTCCTCAACCAGCTGAACTCTCACCTGTCTGCCAACAATCTCCTCAATCCTTTCCAGTCAGCCTACCGCCAGTGCCATAGCACTGAAACTGCCCTACTACACATTCTCAACAATCTCCTCCTTGCAATTGATACTGGCAAAGTCTCTCTCCTCACACTCCTTGATCTGTCTGCAGCCTTTGACACCATTGATCATGGTATTCTCCTTTCTAGACTTCATCATACTTTTGGCATCTCTGACATTGCTCTGTCCTGGTTCACTTCATACCTATCAAACAGAAAACAAACTGTTCTCATCAATGGCACTTACTCTCAACCTGCATACCTGACCTGTGGTGTTCCACAAGGATCTGTCCTTGGCCCTGTTCTTTTCACTCTCTACACCTCCCCCCTGTCCACCATCATCAACTCCCACTCTATAAAACACCACTTCTATGCTGATGACACCCAACTTCAAGACAGTGACTCACCTGATAATATACAGCGCCTGTTGACTCGCACCACTGAGTGTTACTCGGACATTAAGAACTGGATGACACACAATAAACTTCAGCTTAATGACGACAAGACAGAAGCAATCCTCATTGGCATCCGTCAGAAACTTTCTCAGCTGCCTCCTCTTTCTCTCCCATTATGTAACACATCAGTCCCAATTTCTGATTCAGCTAAAAACCTTGGTGTCTGCATTGACTCTACCCTCTCCATGAACAACTTTGTTTCTCAAACTGCCAGATCTTGCTACTATCATCTCCATCGTATACGGCTGATCAGGAAGTATCTCTCTGTCGAAACAACTGCAAAACTCGTTCTCTCCTTCATAATGTCTCGCATTGACTATTGCAATTCATTCCTGTCTGGTCTTCCTGCCTCCACCATTCACATCCTACAGCGCATTCAAAACAATGCTGTACGCCTTGTACTCAAAAAGAAAAAAGCTGACCACATATCTCCTCTTCTGGCACAACTTCACTGGCTTCCTGTATCAAAGCGCATACAATACAAACTAGACACCATGTGCTACAAAAGCCTCAATAACGCAGCCCCCGATTACCTGTCAAGCCTACTTGAGATCTATGTTCCCTCACGTACCCTCCGCTCTGCCTCCGATCCTCTGACTTTTCGCTTTCCACGCACTAAGCTCAATACCTATGGTCCACGAGCCTTCTCTGTTTCTGGTCCACTCTCCTGGAACAAACTTCCTCTCTCAGTCCGTCAGCAACCTACTTTTGTCTCCTTCAAGTCCGCTCTCAAAACCCACCTTTTCTCTTCTGCATAAAATCCTAACCTCACTCAACCCCCCCTCCCCCCTCTGCAGCCTGTCTCCGCTCGGAGGGGAATCACATGGTTATAATATATAATTGTATATGCTATGCTCTCTATAATTTTCCATTGCTTTTATTCTTGCTTTTATTGCTTTTATTGCTTTTATTCTTTCTCCGCATTTATAGCCATGCGTGTGTGTGTGTGTGTGTGTGCGTGTGTGTGGTGCGTGCGTGCGTGCGTGCGTGCGTGTGTGTCTGCTTCAGCGCTTAGATTTGATTTTATCAAGATTTTGCGCTATATAAATATTGTAATTATTATTATTATTTTAATTATTATCCAACATAAACATGGCAGATGCTATAACCGGCACACAAACTCTAGAATGGTCTTCAAATATTCCTTTTACTTGTAAGCCCAAAGGTTCTAAGCACATCATAGATACTACTGTCTATTCCTCTTGCCCTCTGTGAGTGGCATAGACATTCATCGTCTTGCACATACTCATACGACATTCATGGCAAGATTTATCTCAGGGTAAACTTACTTTATTGCAAGCTGCTAGCTAGCCCACACCCAGCACTATCCATCGTGATCGATTGGTACAACGTGAGAGGTTGTACACAGTTTGGGATTCTGTGCAGCTTTTTCAGCATTGCGGTTGGATGAAATCAGTTGTAAACATAACCCTGGTATTGCTTAAATCTGCTCTTCCTAAAAATGTATGAAACATATGGAATAGTCCTGTGTGATAAATATTGTTCAAATTCAAACATCAGCAAAATTTGCATAGCATTGCTTAGCAATATGAAATATTGATTTAGAGTCTATTACTTTAGATTATAGGCAAGATGGGATTCAAATCTTTGTTATTCCAGGTGAAATTTATCTCATATGAATGATAACGGGACAATGCGTATGAAATGCAGTTTAATCATTTATCAGCTGTAATCTTTGTAGTGACATTTAGATTGCTTTCCTGAAGGATTTCTTCCACACAAAGCAATTGTTCTCCATGCAGATTTGTCAGAAATGTTCGTCTGTTCCTATGCTTAGTAAAGGTCTTCGGGAGAGAGGGACTACTTGTCTGTTTCTCTCTCTCTCTCTCTCTCTCTCTCTCTCTCTCTCTCTCTCTCTCTCTCTCTCTCTCTCTCTCCTCTCTCTTTTTCTGTCTCTTTTTTCTCCCTCCCTCCCTATCTCTCTCTCTCTCCGATTCTCTTCTCTCGCCCACTCTGTCTCCCTTTCTCTTTCTCTCTGTCTCTTTGATCATGATCACAGCAAGCATTTTCATTTCCAGCTTTACTGGAAGTCAGGACAGACAACAGATGATGAAAATAACACTGTGAGACTATGATTGATGGTTCTTGTTTACACTGACAAGTTCACGAGAGAAGAACTTCAGAATATTCGAACAAGATGTTGTTTACAGACGATCAGAGTCTGGGACACAAAGAGGAATACAGACTGCACGAACACAAAACCAACCTGAACAACACCTGTGAAAACTACAGCTTTGCATTATTGCAATCAGCTGTCAACAAGACCAGAGGCCACATGAACAGAAACTTCAAAATCAGAGAAATGGTGGAAACACAACATCGATTCCCCAGAATATTCATCAACAGAATGAGGGGCGTTATCATCTAACCAGAGTGCTGATCAATTTCAATTTCAATTTCAATTTCTCAAGATGACGTCTCCCCACTCGGAATGAATTCCATATGCAATAATATCACAGGTGCCATGTGATGGAGAAGATCCAGAATGATCACAGCATAAGCCTTTAGCCTGCACGTAAACCCATGAGCTGGCCGGGTCCTGAGGTCCTACCTAGATAGTTTCATAACCCTGGGGTTGTAGGGGAGTGAGGTGGAAGAGACCTCAACTTTTCCTGGGGCCAGCACCACGCGGGCTGTGCCCATCTTTAAAAAAAGTTGCCAACAGCACCTGATGTTCCCATACGGTCACCCATCCAAGTTCTAACCGGGTCCGACTTTGATTAACTTCGGTGATTGGACGAGAACTGGTGTTTTCAAAGTGGTATGGTCGTTAATGCAAATCTATCAAATGGCTCAACAAGCATGTAACGAAAAGACATCAGAGAAAGGCAGACAAAGCATTGATGGCATGAAAGAGACCTTGACATCACACGGGTCTTCACCTCAGGCCTTCCAGACCATCAACTGTTTCTCCCCGTGACATTCACGATAGACCAAGTTGACAGATTAAAGAAGAATGAGTAAGACTACACTAGACGAGATCCCACACTGTTACAGCTGCCAGCGTTCTATAGTGTCTGTCTTGATTCAACACACTCAGAGAACAAGTGGACCGATAAAAGGAGAACGAGTAAGTGTTCTGTAGTGTCTGTCTTGATTCAACACACTCAGAGAACAAGTGGACAGATAAAAGAAGAACGAGTAAGACTCTACACTAGACGGGCTCCCTGCACTGCAACAGCAACCAGTGTTCTGTAGTGTCTGTCTTGATTCAACACACTCTGGGTAACAATCCACTGTGGCCCCCTGTTGACAATGCTGACTTGGCTACCGACGAAACCAGACGAAGAGATTGCTCCCTTTTGTTCCTTATACAAGCAGGCAGCTCTCTCAACAGTTACCCCATCCACGAACCTGCCCACACTGAAAGCCTTCAATTATTCAGCTGTTATCTCGATACTCGTCCCCCATATAATGGCTGAGAGGGATAATCGCCAGGGAGTAGAGGACGGGTGGGTTTGGTGCTCACCTGACACCATGAGACACCACCAGAACGACAGCTCATTACGGTAAAGGCAATCCAAGGTCGTGCGTCCTGAGACCTTAACTCACAGCTTTTAGCACGCAAACTGCTCCTCAACCGATTTTTCGGGTCGGTAGGAGTGATTGATAACGAAGGAAAGCAAAAGTGAAAAGAACATTCAACAACGTTTCTTAACAAATACCATATGAGAGATCATTTAACAACTTTCCTTTAACAAATACCATGTAAACTTATTCACTTATTTACATCTGACCTACAAACTGATCACACTATCAGACACTCATAAGAATATAAATTCATTTCCTGCATGAAAACAACTGTCTAAAAGATGCACAGTATATGCAAACGAAAAGAAAGAAGAAAAAAAAGAGAAAATTTTTCATCAGCGCTAACGCTGTAACTGTCTGCTATATTGTCCTAATGCTACTGGTTTCAGATCCACTAGAAAACTATTTACATTTTTCCTCAAGTCTCATCCGAAATGCCTGCCTAGTGATCAGGTGCAGCTTAACTCTTTGGCACACTGACTTTTGATGTCTCATACTCTTCCTTGCGTATAGAGGACTCTAGAAATGGTTCGGATAAACTCAGTATATGGTCTTGTAATACAGGAGATGCTAATAGCTCTTTGGCTAAAGTCTGCTTCTGAAATTACAACCCTAGCTCATCATCATCATCATCATCATCATCATCATCAGCTCAGTGTTTCGAAAATGACAGATTCAAGATCGGAGGTACCATGATAATCAGCGAGTGCATGGTATCAGACCAAGATCAGACATACTAAACAGAAGCATTTCTCTTTCCGGTACCTATATCTGAATGCATTGCTTACCAACATCAAGTATGCACATTACTAAAGAAAGTTAAAAGAAAACTTCATAAACATCTGCTTGAAATATCGTAAATATGTTTTTTTTCTAATTGAAACCCCTTTTCTACATATACATAATAATACCTTTAGTGAGCCATATTCGTCGTACTTTTATGCTATTATCTATCAAAACCACTAAATCTTTCCTCTATTTCCTTCCTTCCTATTGATATGATTTGAAAGTATTTAGCCATTTATGGCTTGTTTGACTATTGTAAGTGTTATGATTCACCTACTTGCATCGTAATGTTACAATGACCTGTAATAATCCCCCTCCCCCCAGCTTTGTTTATTCTTTATTGCTTTTTTTACTTTCTTCTTCTCGTATGTTTCCATGTTAATAACCTCTAACACAGGCCTACATTGTTGTTGTTAAGGGTTGACTTATACTTACTTTATGTGTATCGGCTTGGCCATTCTGCCTTTATCTCTTGCTCTTGTGTTGCACATGATCGATTGGCATATACACGTTACTGAATTTTTATCTATTTTGTTGTATTCTATTTTATTTACTTTTTTATTTTATTTTATTTTATTTTACTTTATTCTCTTTATTTTACTTTACATTGTTCTATTTTATTTTATTTTATTTTATCTTATTTCATTTCATTTTAAAGAAACGTTTTATAACTTCTATGACGTGGCATATCTTATACTTAATCTATGATCATCATTCCGATAATTGGCGTGTCTACTCCCCCCCCCCCCCCTCCCCCACATACTTTGTTCTTAATGCTTCCTTTACTTTCTATTTTCCCTTTGATTTTCTGTCCATATTTTACATTTATTTAAATAGAATGTTAAAACAACTACTAGCAGTAGTGTTTAGTTATTCTTGTTTTTTCTTGTGGCTATTATTAAGGATTACGTGTATATATTTTCATACATGTGCTTTTGTTTCTCATGTTTTTGTAAAGCGCATGATCCATTGGCATAGAAGTCAGTAATTTATCACAACTCATGTTGTAACTTGTTTCAAAGTCACAGTTTACGTGGTTTTATGTCATTCCTTTTTATTCTTATAGTTTGTGTGTTTGAATAGCAAGGATTACCTGTAAGATAGGTCCAACAGGGGCCTAAAGCCACTATGCTGCTATTCTTGAGTAGTAAAGTATTCAGAAGTCTGAACTCTCTGTCTGTCTGTATGACTGTCTGTCTGTCTGTCTGTCTGTCTGTCTCTCTATCTATCTATCTATCTATCTATCTGTCTGTCTTCTATCTATCTACGCGCTCGTATCTATCTATCTATTTATTTCTGTCTATGTCTGTCTGCCTGCCAGCCTGTCTATCTGTCTGTCTCTCTCTTTCTCGTTCTCTCTCTCTCTCTCTCTTTCCTTTCTCTCCTCTCTCTCTCTCTTTCTTTCTCTCTCTCTTTCTCTCTATCTCTCCCTCTTTCCTTTCTTTCCTCTCTATCTTTCTCTTTCTCCCCATCTCTCCTTTTTTCTTTTCTCTCCTCTCTCTCTCTCTTTCTCTCTCTCTCTGTTTCTTTCTCTTTCCCTCTTGCCTTTCTCTCCTCTCTCTTTCTCTCTCTCTCACTCTCTCTCTCTCTTAAGTAGCTTTGAATTTACTTTAAAGTTTTGAAATATGTCTTATTGCTGGTCAACACGTATTGTATGTGTAGTGCATTAAGCTATAATCTGGAATATATGTCATCCCTTTCAATAAGGGCCTTGGTCTATTTTGATTAAAGCATTTCGTACTTGTGTTCGTTCTGTATTCTATCTGCCTGTCTGTCTGTCTGTCTGGCATACACATGACATCAGATGATAGCTCCGTATGTATTAAACGACAGATGGAAATGAACCAGTCTGACAGATAATGATGTCTAAGAGTTTTAAAGGTTCGAGAAGTGATGGAAAACTTTAATAACTTTAAAAGCTCCTGATTTTGAGGGGAAAACTTTTTTCTTTTTGTTTGTTTTGTCATCGTCGTCGTCATCGTCGTCGTCGTGGTTGTTGTTGTTGTTGTTGTTTTGTTGTGTTGTTGTTGCTGTTGTAATCACACCAAAAAGCTGCCATCATCGTCATCATCATTACTATCACCATCATCACTATTATTGTCATCGTCGAGCAAATAATCTGTTGGAGACAACTGTTTGTCAGTGTCATTTTGATGATGTTCATTTCAGTCGGCACGTATTCATGAGAGAACAAAATCAATACTGATTTTTGTCAATAACATGTACACTTATTACTACCCTAATTCAAAGTTGTCTTGCTCCTGGTGATGGCAACGTGCATAAATACCAGAATTAAACTCTTTTGAAAGTCTGCTCAGGATGTTTGCACAGATTAAACAATATCTGAAAGAGAGGCACATTCTCTGAGCACTTCAAATACTTCTGAAATAGTTAGGACATAATTATGACTGTGTGATATTGTCTTCCACCCCTAAGTTTATTTTCATCTTTCTCATCTTTCCTGTCTGTCCTTGAAAAGAAGTATTTGTTAACGAAAATTGGTTTCTCTCCATCTTCACTTCTTTACTTTTCTTGTTCCTCTTTCCAGCTTTCAGTTCTCTCCCCAGGTTCATGTGTATTTTCTATTGTATTTTCTTCTTTATACGCATTTTCTATCTTGTTCATTTTCTCTTCGTCTTCAGATACTAAGTCATATCATATTTCAGTGAAGAGACTTGGCTCTATATTTCTTTGACAGAAGCCACCATAATGCTGTGAGATGTGAAGCTGTACCCATAAGATCTGTGTTTCGTATTGCTTGCATTGAACTGTAAAAGTTAACAAATTTATTTACCACAAAACACATCTAAATCGGATTTCAGTGCATCAGGTATCACTCATGTTCGTGACCTCACTATTCATAGACCAAGACCTTATTTGCACGCAGGGCTTTGCACCTGATCAATAAGTCTGTCAAATAATTGCTGGCAGATTTGGGTTGAGCGCCTACTGAATCAACTAATTGCAATAGATCCCTCTGAAACAGTTTCAATTTCAGGTTCAAGTAATCGAACTCGTCTTAACATTTTTCTCTCAACAATGAGATTATTGTGTTTCTGCGGTTTTTTTCCTTAATAAAGAAGTTGGTTTCAACTAAACTAATGGTCTTGTAATATTTACTGTACCGTCATGAACTATGTTCAAGATCCCTAGATTACCAAGACATATCTTAACCATTCAGCTGTTGCTTTTATATCTTTTTGGGTAATACCGCAGGAGACATGGTTGGCATTTTCTGACCAGTCATATCAGTGGCCACATTATGTCTATTCTCTTTCCCCTGTTAAACAAGAAACACCCGAGGATCCTGAAAGGGACCCAGGACACCAGTGTTTCACCACTGTCTGGACAGTCACCTCCTAGCCCCGACGCCACATATATCTATTTGACCATGCAAAGGGGGGCTGTCAATGCGCTGTTTTTTCTACAAGGAAGATGGACTCATACGTAATTTGGATTTGCTTCAGTCTGAGATGGATTGGTAATTGCCCTACATTTTTCTTCTCGTTTGTTTAAAAGACGAATAATGAACTACATTCATTCATCTGTTTCCATCTCTCAGACTTGTAATCCACTTGTAAAATGTACATTCATCTTTCCAAAGTGCACAGCAAAACACGTAGACGTGTAAAAAGGCAGATATGGGTAGGAAGTAACTTTGCCTGTAGTCAGTGTACACTTTTCACAATTTTTTTTTCAGTAGAAGAAGATAACTCTTCACTACATGGTAAACTGTTATTTTTCTTATCCACTTGATGCCAGTGCCCATATCATTATTGACAACAACAACAACAATAAACATGACAACTTTGTCCTGAACTCGGAAACCCATTTTCATTCAAATCCCTGAAGACGTATTTGTCTTATCATCCGTGACTTACTTTGTTTGCTCTGTGATGTGATTCCAACCATTCGGAAGGACAAATCAGCCCGTGTCATGGGTCCACTCCAAGGGGAAGGTAGATCAACACAGCTTCATTCGTTTTGACTCAGGCAAAATAATTTCATCTACAAATATTTTCACTATTGGCGACAATACTTATATTCTTGGTACACATTAGTGTGATATCTGTTTTTTAGCTGTGCCTTCACCAGCATAGTAGTATGCCTCAAGTGTGCAAGAGTAATGGGGATGCTGTGCAATGCAAAACATACATACTTACATGCATACATACATACATACATACACACATACAAATATACATACATACATACATACATACGTACGTACTACGTACGTACATACATACATACATACATACATACATACACGCATACACACATACACACATACACACATACGTAAGCATATGCACATATCGAGGAATTATGCTTATCTGTTTTCAGTTTCTTGAACATAATTATGTACCCGGACAAAAACTTGTTTAGCCACTGATTGGTTCACAACAACTGGGTGGAAAAAATGGGTAAACATTTATTTCTTATTCGTTTAATCAGGAATATTTCCTTCAGGACTGTAATGAAAGAATGTTAAATGGTATCATCTTGCTTTGAAAACCATAACTGCGGAAACTGTGTTGTAACCAGGGACAGAGACTAAAGACTTGTAATCTGGTTTGACGGTTTCCACTTTTTACTGATCTGCTTTTTCTACATGCTTTGTTGGTTCTATTCAATTGTTCTTGATTTTTGTACTTGTTTGAAGGTCTGTGTGTGTGCGTGAATAATCAGAGATTCCAGGTCATATGTCTGTAATCAAAAGTTGTCAGGATACAACCAATTCAGCCGGAAAGCGTAAGAAAACAAATTGTGTACAAGGTGAAATCTGCTGCATGTTCAGCAGGAACACATGAGAACCAGACATAAGGAACGCCAAGCTTACAGCCTGCTGAACAACGAGAGACTTGGAACTACTTGGGGGGGGGGGGTATCAAGTGTAAGAACATTGGCTTTTAGCAGTTGTGCCGGCAATGAGTTCTTCACTCTGAATGGTGCAGTGATTAGTAGGCTTAATCGAAAGCAATTGCACCACTTGCCCTTAGTCAGTTTGCACTCCACAGCAACGTTGCCCTCTTATAGATAGATAGATAGACAGACAGACAGACAGACAGACAGGTAGATAGATAGATAGATAGATAGACAGACAGATAAATAGATATATAGATAGATGGATGGATAGATAGCTAGCTAGATAGATTGATAGCTAGCTAGATAGATAGATAGATAAAATGATTGATTGATTGATTGATTGATAAATAGATAAATAGACAGACAGATAGATGGACAGATAGATAGATAGATAGATAGATAGACATAGATAGATAGACATAAATAGATAGATGGATGGATGGATAGATAGATAGATACATAGATACATAGATACATAGGTACATAGATACATAGATACATAAATACACAGATAGATAAATAGATAGAGAGACATATTCTTCAGCTTTTTCTATTTCAAGAACCTTCAGATACGTTTCATGTCACTGGTATTATTACACAGCCCACTCTTGTCATACCTTCACAGGTATGACAGACCAAAACGCATAAGATAAGATAATTTGAAGAAACTCTGGGGAGAGCCAGACAGCAGAAGGACCTCCGAGGAGAAACTCCCGTCAAGCCCGTGTTTTGACCCATAACTCTTCACAATCAGTGGGGTCTGGGCGGCATCCGCACACGACTCCTGGATGCCCTTCTACTATCGCTGTTTCTTTAATTGAAAATAGTCCACCGCATGAATTCAAACCTGAGCATCCAAGATGGTCAGGATTTTCCTTGCAATGGTTGTTGTAACCTCTTTGCTGTCCGACACTGGCAATATACTGGGGAATTTTAAGCCTTATGAATGAACAGATATACAGGCATGGCAATCACGTGGTTAAAAGTTAAACTTTCTGTTGGAAGCTTCTGGGTTTGATCCGCCCATAAACGTTTGGCTGGTGTGTATAAATAGGATGCAATTTTCCTGACTCAAAGATCAACATGTGTACCGACCCACCAGTGCTTAAACCACCTGCGTGTTTATACACATGCAGAATATCAGATATGCACATTAATGATGCGGTAGGTCATGTCAGTGGCTGCCTTACGGAAACATAAAATAAAACACCCGCTATATACCCCACCATAGATGCAGAATGTCCAGGGACATAATGGAATGTGGTCAGCTCGCTTAGAGCTGGAGTTCTCCATGCTCCACTATAAAGTATGATTGTGTGTATTGCATAGTGAGTCCAAATGATTTTGAAGAATAGTGTCATAAACAACGATATACTACTGCTGCTGCTACTACTACTACTACTATTACTGCTACTACTATTACTACTACTACAACTATTTCTACTACTTATGATAATGATGATAATGATAACAATAATAATAATGCGATAACAATACTGACAACAGTGATAATAATAATGATGATAACAATGATACGTGTTTTGTTGTAAAACACATCCATAATTCCTCTATAATAAATCTATCAATAACATCATAACCGTGTGTTTATGCAATTTCGCAGCTTCAACAAACTTGAAATGAAAATCTGTAATCCAAAGATACTAATTCCTTAAGGAAATTAAACTGGTTTTGACCGAGTTTGATAACTAAAGACACCTTGGCAATGTTGGAGTATTCTTATGCTAGAATTAAATGTACCCCCGTACTACCAAAGTTGTGCTTTCAGCCATTTAACTGCTGCTGTTATTCGTGTCTGAGTGTGTGAAATGATCGAAGATATGGTCGAAGTTTCTGACTAGTCTTTATTTGCAATGAGTACACTATTTTCTTTCCGACCTGTTATGAGTCTGTTGGGAAAATCAGTCAAGACATGATCCAATTTGCTTCAGTCTGAGACGCTTTCTTCCATTTTCTTTTCAGGAACAGACGATCAACATTGCGTGCATTCACTCATTTGCTTGCAGTCTGTCCCAGACTTTCAACCCCTTTATGATTTACATTTCCAATATGACGGACATCCTAACAAAATATACACAAAAATGCAGATGCAGACAAGTGGCAACGGTATATATAGTGAGTGAATGAGTCGTTTTGGCTAACGCTAGGCCAATTCTTTGGTAGAACACGTAAACGCTCTACTACTTAAAATGCACATCTTTTTCACACTTCACTTATGTGGCAATATTGTGTTACAAAACTACTGGAATGTTTTGGCGAGAGAAAAACACTTCTTTTCTGAAAACGAAACTCAATTTTAGTTCATATACTGACTGAGTGTGACTTTATTAACCAGCCATGAGTTACTATATTGAACCTTTGACCATTTTTAAGAGGACAATTTAAGTGAATCTAAAAGATCATTCCAAAATGTTGACCAACACAATCGACTTCATCATTTTGAGAAAGACACCGTAAGTACATAATCCCTGGTCTTGATGCTGTTAAGTGTATTGTTCTTTCAGCCATATATACCACAGCAAAAGTCTCAATCTTAAATGATGAAGAATATAGATAAAATCAACATTTCAAAGCGTCTGGCATACAGACAGTAGTTCTAAATTGGCACTACACTCCAAGACGTGGCTCTATCTTCCCTACGAAAGTTAAGAATCAGACAGTCACGTCATTAGTTTAAAGAATCGTTTCATGATCTGAAAGCATGGATGGAATATCAGTACTGTTCTAAAATGCAAATCATCCCTTATAGAACCCCAATATTCCTAAGATCTTCAATATCTTCTTCACCGCCATGCTTTCCCACGCCTGCAAGGATCTTGACAAGGGAATATACCTAAAGTACCGCCTGGATGGCTCCCTTTTTTATCTACGTCGCCTGCAAGCCGAGACAAAAACCAGCACAGAACTCCTTCAGGAGGCGCTCTTCGCCGATGACTGCTCCTTGAATGCTCACTCTGAAGCGGACCTGCAAACAATGCTCAATCACTTCGCAGAAGCCTCAAAGCTCTTTGGACTTACAATAAGCATCGGGAAAACTGAAGTTCTTCACCAGCCTGCCCCACAAACTAACCCACTGTCTCCAAACATCACCATCGATGGCAACAGTCTGAAGAACACCAAGAACTTTAAATACCTTGGAAGTATCATCTCTGCAGACGGCTCCATCGATCAGGAAATTGATTCACGAATCAGCAAAGCCAGCCAGGCTCTCGGTAGGCTGAAAAACAAGGTACTAAACCAGCACAATGTCCGGCTGTCAACAAAAATCAAAGTGTACAATGCCGTTGTGCTCTCCTCCCTCCTCTACGGTTCGGAGACTTGGACACTCTACAGGAAGCACATCAACAAATTAGAGCAGTTCCACCAAAGGGCTCTCCGCAGCATACTTGGCATCCGGTGGCAAGACCGCATCACCAACATTGAGGTCCTCAACCGATCAAGCTCACAAAGCATAGAAAGCCTGCTTGTCAAAGCCCAACTGAGATGGGTCGGCCATGTCATCCGCATGGAAGACCACCGAATGCCCAAACAACTGCTGTACGGCGAACTCACAAGTGGCAAAAGAAATCTCGGGAGGCCAAAAAAGCGTTTCAAGGACACGATAAAGGCAAACCTCCAGTTTGCACAGGTTACCCCCAAAAGAACTCGAAAGAACTGCCACCGAAAGGAACGCCTGGCGAAGGGCCGTCCATCTTGCCAGCAGAAACAGCGATATCAACTACAGGGAGAAGCTGACTATCAGAAGAGAGAGGAGACATAATCCAACCACCCCAACCACGACATTCCAGTGTCCCCACTGCAACAGACATTGTACATCCAAGATCGGATTGCACAGCCACATGCGCGTCCACAGATGAGCTGCAGGATTTCATCGTCATCTTCGGCAACGAAGGACTACCATCATGTCATGTCATTCCTAAGATCGTTTCGAAGCCTATGACATGACCAAGATTTGTAGAAAAAGCATCCACAAAATTAACATGCATTAATAAGGAAACAAATTTCTCTGTCTCATTATTATGCTTATAGTACCGTTATTTACTTTACTTTCTTCTTAGATTGATTTCTTCACTTTTAGAATGGACGTCCAGATTGATGTGCTAATGAAAACATGACATATTGACAATGAATCATCTTCACAAAAGAAAACATACACGTCGATTTTTGGTAATACGAGTCGTATCAGGTTACTGATATCATTCGGGAAGGAATACAATTTCTTTTCCAGTGATTGAAATGAAGTTAGTTAGACAAAACTACCGGAAGTATGGACAGTTCAAATGTCACATGTGCATTTTGGTTGTTATTTTTGTTGTTATAGACTTGAGTTTTTTTATAAACACATTGAGATCATTTTCATTGTTATATTTTTTTGACTTATGAATTCTGATCAGATTGTTTTGATTTACTATATGTAGAGAATGGAAGTTGATATTATAAACTTGAGAACAAAGTTGAAATAT
Organism: Monoplex corrugatus; assembly: GCA_030674185.1. Classification (NCBI taxonomy): domain Eukaryota; kingdom Metazoa; phylum Mollusca; class Gastropoda; order Littorinimorpha; family Ranellidae; genus Monoplex; species Monoplex corrugatus. The sequence goes on from CM060309.1 coordinate 59,889,613, forward strand.
TAGGGTTCTGCAAGTGTTGTAATAATTATGTGAAAACCATCAGTCAGTGGTGGCTTCAATGTGCCATTTCATTTCAATAGCTCAGTGTGTGGCTGTTACGGTCAGAAACACTAGAACATTCCAAAGAAAGCCCAAAGCACATTTTACAACTAAAAGCTGAATTTCTCCCAAATAAATCTTCGTCTCCTTTCTGAAGCTGTACCCCAGTTCCCTCGCGTGCAACTTATGCCCAGCTTCATGTAGACTGGGTCAAAAATTGAGCATTTGTCTTTTAAAACTTCGTCACGACGACAATGTCCGTATTCTTTATGACTCTGCTGTTGCTCGTGTCTGTGATTACTTTCCCCAAAGGGCAGCACTGAAACAGTTTTGGAACTTTCTTCAGTTTGTGGCGTCACCCTCCCAGTCTTTTTCTCATTCCTTACTTTTAATCTCTACAAGAACATGGGCAAGCTGGTCTCATTGGAATTTCTGTCTACTTTAGCTTATAAATTACCTCCTGATTTTTCTGTCTCTCCTTTTGGAGATGGACTTGAGACGTGTACGCTAGCAGAATTTTTTACAGTGAGCCTTACTGATTTCTGTTCTTGATTTTTGTTTTGGTTTGGATTTGCGTATCAATCAGAGACATACGCACAGGCTGCGACTGAAACAAAAATGTCGATGGGCACCACCTACTTTGGAATCAAAAGATTCAAATACGTGTCGACAGCTTTTTTTGCAGTCTCAGTATCTCTGAAGAAGAGACGTAAATAGACACACCTTAATAAGGAATCAGAAGAATTTATCATATTATTGACAACTACTTTTCAAGCTCAGTATTTCGTAAATAGCTTGTAAGCCTGTCTACTGAGTGAACCACGACATCGCAGTGGGACCCATCTCATAAAGAGAGCCAGGAAAATCGATGTGTTGACCAGCTGGTATGGATAACTACTGCTTAGTCTCACTAAATGGACACAGTAAAAACAGGGACGTCATCTACTGAGTGCACAGCTCTAACAGTTCATGATGTCAGTCACCAAACTCCTGCACAGTGCATCTGAATTATTACAGTTCTAGAATAGGCGAACATATTTTGTTTTTGTTATGTGATTGTTATGATGTTGTTCTCTCTATCTCTGTTTCTGTTTCTGTCTGTCTGTCTCTCCCTCTCTCCCCATTCAAGCCCCCTCCCTCCCCCTTCCTATATATTGATACAAATACTAGATATACTGTTATATCATCAGTATGAATCAGTATACTATCACAACTAATATTATAACGTTTCACATTTCATATGTTATGCTTCATCTTTATGTTCATAGTTTGAGTGTAAAGTAAGCAAGGGCTAACTGTAAGACAAGTTCAGTGAGACCTAATGCTACCATCATTGAGTAATAAAGTATTCCTACGTCTAAAGTTTGAACTAACTAACGCTTTCTCTCTCTCTCTCTCTCTCTCTCTCTCTCTCTCTCTCTCTCTCTCTCTGTCTCTCTGTCTCTCTCTGTCTCTCTCTCTCTCTTTCTCTCTCTCTCTTTCTTTCTCTCTCTCTCTCTTTCTCTCTCTCTCTCTCTCTCTCTCTCTCTCTCTCTCTCTCTCTCTCTCTCTCTCTCTCCCCCTTATTAACAGTCTCCTTAGTTCCATTGCGATACTGGCTCAGGTTGCACAGTTTCGTATGTTCTGAGATTTTTTTTTCAAAACAGGCTAACTCGGCATTTTCTGAAATGATTTCAGATTTCACCCAATATTACATTCTCTTGTTGTCTTTGCCTATGAATGAATGTGTATATATATATGTGTGAGTGAGTAAGTGAGTGTGTGTGTGTGTGTGTGTATGTGTGTGTGTGTGTGTGTGTTTGTGTGTTTGTGTGTATGTGTATGTGTGTGTGCATATGCATGATTCAAAACAAATATGGCAGATGCTATAAACCTGCGCATACGTGAACTTTACAGTGGTCTTAAAAAATCGTTTTACCTATAGGTTGAAAGGTTCTAAGATATTGTAGATACTGCTGTCCATTCCTATAGTAATCTACGAGTGGAATATACATGCCTGTCCTCGCACATTCTCATACTACATTCATTGCAAGTTGAGTACACACACACACACACACACACACACACACACACACACACTCACACACACACAAACACCACACACACACACACACACACACACACACACACACACACACGCACACACACACACACGCACACACTCACTCACTCACTCACTCATTCATTCACTCACTCACTCACTCTCCCTTTGTGAACAAACCTTCATAGCAAGCTGCTAACTAATTAGCCCACACCAAACACTGCCCCCATCGTGATCGATTGGTATAACACGGAAGGCTGTATAAAGTTTTCGATTCTATGCAGCTTTTTCGGCGCTGCAGCTAGATGAAATCAGTTACAGACGCAACACTTGTATAGCCCAAATCTGCCCTTCCTGGAACAAATGCTTGTAACATTTGGAGCAGTTCTATTATTCTGCACAAACTTACAGAACTGCAGAAACTTTAGAAAATATTGTCTTCACCTAGATGATAGATGGCTGAGCATTTGGGTATTGACTGGGAGGGGGGGTGGGTCCGTCATATGAGACGAGCTCATACAGAACAGCTAGTTGTGCCGTGATTCAGACTTTTAATTATTTTATTTATTTACTTTATGTATATGTTCCTTTTATGAAGGTAAGACACACAAACACACATGTCACTTACATGTAACCAAGATTATTCCAGTGGTATGCTGATAAAATACCAGAATGAAATATAGACTAGGTAAAACATAGGCTAGGTAGGGCCTCAGGACCTGGCCAGCTCATGGGTTTACGCACAGGCTTAAGAATTGTGCCATGATCACCTTACACTTGGCATTTGTGACGTTAATGCATATGGAATTCGTTCCGAGCGCGGAGACGTCATCTTGAGAAACTGAAACTGAAACTACAGAACTGTAATGTTTGCACTGTATAGTGTAGCGATACAAAACTTCAAGCTTAGAGTCTATTACATTACAATATGAACACTCTTAATAAATTCGAATCTCTGTCTATCCAAAAGAAATTTAGATCAGATGAAAGGTAACATGATGATGTGTATGAAATGCTGGTCATGCTTTGTAGTATTACGTTTTCGTCAGTTGCACTCTTTGTATTGACATTTAAAATTCTTTTTAAGAAGAATTCTTTCCACACAGAACAATTGTGCGCTCCATTCAGATTTGCCAGAAATGTTTAGGAATCTTACTGGAACCAACACAAGTCCCCATGTTTAATCAAAGTCTTTAGGACAGAAAGAGAAAGAGAGAGACAGAAAGAGACAGAGACAGAGAGACATGCAGAGAGAGAGAGGAAGAGATAGATAGATAGATAGAGAGAGAGAGAGAGCAAGAGAAAGAGAGAGAGAGCGAGAGAAATAGAGAGAGAGAGGGAGAGAGAGAAATGCATACACAAGCACTCCCGTCTCTCTGACTTTCTCAATCTCCCTCCTGTCCTCTCTCTCTCTCTCTCTCTCTCTCTCTCTCTCTCTCTCTCTTCTCTCTATCTATCTATCTATCTATCTGTTTCTCTCTGTCTCTGTCTCTCTCTCTCTATGTCTCTCTGTCTGTCTCTATTTCTCTCTCTCTCTCTCTCTCTCTCTCTCTCTCTCTCTCTCTCTCTCTCTCTCACCCTGATCGTGAACACAGCGAGCCTTTTCATTCTCAGCTTTAATGGAAGCCGGGACAGACTACAGATAATGAAAATAAGACAGGCATGTCAAGCTAGTAGACCGCGTAATGACAAAAGACCTTTCAGAAGAATAAAGCACACTTTTCTGAGTGCTAGAGTTTTCTTTATGTTGACAATGGGCTTCTATTACCAAATTGTATCGTAATTCATTGAGACATTCAAGAGTGCTATTCGAAATAAACTGCAAGAGATACAGAAGAAAGACTCAAAATATTATATTTACACCTGTTTGATTAACTTTTAATGGCACATCTTCTTATGTGGTGTCATTCAAACTTCAGCAGTTGTAGTTATGAACAAGGACCATTGTTACCTGCCATCCTCCATATGTTAAGTCATTGCATACTGAAGTTCTTCTTCTTACTATATCTTTTATGATGACTCACTGACATAACCTTTACACCTCTCATTTCAGCTATTCAGTGCACCACGAAACTCAGGATTAATCTCTCTCAGTCTCTGTACCAAGACTCCATAATCAAAGGATTTTAGTCAATAAAAGATTAAAATACATTGGTCATGTGTTACGTAGCAAGAACACGGACCTCATGGCAACCATCTTTCAAGGAAAAACAGATACCAAACGGAAGAAAGGCAGACCTCCAGTCTCATACATTGAGAACATAACCAACATCAGTGGCCTAAATATTTCAAGGAGTTGTCCACAAAAGTCAAGATAGAGCCTTTTGGAAGAAAGTAGCTGTGTCACAGAGTGCAGCGGCCAACACTGAATCCAACACTGAACCCGGTGACACTGACAGGTGAGATAGCGGAGATAGGACTTTCCATTATCTTTTCCAGTTTTAATAGACAAGATCAAGAGAGAAGTAACGCAAATCCAGAATATTTGAACTAACTATTGATTACAGACGATCAGAACCTGGCACACAAAGTAGATTAATCCTTTGACTCCCGCACCCTATCTTCCAATTACAAAATAAAAAGAAACTTTGATTTCCTCATTGGATTGGGTAAGAAATGAAAGAGTTAAGGTTTTTGCTTTTCTAGCATGGTTGACGATGCAGAATACTGGTGGACATGGTGTGGGAGTTGAAGGGTTAAAAACTACACGAACACACAACCAGCTTGAACAAGAATTTAAAAACTACAGCTTGCATTGTTTGAGAAGAGTTGTCAAGAAAACCAGAGACAACGTGTGCAGAAACACCAAAATCAGAGAAATGATGGAAACAACACCAGTCCCCTGTCATATTCATCGACAGATTAAGTGGTGTCCTCATCTAAACAGAATGTAAATCCATCAGATGGCTCAACAGACATACAGCAACAAGTCATTTGGATTCAAAGCAAAAGGCAGACAAAGGATAAATATGTATATATATAATTATGGCATAAAAGAGATAACGTCACACCGAATTTCTTCGCTTCAGGCCTTCCAGATTGCTGCTGACCAGCCACGCTTTCTCCTCGTGACGTCCATGATATAACAAGTGGAGAGACAAAAGAACAGGGAAAACTCTAGTCTAGACGAATTAAAGCACTGCTATCATTGGCTATGTTAAGTAATGTCTGCCTTGATTCAATACACTCAGAGTAACAACCCATTGTAAACCCCCTATTGACAATGCTGACTTGGCTACCGACTAAACCAGACGAAGAGATTGCTCCCTTTTGTTCCTTATACAAGCAGGCAGCTCTCTCAACAGTTATCCCAGTCATGGACCCGCCGACACTGAAAGCCTTCAATTATTCAGCTGTTATCTCGATACTCGTCCCCCATACAATGGCTGAGAGGGATAATCGCCAGGGAGTAGAGGAAGGGTGGGTTTGGTGTTCACCTGACACCATGAGACACCACAGAACGACAGGTCATTACGATAAAGGCAATCCAAGGTCGTGCGTCCTGAGACCTTAACTCACAGCTTTTGGCACGCAAACTGCTCCTCAACCAATTTTTCGGGTCGGTAGGAGTGATTGATAACGAAGGAAAGCAAAAGTGAGAAGAACATTCAACAACTTTTCTTAACAAATGCCACATAAAAGTATACATTCATTCAACAATTCTCATTTAGCAAGTACCACGTAAAAGTGTGCAACAGATCATTCAACAACTTACCATGTAAAAGTGTTTGCTTATTTACAATTGATCTACAAACAGATCACACTATCAGCTCTCTTACTGATATATCATCATCATCATGTGCCCTGCTGCATGGTGTTGGAGATCATGGCCCTCCATACGAATCTATTTTTTGTCTCTGCAAGAGCATCTCCCATCCTTTCTGTATTCATCCACTCTGCAAATGTGTCCAATAGTTTCTACCCAGGACTACCTGGTGCTCTCTTTCCTCAGCGTTCCTGTTGTGACTAGGTGCTCTTATTTTTCTTGCTTCATAAAATGTCCTGTAAATGTTGCTTGTCTTTTCCTAATCTTTTGCATTAATGTTCTTTTCTGTGTTTGCCTCTTTCAAGACTGTTTCATTTATCTTCTTTGCTGCCCATCGAACTCTTATTGATACATACAAAATACAAAACAAAAAAAAAAGAGAAATATTTTAATCAACGCAAATGCTGTAAAATGTCTACTGTAGTGTCTCAGTAATAGTGGTTTAAGATCATCCCATAAATTAATCGTATTTTTTCTAACTCTCATCTGAAATTACCTTTTCTCACACTGGACGGAGCAGCAGGGACGTTTCAGTGTTTTTCTCCTAATTTTTGCATCTGGTATCTGTTTGTGATCTTACACTTGACAAAGGTCAGCTGACCGAAACTTTACGCCTGTCTTGTTGTATTAAATACGCGTTCTTATTCTTTTTTCTGGTTCTTGTTTGCTTGAGTGGGCAGTTACACTTGTTTTGGATTTCTCATCTGAAATGCCTAACAAGTAATTAGGTGCAGCAGTTCTTTTGTACACTGAACTTTTACGTATAGGTCTTAGAAGACGTAAAAGTTCAATGTACAAAAGAACTGGGAACGACCATTTCACCAGACGGCAGATGCACATCAGAGGTGGCCAGCAGAATTGGCCTAGCCAAAACAGCATTCAAGAAGATGACAAGCATTCTTACCAACAAATGCCTATAAATTAACATCAGGGAGAGAGTTCTTGAATGTTATATAGAACCAATACTGTTGTACGGTTGCAAGGCGTGGACCATGAACAAGCAAAGCCAGAACAAAATTGAGGCAGCCGAGATGTGGTTTCTAAGAAAAATGTTGAGAGTTCCATGGACAGCAAA
>CM060309.1:59906533-59911533 GCA_030674185.1 Monoplex corrugatus
AACATGTAAGCAACAAACATAAGTAAACAAACATGTAAGCAACAAACATAAGTAAACAAACAGAAGTAAACAAACATGTAAGCAAACAAACAGAAGTAAACAAACATGTAAGCAACAAACATAAGTAAACAAACATGTAAGCAACAAACATAAGTAAACAAACAGAAGTAAACAAACATGTAAGCAAACAAACAGAAGTAAACAAACATGTAAGCAACAAACATAAGTAAACAAACAGAAGTAAACAAACGTGTAAGCAACAAACATAAGTAAACAAACAGAAGTAAACAAACATGTAAGTAAACAAACAGAAGTAAACAAACATGTAAGCAACAAACATAAGTAAATAAACATGTAAGCAACAAACAGAAGTAAACAAACATAAGTAAACAAACATGTAAGTAAACAAACAGAAGTAAACAAACATGTAAGCAACAAACATAAGTAAACAAACAGAAGTAAACAAACATGTAAGTAAACAAACAGAAATAAACAAACATGTAAGCAAACAAACAGAAGTAAACAAACATGTAAGCAACAACAAAAACAATAAGTAACAAACAAACATAAGTAAACAAACATGTAAGCAACAAACATAAGCAAACAAACAGAAGTAAACAAACATGTAAGCAACAAACAAAGTAAACAAACAGAAGTAAACAAACATGTAAGCAACAAACAGAAGTAAACAAACATAAGTAAACAAACATGTAAGCAAACAAACATAAGTAAACAAACAGAAGTAAACAAACAGAAGTAAACAAACAGAAGTAAACAAACATGTAAGTAAACAAACAGAAGTAAACAAACAGAAGTAAACAAACAGAAGTAAACAAACAGAAGTAAACAAACATGTAAGTAAACAAACAGAAGTAAACAAACAGAAGTAAACAAACAGAAGTAAACAAACAGAAGTAAACAAACAGAAGTAAACAAACAGAAGTAAACAAACAGAAGTAAACAAACATGTAAGCAACAAACATGTAAGTAAACAAACAGAAGTAAACAAACAGAAGTAAACAAACATAAGTAAACAACATGTAAGCAACAAAACATAAGCAAAACAAACATGTAAGTAAACAAACATGTAAGACAAACAAAACAGAAGTAAACAAACATATAGCAAACAAACATGTAAGTAAACAAACATAAGTAAACAAACATAAGTAAACAAACAGAAGTAAACAAACATGTAAGTAAACAAACATGTAAGCAAACAAACATAAGTAAACAAACATGTAAGCAAAAAAACATAAGTAAACAAAAAACAAAGTAAACAAACATGTAAGTAAACAAACATAAGTAAACAAACATGTAAGCAAAACAAAACATAAGCAAACAAACATAAGTAAACAAACATGTAAGCAAACAAACATAAGTAAACAAACAGAAGTAAACAAACATGTAAGCAAACAAACAGAAGTAAACAAACATGTAAGCAACAAACAGAAGTAAACAAACATGTAAGCAAACAAACATAAGTAAACAAACATGTAAGCAAACAAACAGAAGTAAAACAAACATGTAAGCAAACAAACATAAGTAAACAAACATGTAAGTAAACAAACATAAGTAAACAAACATGTAAGTAAACAAACATAAGTAAACAAACATGTAAGCAAACAAACATAAGTAAACAAACATGTAAGCAAACAAACATAAGTAAACAAACATATAAGTAAACAAACATAAGTAAACAAACATGTAAGCAAACAAACATAAGTAAACAAACATGTAAGTAAACAAACAAAGTAAACAAACATGTAAGCAAACAACCAGAAGTAAACAAACATGTAAGCAAACAAACAGAAGTAAACAAACATGTAAGCAAACAAACATAAGTAAACAAACATGTAAGCAAACAAACATGTAAGCAACAAACAGAAGTAAACGAACATGTAAGTAAACAAACAGAAGCAAACAAACATGTAAGCAAACAAACAGAAGCAAACAAACATGTAAGCAAACAAACAGAAGCAAACAAACATGTAAGCAAACAAACATGTAAGCAAACAAACATGTAAGCAAACAAACAGAAGCAAAAAAATGTAAGCAAACAAACATGTAAGCAAACAAACATGTAAGCAAACAAACATGTAAGCAAACAAACATGTAAGCAAACAAACATGTAAGCAAACAAACATGTAAGCAAACAAACATGTAAGCAAACAAACATGTAAGCAAACAAACAGAAGCAAACAAACATGTAAGCAAACAAACAGAAGTAAACAAACATGTAAGCAAACAAACAGAAGTAAACAAACATGTAAGCAAACAAACATGTAAGCAAACAAACATGTAAGCAACAAACATGTAAGCAAACAAACATGTAAGTAAACAAACAGAAGCAAACAAACATGTAAGCAAACAAACATGTAAGCAAACAAACATGTAAGCAAACAAACATGTAAGCAAACAAACATGTAAGCAACAAACATATAAGCAAACAAACATGTAAGCAAACAAACATGTAAGCAAACAAACATGTAAGCAAACAAACAGAAGTAAACAAACATGTAAGTAAACAAACAGAAGTAAACAAACATGTAAGCAAACAAACATAGGTAAACAAACATGTAAGCAAAGTAACATGTAAGCAAACAAACATGTAAGCAAACAAACATGTAAGCAAACAAACATGTAAGCAAACAAACAGAAGCAAACAAACATGTAAGCAAACAAACATGTAAGTAAACAAACATAAGTAAACAAACATGTAAGCAAACAAACAGAAGTAAACAAACATGTAAGCAAACAAACATAAGCAAACAAACATGTAAGCAAACAAACATAAGTAAACAAACAGAAGTAAACAAACATGTAAGCAAACAAACATAGGTAAACAAACATGTAAGCAAACAAACATGTAAGCAAACAAACATAAGTAAACAAACATGTAAGCAACAAACATAAGTAAACAAACATGTAAGCAACAAACATAAGCAAACAAACATGTAAGCAACAAACATAAGTAAACAAACAGAAGTAAACAAACATGTAAGCAAACAAACATGTAAGCAAACAAACATAAGTAAACAAACATAAGTAAACAAACATGTAAGCAACAAACATAAGTAAACAAACATGTAAGCAACAAACATAAGTAAACAAACAGAAGTAAACAAACATGTAAGCAACAAACATAAGTAAACAAACATGTAAGCAACAAACATAAGTAAACAAACAGAAGTAAACAAACATGTAAGCAAACAAACATAAGTAAACAAACATGTAAGCAACAAACATAAGTAAACAAACATGTAAGCAACAAACATAAGTAAACAAACAGAAGTAAACAACATGTAAGCAAACAAACATAGGTAAACAAACATGTAAGCAAACAAACAGAAGTAAACAAACATGTAATCAAACAAACATAAGTAAACAAACATGTAAGCAAACAAACATAAGTAAACAAACATGTCTGCAACAAACAAACATATAAATAAACAAACATGTAAACAAACAAAGCAGCTTTTCCAACCAAAGCTACGGTAGATGAAGAACTAATGAAGGGAAACGAAAGCTGCGGAACCCGAAGTCCCTGCTGATACTAAAAAATGAAATCATTTCACAATGACCTTTATACAGTGTACGGCGCAAAAAGCTTAGAGCATTAAACACATCCATCCTCTGATCATTCCATACTGCTGACAGAAAATACTGACATCTTGTCACACTGGGATGATCACAGATATCCACGGAAATGGGAGAGAGATGCTCCTGAAGAAGTCAACGACCACTTACCAGTCTGTATGACCGAAGGAAGTTTCACAGTTTCTGTTTCAGTTTCAGTTTCAGTTTCTCAAGATGATGTCTCCGCGCTCGGAATGAATTCCATTTGCACTAACGTCGCAGGTGTCATGTGTATGATAATCATGGCAAAGCCTTAACCCTACACATACACCCATGAGCTGGCCAGGTCCTGAAGTTCTGGGTAGCCTATTTTTTTCACCAAGCCTACATTTTTTGTATTAATATTGTTTCAGTCTATCCTGGGTACATGCAAATGACGTATGTATCTGTGTATCTTATTTTCAAAGGCAAGAACAGATGATTTTTTTAAAGTACAGGTCTAAATATGGTAGCAGAGCGTGGTTTGTGAGTGTGGTTTACTATAAGCATGCATAGAAATCTAATCTTCCCTCTTTGAGTTCTTTTCCAATTTCGACGTCTGGCGTGACCTGGGTGGTCCGTAGGTCATCTCAGACCATGCCTTTGTTTCTGATTTGAGTAAACTTGTGCCTCTGGGGTGACTGAAGGAAGAGGTTTATCAAGCTTACATTTACAAGAAGAAGGGCGATAAATCCTTATGTGATACACATCGTGAGACAGCTTATGCAATGAATATCGTTAATAAGTCTCCTGTATGTCTCGTGGAACGTCCTTCCCAGAATCACCCTTGACAGAATCATCACCCATATAACCAACCTTACCATTCTGAGTCTTGGTGTAGCCTATGTGGTGTGGAAGATGTGCACGATAGACATAATGTTTCCCATACGCTAACTGCGAGTGAAGTGTCGCAAAAAAAACATCAACAACAAAAAACAGATCTGACCAAAGCATTTGACGCCATCAGCCAGAAGGGTCTGTGGGAGATACTGGGGAAGTTTGATTGTCCTTAGAAGCTTGTCTCGCTGATTGCTTCCTTTCCCAGGATGTTGGTGGACAAAGTACGGGAATCAAAGGGTTAAGTGGATCAAATTCAGGACCTTCCGATTGAAAGTCTGACGTTTACCAACTTCACTACTACACCTGTCGATTAGTGCGTCTATCATCGTGATCATGATTTTACTTTTCTCATTGCTAACGTCCGTTTCTGTGTTGTTCACAAATCACGTTGTGAGATCTTGCAGTTTAACATTAGTACAAATCACGTTGTGAGATCTTGCAGTTTATTAGTACAAATCACTTTGTGAGATCTTGCAGTTTATTAGCACAAATCATTTTGTGAGATCTTGCAGTTTATTAGTACAAATCACTTTTTGAGATCTTGC
>CM060309.1:59924033-59939033 GCA_030674185.1 Monoplex corrugatus
GGAGGGAAAGAGAGCACCAGGTAGACCCAGGGAGAGAATGCTGGACGGACTTGCAGAGTGGCTTGGGATGAAGAGGGTGGGGGAGATGCTGGGGGCAACGAGAGATAGAGATGGTTGGAAGTTCATGGTCGCCAACGCCATGCGGCAGGGCACCTGATGATGATGATGATGACATGGTAGCTCAAGCGTTAACTCTAACAGCTACATATATAACACGATTGATACTATGGTAGGGTAGACTTGTTGGATTTGGATTAACCAATACGACACACCGTCCAAGGCCATCCTTCTGGTTACCCCGGAAGGAAGCCATCACTATAGGAGACAAGAAAAGAGTTGGGTGGTAAATATGAAGAGACTGGGTCAATCACAAAACGCCTGACCTGGTTGCTACCTGACTATCTAAGTTGTCTGCTTCTACACTGGTTCTGTTCAATTTCATCTGTCAGCTTTCTCTGAACTGTCGGAACCAATTGTTTAACATGACGTGTCATATATATATCAAATAATATCGAGTTGGACATACTAAACGTTGTTATTGCTATTGTTGTCGTTACAGTGCGAGCAGTCAATGGTAAAACAAAGTGGAGATCCATCGTTTTCAAAAGAGCTGATGGTATATAAGAACTACTCTGATAATTGGTTTTACCTTTAGTGCTATGTCCTCAAAAGTTCGTTCTTAATATATTAACAGTAAGAAGAAGAAGGAGGAGGAGAAAAAGAAGAAGAAGAATGCGAAAAAGAAGAATGCGAAGAAGAATGCGAAGAAGAATGCGAAGAAGAAGAATGCGAAGAAGAATGCGAAGAAGAATGCGAAGAAGAATGCGAAGAAGAAGAATGCGAAGAAGAAGAATGCGAAGAAGAAGAAGAATGCGAAGAAGAAGAAGAATGCGAAGAAGAATGCGAAGAAGAAGAAGAATGCGAAGAATGCGAAGAAGAAGAATGCGAAGAAGAAGAATGCGAAGAAGAATGCGAAGAAGAATGCGAAGAAGAAGAATGCGAAGAAGAATGCGAAGAAGAATGCGAAGAAGAAGAATGCGAAGAAGAAGAAGAAGAAGAAGAAGAAGAAGAAGAAGAAGAAGAAGAGAAGAAGAAGAAGAAGAAGAAGAAGAAGAAGAAGAAGAAGAAGAAGAAGAAGAAGAAAACACGATCAAGAAGAAGATGAAGAATACATCCATTTGTACAGCGGAACATGCTTAATGCAGTTTTCATACAGAATATAGAAATAACAAGAAAACAGGAAAGGGGGGGGGGGGTAGTGTTTTTTTCTTCAGGTTTTCCATTTCCATACATTAATAAATACAGTATAAACACACTAGAACAATATACCAGTACAGCATGAACATAGTAAAATTCCTCAAGCACACATACAAACACACACACACGCGTGCGAGCTTGCGAGCCACACACACACACACACACACACACACACACACACACACACACACACACACACACACACACACACACACACACACACACACGCACGCACACGCACACACACACGCACACACACACAAACAAACAAACAGACACACACACACAGACAGACAAGCATACCTACGCGCGCACAAACACACACACACACACACACAAGCACACACACGCGCGCGCACACAAACACACACACACTCACACACACACGCGCACACACACACACACACACACTCAAACACACACACTAGAATTCACTCACACACACTCAAACGCACACACACACACACACACACACACACATACAAGCATACAAACACACTCGCACACAAGCATACACACACACTCACACACAAGCATACACACACACTCACACACAATATACACACGCGCGCGCGCGCGCACACACACACACACACGCACATACAGAGAGAGAGACAGAGAGACAGAGAGAGAGAAAGAGAGAGAGAGAGAGAGAGAGAGAAACAGACACCTCTCACTCTTACAGAACGTGAGGGAGGAGGGAAGCACACAAACCAGGTTCCTCGAGTCAGTCATCACCAGCATGCAAGCTGCCACAAAAAGGACACAGATCAAAGTATCCCCAAGCTTTGGATCTCAGAGGACAAAAGAGGCCCAGACAATGATCACTGTGTGATGACCGAGGGGGATGAGAGTGATCGAAGACTGAGAAGTTAATGTAATGCCGACAAGATCTGAAACTACTGGGACGTAGATGATTGGAATGAACTTGAGTTGTTTCAGAAGAAAGCTCCACAAAATGGAGGTACAAACATCAAACGAAATGGTATACGGGGATTCAAAAGGAAACCCCACGGTTATGTGGAGACACATTTTATAAAGGAAATACAAATAGTGAAACCATGTTAACATTCTCTTTTTCCTGAACCCTTGAAGACGTTTCGAGTGACTGAAAACACGAAAATTTACGTTGTTCGCGTGACTGAAAACACGAAAACAAGCCTGGCACTTTACCCCTATTTGACTAAAATTCTGTCCCCTACCTACCCTCTACCGTCCATTTGAAGACCTTGCCTGCCCATAGAGTTTCGTGCAGGGTCAAGGAATCTGCCAGATAACACACAACAGATTCGCAAGAGTGCGTTTGTAATTGTCTGAGTGCCATCATTCCTTTATGGGTTTCAGTTTCAGTTTCAGTTTCAGTTTCTGAAGATCCCGTCTCCGCGCTCGGAACGAGTTCCATATGCACTAACGTCACAGGTGCCATGTGTATGGTGATCATGGCACAAGCCTTAAGCCTGCACATAAACCCATGAGCTGGCCATGTCCTGAGGCCCTACCTAGACTATGTTTCACTTAGTCTATATTTTATACTGTTATTTTATCAGGCTACCACAAGAGCATATAGCAATAAATGGTTTGTAAAAAGAGCATATGGCAATAACCCGCTAAACAGGGACCGGGCGTACACTGCCCGGTGTACATTCTCTGATCGATCTCGTGAATGGTTCATCCCATGTTCGCGAGATCGAGTAAGATTCACGCAGACAGCATTAGAGCGTGACGAAGATGGCGAGAACGCATCGAAAGCTAGGACTGTGAGAGCGATTTTTACACTGTGGGAGACCTTGTCTTCAAATTGGTAGCATTATGGCAATAAAGGTTTATAACAAGAACATATAGCAATAAATGGTTATAACAAGAGCACTATAGCAATAAATGGTTCATAACAAGAGCATATAGCAATAAACGGTTCATAACAGGAGCATAAGCAATAAATGGTTCATAACAGGAGCACATAGCAACAAATGGTTCATAACAAGAGCATATAGCAATAAACGGTTCATAACAAGAGCACATAGCAATAAATGGTTTATAACAGGAGCACATAGCAATAAATGGTTCATAACAAGAGCATATAGCAATAAATGGTTCATAACAAGAGCATATAGCAATAAATGGTCCATAACAGCTGATGGCTCTTCTTTTTACGTAGACAAGCATTTGCATTGCACTAGTTTAACTGAATGAGTCTTGATAAAATTATAAACAAACAACAAATGAACAAATGAAACGGATATGTGGGGGTGAAGGTCAGATCATAAGACATATCATAACTACAGGAAGAACGCAGGGACCCTGATTGTCTGTAGAAACATTGTGGAGTGTTGAGGGTACACAAAGTTCAACACAATGCAAACGAAACTCGTAGATATTACACTAGAAACAAAGAATTAAACCGATTTATGACGTACAAATCTACAAAATGTCCTGAGTAAAAGACTTGTATTCATTACTTGTTTGATACGTTTTCTCGCTTTGTATATATTTTTTCTTGACTAGTGATACTATTACCTATTGCTTACTTCATATTATGATCTGTTGTTTTTGTTGTTGTTGTTGTTGTTTGATAAAGTGCTGTTTCTGTACTGCGGTAATGTATGTATCCGACTGACTGTAGTTATTATACATTAATATATGGACATAGCATCCTGGCCTCCCCTCCCTCCGTTTTGTTGTTTGTTTTTTTTGCTCTATGTATGTGAGAGCGTGGGTTTTGGTTCGTTTCTTTGTTTGTTTGTTTTTTGGTTTGGGGTGGTTATTTGCTTTCATATTGGATTTTTTTGTCGATTTCTGTTTTATTTTATTATTATTTATTTATTTATTGATTTATTTATTTATTTATTTATTGATTATTTATTATTGTTTATTCATTTATTTATTTATTCATTCATTCATTTATTTATTGCTATATAAAGTACAACAAGCATGCTCTAACATGGAACGTTTGCTCTATACAAATGCAGTTATTATCGTTTAGATAAGAGTGAAGCAAACGTGTTCCACATTCAGTCTGAATACTTTCAACATAAAAATCAATGTAAAAAGTCATTCGGTCACACAACGTGGCTATTAGTCAACCATCACAGGGAAAACATCGTTTTCTAACAAACAAAAAGACAAGGTACAAACAATAAGCTTTAGAGATAAACAAAAAGTGAATGTCTTCCCTAAGGAGGTAGCTGAAACGGGTTGAACGGCTCATCGACATTTTATAAAAAAATAAAATCTAATGAACAAGAAACACAGCGAAAAACAAGCGTACATTTTCGACAATGTCTTTTCAAGCGTAGGCTAAGGCAACCGAAGTATACGAATTACAAAAGAATATCGATCAGTTTCGTTTGAAATGAGATGTGATGGCTAAATGACAGAAAAACACATTCCCCAAAGTGGAAAAGAAACAAGAGCAGTTGTTGTTGCTTGTTGTTGTTATTGCTGTTGTTGCTGCTGCTGCTAGTATTGTTACTAAGGCTCTGAAGCCAGTTCTCAACCCAGCAGTTGCGCTGAAGAAGTCGGCTGGATCGCCGATGAAAACTACGCAGTAAGTAGCCTTTTTTTGCACTGAGAGACAGGTTCAGCCAGGTAGCCATTAAGGTATTGTTGTTAAGAGGGAGTGATATGTAAACTGTGACAGACGTGAGACGGGGAAACTGTTTTAAGGGAAGAGTGCAGTGGTTGCACTGTGACGAAAAACAAAACACAAAAGCCGACAGCAATGATGTGTTACACATAACAACCTGCCTCCTTGAGGACCATGGCGTCACCGTAATTATACGATGAAATGAAAACTTGCTGATCCCATGATACTGAGTCACACTTATTGTCAGTTCCTTCTGTTTGAGCTTCCCTGTGTAAGACATAAAATGATAACAGTCGTGTATGCTTACAAAACAGCCATTGACTGGATTTGCAGGACCTTTAACGTGTATGTATGGTATCCTGAATACGTATAACGGTCTTGCATGGTGGCTGAGGACAGACAGAGGGGATGGGAGATGTGCTTGCAGCGACAGGGGATACATTCGTGTGGATGGCTAGGGCCATGATCGCCAACGCCGTGCTGCAGGGCGCATGATGATGATGATGATGATGATGATGATGGATGATGATGATGATGATGATGGATGGCTGCTGCTGCTGCTGCTGCTGCTGCTGCTGCTGATGATGATGATGATGATGATGATGATGATGATAACGACGATGATGATGATGACGATGATGATGATGAAATGTGTATACACACGAAAAGGGTTTAGGCTCTGGCAAGTTTGCACATATATTGACTTGGGCGATCGAAAAAAATTCCCACCCTTTACTGACAAGGCGGAGTGTCTGGGCGGATCGAACCCAGGACCTTAAAAGTGGAAGTTCGACGTTTATCCAATTGACTACCACACACGTCAAGTGATACAGCGTGCAGGGCAGTAGACTACACTCTGACTCAGAGGCACAAATACGAGTAGAGATGAAGACTGAGACAATCGGAGTGTGCAGGAAAGAAGGGAGAGGGAGAGGCTGCACGATGTCTCAGCGATAATGAATTTGATGAATAATTGATCAGACATACGAGTGCATGAATGAACAAGAAAAACATTGACTGTATGTGTACGTATGTCTGTGTGCGGATGTGTGTGTGTGTGTGTGTGTGTGTGTGTGTGTGTGTGTGTGTGTGTGTGTGTGTGTGTGTGTGTGTTGGTGTGGTGTGTGTGTGTGTGAGTGTGTGTGTGTGTGTTGGTGTGTGTGTGTGTATGTGCGTGTGTGTGTCTGTGTGTGTGTGTATGAGTGTGTGTGTGTGTTTGTGTGTGTGTGTGTGTTAGTGTGTATGTGTGTGTGTTGGTGTGTTGGTGTGTGTGTGTGTGTGTGTGTGTGTGTGTGTGTGTGTGTGTGTGTGTGAGAGAGAGAGAGAGAGAGAGAGTGTTTCATTATTTTTAATACGTTCATTCCATTCCTGCCCCCTAGAATCAAATAGACGTTGACAAACACACGATTGAATTGAATCATCTGCCAATATCTTGACACAATTATACAACATCAAAACCATATTTAAACAAGCAAATGCGTAAAATGGATGTTCATTTTTGCTTACCTTAACATCTCAATCATATGACATATGGTACACATGCATAAGGAAAGTGTGCCTCTCTCGCTTTCTCTCTCTCTCTCCCCTCTCTCTCTCTCTCTCTCTTCCCCTTTGCACATGTTTCGTTTACGATTATCGCCAACATCGAAAGGATGAAAGAACAAAAATCGAAGCAACATGAAGCCCTGGTTCTCAGAAGGCAGAAAAGCCAGACATAAGTTAATGTGTAATCACTGATGATGGTGGTGATAATGCTGCTGCTGCTGTTGTTAATGATGATGATGATGATGATGATGATGATGATGATGATGATGATGATGATGGCAGGTCATTCTGCACAGTTACAACACATCCCATAATCAGGATTGAAGAGAACTGTGGCTGAAGTGCAACTGGGCTGAGGAAGGGTATTCTGGAATAAAAGGCTACAGGCTACATAAAGGAAAGAAAATACTGCACGAAGCAGGAACAATTTATGTATAGTATATGTACAATATTCTTGCTGCAATTTACAACAACCTTTCTTATGTATCTTGTGTTTGTATTCTGTTCATGTCATGATTTATAAATATCAATCACAATGAATCATTTGGATTACACGGATTGTCTTCAGTTATTCAAAAAGCAA
Organism: Monoplex corrugatus; assembly: GCA_030674185.1. Taxonomy (NCBI): domain Eukaryota; kingdom Metazoa; phylum Mollusca; class Gastropoda; order Littorinimorpha; family Ranellidae; genus Monoplex; species Monoplex corrugatus. Next base: position 59,931,002 of record CM060309.1, read on the forward strand.
CTTCACGACGTAAAATATCAAGATGGAAAATAGAGGATATAAAAAAAGGTATAATTGAAACCAGACAAGAGATTGAAATAATACTGCGATGTGTTGCTAGGTTATGTGTAACATCACTTCTGTTGTCAAATGGCAATTAAAAAAAATTAGGTCTTGCACTGAACCGGGGAAGGCTGTAAAACAATAAGAAAAATCAAAGAAATAAAACTGAAATGGTTTCAAATTAGATTTCGTCATGGTGTCTTAATTTGAACCAGTATTTTCAAGAATACGCGTATTGTAAGCTGTGATTCAGTATTTTGTTTTGCTTCTGTTTTTGTTTTTGTATTGTGAGTTTTTCCGGACTAACTGAGTTGTTAAGAAACACATTCACATCGTACACGACTATCACTGAATTAAGAACTGAGATGTTCGACCAGATAGATTTATTTACAAAGCACTTTTTGTAAACAAAATCAAACCAATATGCATTAGGCAACCAAAATGCATGATGCTTTTAGGCGATGAATAATATATCATCATTTGCATTTCATCCTATACGCCTTTGAGTAATGTTGTACATTGAATTTTGCAATGAGTGGTATCCATACCAAGCACACATGCTGGTGGGATGAGCAGACATTCCATTCACAGTTTGGAATAGGAAGTGTGTATGTGATGCGTCCATCCACTGGCATCCTGGGGAAATTGAGTGAAACAAATGATAATTAATGGTAAACTGTTGTTCACTGAACACACAAAAATCAGGTAGGAAAGCCTGTTTGGTCAGATGATGTAAACTGAACATCTAGCCCGAAGATTTGTTTATTTACTGCAAATAGTTAATCGCTGGATAACAAACAAAAGGACAGATGATTCACAGTTGTGTTCGTGCCATATTTAACAGAAGAGCCTTCCCTAAGGAGAAAAATGAAGCAAGTTAGAGAAAAAAAAATAACGACTCTTCCAGTTCTAAGCCTAGAATTCAATTAAGAAGATAAACAACACAAGGCATGTACACATTTCAGACGATGGTTTTTCAAGCGTAAACAAAGACAGCAGCAACAACAACAACAACAACTACTGAAAAAAACAAACAACTGAGTTATATAAGCAAGGTGAAACGTTCTCCCTGTCAAACTGAATGTGACGTCTCAAGTCGTTGTATTATCTCCACACCAGCATCCCGATACTATTTTAATTTTTAAAGCTTTGATTAAGGGCACTGATAAAAAGGTAGGGCAAACTAAGGCCGGAACATGTGTAGGAAAAGATAAACCAGGCAGCAGAAATGGTATGGCCTCCAGGGGTGATTTCAAGAAATTCAACAGAAAAGGCAAAAGTTACTGACCTCTTAAACCAGAGTCAAGAAATTTAACAGAACATGTAAAAGTTACTGACCTCTTAAACCAGAGTCAAGAAATTTAACAGAACATGTAAAAGTTACTGACCTCTTAAACCAGAGTCAAGAAATTTAACAGAACATGTAAAAGTTACTGACCTCTTAAACCAGAGTCAAGAAATTTAACAGAACATGTAAAAGTTACTGACCTCTTAAACCAGAGTCAAGAAATTTAACAGAACATGTAAAAGTTACTGACCTCTTAAACCAGAGTCAAGAAATTTAACAGAACATGTAAAAGTTACTGACCTCTTAAACCAGAGTCAAGAAATTTAACAGAACATGTGAAAGTTACTGATCTCTTAAACCAGAGTCAAGAAATTTAACAGAACATGTAAAAGTTACTGACCTCTTAAACCAGAGTCAAGAAATTTAACAGAACATGTGAAAGTTACTGACCTCTTAAACCAGAGTCAAGAAATTTAACAGAACATGTAAAAGTTACTGACCTCTTAAAACAGAGTATGATTTGCCTAAGCTGTCGTTAATGCGATATATGGAAAAATGATAACTATGTTCATTTTAAGAGTACATACTATATGGCTACAGCTACGACGTTAAAAAACAAAAAATAAAGAAAATGAGAGAATGAGAGACGGACAGATAGAGATAGACAGAGACAGAGAGACAGAGTGAGTGAGTGAGAAAGTGAAAGAAGTTAGAGAGCCAAAGAGAGAGAGAGAGAGAGAGAGATTGAGACAGACAGACAGACAGAGACAGAGACAGACGGACAGACAGAGACAGAGAGACAGACAGACTTAGACAGTCAGACAAACAGACAGAGAGACAGACAGACAGAGAGACAGAGAGAAACAGAGACAGACAGAGAGAGAGAGAGACAGGCAGGCAGACAGACAGAGACAAAGACAGACAGACAGAGACAAACAGACAAAAACAGACAGACAGACAGAGACAAGACTTAGACATATAGACAAACAGACAGAGAGACAGACAGAGAGACAGAGAGAGAACAAATGCAATGCATACGGAGAATGCTTGCATAATGAATCACAGACACGTTATGCATTGTACAAGACAGTTGATTTTTCTCCTGACCAGACACACCGAGTCAGACAGGAAAACAGAAGGGGGAGATGTTTCACGTTGTCACCGCAATGATGAATTTGATGAATAATTGATCAGACACACACAACAGCTGCATGAACGAAAGGACCGGGAGTGTTACAGTGAGTGTGATGTGCATGTTTGCTTTAGCGCGTTGGGTGCTTTAGGTGATGCAGAGAAAGATGCCTTTGAATCTTCATTGTTTGTGTTGCACAACAAGAAAAATTGACATTGTTTGCATAGATAAGATGGATATGGGATTGGGAAAGAAAAGGAAAGTTATGTTGATAGAAATGAATATGATTCATTCTGTCTTTCGTGGGATGGGTGGTACAGTTGCTAGAGTCGTCGAATCAGTAATTCAGATCTTGAGTTTGGTTGAAAAAAAAAAGGGGGTGGGGGTGGGGGGGTGGGGGTGGGGGTGGCGCTGCACTACGGCGATGCGCTCTCAAAAGGGATAGCAGCCCAAGTTTCATATTGTAAGCCCACTGTGACAAAAGAAATAACATGAATATGATATCAAATTGAAAGAATCTGATAGAAAGAGACCTGTTCTTTGTCAATCTCGATATTCCAATTCCTGAAGTGCAAGAGAAATGGCTGTCAAGCAATTATCTTTATTCTGTAAGATCTGGTTAGTTGTAGGAAAGTCAAAATCTCGCGTCGTGCAAAGATAATAAATACGTCGTTAAGCTAGAACGGTAAAATCTGTTGTCGGAGATCGGTCGCTACTCACAAACAACTTTTATTCTCGTAGGCATATCAGAATTTGCTTTTCAAATTTTCATAAATATATATTGTCATTGCGTTCATTTTCCTAAAATTTCGACAACAGAATATACGTATAAACATCATGGCATAACTATTTTTGAAATCACAATAGACCTACCTACACTCTGTATAAACGCATGAACACATTTGCTTTTATCTTGGGCTAGCTGAAAACAACAGATTGCCTTTTTTTTTGGCAAACATGAAAGAAAACTGTTGCAATAATCAAACTTAACCAGTATCAGTGAGACTGCTGCAGCATCTTGCTGCTTTCTGAAAATCAAATTATCGAATTTCTCTGAGAGATTCACCCCTTGGTAATAGATTACGAATTGCAATTCTTTATCAGAGTCATTTGGAGAAAACAAAAAGTAAGAATATGTTACAAGAAGTCGTTTTGAAAATTGGAAAAAGCCTTTGGTAGCCAAAGGGATGACCTTGGCCAAACTGTATGGAAATCTTGCTATAACTGCGAGGGCGACGTAGCTTTTTAAGTCACACAATCAAAATTATATTATACCGTGTCCATGTTAGGGGAATCTTTCAGTGTCACCAGTATGAGGAAACAAACACCACAGCACAATTACCAGGAACGTTCGCACCACAAAAGATCGCTCAACTTAGTATGGGGTCAATAATATTCCATCATTATATTATTAAGCATTAGCAGAATGGTACATCTATTTTTTTCCACCACCACCACCCCCTCCCCCGCTCCCTCCCCTCATCCTCAAGGGGAAAAAAGAAAATGCTTCTATGCTTAAGCTAAACATCTCTTAATAACTATCAATGAATTATTCAGGACTACCAGGCAGCAGAAATAATGATTTAATTCATCGATTCCTTCCTTACCCTCGGGCGGACATTTCAAACACTTTTAATGATTGATTTAGTTAAATGTCATAGCCAGTTGGCTCCAGCCCCCCTGTTTCTGTTCTGAGTACATTGGCTAATAATTTGCAGATGGCATGGTTAGGTGTGGAGCAGAATTAAATTACGGTATGTGGAATGTGGTGAAGTGACATCTTGTACACACACACACATAATAATAATAATAATAATAATTACAATATTTATATAGCGCAAAATCTTGATAAAATCAAATCTAAGCGCTGAAGCAGACACACACGCAAGCACGCACGCACGCACGCACACACACGCACGCACACACACACACACACACACACACACACACACACTCACACACACGCATGGCTATAAATGGGGAGAAAGAATAAAAGCAATAAAAGCAAGAATGAAAGCAATGGAAAATTATAGAGAGCATAGCATATACAATTATATATTATAACCATGTGATTCCCCTCCGAGCGGAGACAGGCTGCAGAGGGGGGGGGGGGGGGGTGGTTGAGTGAGGTTAGGATTTTATGCGGAGGAGAAAAGGTGAGTTTTGAGAGCGGACTTGAAGGAGACAGACAGACAGTGGCAGATGGAGAGACAGACAGACAGACAGACAGACAAAATGGGATAACTTATGAAGGAGAAATGTGAGAAACGACACATGAATAATTGGTTGAATACGTAGGGGAGATAATAGAAAATAGGGCAGCAAGCACCAGAAGGAAGACAGAAATGGAAAGCTGAAAGACGAGGTAGGAGGTGGGGGCGACAAACACATTAAAACATAATAACAATGACAACGACAATGACAATAACAACTATGTTGTGTGTGTGTTTCTCTGTGTGTGTGTGTGTGTGTTTGTGTGTGTGTGTGTGTGTGTGTGTGTGTGTGTGTGTGTGTGTGTGTGTGTGTGTGTGTGTGTGTGTGTTATTATTATTATTTATGGTCTATTTATCTATCGATCTATTGATCTATCTATCTGTCTGTCTGTCTGTCTGTCTCTCTATCTGTCCACCGATCTATCTATCTATCGATTGATGTCTGTTTGTCTGTCTGTCTGTCTATCTGTCTATCTATCTATCTATCTATTATGTGTGTATTCACAAGCACGCACTTGTAAGTGTATGAGCGTGTGAGTGTGTGTGTGTGTGCGGGTACATGTGTGTGTATGTGTGTGCGTGCACGCGCGCGTGTGTGTGTATGTGTCAGTGAGTGTGTGTGTGTGGAGTGTGTGTGTGTATGTGTCAGTGAGTGTGTGTGGGGATATATGTGTGTGTGAGTGTGTGTGTGTGTGGGGGGATGTGTGTGTGTGTGTGTGTGTCAGTGAGTGTGAGTTTGTGAGTGTGTATGTGTGTGTGTGTATGTGTGTGTGTGTGTGTGTGTGTGTGTGTGTGTGTGTGTGTGTGTGTGTGTGTGTGTGTGTGTCAGTGTGTGAATGGGGTAGGGGGGTATGTGGGGGATGTTCTGCTGACTCCAGGGCAAACAGTCAGCTCCTTCATATGTCTGTTCCATCTGTCAGCTTCCTCTGACTTGTCAGAACCACATGTCTGAGCCTAAAGTACCATGTAGAATGATGTTTTGAGTGTACAGTCACAACAGGCGCTATAGACTATATACATAGCCGATAGCCAGTATCAAAAGTGTGTTAAGTACAGTGCATGTTGTTGTTTTTTCTGTGTTGTAGTAGTGCAAACAGACATGGTGAAAAAAAGTGTAGAAGCATTTTGTTTTTTTTGTGTTATAGTGTAAATGGATGGGGGTTTAAATTGTGTAGAAGTATGTGCTCCCCCTTCCCCTCGAAGACTGTCGGAAGGTAGGCACTGTATATTATGATAATACAGTAGGGTTTTGTTTGTTCTTTACTCGCTTTTTTTTTTTATAGAAGATAGTGTTTTACAATATCAACTGAATAAAATAAGCCACAAACACCCCTTCATTTAACCCTTTGACTCCCACACCCTGTGCACCAGCATCCTGTATTGCCAACCATGCTAGCAAGGCAAAAATTTAACCCTTTAACCCTTTGACTCACTCATCCTTTCCACCAGCTTCCTGCAGTTGGGTGGTGGGAAGGGTGAGGGAATCAAAGGGTTAAGTTTTTGCAGTTGGTCGATAGGGTGCAGGAGTCAAAAGATTAATGTCAAATGCACAATTTTCAATGGATTCATCTGACTGAATCGATAGACATGCTTTGAATGATCACTTGGCTGTCTGAATTTTTTAAAGATGTATTCATCCATCAACGGAAGATGAATGGAACAAGGATATGTTAAGCAGACGAACTAATCAATTAATGGGTTGGTGGAGTGATTGATTGATTCAAATTTGAATAGTCTCTATATCCTACATTCAGAAATGTTGAAGAGCTTACGGTGGGCACTATTGATTGATGTTTGCTTGGTGTATAGAATAATATTGTTGGTTAGATTATTTAACTGATTTGTTGATTGATATATTTGATCGGATAATATGTTGATTGACCGATATTATTGGTTAGTTTGTGGTTGATTGATTAATTTGTGGTTGATTGATGAATTAATTAACTGGACTAGGTCGGACAGATTTTAATTAGCATTATTCAAACAACTAGTATTTGCCTTGATCGGTTGAATTTGTTTAAATTTCATTGATTAGACTAATCTTTTGTAATGATCGACTGACATTGTGATTGACTGACTGACGTGGAACTTACACGCTTTTAAAGAAAAATGGCTTTACGTACACACACACACACACACATACACACACACACACACACACACACATACACACACACACACACTCACTCATTCACTCACTCACTCACTCACACACACACGCAAACACACATGCACACACATGCACACACATGCAAACACACACACACACACACACGCACACACACACGCACGCACGCACACATACACACATACACATACATACATATACAATCCCTTATATATAGGTGGAAACTTGATGCATTCAAAACAAAACACACCAGGAATATAGTGTGTTTGTGTGGAAAAAAGATAACGCATAGTCATATACTTTCATGTGTTCGGGTAACACGACATATTCCTACACTCTCTACAAAGACAGTTTCTGACATATTTGCCTCACCATCATAAATATATGAATTTTTTGTTAGCCTGTCAAAACGTCCTATCGCGAATTACCTTTAACATGTTATTTCACTTGTTCACCGTTGTGGTTAGTCGATTCTTAGTTTTGACTTTTATTCATTTATTCTAGATGTTTATTAATTTTGTTTATTAGATTGTTTGTTTAAATCTTTAATTGTGATAACATTATTTGTTAGCTTTACCTTCCCCTCCTCAAAAATAATTGTTTTCTGGATAATTTTTTTTTAAGATCAAAATTGATAATTTTCATATACCCTCTTCACTCCTCCTGTATCCCACCCCCTTTTCTTTTTTTTCTTTGTTTTTTTTTTTTTGGTCTAAAATCACTTTAGTGAATAGACATTAAATCGAAGACCACCATATACATACACACACATGCACACACACACACGCAAAAACACCATCAGTCAGTGAAGAAGAGAAGAATTACCCATCACCCAACCCTTGGATCTGCAAAGGACCGCAGAAGCCAGACACTATTTTTTTCTATGATAAAATGATAGTGACGGTGATAATGATGATTCTGTGATAAATGATAGTGGCGGTGATAACGATGATGACCATGATAGTGATGATAGGCTATGATAGTGCAAAGTAAATATGAACGTTTACACACACCAGGATTAAAGGGTGTTGTGGTGGAGTGATGCAGGGTTATACTGCAAGAAATTCTGGAATGTGGACGTGCAGAAAGGAATGCAAATACTACGCAGAGACACAAGTATATATTACACACACACACACACACACACACACACACACACACACACACACACACACACACACACACACACACACACACACACACACACACACATGTACGTGCGTGCACTC
>CM060309.1:59961533-59981533 GCA_030674185.1 Monoplex corrugatus
TTTGTGGTTCCTGTTTGCTTGAACGCGGGCAGTCAGTCACACTTGTTTTGTATCATGTAATTGTGTTTGGAATAGAATCATTACGTGAAACGTGTATGGTCTGTTTAGAAAAAAAAATCACGCAAAACTATCCTGTTTTCGCTTGTCTGGACGTGGAACATATCAGATCTGCACTGGTCATGTTAAATGATATCTATGGAGGTAGAATCCGTAGTTTGGCTGTCAGCACGAACAAAAAGTTACGCCATGCACTTTGTCGTTTCCAACATCTACCAATCGAAACCCTGCAAACTTTTCTCGTTGATTTCAGCCACAGGCTGACTGGGTCAATTAATAGCGCTGATAGATCAGGATCTGAACTGTTACCTCCAGAACCGGTCAGCATTAAAAATGTTGGTCTGCTCTCTGTTCGTTGAACGCGTGTGTCAATTATATCAGAAATGTTTGTGGCTGATACGCAGTACACGTCCTTTTAATCTTGAAGTATCTCACGCAGCCAGAGTTTTAGGATGGCTAGAGAAAGAGCTTTTCTCATTTGCAACGTCGCCGAATCGAGCACCATGAGAATCCATGAAGTCAGCAGGGCCAGCGAAGATCGGAACAAATGGAGGAGGATAACCCTGTCGGTGTCATTGACTGCAGCAGGCAACACCGCACCCGGTGATGCTGACAGATGAGATGAGATGAGATCAGAGAAAGAGCCATTGACAAGTCTGAGCGAGTTATCATTTAACAGTGTTCAAGTAATATTATAATTACAACTTCCGAGTGCAGTGCTAAATTCCTGGAATACACAAATCTGGGGTTTCTTCTCTTTTTCTTTTTCTCGCTTAGCCATCAGCATTGTCAGGTCACATCAGATGATGAATGTGGCCACATTTTGCAAGTCCTGTTAGCCTGCCACAAAACTTGGTATTAGAAGTGCTTCAGTGAGTCATACCTCTCGTCGTTCCTTTTAACCTTTTGACTTCAGCACCCTGTCTGCTAGCATCCTGCATTGTCAACCATGCTAGCAAAGCAAATATTTAATCCTTTGGCTCCCTCACGCTATCCAGCAGCTTCCTGCAGGAAGTTGGTGGAAAGGGTGAGGGAGTCAAAAGGTTAAGTTTTTGCAGTTGGTGGATATGGTGCAGGAGTCAAAGGGTTAATGGAGATAACATCGCTGCAGTAGGTGTTAACTATTTCGTCTTCTTGACTGCATGGGCAGTTTGATGAAGGCGTCAATTTTAACTTATGGTTGGTGTGTTTGTTGAGCCGTTCATGACCAGTGGGGTTTCATCTGGATCCACTACTGCTCTCTGATGAAAACTAAATAGCTGCCAGCTTTTTTTCCGCGTCTGTAACTCTATTGTGACTGCACTTGCCACAGCTGAGCTCTCCTGCTGGCCTAGGGCTGCCACAGTGAAATCACTGAGAACCGGGTGCAAGTGAACTTATCCGTCGATTTTAGACAAAGAAATCGGCAAAACGTAGCTGAAGCGTTCAATGGAAGTTCCCTCCACAAGGGAAGCAACTGCCAACTACTAAATCATTAGCATAACAAAAGTAGAGAAAGTTATATACCCTAGACTGTCTGTTACTATGATTGAAGTAGCCCATCCTCAGTGAGAGCTCAGCTGTTACTTCGATTGAAGTAGCCCGTCGTCAAAGAGTTAAGAGCAATTTGATGAGGTTCTTCGTCTCTGTGTGGCTGAAACTGTTGTCTCGTCGTCTTCATGGGTTCGTCTTTCTGCCAACTCATTATAGGTACAATGCTATGTTTTGTTCTTTGCACGTTTCCTTCTTAGACACAAGCTGCTAAGTTACGGTGATTAAACATTTCAATATACACTTATACATCAGCATAAATATCTCAAGTTATGGATGGATTTCACCAACAAACAATTAGCGTCAAAGCTGATATAACAATAATCGTACACTTGTACCATTATGTCTGTTTTCCTGATTGCAAAACTCTATATGTGCACAAACTGTGTCTTCAGGCACCAGAAAAAAAGAGAGTATCAGTAAAACGTGATCTTTCTGTTCTGCGTTTGAAAAGGTTATTTAAACTCATATACAAAATGTTTCTTGACAATTTCCCGTTCCGTTGGCTAAAAGGTTTTTCAGTCTAAATGTCTCTGGCTGAGAAATCCAGACGTGAAATGGTGTCTCTTTTTCACTTGGAAACATGAACTGATATGTGCGTATTCGTTGATTTCCTCAATATCCATTTGCATCACAAAAAAGCTCTTGACCTGCCTTTCCCCATCTCCTGGTTCCTTCCATAACCCAAAACCTTTTTCTACCCCTGTGTCATATATCAATATTTAATTTGGCATCGTCGGTGTCCATTTGCGATCAAAAAAGCCTCTACATTTTTTTTTTAAATATCTTCAACAACATATTAATACTGATATCTGATACTATGGCAGACAAAAGTTAATAAAGCTTGTCTGCCCCAATGTCAGATATCAGTATTGAAGAATGCTTTTGAAACTATCACTGAAAATATATCTAAAGATTTTTCCATTATCTAAAGGAACAAGGTGTTAAAGAACCCTGCTTCTCCTGGGGCTAGTTTATGAAACAGTGTCCATCTCCTCTCCTTCGCTGATTTATCACGAGCGTCCCGACATATAAATGGATGCCCATCTATGGCTAAATGGACTGGGAAAACGCATTCGGTCCAGGAGACGAACCTTATTATCCATCAATTCGGCAGACAAGCTACAGTGCTCTAATTACTAGGTTATCCACCTTCATTTCGGAGACATCCTTCGTCATCTCTGAATTGTTATATGTCCCTCGTTTATGTATGGAAATCAAATTTAATCACAGATATCACACGCACAAGTCATTTCACGTCCATTTTCCATACTAAATGAAATCATGCGAACTTTCCTCTCGCTGTTTTACCTTCCTCAATCTAAACAGTAGATGAATGATTTCCAAACTTAAGAAGAAGTTAACTTTGATGGTCAAGTATAGGTTGACTTTGATAGTTAAATATAGTTTGACTTCGATAGTTAAGTATAGGTTGACTTTCATTGTTCAGTGTAGGTTGACTTTCATTGTTCAGTGTAGGTTGACTTTCATAGTTAAGTATAGTTTAACTTTCATAGTGAAGTATAGGTTGATTACTACAATTAAGCACAGGTTGACTTTCATAATTAAGCACAGGTTGACTTTCATAATTAAGCACAGGTTGATTTACATAGTTAAGTATAGGTTGACTCTGATAGTTTAGTATAGGTTGACTTTGATAGTTAAGTATAGGTTAACTTTGATAGTTAAATACAGGTTGACTGTCATGGTTATGTATAAGTTGACTTTCATGGTTAAGTATAAGTTGACTTTGAAAATTAAGTATAGGTTGACTTTGATAGTTAAGTATAGGTTGATTGTCATGGTTAAGTATAGGTTGACTTTCATGGTTAAATATAGGTTGACATTCGTAGTTAAATACAGGTTGACTTTCATGGTTAAGTATAGTTTGACTCTCACACTTAAGCATACGTTGAATTTTAGTCATGTATAGGTTGACATTCATAGTTAAGTATAGGTTGACTTTGATAGTTAAGTATGCGTTGACTTTTGCATAGTTAAATATACGTTGACTTTGAAAATTAAGTATACGTTGACTTTCATGGTTAAGTATAGGTTGATTTTCCTACTTAAGGATAATGTGTCGTATACCTTGACGTCACACAGGTCTTCTCCGCTTCAGGTCTTCCAGACTGATCTTAACTATGAAATCTTTTTCCCCAAAACACCCACGATGAATGTTGCAAGCAGACAGAAAGAAAAAAAAAATCTACTTTCGAACAGCGCTCATAGAATTTGTTGGAAGTTCTGTCCGTCGTCTCTAATGTTCTTATCAGAATGCAGGGATTCCAAAGAATAGTCAATCATATGAATTTTTAGAAAATTGGTTTGATAATATCATTTGAAATGCACTGATAATTCCGTAAAATGAAAGTTAAGATTAAAGCATGGCAAAACTAAGATGATCAGGCACGCTATTCAGGCACGCTATACTTTTTTTAAAATATTTTTAAACGTGGGCATTGGCTTCAAAAACTTTCTCAAGCGACTGAGAATTAAAACACTACCTGTAAATTAAGTCAGTCCAAAAGGAAAGTTATCTTCGCCTGCTTCCAGAATATTTAACGCGTTGAAATGATAGCTAAATTAGATTGGCAGTTTCGATTTCCTGATGTTTTTGACAGACATTTTTGATCGATTGTTTCAAAAATGGTCTCAGCCCTCAGATACCCTCTGCGCAATTCTTACATTAAAAATCCAGAAATCCTGTTCACAAGGGCATTGTCACAAACCCAGCCGTTCACACGTTTTCTTAATTCTTAATTTCAAGTGGTTTCAATGGGCTAGAAATCTACATCAAAACGTTATTAGGTTTCTGAACGGTCTTGGCTTAAAATTACTGCCATATTCATTAAATATGCTTTTATGATTTCTCACTGGGTCCGTCATGCGAGGTGAATGTAATTGTCAACGAATGCCGAGAAAGAATCAATGACACGATAATACGATTTGCCCCCCTCCTCTCTCTCTCTCCCTTTCTCTCTCTCACTCTCTCTCTCACACACATTCTCTCTCTCTCTCTCTCTCTCTCTGTCTCGCTCTCTCTCTCTCTGTCTCGCTCTCTCTCTCTCTCTCCCTTTCTCTCTCTCACTCTCTCGCTCACTCTCTCTCTCTCACTCTCTCTCTCTCTCTCTCTCTCTCTCTCTCTCACACACACACACACACACACTCTCTGTCCGTCTCCTTCAGTATTCTCAATTTCATATGGAACATTCAATTGTGAGTAAGCATACGATACAGTTCTGAAAGAGATAGAGAAAGTGTGTGAGAGACAGAGACAGAGTGAGAGAGAGAGTGACAGTGAGAGAGAGTAAGAGAGAGAAAGAGGGAGAGAGAGAGCAGAGAGAGAGAGAGAGAAACAGACAGACAGACAGACAGACTGACTGACAAACAAACAGACAGACAGACAGTCAAACAGATAGACACACTGACAAAGACAGAGGAAAGCAAGCGTCCCCCTAATGCTGATCTCATATGATTCACTAATGAAGAATTTTTTTTAATCTCCACTTTTATTCAGAGTTGGAGGTTCAATTTTCTATTCGCTTCAAACAGCCATTAAGCAATGAATATCGTCTGTTTATTGCTGCCGTTGGCATAAACTCGACAACAATCATATTCGCCATGAATGATGGAACTCGGCAAATAGGGCTAAACAAGCCCTGAAGGCAAATTTCATGCGACATACGATGATCACCATTTCTCTTGCCTTTGCCTGCTTTGTGCTCATTAAGTCTGACACAGACCGTGAGTTTGCCTATCATTTTAATACGAGAAATACACCCCACCCACCCACCCACCCAAAAAACTCAGAAAGCGTATTTGATATAATATGACGACACACGACAAGACAAGATTGGCGGAAAATTTCGGCCACCTGGCCTTGGTCAAACATGAACAAAAGACAGAGTGCACAAAACTTAATTGATAAAAAAAAAAAAAAAACGTGTTCAGTAGAAATTCTGTGCATTTGGTTCTTGTCTTTTGTTTACTCTTGACACAGGCCAGTGATTTTGCGCCTTGTCTTGTCTTGTCTTGTCTTGTCTTGTCTTGCCTGGTCTTGCCTGGTCTTGCCTGGTCTTGGTTGCCTTGTCTTGTCTTGTCTAGTGTTGTCTTGCCTTGTCTTGTGTTGTCTTGTGTTGTTTTGCTTTATCTTGTCTTGCCTTGTCTAATCTAATTAATCTAGTCTAGTTTTGTCTGGTCTTGCCTTGTCTTGTCTAGTCTAGTCTTGCGTTGCCTTGCCTTGCCTTGCCTTGCCTTGCCTTGCATTGTCTTGTCTTGTCTTGTCTTGTCGTGTCGTGTCTTGTCATGTCTTGTTATATCAAACGCGTGTTCTGGTTCATTTTTGTGTATTTCCGGTTCCTAATTGCTTGGATGCTGGCAATCACAGTGATCAGGATTTCTTATCTCTTGAGTATCAGTTCGTCTTTTGTTATTGTTATTGTTATTGTTATCATTGCTGTTTGAAGCCCAGCCGACTGCGTAGAGCCATATCAGGGCGATAACCGCATCAAAACATACAAAACTTCAAGAGGAAAAAGAAAAGAAAAAAATTAAGTACACATATCAATGCATTAGCGCACATAATCTAAGGATATGCCCCTGGCGTTGACCGTTCCGTCCAATTTACCGCACAGGGGATTTAAATAAACACACCTGAATACAAATCTAAGCATATCTAAGGGGAAAAAAACATATAAAAACAGGCATAAATTACCTAAAATTGCTTCCGCATATCTCACCTCCCTAGAGCCAAAAAGGCACTTAATACATGTATCCAATCATCGATCGTAAGAAAAAGTACCTAAGACTTTATCGAACGCATACAGGTGAATGGACCAGCAAGGCAGATAATGATAGGAAGAAATGGCAGAAAGCGAAGGAGGAAGAAAGAAACAAAGAGAGTGACAGAAAAGAGAGACATTTCCAGCACAGAATTTCCAGAAGGTGGGAATACTATTTACACTGAAACAGCCCCCGGTATCCCCACGGGGAAATCGTCTTTACTGATGCAAGGCAACAATCCAAAAAGGAAAATTGCCTTTCTGCTAACGTCACTGATACCAGTGGCACTGGTTTAAAATGAAGCCATAAAGGTTTAAACAGAACTGGATGGGGGACTGGTGTTTGCCCAAACTTCTGAGGTATCCGACACACAGACTCCTTTATGTAGTACGTGTTTGAAATATAATCATAGCGCAAAACTTTTACGGTTTCTGGAGGAAAAAAAATCGAACGAAAATGTTCAGCGTGACTCATCGAGACGCGAAATGTACCAGACTTTGCGAGGTTAGGTTAGATAATATGTATAGAGGGAGAATTTCAGTTCTGGATGGCGGGCGCGAAGGTGGCCGTACAATTTGAGGTTTCCAGCATTTTCTAATCGAAGACCCGCAATCTACTCTCATTGATTTCAATTACAAGGTGGCTGGTTTAGCTAATACTCTTATAGATCAGGCCCGGGTTGTGTTCTTCAGACCCTGTCTGCGATAGAAAGGCTGGCTTTCTCGTTGTCCGTTTAACCTGTGTGCCCATTATACTAGTGGTGTAAGTGTGGCCGATAAGAAAATGATTTTTTTAAACTTAGGGCATTTCGCTCAGCCAGGGGATAACTAAAAGAAAGATAATTATATACTTGCTATATTCGGGAAATTTGAGTAGGTAACACATTCTAGTTCTTTTCTACCGATGTACGAAGCAGCAGAGAAGTTTTTGTCTTTTTCTTCTAATTTTTGCATTTGGTGTTTATTCGTTTGTCATCTTACGTTTACGCTTGACAAAGGCCGAAAATTGCACCTCTCTTGTCTGATTCTATTTTCGCGTTTTTAACTGGTTTAGGTAACACATAGTACTGTCCAAGTAATATTATACTAACAACATAATTCCATTTTCTTTCTATGTATAGTATAGTTGTTGTGAGCACCTAGAACTCCAGGCAAGGCGCATTATAAATCACATGATGATGATTATTATTATCATTATTATTATTGTTATTACTATTAATGTTATTGTCATTATTATTGTTATTGTTATTATTATTATTATCATTATCATTAATTATAAGTTCTTGATGTAAGAAAGGTTCTCATTTGTTCTTTGCAAAGACGAGTTTTTTTCTTTCTAATCAGTTCCCCACAGCATTATGTCCACATTGAATTAGTCAGTTTTCTTGTTATTTGTTTCCTTGCTTCATGTTTGGTTTCATTCTATTTGCTAAAATGAATTTATTTCCCTTTGGTTTTAGTTCGGCCATGATCTCTTTTCACTGGGTCAGTCATGCAATATTCGTTTTTGAATAATTCCAATAACTGCGATCACAAGACAATCATTCCTACAAGAACACTTTTTTTTGTCAGTGATTCTCAATACCAAATTTTGTTTTGTTTGTTTGTTGGTTGGTTTGTTGCTTTGTTTGATGGTGCGTTGGTTAGTTGGTTGGTTGGTTGGTTAATTGGCTGGTTGGTTGGTTGGTGGGTGGGTGGGTGGGTGGGTGGATGGTTGGTTGGTTGGTTGGCTGCTTGGTTGGTTGGTTGGTTGGTTGGTTGGTTGATTGGTTGATTGGTTGGTTGGTTGGTTGGTTGGTTGGTTGGTTGGTTGGTTGTTGGTTGGTGTCCGTTGATTGGTTGGTTGGTTAGTTGGTTGGTTGGTTGGTTGGTTGGCTGGTTGGTTGGTTGGTTGGTTGGTTGGTTGGTTGGTTGATTGGTCGGTTGATTTGTTGGTTGGTTGGTTGGTTGGTTGGTTGGTTGGTCGGTTGATTGGTTGGTTGGTTGGTTGGTTGGTTAGTTGGGTGGTTGGTTGGTTGGCTGGCTGGTTGGTTGGTTGGATTTTATTTTTAACTCGCTGGTCTGAGGCAAATAGCTTCTCACAGTTTACTGTAAGCAAATAATTTTTTTGTTTTTTCTAAAAGAATTGTAACCCTTCGACATGGAAAACAAAGTTTAGATTTTGTGGACGGATAATGACGTAAATAATTTGCAGGGCATGAAGATATGTGTAATGTTTTTTACTATTGCCATAAGCACAACAAGAATGTAAATAGGAAACTCAATGTCGTTCCAGAATGGTTCTCATTGTGATGGTGAGAGCATTCACACTTTCTATACCCACTTATAGAAGAACATGTTTTACATTGTCAATCATTTCAGTCAACTTCAATGTTTTGGCACTGTTTTTTTGTTTGTTTTTTGTTGTTGTTTTTTGGTTGTTTTTGTTTTTGTTTGCTTTTGTTTTTGTTTGTTTTTTCTTTTTTTTTGGTTTTGTTTGTTTTGTTTGGGGTTTTTTTTTTGCTTGTTCTTTGCAGTCTCCTCTACGCCTCCTCTGTCTTCTTCTTGTTCTTCTTGTTCTTGTTCTTGTTCTTAATCTTCTTCTTCTTCTTCTTCTTCCTTTTCCTCTTCTTTTTCTTCTTCTTTCTGCTCTTCTTCTTCTTCTTTTTCGTCTTCTTCTTTTTGAATTATCTCATTCTTCTTCCTCTTTTGCTTCTTCTCCTTCATCTTCTTTTTCTTCCATCTTCTTCTTCTTTCTCTTCTTCTTCTTCTTCTTCCTCTTTTTTTTCTTCTTCTTCTTCCTTTATTTATTCTTCACCTCCTCCTTCTTTTCCTCCTTTTTGTTCTTCGTTTTGCGCCTTTTCGTTTCCCCACCTTTTATTTACAGACAGATCTTTTCATAACCTGAGGGTACAAGGTGTCAGAAACCTGAACTTCTTTTAAGTCTTACAGTTTAAGAACATTGCCCATTCTCTCTCTCTCTCTCTCTCTCTCTCTCTCTCTCTCTCTCTATCCCTCGACCTCTCACTCTACTCTCTCTCTTTCTCACTCTCTCTATCTTTCTCTCTCTGTCTTTCTCTCCCTCCCTCTCTCTTTCTATCCGCCCTCTCTTTCTTTCTCTACCTCCCTCCCCCTCTCTCTTTTTTGTTATTGTTGATTTTTAGGGGGTACATATATGTTTAAATATGTCTCTCCTTTTGTCTCTTGTCTCTGTCTGTCTGTCTGTCTGTCTGTCTCTTTGTCTATCTATCTCACTCGTACACGCTTTGGTTTGGGGTTTTTGTTTGTTTGTTCGTTTGTTTGTTTTTTAATTAGTACACATACAAGGCTGACTTTGTGTCTATTTTGTGCAATGTTAACATGGTCATCTTCAGTCGTTTTTCATCTCTCTCTCTCTCTCTCTCTCTCTCTCTCTCTCTCTGGCTCTCTCTCTCTCTCTCACTCTCTCTCTATCTATCTATCTATCTATCTCTTTCTCTCGCACTCTCTCCTTCTGTCTGTATCTCTCTCTGTCTGTCTCTCTGTATGTATCTTTGTCTGTCTCTCTCTCTCTCTCTCTCTCTCGTTCTCGCTCTCTCTTCCTCTGTCTGTATCTCTCTCTCTCTGTCTCTCTGTCTGTCTCTCTCTTTCTCTTTCTCTCTGTCTCTGTCTGTCTGTCTCTCTCTCTCTTCGTCTTTCTTACTGTCTGTCTCTCTCTGTCTCTCTCTGTCTCTGTCTTCTCTCTCTCTCTCTCTCTCTCTCTCTCTCTCTCTCTCTCTCTCTCTCTCTGTTTCACCTTTTCCACCCTCAATAGAGAGGCGAGAACTAGTCTACAGCTTGAATGGACTGGAGCGATGTATTTTAGTCAGGTCACGAATCTGATCAGCCGTCGATTTGGCAGCCACACTTTGTCGTGCTTAACGTCAGCTTTTGAGAGAGTCCTGTAATCACTACGGTAAATTCCCGCTCCCGTTCACACACCTTCAGTGTTAAATATCCTTCCCTCATCTAGAGGATTGAAATCAAATCACAAGCAGTATTCATACACACACACGCACGCATGCACGCGCACACACACACACATATACACACACAAAACGCACGCACGCACGTTCACACACACACTCACACGCACGCACGGACGCACGCACACACAAGCACGCACGCACGCACCCACATACACATACACACACATGCAAATTAGTATCATCATCATCATCACCATCAAGTGCCCTGCCGCATGGCGTTGGCGATCATGGCCCTCCATAGGTATCTATCCCTTGTTGCCGCCAGCACATCTTCCACCCTCTCTGTCCTCAGCCACGATGCAAGTCCGTCCAATGTTTTCTTCCTTGGTCTACCTGGTGCTCTCTTTCTCTCCAGCTTTCCTGTTCTGACTAGGTGCTCTAATTCCCCTTTCCTCATAAAATGTCCTATAAATGTTGCCTGTCTTTTCCTAATCTTCCTTAACAATGATCTTCTTGTGTCTGCCTCCATCAAGACTGTCTTGTTTGTTTTCTTTGCTGTCCATGGAACTCTCAACATTCTTCTTAGAAACCACATCTCGGCTGCCTCAGTCTTGTTCTGGCTTTGCTTGTTGACTGCCCATGCCTTTCATCTTCTTGGATATCCATCGTCCAAGTTAAAATGAAGAGGGTTGTCTTTTGAAGTTATCTAGATCTACTTCTTTTTTGTAGTAGTAGCGGAAATATTATGATGTAGTAATAGCGGAAATAGCAGCCGCCGAATTAGTAATAGACCTGGCAGCGTTTAGGATAAGTACAGTGTTTGTTTTATAACCTTTTACGATCAACACTGGTAATGATCGATGATCTTATATAACTATGGACAATTCTGTGATGATGACCGCTGATCGCATAATGTCTGGCACCGGCAGGCATAACCCCCTTCAATCATTGTCTGCGTCTATTGACCCGAGCCCCTGGAGATTACAGGTCAATTACTATTGATTTTGTGTCGTCAGTGCACCTACGTGCACAGGCTGTAGGGAATGTGGGCAATAGATGACAATGGGGCGCTTCTGTTTGTTTGTCGATATTGATGTGTGTGTGTGTGAGTGTGTGTGTGAGTGTGTGTGTGTGTGTGTGTGTGTTTGTGTGTGTGTGTGTGCGTGTGTGTGTGTGTGTGTGTGTGGTGGTGTGTGTGGTGTGTGTGTGTGTGTGTGTGTTGTGTGTGCTTGTGTAAGACTGTAATCTATTTTTCTTCTCTTCTATGATAACTCTCTCTCCTTCTCTCTCTCCCTCTCTCTCTCTCTCTCCCTCTCTCTCTCCCTCTCTCTCTCTCTCTCTTTCTCTCTCTCTCTTTCTATCTCTCACTCACTCTCTATCTCTGTATCTCTTTCTCTCTCTCTCTCTCTCTTTCTCTCTCTCTCTCTCTCTCTCTCTCTCTCTTCTCTTTCTTTCTTTCTTACTTACTGTCATCAAGTGGCTCTATAGACATGACAGACTTTATTAAGATGTTGCCGTTGTCGAGTTTGTCTTTTTCCGTTTTTCTGCCGTAAACAAAAAAAAAATACCCTAGTCGCTCCCTCCACATACACACACATCAGGGGAGAGACAGAGAGATGGAGAGAGAGAGAGAGAGAAAAGAGAGAGAGAAAAGAGAGAGAGAGTATGAGAGACAGCTAGACAACACACACACACACAGACAGAGACAGACAGAGAGAGACAGGGACAGACAGACAGAGGAACAGACAGACAGACAGAAAGACAGAAACAGAGACAGACGGACAGACAGACAGAGAGAGAGAGAGAGAGAGAAACGGAGAGGGCTTGGAGTTTGGAGTTTGTTCGAGAAGAATTACCGCACTCAGTCAAGTCCATATGCGCTCCGACCAGCGTGAATCAGTGCTTGTATGGTGTGCACAAAAAGGTTTGAGAAAGACACTTATGTGTGTGCCACAGAAACAAAAAACACGTGAAAATAGAATCAGAACGCGTATTTAATTCAAAACAGGACAGGCACAGTATTTTAGTCGACTGGCTTGTCGAGCGAACACAAATGAAAAGATAACAAAGAAACAAATTCACAAGATTTATGACCAAAACCACAGATCAGATAACTTTTCCTGATCTGTTGATTCCGTGTGATGAACTGGAGAGGATAACTCTCCAGAATGTCATTCATCAGATACGAGTTCTTTATTTTTGTTTTCATTTATTTCTGGCTTTTGTTTTGTTTGCTTGACTGCTGGCAGTACATTTGATTCGGGTTATATAGTTACATATTCCCCACAACAATTTTATAAAGGTCTTTGTTTCGGTCAGATTAGATCGCGCTTTAATTGTTAATCATCATCATCAGGTGCCCTGCCGCATGGCGTTGGCGATCATTGACTTCCATCTGTCTCTATCTCTCGTTGCCCCTAGCATCTCTCCCACCCCTCTCGTCCCCAGCCACTCTGCAAGTCCGTCCAGTATTTTCTCCCTGGGTCTACCCGGTGCTCTCTTTCCCTCAAGCTTTCCCGTTGTGACCAGGTGTTCCAAAGTCCCCTTCTTCATAAAATGGCCTATAAATGTTGCCTGTCTTTTCCTAATCTTCCTTATGAGTGATCTACTTCCATCAACACTGTCTCATTTGTTTTCTTTGCTGTTTTCTTTATTGTTATTTCACTGTTATTTTTATTTAACCTTTGACTCCCGCACCCTGTCCATCAGCATCCTGCATCGTCAACTGTGCTAGAAAAGCAAAACCTTAACCCTACGACTCCCTCACCATATCCACCAGCTTCCTGAAGGAAGCTGGTGGATAGGGTTAGGGAATCAAAGGGTTAAGTTTTTGCAGTTGTTAGATAGGGTGCGTGAGTCAAAGGATTAAAGCCCAGCCGACTTCGTACAGCCATATCAGAGCTATAACCGTTTCAAAACGTACACAATACTTCAACAGGAAAAGAAAAGGAAAAGAAAATTAAGTACACATCAATGCATTCGCACACATAATCTAAGGAGATGCCCCTGGCACCGACCACTCCGTCCAATTTATTACACAGGGGATTTAAAAAATGCCTGAATACAGATTTAGACATCATTTAAGATACTAAAACAAATATAAAAACTGGCCTAAATTACTGAAAATTGCTTCCGCATCTCATTTCCCTAGAGCCACAAATGCACTTAATACACGTATCCAATTATCCTAAGAGAAAGTAAGTAAAACTTTATCGAACACGTACAGGTGAAGGGACCAGCAAGGCAGAAAATGATAGAGAGCAATGACAGAAAATAAGGGATGAAGAACGAAACAAAGACAGTGACAGAAAAGAGGACATTTCTTGCACAGAATATCCAGAAGGTGGGGATACTATATATACTGAAAGAGCCCCCGGCTTCCCCACGGGGGTTAGGTCTTGTTTACATCTTCACTTATTTACTAGCTACTCAATATATCATTGCTATGCTGGGAAACAACGATGATTCTCCACAGGCGGCTTTTCTAGGCCAGTCTCTGTATGATACCCCATGCTTTGAGTTCTTTTTCTATTGTTCGTCGCAGGCTAATTTTAGGTATTCATCTCTCTTGTATTCTCTCTGGAGTCTAGCGGAAGCAGCTCGTGTGTTGTTGTCCTACTTTCAATGTGCCCAACCCATCCCCCGTTTTACCTTTTCACTATGGTTTCCATACTCAGTTGATTGCAATGGGTGAGTAGTTATTGGCTCGAGATGGCGTTGGACCAAACGATCCGTATAATTCTTCCTTGTTTTGTCATGTGGAAGGCTGATAGATTAATAGGATCGATCTCTGTCTCCTTCCAACATTTTGAGCCATAAAGCTCATTAAATCGTTACCATGATTTATTCATTTTATGTGCAAAAAAAAAAAAGACTGACGACAAACATTCGTCACAGTCAAAAGTCTTACCTTGGACTTGACGGCAAAACATTCGTTTGAGTCAATAAAATCTTATTTTGGATTGACGGCAAACTTTGTCTCAGTCAAAAGTCTTTTTTTGTGGGCGTGAATGGTCTTTGTGTTGTCATTATAAATGCACGAGCACAGATTCCATAGACTCGTGTCTGATGAAGCAGTTGTGAGTACTTGTCGGTATATTTTGGTGGTTAATGTCCTAATCTATTGGCTGAGGCACGCCCACTGCATGGTGAATGTGGGAGAATCGCCAAAGCTTGTTTCCATGCCGAGCTGACCGATGGCTCCAAATCACACGACCCACCCTCCCCCAACTTTCGCGTCTAGGACGTGAGCTAGCAAGAGATGAAGTCTATGGGCACCAGTGTACTGTTAATAGGAGTGCGGCAGTGACTGTAGTCGGAGGCAAGAGGTGAAGAATTGAGCGAAGAGCTCTGAGGCTGAAAGGCACCAAGCAGCAGCGAGGAAGAGGATCGTGACGGAAAATCAGGACTTGTACCTCCAACCTACCCCAGCACGCAATTCCATGATCTTTGGAGGACGATAAATGCTACTGGAATTATAATCTTGAGGTCTGGTTGACGCAAAGAGAAAGTGCTCGCCTGCGTACACGCACACACGCGCGCGCGCGCATACACACACACACATACACACACACAGAGAGACATAACACACACACACATACATACATAATACACACACAACACACACACATAACACCACACACACACACACACACACACACACACACACACACACACACACACACACACACACACACGCACACATACACACATACACACTCACGCACACACATATACACAAACGCGCACACACACACACACACACACACACATACACACACACACGCGCACGCACACGCACGCACACACACACACACATCGCATCACGTCAAGTCACATGCTGAAAGTGACTGTCTAGACACCAGTTAAAACCAGTTGTTGTTTTGGATAGAAACACTGATCTCTCACGTGCAATATTTCGGAATTACTGACACTGGTAACAGGCTTGTCCTTGGCCACACTCTTCTGAAATAACTCTTCTAGGACTTACGTGACACACTGGAATCTAGGCAAGAGACACACTCTTCTGAAATAACTCTTCTAGGACTTACGTGACACACTGGAATCTAGGCAAGAGACAAGAGAAAGGTGGAGATTGATGGGGGATGAGTGCTTATGTTCCAACGTGGGGTATCTTTTTCCCTAATGTAGTCGGAAATGTGGTTTTTTTGGAAGAATATTGCGAGTTCCATGGAAAGCAAAGAACACAAAAGAGGAGGTCTTGAAAGAGGCAGACCCAAGAAGATCAACAATAAATACGATTGGGAAAAGACAAGCAACACTTACAGGACATTTTATGAGGAAAGAGAAATTAGAACACCTGGTCACAACAGGGAAGCTGGAGGGAAAGAGAACACCAGGTGGACCCAGGGAGAAAATACTGGACGGACTTGCAAGGGTGGCTGAGGACAGAGAGGGTGGGGAGATGTACTTCCAGCGACAAGGAGACATTTTATGAGGAAAGAGAAATTAGAGCACCTGGTCACAACAGGAAAGCTGGAGGGAAAGAGAACACCAGGTAGACCTAGGTAGAAAATGTTGGACAGATTTGCAAGGGTGCTGAGGACAGAGGGGGGGGGGGTGATGTACTTTCAGCCACAAGGGATATGTTCATATGGAAGGCCATGATCGTCTATGCCATGAGGCAGGGCACATGATGCTGCTGCTGCTGCTGCTGCTGCTGCTGCTGCTGCTGCTGCTGCTGATATTGATGAAGATGATGATGTGTCTCAATTTTGACATAATGATCTGTTAACACTGAGAAAGCTAATCAACACAATTCTATCTGGCAACACAAATGGGCACATTGCTTCGGGTTCTGTTGATCCAGCCCAGTTTTTCTCTCTCTTGAGGAAGAGATTGAAAGCACTGTTTGGGAGGTGATGTGGTGGGCGGGGGGTGGGGGGTGGAGGGTGGATGGGAAGAAAATTAGAGCGAAAGATTGGCGCGTGGGGTAGTGTTAGCCATCAACCGCTTGACCTAAATTGATCAATCAGGATTTCATGATGCAATGTTCTTGGCCAAATGTGATGACGCATCTTGTGTACATCTCTCTTAGAGCTGTTTTGATACTGCTGCTCTTATTCTTTTATTGTTGTTGTTGTTGTTGTTCATGTCGTTATCTTTTTACGTTTTCGTTCTTATTATCCGTCAGTGGTTGTATTTTTCCACAGACTTTACGAAATTTCGCGTTTGAATGTCTTGGAAATGTTTCCATATAGAGTGAGAGGGAGAGAGACAAACAGACAGACAGACAGAGAGAGAGAGAGAGAGAAGAGTTGGAGAAGGAGAGAGAGGGAGAAAGGCAGACAAAGAGACAGACATCCAGGGAAAAGTAAGAGAGAGAGACAGAGACACAGAGAGAGAAACAGAGAGAGTGAATGAGGAAGTAAAAGTGAGTAAGACAGAAAGACAGAGAGAGAGAGATGTCCTCTTTAACCCAGATAAATCGCCATCTCTTTTAAGGTCATTAGGGCTCTTCATTCTCACTAATGAGATCTAGTGTCTTGTCAGCTGGAAGCCTACACTTTACATTCAGCTGTCAAGTGGGTGTGGGTTATGTAGATAGCTGTCTGCCGGTAATAAGTGCCCTTTGTACTCTCATAACAGTCTATCACTTTCCCCTATTCTCACATATTATGCTCACGCTCATGCATACCAATAAGTCAGAGCACGTGCTTATGCATACAGAATGAGAGAGAGGAAGAGAGAGTGAGAGTGAAAGAGAGAGAGAAAGAGGGGGTGGGGAGAGTTAGTGACCAAACGAGCAAAGAAGTTTTCTTGGTTCTCAGTCATTTCCCTTAGCAGAGAGAGAGAGAGAGAGAGAGAGACAGACAGACAGACAGACAGACAGACAGACAGACAGACAGAAAGAGACAGAGACATAGACAAAGAGAGGGAGGGAGAGAGAAAGGGGGGCGGATCGATCAAACGAACAAAGAAGTTTTCTTGGCTCGTAGTCATTTTCAAAGCAGAGATTACTGCACGTATGCAAGAATAATTTCAAAAGAAATTTACTTATATCTAATATATTTATATATATTAATACCATGGAAACGACTGGATAATATGAACATTAAGTACAGTTCAAATAGGCAGATTATATTCTTCTTTTCCATTACATTTAGGTATTTTTCTTCAGTATACTGTCAACTTTCATACAGGATATTCCGAACAGCGTACAATCATCATCAACACGTTAAAGAAGTATTTTTCTTATTTAATTTATGCACTAATACACAATATGATAACAATCCAACAAACAGATTTGATGGATGATATCAAAAACATGTTCATGTTCATCACACATTCATGTAGATTACTTTGACAACGAATGTTCATGAACTGAACTGAATTGAATAAATACATTTTGCCAGCAGATAAGACACAGACAGGCACCTTTTTTTCATTTTTGAAGGATCGTTGCACCCAGACAGTCCCATCTGCGCTGACCTTTTTTGGTCCTACTTCCTACGCCTCCCTATGGCCCCAGAACTTGTGACATTTTTTTTATACTGCTATGATGATAATGACTTTGGATCATGATGCTATGGCTCTCTATCTCGGACTGAGACTACATGATATGATTGTTCACTACGCTTACTATCGTAATACATCCTGGCGTCAACCAGGCCTGAGAGGTTCAGATACCTGCGGTGTTGTTCAGGATATCTGAACAATTTCCTCAATGACGCATCCATAAATTGGCTGATACTCGAATATGTAGCTCCAGTCATCCCAATGAGCCCACCGCATACTCAGTTCTGGGTAGGAGCCGGTTGGAGCCGAAAAATCCCACAATGATTTTAACAGGACGGATGGGTATTTGAACACACAACCTTCCCGTCGGCAGTCCGTAGCGCTAACCACTGCACCACGTCGACTAATGAGATCGGTATTGGGCCTTACCTCAGGTATTCTACCTCACCTCAGGCTGATTGACCAAATGTCTGCTTCTTTTCTCATCATCATCATCAAGTGCCTTGCCACATGGCGTTGACGATCATGGCCTTCCATCTGTTTCTATCCCTTGTTGCCGCAAGCACATCTTCCACCCTCTTTGTCTTCAGCCACTCTGCAAGTCCAATATTTTCTCCCTGGGTCAACCTGGTGCTCTCTTTCCCTCCAGCTTTCCTGTTGTTACCACGTGCTCCAATTCCCCTTTCCTCATAAAATGGCCTATAAATGTTGCCTGTCTTTTCTTAATCTTCCTTATGAATGATCTTCTTGTGTCTGCCTCTATCAAGATTGTCTCGTTTGTTTTCTTTGCTGTCCATGGAACTCTCAACATTCTTCTCAGAAACCACATCTCGACTGCCTCAGTCTTGTTCTGGCTTTGCTTGTTGACTGTCTACGCCTCACAACTGTATAACATTATCGGTTGTATATGACATTCAAGAACTCTCTTCCTGATGTTAATTGATAGGCATTTGTTGGTAAACCTGATTTTCATCTTCTTGAATGCTGTTTTGGCTTGGCCGATTCTGCTGGCTATATCTGATGTGCATCTGCCGTCTGGTGAAATGATCGTTCCCAGGTATTTAAACTTATCAACCTGTCTCAAGTTGCAGTTTGCTGTTATTTTGCAGGAGGGGATTTCATGTTTTTTACTGATCACCATGACTTCAGTCTTCTTGATGTTTAGTTCCAACCCCTTACCTTTGCTTTCTATTTCTAGTATATTCACAAGGTTTTGTAGGTCTCTTTCATTTTCTGCAATTAGCACGGTGTCATCTGCATGTCGAATGTTGTTTATCATTTTCCTCCGACCTTTAATCCGGGGTCTTCTTCTAGCTTTCTCATGATGTTTTCGCTGTAAAGTGAAAACAGATCTGGTGACAAAACACAACCTTGTCAGACTCCTCTTTTGATATTTTGGAAAGAGCTTATATCGTTTTCTATTCTCATCGCAGCTGTTTGTTCCCAATACATATTTCTTATTATTTAGGGAGATAAAAATCGAAAGGAGTGAGTATGTGAATGAATCATGAGGAGGAGGATTAAGTAGACTACGTGACCTGTGCCAACACCATCTTCGACTAAAGTGATTACTCTGTATTCTTTAATCTGATGTTCTCTCGCGAGTGGGACGATACATTGTGTGTTCATCTGATAGAAGAAAACAAAGATTCTAGATGTAAGATGAAATACGAAGATGACCAAGCTCTTCGGTTTCTCTCTTAACTCCGCGAAGAGTCATTGCAGTGCAAAGAAAACAAAGGAGACAGTCTTGAACGAGGCAGGCACACGAAGATCATTAATAAAGGAGATTAGGAAAAGACAAGAAACATTTATAGCCCATTTTATGAGGAAAGGGGAATTAGAGCACCTGGTCACATGGTCACAACAGGAAAGCTGGAGAGAAAGAGAACACCAGGTAGACCCAGGGAGAAAATATTGGACGGACTTGCAGGATGGCTGAGGACAGAGACGGTGGGAGATGTACTTGCAGCGACAGGGGATAGATTCGTGTGGAGGGCCATGATCTCCAACGCCATGCGGCAGGGCACATGCTGATGATGATGTCTCTTAACTCGCACATATACACACATTTATATGTATACATTGACTCAAAGACAAGAATTCAGGCATGACAGCACATTGTAAAACATTGACAAAAACTTCGAACTGTCAATTCTGAAATAAACATATTGCCAGTATACATCGTGTACAATATACTACTACCCATCCCATGTCTTTAACA
>CM060309.1:59986533-59989033 GCA_030674185.1 Monoplex corrugatus
CAGCAGAGAGCATCTCCCGGATTAGAAACTGCCACACTTTGGCCTTTGCTTTGAAGCATACAATGCTGAAGAGCTTGCCGTCGGACCCGTTCTGACGGTACACTCCATCATCGGATGCTCTAAAAGCGTACAACAGTACATGAGAGACGAAGACTCCGAAGAATGTAGGGTGGAGGACGCAGCCCTGCTTCACTCCACTTTGAATGATAAATGGCTCTGAGTATGATCCGTCAAACCGCAAGTCCCGTGCATGCCATCATGGAAAGAAACTATGAGGTTCAACGGCTTCGGTGGGCATCTCAGCTTCTCCCGGACTGTGATGAGGCTCTTTGGCTAATAAGTCAAAAACTTTGCAACGTATGAAAGGATGCCTCTGTTCTGGCTTTGCTCGTTTATCACACACACACATACCCGCACGCGCGCTCGCACAGAGAGAGAGAGAGAGTGTGTGTGTGTGTGTGTGTGAGTGAGAGAGAGAGAGAGGGAGAAATACATACATACATACACACAAACGTATGTACACACACACACATACACACACACACATACACACAGACACACACATACACACACACATACACACACATATATACACACACACACACACACACACACACACACACACACGCACACACATACACATACATACACACGCACACATACACACACACATACAGAGAGAGAGAGAAAGAGAGAGAGAGAGAGAGATAAATATATACATGCATACTCACATACGCACACATGTACACACACACACACACATATAGACATATAGGCGTCCTTCAGTCTCGGAAGACTATGGAGTTGCGCTCTGGGTGTTTATTCTGGTGCAGCGACGGGTGTGGCTGGCCAGTCCGACGCGGGAATGACAGTCCCTGTGGCAGAGGGCACAGATGAAGTCTGACGCTGGTCTGTCTGCCTGGGCTGCAGCCTTTCTTCTCGTTCTCTTTTCCTCGTGCCGCTGAGCGAGTGTCTCTTCGAACTTGGAGAGACCTTTCTGCACAGTCTGTCTCCAGGCTGACCGTTCGAGGACTGTTGCTTCCCAATTGTCCTTGTCGATATTCAAGGATTTTAGGTCCCTCTTGCACACGTCTTCGAATCGCAGCTGTGGTCTGCCTGTGGGACGTTTTCCCTGCACCAGTTCTCCGTAGAGGAGGTCTTTGGGGATCCGTCCGTCGTCCATGCGAACGGCATGGTCAAGCCAGCGCATGCGTCTCTGTTTCAGCAGCGTGTACATGCTGGTGCATCCAGCTCTTTCCAGGACAGTGTTGTTTGGGACCTTGTCCTGCCAGGTGATGTTTAGAATGCGTCGGAGGCTGCGCATGTGAAAAGCATTGAGCTTTTGCTCTTGTCGGGCACGCAAAGTCCAGGACTCGCTGCCATACAGGAGGGTGCTCACGACGCAGGCTCTGTAGATCTGGATTTTTGTGTGCTCAGTCAGCTTCCTGTTGTTCCATGCTTTCTTTGTCAGTCTGGCCATGGTGGTAGCTGCCTTGCCGATGCGCCTGTTGAGCTCTGTGTCAAGTGAGAGGGTGTCTGAGATTGTTGAGCCCAGATAAACAAAGTCATGGACGACATCCAGTTCATGGTCATTGATGCTGATGGCTGGGGGAGAGTCAACATCCTGTCCCATGACCTGTGTTTTCTTCAAGCTTATGGTAAGCCCGAAGTTTTGGCAGGCATCGCTGAAGCGACTCATGAGCTGCTGTAGGTCCTCAGCTGAGTGGGCGGTTACTGCTGCGTCGTCTGCAAAGATGAAGTCACGCAGGCACCTCAGCTGGACTTTAGTCTTGGCTCTTAGTCTGGAGAGGTTGAAGAGCTTACCGTCTGTCCTGGTTCGGAGGTATATGCCTTCAGCTGCAGGACCGAATGCGTGTTTCAGCATCACAGCAAAGAAGATTCCAAACAGGGTGGGAGCCAGGACGCAATCCTGTTTCACTCCGCTCCGTATGTTGAAGGCAGCTGATGTTGAGCCGTCAAAGACGACGGTGCCTTTCATGTCTTCGTGGAAGGATCTGATGATACTGAGAAGTTTGGGTGGACATCCAATCTTGGGAAGGATTTTGAAGAGGCCATCCCTACTGACCAGATCGAAGGCCTTTGTGAGGTCTATGAAGGCAACGAAGAGTGGCTGCCTTTGCTCCCTGCATTTCTCCTGAAGTTGTTTGAGGGAGAAGATCATGTCTATAGTGGATCTGTTGGCGCGGAACCCGCATGCGATTCAGGGTGGACTTGCTCTGCGAGTACCTGGAGCCTCTTCAGTACTACTCGTGCAAAGACTTTCCCAACGATACTGAGGAGGGGTATGCCGCGATAATTATTGCAATCGCTTCTGTCACCTTTGTTTTTGTACAGTGTGACGACGTTAGCATCCCTCATGTCTTGTGGTACTTCGCCTTCACTCCAACAGAGGCAGAGGATTTCATGCAACTCGGTGATGAGTGTCTCTTTGCAGCACTTCAGTACTTCGGCGGGAATACCGTCTTTCCCTGGTGCCTTG
>CM060309.1:59994033-60011533 GCA_030674185.1 Monoplex corrugatus
TGTCTCGGGGTTTCTGACCTCCCAATCGTGCCATAAGCTTGTGAGCAAGGCGACTGATGTCTGGGTACGAATGGGTCATGCAATATAGCCGGGCATGTCTCCAGCTGCTTCACTTGATGCAGACGACATCGTTATCATCACATTCAGCTGTCTGGTCCTCTTCTCTTGACCACAAGGGGAAAATTGGTAAAGGTGTCAGCTTCAACTTGCCGTTTTTATGGGCGTTGAGCCGGTTGTGGCTGGGGGGTGTTGTTGTGTTGTTGTTGTTGTTGTTGTTGTTGTTGTTGTTGTTGTTGTTGTTGTTGTTGTTGTTTTTCGCTTTTAATTACTATGAGCAAGTTCATATAATGCTTAATTGTGTAGCAGTTTCCACACAGAAATACTTAATGGTTTCCTTTGAGTGTCACCAGAACTTTAGAAAACGTAAAGACGGGTGAATAGCAAGAAGGCATAAATACAGCACATATATCCATGGATTTCTAACCTCTGTCACGACTAGCGTTACCTCTATTGCTAGTAGAGACGGCATGTCCCATCGTTTATGTGTATAAAATCATTCCGGAATAAAATGAAAATGAATCTATCTATGAGACGATAAACAGATGCAGCGCACGTTATACATCCCACGGCAACAAAGGAGTAGTCCCTGAGAAAATTCTGGAGAAAAATCCACTTTTTTTCAAGAAAACAGAAATACGCATGTCCAGAAAAAAAAATATTTTTAAAAACTAAAGAAATGAGTGGCACTGCATTGTGGCGAGACCCTCTCCCAGTGGAGACGAGCCCGAAATTTTACACGATAAATCCGTTGTGACATTACCGAAATACAATACAACAACGTGACAGTGGCCGGGTTTGAGTCTTGCCGGAGGAGAAATGAGAGACCGTGCTTGTCTTTCACTGAGGTGAATTTGCACACTGTGCAAATAGCCGATGCACAAAAGAGTGGTGCAGTCAATGACATAGAGGGAATCTACGGCGGACGCCCCCAACATCAAATTATCGGTCAGCCTCTACGAGAATCCCTGGTTTAAAAATAAATATTGATCTTGATCGATGAGGGGAAGCCGAAAGACCAGCTTGAATAAACAGGCACACTTTTTGCCTGGGAGAAAAGCAAGCAGAGGGGTCTGTTTGTGGAAAGGAAAACTCCTAAAAAAAATATCATGAGATACATTCTTCGAGGGGCCAACAGTTCCTATCAGTAGCGAAGGGTAATATCTCAAAACTACCACAAAGCTTTATGCTAGAAATAGTCAGAGATGTCATAAAGTAACAGAAAATTGAGTATATCCTCAGTGATAGCTACAGTGCATATGCGAACTCATCACACTCTCTTAAGGTAGTCTATCACAATCTCGTAAGCCCATCCATCACAGTCTCGTGAGTCAGTCCACTACCGTGTCATAAGCCAGTCCGTCACAGTCTAATAAGCCAGCCCTTCACAATCTCCAAAGCCAGTCCATCATATACCCTCATCTGTCAGTCCACCGTACATTCTCATGAGCCAGTCCGTCATACGGTTTCATAAGTCAATTCATCACAATCCCTTATTAAGCAAATCTGTCACATAGCCCTACATTCCTGTCCATCATACGTCTAATAAGCCAGTAGTCCATACAGGACCACAAGCCAGTCCATCAGTCTCATAAACCAACCCATCAGAGTCTCAAGAGCCAATCCATCATACAGTGTCTTAAGCCAGTCCATCATGCAGCTTCATAAGCAAGTCCATCATGCAGTCTCATAAACCAGTCCATCACAGTCTCAAAACTAGTCCATCATACAGTCTCATAAACCAATCCATCACAGTCTCATAAACCAGTCCATCATGCAGTCTCATAAGCCAGTCCTTTCATGCAGTCTCATAAACCAGTCCATCATGCAGTCTCATAAACCAGTCTATCATGCAGTCTCATAAACCAGTCCATCATGCAGTCTCATAAACCAGTCCATCATGCAGTCTCATAAACCAGTCCATCATCAGTCTCATACACCAGCCCATCACCAGTCATCAATTAAACCAGTCCTCACAGTCTCATAAACCAGTCCATCATGCAGTCTCATAAAACCAGTCCATCACAGTCTCATAAACCAGTCCATCATGCAGTCTCATAAACCAGTTCATCATGCAGTCTCATAAACCAGTCCATTATGCAGTCTCATACACCAGTCCATCACAGTCTCATAAACCAGTCCATCATGCAGTCTCATAAACCAGTCCATCACAGTCTCATAAACCAGTCCATCACAGTCTCATACACCAGTCCATCACAGTCTCATAAACCAGTCCATCACAGTCTCATACACCAGTCCATCACAGTCTCATAAACCAGTCCAACCACAGTCTCATACACCAGTCCATCACAGTCTCATACACCAGCCCATCACAATCTCATAAACTAGTCCATCATACAGTCTCATAAACCAGTCCATCACAGTCTCATACACCAGTCCATCACAGTCTCATAAACTAGTCCATCACAGTCTCATAAACCAGTCCATCACAATCTCATACACCAGTCCATCACAGTCTCATACACCAGTCCATCACAGTCTCATAAACCAGTCCATCACAGTCTCATACACCAGCCCATCACAGTCTCATAAACCAGTCCATCACAGTCTCATAAACTAGTCCATCATGCAGTCTCATACACCAGCCCATCACAGTCTCATACACCAGCCCATCACAGTCTCATAAACCAGTCCATCACAGTCTCATACACCAGTCCATCACAGACTCACAAGCAATCCATCACATGTCCATCACATATTTAAGCGCGTCTGACTTTTTTTCTTCCTTGCAAAATAAAGTAAGATATTACAGCAGTAGAACATATCCCCATTTTCTACGACACAAAAGGGAGGATCAGCAACAAACCTGCGTCTCTGTAATATCAGCATGAGATTCCGTTGGACAGAATCGACGTTTCTTGGATCTGCCAGCCTGCGCGCCCATAGGCACATTGTCAAGCTTGCTGAAGCAACTAATCATCTCAAGCAGACCAAGACTGATTGGAGATCGTTTGACATTTCTTGGAATTATAGTCACTTGTTTCCATAGTCCCTGTCTGTCTCACAGATGTAGTTGAATAAATAGGATAAATCAAAGCATCAAATCAATAGAACTCAGAAAGATTTGGGGCTACAAAGGGCACAAACAAATGTCCTTTCTCACACTGGACAAAGCAGCAGTGAAGTTTTAGTCTTTTTCTCCTAATTTTTGTATTTGGTGTTTGTTTGTTTGTTTGTGATCTTACGCTTGACAAAGGCAAGTTGGCCGAAAATTTGCGTCTCTCTTGTCTGGTTGTATTAAATACGCATTCTGATTCTTTTTTCCTGTTTTTTTTTTTTTTCTGGTTCCAGTTTGCTTGAACGCAGGCAGTCACACTTGTTTTGGAAACAAATAAATGGAAAGAAGAATAACGCATTAGTAGTTTTGCACTAAGCATCCTATTGCTGAAGAGTGTCAGTCGCTTCTTGTGGTTCCTCGCTGCTTCAGGGATCCGTATTTTACAGATTCAGCAGCTAAAAAAATCCAGACACTTCCAGTGGGTCAAAACCAAACTCATTGTGAGTGTGGTGCAGGACGGTGCTTCTTCGGTTATTGTTTTGCTGTTGACATAGACCGCTTGCTCTTTATACATGATATTACTAACCCAGAAAGGCAGACAGAGAGGGAGAGACAAAGATAGAAACACACACACAGAACAAGAGAGATGGGGGGGGGGGAGACAGAGGGAGAGAGAGAGAGAGAGAGAGAGAATGAGAATGGAGAGAAAGAGAGAATGAAAGAAAGAGAGACAAAAAACGAAAAGAGAGAGAGAGAAAGAGAGATAAGAGAGAGAGAGAGAGAGAATGAGAGAGAGAGAGAATAAGAGAAAGACAGAATGAAAGAAAAAGAGAATGAAAGAGAGACAAAAGAGACAGAAAGAGAGAGAGAGAGAGGGATAAAAGAGAGAGAGAAAGAGGGATAAAAGGGAGAGAGAGAGAGGGAGGGAGAGAGAGAGAGGTATAAAAGAGAGAGAGGGAGGGAGAGAGAGAGATATAGAAAGTTCCACTTGACACCCACTCATAGACCTTTTACAAGAGGTCAGTGAACCCGCGAACACTTTGGTTCATTGGCACCACGCTGAATGCATCCCTAAGCGATATTTTTTCTTAAGGGGAGTGGGGGTGGAGGAGGGGTGGATGGGAACTTTTGTTGGCTGGAAATGTAACTCATGTTTCTGAGTGGAGGAAATGTTACACGTATTCCCGAGTTGAGGGAGTATCGGTATATGGAGGAGACAGACCGACTGTAGTGATAACTGCCTTTTGTATTGCCATAAGATGGTGTCCCTATCCCTGCTTCTCTAATTTTGGGCTCACGATTATGCCGATCAAAGCTTAATGTCCATGCAAATGTGTACAGAGAAGATGTGATCAAATACGCAAACAAGTGTCCTTCTTGTTTCTTGTCTGGAGTTTAACGTCCGCACCCACAGTGCTAAGCCAAAACAGCATTCAAGAAGATGACAAGCATTCTTACCAACAAATGCCTATCAATTAACATCAGAAAGAGAGTCCTTGAATGTTATATAGAACCAATACTGTTGTACGGATGCAAGGCGTGGACAGTCAGCAAGCAAAGCCAGAGCAGGATCGAGGCAGCCGAGATGTGGTTTCTAAGAAGAATGTTGAGAGTTCCATGGACAGCAAAGAAAACAAACGAGGACAGTCTTGATGGAGGCAGACACAAGTAGATCACTCATAAGGAAGATCAGGAAAAGACAGGCAACATTTATAGACCATTTTATGAGGAAGGGGGATTTGGAGCACCTGGTCACAACGGGAAAGCTAGAAGGAAAGAGAGCACCGGGTAGACCCAGGGAGAGAATGCTGGACGGAATTGCAGAGTGGCTAGGGATGAGGAGGATGGGGGAGATGCTGGGGGCAACGAGAGATAAAGAGGTTGGAAGTCCATAGTCGCCAAAGCCATGCGGCAGGGCACCTGATGATGATGATGATGACTCACATAAGCGATACGGCAGACAGAAGAAGTGTCCATTTCACAATCAGCCTTTATGTACATGAGCAAAATGCTCTGGGGAGAGCTGGACAGCAGAAGGTTTGGAGACGAGAATTCCCCCTCGAGTAAGTGTTTCGGTCCTAAACTTCTATGTAAATGCGTGCACGAGAGTGCACCCGGCATCAGATCCCACTCTCCTCTTCCACCCTACTTGAACCTCAAACTAAACATGACTTTGTTTAGACACCTTAGTTCTTTTGATGATACACTTGGGTCTCTTGTGCAACGTTCTGAGCTATTGATCTACATAGGAGATAGCAAGTCAAAAAAGCTGTTGTCTTTTTTTCCAAATATGTCACTTTCAGTTTCAGTTTCAGTTTGTCAGGATGACGTCTTCGCGCTCGGAACGAATTCCATATGCACTAACGTCACCGATGCCACGTGTATGTTGGACGGACTTGCAGAATAGCTGGGGACGGGGAGGGTGGGGGAGATGCTAGGGGCAACGAGAGATAGAGGCAGATGGAAGTCCATGATCGCCAACGCCATGCGGCAGGGCACCTGATGATGATGATGGTGACCGTGGCACATACCTTAAGCCAGCACATAAACCCATGAGCTGGCCATGTCAACATATTATAGATATACGCTCTACGTCCTATATATAACGTTCTAGCATCTTAACGAGAGAGCGACGTGATGTTTCTGTTTCACGGAGATGAAGTTTCTGCCCAATGTAGTCTCAGTTTCAACCGCATCTTTTTAAGATTCATCGCACGTAAGGAGTTTCATTTCTGCTCAGCTTTTTTCTTTCTTTTTTTTCTGTCCTATTTTCAACATCACCTTAATGACCACAGAAGCTGAGACAGTTTTTGTAATGCTATGTTGATGACAAAGGTGGTGATGGTTATCGTGATGCCAATGGAGTTCCATCTAGGATTGAGACCGCGTGACGTGGCTGTATTCTACGCATATATCATAATATATCCTTATGTCAGCAGAGTCTGAGAGACTCAGTCATCTGCGGTGTTGATCGGGAGATTTCAGAAGTATCTTCATTGACGTATCCGAGAAGTGGAAGAGACGAAGCCACTTGGGAAAAAAAACACAGATTTTGATAGGAATAGAAAGCAGAAATAAAGGGCGGAGCTAAATAGCAAGAAAACTGAAGTCATGATTATCAATAATAAAAAAAAAAACAAGAAATCCCCTCATGCAAAATAACAGCAAATGGCACAACACTGGGACAAGTTGATAAGTTTAAATATCTGGGAACAATCATCTCACCAGACGGCAGATGCACAATAGAAATGTCCAGCAGAATCGGCCAATCTAAACCAGCATTCAAGAAAATGAAAAGCGTTCTTTCCAACAAATGCCTATCAATCAACATCAGGAAGAGAGTTCTTCGGTGTTACATAGAACCAGTACTGTTGTACGGACGCGAGGCGTGGACAATCAACACGCAAACTCAGAACAAGATTGAGGCAGCTGAGATGTGGCATCTTAGAATAAGAGTTCCGTGGACAGCAAAGAAAACAGACGATAAAGAACATTAACGAAAAAAATTAGGAAAAGACAAGCAACATTTATAGGACATTTCATGAGGCAAGAGAAATTAGAGCACCTTGTCACAACAGGAAAGCTGGAAGGAAAATAGCACCAGGTAGACCCAGAGACCCAGAGATGTGGTTTCTAAGAAGAATGTTGAGAGTTCCATGGACAGCAAAGAAAACAAACGAGACAGTCTTGATGGAGGCAGACACAAGTAGATCACTCATAAGGAAGATTAGGAAAAGACAGGCAACATTTATAGGCCATTTTATGAGGAAGGGGGATTTGGAGCACCTGGTCACAACGGGAAAGCTGAAGGAAAGAGAGCACCGGGTAGACCCGGGGAGAAAATGCTGGACGGACTTGCAGAGTGGCTGGGGACGAGAAGGGTGGGAGAGATGCTAGGGGCAACGAGAGATAGAGACAGATGGAAGTCCATGATCGTCAACGCCATGCGGCAGGGCACCTGATGATGATGATGAGACCCAGAGAGAAAACATTGGACGAACTTGTGGAGTGGATGAAGGAAGAGAGGGTGGGAGATGTATTTGCAGCGACAAAAGATTCGTATGGACGGTCGTGATCGCCAGCGCCATGCTGCAGGGCACATGATGATAAGAGCACTCACATAAAGGAAGATCTTTGCATCTGCATGCAACCGAGGTACAGATTAGACCCTAGAACAGTTAGAGAATATTTTCTTGTGGTTGACATGTTTGTGTGTGCTCCTAGATCCTGCTTTCATTACTTAATGGAAAGCTTTAAATTCAGGTGGCATCAAAACAAAACTGAATGTGATCTGAGGTGCGTGAAAGCAAACCTGTTCCAAAACGGACCAGGGTATCTCTCTCTCTCTCTTTCTCTCTCTCTGTCTCTGTCTGTCTTCTGTCTGTCTGTCTGTCTCTCTCTCTCTCTCTTTCTCTCTCTCTTTCTCTCTCCCATATTCTCTCTGTCCCCCTCTCTTAGTTTCTCTCTCTGTTTGTCCTTTCTCTTTCTACGTGCCATAGCTTTTAGTGTACACGCTCGTGTCGTTAAGAAGTTTGTTTCTCTTTT
This sequence comes from Monoplex corrugatus, assembly GCA_030674185.1. NCBI lineage: Eukaryota > Metazoa > Mollusca > Gastropoda > Littorinimorpha > Ranellidae > Monoplex > Monoplex corrugatus. Next base: position 60,001,655 of record CM060309.1, read on the forward strand.
TTCTCTCTCTCTCTTTCTCTCTCTCTCTTTCTCTCTCTCCCCCCTCTCTCTCCCCTTCTCTCTCTTTTTCTCTTAGTTTCTCTCTCTGTCTCCTTTTCTGTCTCACTCTCTCCCGCTCTCTCTGTCTCTCTGTCTCTCTCTTTATCTATCTTTATCTCTCTCTTTATCTATCTTTATCTCTGTCTCTGTCACTCTCTCTGTCTCTGTCTCTCGCTGTCTCTCTGTCTCTCTCTGTCTCTCTCTGTCTCTGTCTATGTCTGTCTCTCTCTCTCTCTCTGTTCTTTCTCTTTCTTTTCTTTCCTTCGCTCTCTGTCCTTTCTCTTTCTTTTCCCTCTCTCTATCTCTCACTATCTGTCTCTTTCTCTCTCTGTCTGTCTTTGTCTGTCTGCCTTTCTCTCTCTCTCTCTTCTGTCTTTCTGTTTCTGTCTGTCTGTCTATCCGTCTGTCACTCTCACTCTCTCTCTCTCTCTCTCTCTCTCTCTCATTCTCTCTTTGTTTGTCCTTTCTCTTTCTACGTGCTATAGCTTTTAGTGTACACGCTCGTGTCGTTAAGAAGTTTGTTTCCATTGGGATAGTTTGTTGCTTTTGTTGACAGTGAATTAGACGGCGGACCGCGGACGAGACGAACAAACGACAAAGTAAACAAACAAACAAACAAAGACACCAAACACACAACGAACGAACAAATGCAATTCAGATTGAAAGCCAAGCAAATGCACCCAAAGTGTGTGAACGAATTGTTTCCTGAGGCTTCCGGTAACAGACCTCAGAACTTGCTTGTCAAGCGCGAACATATGCTGCGGGTACACCCACATGTACATGAGCATCTATAGACACAGACACACATACTCACACACACACAAAAAAAAAGAAATGTACACAAGAGACCTACTCACTTACACAGATACTCTCCCACAGATGTACACATATACCCGCGCGCACATGCACACGCACACACACGCACACATATACACACTAACACTGATTCACACACATACGCATCATTACACATATATGCACAGCACACACACACACACACACACACACATACACACACACACACATACACACACACACACATACACACACACACACACAAACAAACAAACAAACACAAATACACACACACACACAAAACACACACACGCAAAAATACACATATACACACAACACACACACATATACACATAATAATAATAATTACAATATTTATATAGCGCAAAATCTTGATAAAATCAAATCTAAGCGCTGAAGCAGACACACACGCAAGAACGCACGCACGCACGCACACACACGCACGCACACACACACACACACACACCCACACACACGCATGGCTATAAATGGGGAGAAAGAATAAAAGCAATAAAAGCAAGAATAAAAGCAATGGAAAATTATAGAGAGCATAGCATATACAATTATATATTATAACCATGTGATTCCCTCCGAGCGGAGACAGGCTGCAGAGGGGGGGGGGGGGTTGAGTGAGGTTAGGATTTTATGCGGAGGAGAAAAGGTGAGTTTTGAGAGCGGACTTGAAGGAGACAAAAGTAGGTTGCTGACGGACTGAGAGAGGAAGTTTGTTCCAGGAGAGTGGACCAGAAACAGAGAAGGCTCGTGGACCATAGGTATTGAGCTTAGTGTGTGGAAAGCGAAAAGTCAGAGGATCAGAGGCAGAGCGGAGGGTACGTGAGGGAACATAGATCTCAAGTAGGCTTGACAGGTAATCGGGGGCTGCGTTATTGAGGCTTTTGTAGCACATGGTGTCTAGTTTGTACTGTATGCGCTTTGATACAGGGAGCCAGTGAAGTTGTGCCAGGAGAGGAGATATGTGGTCAGCTTTTTTCTTTTTGAGTACAAGGCGTGCAGCATTGTTTTGAATGCGCTGTAGGATGTGAATGGTGGAGGCAGGAAGACCAGACAGGAGTGAATTGCAATAGTCAATGCGAGACATTATGAAGGAGAGAACGAGTTTTGCAGTTGTTTCGACAGAGAGATACTTCCTGATCAGCCTTATACGATGGAGATGATAGTAGCAGGATCTGGCAGTTTGAGAAACAAAGTTGTTCATGGACAGGGTAGAGTCAATGCAGACACCAAGGTTTTTAGCTGAATCAGAAATTGGGACTGATGTGCTACATAATGGGAGAGAAAGAGGAGGCAGCTGAGAAAGTTTCTGACGGGTGCCAATGAGGATAGCTTCTGTTTTGTCGTCATTAAGCTGAAGTCTATTGTGTGTCATCCAGTTCTTAATGTCCGAGTAACACTCAGTGGTGCGAGTCAATAGGCGCTGTATATTATCAGGTGAGTCACTGTCTTGAAGTTGGGTGTCATCAGCATAGAAGTGGTGTTTTATAGAATGGGAGTTGATGATGGTGGACAGGGGGGAGGTGTAAAGAGTGAAAAGAACAGGACCAAGGACAGATCCTTGTGGAACACCACAGGTCAGGTATGCAGGTTGAGAGTAAGTGCCATTGATGAGAACGGTTTGTTTTCTGTTTGATAGGTATGAAGTGAACCAAGACAGAGCAATGTCAGAGATGCCAAAAGTATGATGAAGTCTAGAAAGGAGAATACCATGATCAATGGTATCAAAGGCTGCAGACAGATCAAGGAGTGTGAGGAGAGAGACTTTGCCAGTATCAGTTGCAAGGAGGAGATTGTTGAGAATGTGTAGTAGGGCAGTTTCAGTGCTATGGCACTGGCGGTAGGCTGACTGGAAAGGATTGAGGAGATTGTTGGCAGACAGGTGAGAGTTCAGCTGGTTGAGGACGACTTTTTCAAGGAGTTTTGACAAGAAAGAGAGATTAGAGATAGGCCGGTAATTTTTCAGTTCATTTGGATCTAAATTGTGTTTCTTGAGGAGAGGGTGAACAATAGCAGACTTGAAAGAATCTGGGACAGTTCCAGTTTGAAGAGAAGTGTTGATGATGTCAGTGATGAATGGGAGGAGAGTAGGGAGACAGTCGGCGTAGAGAGAACCTGGAAGAGGATCCAGTTCGCAGGTTTTGAACGACATGGATCTGATTGTGTTGAGAATTTCTTCTTGTGAGACTGGGGTAAAAGTAGTAAGAGGTGTGCCAGAGAAGGAAGGGTCAGGTGGGCATGGTTGACAGGGTGTCCTGTCAAGCCTGTCACGAAGAGTTTGTATTTTGGTGGTGAAATAGTTGGAGAATACAGATGGGAGTTCTTCATTTGTATGTTTTGTTGGGAGAGGTAAATCTTTTCGTGTGCCAAGGAGATGATTCATGGTTGTAAAGAGTTCTTTTGAAGAAGAGGCATTCAGGATTTTGGTTTGGAAATAGCTTGTTTTTGCTGATGCAATGAGGGTGGATACTTTTGTTTTAGAGGCACACACACATACACACACACACACATACAAACACACAAATACAAAGCCACAAGATTCTGATGAGCTAGAACGGTGCATACGTATATACCTACAAGCATCCATATATGTACATATCTATACATACATATGATATTATTACATACATATATATATATATACACATATATGTGTATATATACATACATACATACATACATACATACATATATGCACACATGCATACACACATGCATACACACCACATACATACATACTACATACATACATACATACAATACATGATACATACATACACACACATACACATACACACATACATACACACACACACACATCAAGTAGCATCAGCAATTTGGCAGCTGCAAACAAAGGGAAAGCGGCAGTATCTGATGACCCGTGTCTAATCTCATCAGTATTGACACTACCAAAAGACACAACGAATCACACAGACCTTCTGTGTCCACCGAGTCGGGAAGTCTGTCCACGGACAGTGGTGAGGGGCATTGTCCCCTGCGCTGGTCATCAGACAGAAGGTAAACATAATTGGGACAGCGAGACGGACCCGTGTGGAGTGATGCTATTCCTTGACTCCCCAGGACGCCAGGTCCTTCTTTGTCCATGCTGTCTGTTTAGTGTGTGTGTGTGTGTTGTGTGTATGTGTGTGTGTGTGAGTGTGTGTGTGTGTATGTGTGTGTGCGTGTGTGTGTGTGTATGTGTGTGCGTGTGTGTGTGTGTTGTGTGTGTGTGAGTGTGTGTGTGTGTGTCTGTGTAAGTGTGTGTATATATGTGTGTGTGAGTGTGTGTATATATGTGTGTGTATGTGAGTGAGTTGTGTGTGAGTGCGTGTGCATGTGTGTGCGTGTGAGTGTATGTGTGTGTGTGGGTTGTGTGTGGGTTGTGTGTGTCTGTGTGTATGTGTGTGTATGTGTGAGTGTATGTGTGTGTATGTATGTGTGTGTGAGTGTATGTGTGTGTGAATGTGTATGTGTATGTGTGTGTGTGTGTGTGTGTGTGTGTGTGTGTGTGTGCGCGCGCGCGCGCGTGTGTGTGTGAGTAAGTGGTGGCATTCAGAAGCTGGAAAATTAAAAGCTACTGACTGATGTGTGGTGTTCTCTTGATTGTGAACTCTATAATTATAATTGTCTGTCGTTGTGGTGAATGGTGTAATTACGATCTCCACCAATGGCACAGTGGTCAAATGGGTAAAACATCAGTCTTCCGAGTGGAAGAGCCTGGGTTCGATCTACCTGGTCATTTCTTTTTTTTTTCAGGATCATCGCACTCATGGAGGTTATATTTGTGCTCACTTTTTTTCTATGTCCCATTTTCTGCGCCACCTTATTGGCAATAGACATTGGCACAGTTTTTACAATGCGATGGTGATGATGTCGATGAGGATGATAATTATGATGCTATGGAGTTTCATCTAGGCTTGAGACTGCGTGACAGGGCTGTACTCTTCGCTTACTGTCATAATATATCTTGGCGTCAACCAGGTCCGAGAGGTACAGACACCTGCGGTGCTGGTCAGAAGATTTGAGCAACACCCTCAATGACACATCGGTGAAGTGGATGAGACTCGACTGTCTGGTCCCAGTCTTCCCAATGAGCCCATAGCACGCCCAACTCTGTGTAGGAGCCGGTTAGAGCCGAAAAATCCTAAGGTGATTTTTGAGTGTACCGATGGGGGTTCGAACTCACAACCTTCCAGTCGGTAGTCCGTTGCGCTAACCACTACACCACGCTGACTTGTTTGTTGCCTGGACATTTCTACAAAGCGGGTAAAAAGATGGAGATTTGTTTGACAGCTCAGATCAATATATATACAGACTTGCCAGTGCCTATATTCCCATCGTGGGTATACGCATGAAGACTATCAAATATGCACTTAAGATCCTGTAAGTCATGTCAGTGGCTGGCTTATGGAAAATGAATACACCCAATATGCACGGCCACCGAAAGACGCAGACTTTGCCACAACATAGTGAAATGTGATGCAGACTTTGTTACAACATAGTGAAATGCGATGCAGACTTTGCCACAACATAGTGAAATGCGATACAGTCTTTCCCACAGCATAGTGAAATGCGATGCAGACTTTGCCACAACATAGTGAAATGCGGTCAGCTCGCTTCACAACTTGACTCAAGATCCTGCAAGCGCATAGGATTTTGTGCAGGCTCAGAAAACATGTCTGGTAATTGCTGGCAGATTTAGGTGGAGATTATATGGAATTGTCCAAGCACGGTGACACTTTCTTGAAATAACTCAAATAACTCCAGTAACAGCTTGGATTCTCCATGCCCCACTTAAATGTATGATCAAGTGTGGTGCGCAGAGAGTCCAAACGAGATTGGAGAAAGGCGTTAATCAAGAATGATTTGCAATGTTTATAGATAACTTTAAATCAAATTCTGAATCAAATATATGACTGACAAAGATATCAAAAATACCTGGAGTGGTCCTTTACTGTTAAGGCAAAGAGAAGATGATTCTAGTTATGTACATACGCATTGTCTTATATGCATTGTTCCAAAGATTGTTTAAGCTGTAAATCTAGAGAAAAAGTTGAAAGCACTTGTTTCTTAAGATTGCATTAGTCTTGACTACTGATAACATTCGATTTCATTTGTTTAAGGTTTGAATTTGGTTTTGAAAGCTATTTTGAAAATGTTTAAAGTTTTGCACACTGACACTGTGTATCCATGAAATGAGCATGCAGAAATACTCCTCCAAAATGTCAAATCGAGTAGCATTGAAAATGTCAGTATATGCAAGTGACCAGCACAAAGATGTACATACAAAAAACATATGTTATATGTTTCCAAACTGCGTAATGATTGCCTTTGAAATATATGTCGTATACACGTATTTCACAGACATTTCTGAGCTTTGACTAAATTATATTTGTGACCACTGAAACGAAATTACTGTAAATATAATGTATTGAATTGTGTCTATTAAAAAGAAATTCTTAGAATTGAAGAATATGTGACCGTGTGAAGATATCTTTAATAACAAAATACAACCGAGCTTATGTATAACAGGCTCATGATAATCAAAGTTTTGCTGTTAGAAGGACTCTGCAGCTTGTGTGTACCTGCAACGATTCCATTTCAAGGAAAAGAATCTTTTCTTCTCAGTTAAAGGAAAATAAGAGGAGGAAGCACAGATGTTTGCTCGGTCTGGCCCATGTAAGGGCTACAGACAGAAATGAATGAGAGCAAGGAACTGTCTGAGCCAAAATAAGCGTTATCGAACAAGTGTGGGCATGACTGACTGAGTGCTGCACCGTGGCCTTTGGAGTAGGTAAGACAGAGAGAGGTGAAAGAGAGAGAGAGGGAGAGAGAGAGAACACAGAGAGAGAGAGGTACAGACAGATAGAGCCAGATACAGAGACAGACAGACAGACAGAGAGAGATAGAGAGACACAGAGAGACAGATGGACAGATAGAATCATAAACAGACACACACAGAGAGAGAAGAGGTGGGATGAATGTGGCACTACACTAATAGGAAGATGGGATGAACAGGCAGAAACAAAAGAGAGGGGAGGTGGGAAGACAAAAGAAGGAAGATGCTGGGACAGACAGACAGGCAGACAGACAGACAGACAGAGACAGAAGAGAGGGGATGTGGGAGATCTGTGACACTACAAAAGAAAGAAGATGCTGGGACGGACAGACAGACAGACAGATAGACAGAAACTTAGAGACAAAGAGAGAGACAGGAGGTGGGAAGATTTGTGAACCATACAAAGGAAAGAAGATGCTTGGACAGTCTGCTTCTTAAGGACCTGGTTTCATTATGGGTCCTTGATTTCCTGCTGACTAATCACTAACAGGTGTAGATAAGTTTTGTGTGATAAAGCAATTTTTGTTCAGCTGGATTCCATAATAGTGGGAAGGAATTTTTTCACCAGCTCACAGTTCATTTATCATTTATTTCACTTCATGAGACATCATCATCACCATCATCATCTCATCATCATCATCATCATCATCATCATCATCATCATCTCTATCATAATCATCATATGACATCATCATCATTAACATTATCTAATCAACATCAGCAGCATCGTCATTACCATCATCATCATCATCATCTCTATCATTATCATCATATGACATCATCATCATTAACATTATCTAATCAACATCATCAGCAGCAGCAGTAGCAGCATCGTCATTACCATCATCACCATCATCATCATCATCATCATCATCATCATCGGTGTTTCTTGTGCTGCATTTGATCTACAATTGTCACTGAAAACTCGGTAAAAAAAAAAGACCTGCCCACAGACAGCTGATAACATCTTATTTGCATGTACATTGTGGTGGAGTGGTTAGTGCAACAGACTATCAACTGGAAAATCGGTTTCGAATCCCATCACTCCTGTGAAAATGAGTGTGGGATGCTTCAGCTTTAACCGGTCCTACGCGGAGTTGAGTATGCTATGCGCTCAGCGCTGGAAAAAAACTGGGACTACACAGTAGAGTCTCATCCACTTCACGAATGTGTCATTGGATTGTTGCTCAAATCTCCTGACCAACAGCTCAGGTGTCTGTATCTCTCAGGCCTGGTTGACGCTAGGACACATTACGATCTTAAGCGAATAGTACAGCTTTATGACGTGATATCAATTCTAGATCGAACTTCATAGTATCATCATCATCATCCCCGTCGTTAATCTCAAATTAACATCTTGAAAAACTTTCACAGATTTCATTAGCGTAGCGTAGAAAATGAGAAGCTGAGGAAAAATCTTGCTTGGATATTTTCATCATAGAAAAACATATATACACTCACAAAGACATCTGTAAATGCTTACAGAGTGAAGACAATCATTTGACTGACAGCTCCCAAGTCCCCCCTTCCTATAAACACACGTTGAATAGAAAACAAAGAGGGGGAGGGTCTGATGCCTCGAGCAGACAATGATCAGCATCAGTCCACACTGGTCCTTTTGCTTCCCGATTATGTTTGCCTTCTTTCTGATGACCGGTTTAGGAGACAGTTCCCCATACCACTCACTGACCGTGAAATGCTTCCCATCTCAGTAGTCACACAATAGCTGTTTGATTCCTTGTGTCGTTTTTTGGTTCTGTCTCTGACGAGATAGGACACACGCCATCAGTCTTTTTTTTAGCTTCTTAATTACTGATGTCTGATTCGCCCGGGCTGTGTGTGTGTGTGTGTTTGTGTGTGTGTGTGTGTGTGTGTGTGTGTGTGTGTGTGTGTGTGTGTGTGTGTGTGTGTGTGTGTGTGTGTGTGTGTTGTGTGTGTGTGTGTGTGTGTGTGTGTGTGTGTACATGTATGTACATGCTATGCGTGTGTGTGTGTGTATATCTATATATATGCATATATATATTCATACATAAATATATATATATATAGATACATATGTGTGTATATGTGTGTCTGTGTATGTATCTATCTATATAAACACACACACACACACACAAACACACACACATATATATACACATATATACACACATATATATGTGTATATATGTATACATATGTGTCTGTGTGTGTGAGTGAGTGCGTGCGTGTGTGTGTATATGTGTGTGTGTGTGCGTGCAGGGTGCATGCGTGTGTGTATGTACCTGCGCGCGCGTACGTTTGTATGCATTTGTGTGTATCTTTTATACCCACATAACCGCATGCATCAGCATGAACAGTTAAGAGGGAGACAGAGGGAGACGGTAAGGGGAAAAAAAACTAAACAAGTCGACGTTCCATTGCAAACCACACAGTAATCATTAAATGCATTATGACAAGGACGAGGACAAACGGTGAAGATAGATACACGATAATAAATGATAAGTGTGGAAACACAGCAATGTAATTCAATAGACATCATATATAAAAAATAAACAGGAATATACGTGTTTAGCATGCACACAGTGTGTTCATTGCTTGACCTACTGACTGCTTTGAGAGGACATGGCTCTTGCCCAGAGACAAACACAAATTGAGTAAATGTGTGTGTGGGGGGCGTGGGGGGGCAGGGTGTGTGTATGTGTGTGTGTGTGTGAGTGTGTGTGTGTGAATGTGTGTGTGTGTGTGAGTGTGTGTGTGTGTGCCTGTGTTTGTGTCTGTGTGTCTGTGTGAGTGAGTGAGTGTGTGTGTGTGTGTGTGTGTGCGTGTGTGTGTGTAAGTGTGTGTGTGTGTATGTGTGTGTGTGTGACAGAGAGAGAGAGAGAGGAAGGGAGAGAGAGAGAGAGAGAGACAGTACGCAAGCCATATCAATTAGTAGAGAACAATATAGCAAATTCAATATAACAGATAAATCTCATAAACATTCTGTCTCAAACGTCAATTTCACTCGAAACAAAAGTCTTTGTAATGAAACATCCAAGACGCTCTTCGCTAATACATTAGGTCTACCGACAGGAAGACAGGCGCCATGCTTTTCAGAGACTAATTCAATCCAGTCTTCTTTTTCTTCTTCTTCTTCTTCTTCTTCTTCTTCTTCTTCTTCTTCTCTTCTTCTTCTTCTTCTTCTTCTTCTT
>CM060309.1:60019033-60021533 GCA_030674185.1 Monoplex corrugatus
AATTTTTAAACAACCGTTTATTGAAATGGTAGCGTTAACATCATATGCTGAGGCAAATATTTTTTGTTTTTTTGCTACCAATTTTTGCTACCAATGGATAGGGTACTGGGTCTTCTAATAGGAAGGACAAATAAACAGGTTGACAGTCAAGTGGACACAACGGGTCGATCAGTATCATTTGATTGTACAGTCTCCCAATCCACCTCCATCTTCTACCACAAGGTGAATAGAAGAGAATGAAAAAAAGGGACTGAACGTCTCGTGGAGACAAGGAACAGCATCAGTCCACATAGATCAGTCTTGCTTTGCCAATTATGTTTACCCTCTGTCTGATGACCAGTGCAGGGGACAATGCCCCTCACCACTGACCGTAAAAAGCTTCCCGACTGGATGGACACGGAATGTCTGTCTGATTCCTTGTGTCGTTTGGGAGTGTCAATACTGATGAGATTGGACGGCACTGTCGCTTTTTCTTATTCAGCTCGTAAATTACTGGTGCAATCAAACAATGTGTGTATGTAATGTCCGTGTGTCTGCGTGTATGTGCGCGTGTGTGCACAAGTGCACAGGAGGATATATATATATACATGTGTGTGTGTGTGTGTGTGTGTGTGTGTGTGTGTGTATGTGTGTGTGTGTGTGTGTGTGTGTGTGTGTGTGTGTGTGTGTGTGTGTGTGTGTGTTGTGTACGCGTATGTGTGTGTGATGATTGGTATGGGCACATGTGTGTGTGTGTGTGTGTGTGTGTGTGTGTGTGTGTGTGTGTGTATGTACGTGTGATGTGTGTGTGTGTGTGTATGTATGTACGTGTGATGTGTGTGTGTGTGTGTGTGTGTGTGTGTGTGTGTGTGTGTGTGTGTGTGTGTGTGTGTGTGTGTGTGTGTGTGGTGTGTATTTTGGCGTTCCACGCAGTCTTTGGGGATGATCCGTTTCTCATTTCAGATTAAGCTAATGTAGCATAGAGTTAATCAGCTGTAAGTTGATCTGATTATGTTATTGTTGTTTGTTAATTATTTGCTTTCAAGCCTTCTTCTTTGTTTATTTTCAAACATTTGAAAGTTATTTTTAAAGAATGACATTGACATATATCATAAGTGGAGAAGAGTTGACAAGATATAAACTTCGACATACTTGCAAGTTACTGGCTTTTTTTTTAACAAAAGATGCGCACATCTTTATAAAATGCAACCGTTTTGCAAAACAGCATAAGAATAGACATACATGGATAAGTTCAAGGGAAAAAACAATCATTTTTGATTTTGCAGTTTCGTTTCGGTTTCATACAATGGGGTCCCTGCGCTCGGAATGAATTTCATATATACTGATGTCATAGGTGTCATGTGATAGACAAGATCCAGAATGATCATTGCCCAAGCCTTACGCCTGGACATAAACCCATGTGCTGGCCAGGTCCTGAGTCCTATCTAGCGTATAGTTTTTGTTTCTTATATCAGTATTTGTACCAGTCTGTCGTTGTAACAATCTTGGCTCGATTGTAGTGATATGTGTATCTGTGAATCTTATCTAAAAAAAATTAAAAGGGACTTAATAACAATACAGCCGACAACTACGTATAAATTTTTCTCACATCACAAAAAGCCCCGCCCCTATCAATACTGCACAAAGCCTCCAGTTACTGCCAGTGTTATGAGATCAACATAAAACCTCAGGTGTTATACGTAACACCTAACCTCATCTTTCTTCTTCGCCGGGATCGGCGGTAGGAGCCACGCTCGATGTCACAAGTCTTCTTCCGGTCACGCGATTGAGACATCTGTGGGCGACTTCCTGGATCCCCAGACCACAGACTTCAGTGATATAATTGAAATAGAAGGTGTGCAGTCGTCCCTTTCTTCTCCTCGCCTCAACTTTCCCCTACAGGACCGTTGGGAGGTACAGGTCCTTAGTGTGATGTAGCAGCAACAAATGACATACAAGAAAGCAAACACAGATACAAAAAAAAGAAGGAAGAAAAAATGCTAATTTTGAATGTGCATATTATACGTCCGTCTCATTGACGTGTTCACATTTTTTCCATGTTCTCTTAATGACTAAAGCAACAGCTCTAATAACAAAAGATCCTATATTTTTCCGAACAAAAATTACCCCAAACCCATCCTCTCCTGGACGTTTTCCAATTGTCTCTTTTTGGTGCAAATTCTGCTTCATGTAAATGTATCCTCTTCTAACGAGATTTGTTTTCATCTGACAGTCTTGACCATTCTTTCATCAAATTATTTATTTCATTCATTTCCAGTGTTCTTTGTCTATGGCTTCTTATAGAATGTATAAACTTCCTTTATGATGTCCTTATTTTTATCAACTTAAGCTCCGTTATGATCAACTCGTTTATAAGTAAAATATCTTGTTTCCAAGTTACCGAAAAAGTAACTATTGTGTCTCTTTTGTGAACCACGTTGCTCTTGATTAAGATATATAACTGCCTGAATTTTTCTTCTGTTTTACTGGGATAATTTTTTCAACTGTTGTAATTCTTCTC
>CM060309.1:60024033-60026533 GCA_030674185.1 Monoplex corrugatus
TGGTTGGGGTGTCATGCGCTGCACGACACATTCGGACCCAGTTATCAGTTACCTTGTTTACAAACCGAATGGCAAGGTGGGGAGATGACAAACCCCAGGATGTAGGCGCACAACGCGCACCAACCAGCCCTTTATTTTTGCTTTGTATTTCTATTGTATTCACAAGGTTTTGTAATTTTATTCATATTCTGCAATTAGCACGGTGTCATCTGCGTAAACGAATGTTGTTTATCATTGTTTACTCTCAGTAAATCAAAGTGTTGCATGTTGAAAAAATATACCCAGTAAATGGTAAAGCCACTGTGACAAAAAGAAATGGATACAAATATGAATAAAAGCAACAACAACAACAACAAAAATAGACAAACAAACGAGCATGCAACTAAACAACAAAATTAGCAAAACAAACGCATTTCTCATTACCAACTTTTCTTCACATTTTCTTTTCTCATTTTCAGGGAGCAGCGAGTGCTCGGGGTTGACAGACCCTCGCCGAGAAACGGTATCGCTCAACAAGTGGCTCTGACAGTTCAAGTTTCATCTTTGTTGGCTCGTTCATTGCCATGACATCTGAACTACAGCAAAGAACGGCATAACAGCCTACAATTCCATCTTCACGTCACTCGTTAAACTTTACTGTTCTGAGTCTCTCTGGGGGGACAACCTTTCATCTTCACTTCAAACACACCTGCTGCTATTCCCTCGATCATTGTGAGGTAAGTGTTTAAGATGCCTGTCGTTCTTTCTTTTTGTGGTTATTAGGTGCACGTTATATTGTATTTGTTTTTTGTTGTTGTTGGTTGGTTGGTTGGTTGATTGGTTGGTTGGTTGGTTGTTGTTGGTTGGTTGTTTGGTTGTTTGGTTGGTTGGTTGTTGGTTGGTTGGTTGGTTGGTTGGTTGGTTGGTTGGTTGGTTGGTTGGTTGGTTGGTTGGTTGGTTGGTTGGTTGGTTGGTTGTTGTTGGTTGGTTGTTGGTTGGTTGGTTGGTTGGTTGGTTGGTTGGTTGGTTGGTTGGTTGGTTGGTTGGTTGGTTGGTTGGTTGGTTGGTGTTGTTGGTGTTGGTTGGTTGGTTGGTTGTGTTTGGTTGGTTGGTTGGTTGGTTGGTTGGTTGGTTGGTTGGTGGTTGTTGTGGTTGGTTGGTTGATTGGTTGGTTGTTTGGTTGGTTGGTTGGTTGGTTGGTTGGTTGGTTGGTTGGTTGGTTGGTTGGTGGTTGTTGTGTTGGTTGGTTGGTTGGTTGGTTGGTTGGTTGGTTGGTTGGTTGGTTGGTTGGTTGGTTGGTTGGTTGGTTGGTTGGTTGGTTGGTTGGTTTGGTTGGTTGGTTGGTTGGTTGGTTGGTTGGTTGGTTGGTTGGTTGGTTGGTTGGTTTGTTGGTTGGTTGGTTGGTTGGTTTGTTGGTTGGTTTGTTGGTTGGTTGGTTGTTGGTTGGTTGGTTGGTTGGTTGGTTGGTTGGTTGGTTGGTTGGTTGGTTGTTGGTTTGGTTGGTTGGTTGTTTCGTTTTTGTCACGATGGACTTACCATGTGAAATCCGGGCTCCCTTTCCCTAAGAGAGCGCTTCGTCGGAGAGCAGGCGTAATCGATTTTTATTTTTTACTCTTTGTGTGTATTTTTGTTAATTTATCAAAGTGGGGAGCTTTTAACAGAATTTTGCCGGTGACAACTCTTTTGTTGCCGTGGGGTCTACAACGTGCTCTAAATGAGTGCTGCACACAGGACCTTGGTTTCAAGTTTCATCCGAAAAACTAGCACTTTGAGCACCATTTAAAAATCTAGGGAGGGAGGAGAGGGCCTTGTCCGATCCGTCATTCGAATATGAGTTTTTCGAAGACGCTTTAATCACCAAGCTAGGTACTTGTCTGCTTGTTTGTTTCCATTGCAATGTGTATTCGTCTTTTCATAAAAGAAAAGCGAGAGACATAAAAGGAAAGAACAGCATAAAAGAATACAGCAGACAGTCAAGGGAAAAAAAAAGAAGACAGATACAAAAGATACAGAAAAAAAACAGAACAGAAAAAGAAAAGAACATATGGGATTTGACACGTTAACTTCAAACCTCGAACAACGAAACACTTTATAACTCAATGGTAACAGCATTAGGTTCCACTGGATTTGTTTTACAGATACTCCTTGTTCTTCTACAAATATAACAAAGAAACATACACAACCAGATCGAGCTCTATAGCGGTTGTGCCAACAAGGTGAAGCAGGAAAACAAGACAGGAAGACAAAAGAAAGACAAGAGGAGAGTGAAGGGGGCGGTGGGGGGGGGGGGAGGGGATCAGACGTGGGAAAAGACACTGCAACATCCCATCAGAGGAAAACAGCATTTGTCCAAACTGACCATGGCAATCAAAGGTGTGGATTATCTTTCCCTTCCATGTCATGATCAGCTGAAGACATAGCCTCCCCTGCTAATAGTTTTTAATCCTCTTCCTCTAAGAGCACGATTTGGAGAAAAAGAAACTCAAAAGCGTCAAGCCATTCTGATAATCTCCATTTTCAT
>CM060309.1:60031533-60036533 GCA_030674185.1 Monoplex corrugatus
ATGCAGGGTAACATAGAGGGTTGGGAAATGTACTTGCAGCGACAAGGGATCGATCCGTATGAAGGGCCTTGATTGCCAACGCCACGTGGCAGGGCATATGATGTTGACCATAATCTATACTGTGGCTTTGCAGTTTTGTTTGTTTGTGTACATATATATATATATATATATATATATATATATATATATAGACAGGGGGGTGCAAAAGTAGGTATACAGTTATGAAAAAAGAAAACACGTACAATACTCATTGCATTTATTATACAAACAAATGAATATCGCATATACATGTAATAACAAGCACAGCCTTAATCTCTCAGATACTCAAACTGCTTGCCGTCAGTATTCACACACTCCTCTAATCGAGAGCGGAATTAAGCATCATGATGTGATACTTACTGTATACCAACTTTTGCACCCCCCTGTATGTATATATATATAGAGAGAGAGAGATAGACAGATAGATAAATAGGTACATACATACATACATACATACATGCATACATACATACATACATACATACATACATACATACATGCATACATACATGCATGCATACATACATACATAGATCGACAGATAGATAGATAGATAGATAGATAGATAGATAGATAGATAGATAGATAGACAGATAGATGTGTGTGTATGTGTATGTGTGTATGTACATATATGTGTGTGTGTGTGTGTGTGTGTGTGTGTGTGTGTGTGTGTGTGTGTGTGTGTGTGTGTGTGTGTGTGTGTGTGTGTGTGTGTGTGTGTGTGTGTGTGTGTGTGGTGCGCGAGCACGCGTATGACACCCATTTGAGAAAAAAATCGGTATACTTAAAAAAAAACCTCAACCAAGTGATTGTCTTTTCGTACTTGGGCAAAATACTGTAATGATCACATCTTGTTAGTCCAACGGGTTGGTTGAATGGATGGATGGGTGAGTGTAGTTTGCATGGGTTTTTTTTTTTTTCTTTCCTTCTTTTCTTATCACTTACACCTTTTCTTCATTTCTTTCTTACTTCCACTCTCAGTTGGTGTTTTCATATACAACAAACGTTCGCATCAGAGAGTTTTTATATACATCAAGTGATCAAATGTTCGTGGCGACAGCAGAGGGGCATCCAGGAGTCATGAACTGGATATGGCTCGGCCCCCTTAGAGTGTCAGGAGTTAAGGACCGAAATACTTGCTTGACGGGAGTTTCGCCTCTGAGGACCTTCTGCCGTCCAGCTGACCCCAGAGGTTTTTTTGCTACTTACTTCCCTTCTTAGTTGGTGTTTTCAAATTCAACGACTGTTCGTGTCAGGCAGATTTTTTTTATTATACATGCACATCAAGTAATCAAATGTTCGTGATAGGCAATTTAAGTAACAAGTTATCTGGACATCTCACTCCTCCGCCGTCCGCTACAGCTCTCCATCATCTTGAAGGATCGCTTCAAAATAATTTAATGCTTGGATGCTCTTACCCCGCGCATGTGCAGCACATACACAACACACACATACACACACAGACGGATATACAGAGAGAAAGACAAAAAGGAAGACAGCCAGACACAGACAGACAGACAGACAGACAGACAGCCAGACAGAAAGCATACAACAGAGTCATAGACAAAAAGAGATGTAAATCTACTTCACTTCTTCTTCTTCTTCTTCTTCTTCTTCTTCTTCTTCTTCTTCTTCTTCTTCTTCTTCTTCTTCTTCAATTCTTCTTCTTCTTCTTTCTTCTTCTTTCTTCTTCTTCTTTTCTTTCTTCTTCTTCTTCTTCTTTCTTCTTCTTCTTTTTCGTTTGTCTTGTTTTCTTTTGTTTTTATTCTTTTCTTTTCTTGCTTTTTTTGTTTTGTTTTGTTTCGGGGTTTGTTTGTTTTTTGTTTTTGTTTTTTTTTCTTCGTTTTCCTGACTTCTCGTTGATTGGTTGGTTTTCAGCTGGTTGATTAATTAACTGGTAGGTCGGGTTTGGGGGTTTGTTGCGTTTTGTTTTCTATCCTTTACTTATTTTCTGTACCGCTTCTGTGTCACTGCCCCCTCACCTCTCATTTCATCTGGTTGTTGTCTTTGTTGTTATTAGGGGTTGATAAGTATTTGCTTTACGTGATCTGCCTTTAAAAATGGTCAACTCAACAACATCTGGAAAGATAGAGGCATACCAAATGGCCTGAAAATTACACTTTTAAAATGTTTGATATGGCCAGTCATGATTTATGGCTGCGAAACCTGGACTCTGAAAAAAGCAGATTTCAGAGGAATTGAGGCAGCAGAGACGTGGTTTTGCCGGAGACTACTACGTGTCAAAGGGACAGACAGAACTAATAAAAGTGTCCTGGAAGAACTTGATACCACCAGAAAACTACTAGCAGGCATCAACAAGAGAAAACTAAAATACATTGGCCATGCGTCACGCAGCAAAAACACGGACCTCATGGCAACCATTTCTCAAGGAAAAACAGTTGCTAAAAGGAAGAAATGCAGACCTCCAGTCTCATACATAGAGAACAGAAGCAACATCAGTGGCTGGATAATCAAGAAATTGTTCACAAAAGTCAATACAGCGGTCTGGAGGAAGGTGATGGTATCAAAGACTGCAGCGGCCAACACTGAACCCGCTGACGCCGACAGAGAGAGAGAGAGAGAGAGAGAGAGAGAGAGAGACAGACAGACAGACAGACAGACAGACAGACAGAGACAGAGACAGAGAGACATAGAGATAGAGAGAGACAGAGAGGTCTGCCTATGTCTCTCATGCGTTTGTAAAGTGCGTGACCAGTTGATAGATGGAAGTTGACATTCTGTTATAAAGCATTTTGACTCTTTGGCCTTGTACGTGTTATGGTTCATCTGTTTTCATCATAGCGTTTAGAGTAGACATGTCTCGCTCCTCTTCCTGGTTTGTTTTGAATGCTCTCTTTACTTTCTTCTTTTTTACTGTTTCTGTGTTTGTTTTGGTGTTTTGTTCGTTAATGTTGTTGTTAAGGCTGTGTTTGTTTGTTTGTTTGTTTGTTTGTTTGTTTGTTTTGTTTGTTTGTTTAGCTGGTTGGTTGGTTGGTTGGTTGGTTGGTTGGTTGGTTGGTTGGTTGGTTGGTTGGTTGGTAGGTTGGTTGGTTGGTTGGCTTGTTTTGTGTTTGTTGTTAGGTTGTTGGATTGTTTGGTTGGTTGGTTGGTTGATTGGTTGGTTGATTGGTTGGTTGGTTGGTTGGCTGGCTGGCTGGATTTTCTTCATGAATTTATACGGCTTCGAACCCTCGACATCCCAGTCACTTGTATTTCTAAGTTGTCATTTTCAGCAACGAAGAACTTGGTACAATTAGCGCAATGATAAGAAAAAATTCCATTTTCTTCCAATTCTTTTAAGCAGGAAAACTATTCACAGCACAAAAGTATTTAAAAATCACCAATAAAGTCCAAATTTATCAGCTTTGTACACAAGTCACACATTAAAGCAACATCATATGGCTGACAATATTGCGGTGATATCCATTTTAGTGATACTTAATCATCTGTGTATGTGCTGTATACGTGTTGGCGCATAAGTTATATGTGTACACGTATGGCTTATAACAATAATGTTAACAACAACAACAACACTAATAATAGTGATAGTAGTGATAATAATAATAATAACAATAATAATGATAATGATAATAAGAATGGAAACAGTAATAATTGTAACTGATGATGATGATGATGATGATGATGATGATGATGATGACATTTACATGGAGTCAAATCTTGATAAACAAATCAAATGAAAGAGCACAACTCTTAATCATTCACTTAAACATTCACTCAAGGTCACGAAGTACACACACATCCTGAGGCTTATGCCATGATCATTATGGATCTTCTCGATCACGTGGCAACAGAAGGGTTAGTCTATATAGAATTCATTCCGAGCACGGAGATGCCATTTTGAGAAACTGAAACTAAAACTGGTTTCGTCACCTCTTCAAGCGCAAAAAAAAATATTTTAAAAAAAACATTGAAAGAATTTTTTTTTAAAAAAACAACAACAAAAAAGAGAGAGAAAAAGGAAACAAAAATAAAAACAAGAAATGAAGAAAAAAAAATCTAATCACAAAAGGAAATAGAAAGAAAGAGAAGATAGGCAAAGAATACCAGACAGACAAAAAGTCTAATTAAGAACGACGGGTTGAGTTTCGGAAAAGAGTGGAACAACCGGTGCAAAGAGAAGCCAACACCTTTCTCCACTGGCCCGATCAACACTGGTCCAGATTATCTCTCTTTTCTATATGATAATGTGTTTGCGAGATAGCCTCCCTTTGATATTAGCCATGAGTGGTCTCCCTTCTCGATAATCAACACAGTTCCTTGTATCGTCTACTCTTGTAAACATTGTTGGATACATTTGCATCAACACGCTTCGGCATGAAATGTCGCCATCTGATCCATCTAGTATCCACTGATTGATGGGTTCATGGACGTGCATATTCATGAGAGTGTGTGTGTGATTCAAGATTCAAGATTCAAGATCACTTTAATGTCTCTTTAGAGAAATTCAGTACATGTTCAGCGTAAAATTCTGCAATAGACAAACAATTACATAACTCCCGCTCTCTCACACTCCTTTAGTCACTCACACTCCAATCTTGTTCAGATACTCAACTGACCTATTTACAAAAGACATTCTTGCTCTGTTGGTGGAACATTTCAGAGTTCTGTACCTTTTTGATGATGGCAAGAGCTCATAATGCTTAGCTAGCACGTGAGTGGATTCACCTAAGATCATTCTCGCCTTGCTCACAATACGACACTCATATAGTTCATTAATGCTCCTCTGTTGTACTCCCACTACTTTGCCACTCACCTTCACCACCCTGTCCAACACTCTCTTATTCTTCACACTCAGACCAGCAAACCAGCACAAAAATCCAAAAGTTAAGACAGATTCAATAAAACAACAATAGAAATTACCAAGAATGGACTCATTCATACGCAGAGACCTAAGTTTTTGAAGACAGAAAAGGCGTGACTGACATTTTTTGTGTATTATT
>CM060309.1:60039033-60059033 GCA_030674185.1 Monoplex corrugatus
GTGGTTGGTTGGTTGGTTGGTTGGTTGGTTGGTTGGTTGGTTGGTTGGTTGGTTGGTTGGTTGGTTGGTGGTTGGTTGGTTGGTTGGTTGATGGTTGGTTGGATTGGTTGGTTGATTGGTTTGGTTGGATGGATGGATGGTTGTGGTTGGTTGGTGTTGGTGGTTTGGATGGTTGGTTGGTTGGTTGGTTGGTTGTTGGTTGGATGGATGGATGGTTGGTTGGTGGTTGGTTGGTTGGTTGGTTGGTTGGTTGGTTGGTGGTTGGTTGGTTGGTTGGTTGGTTGTTGGTTGGTTGGTTGGTTGGTTGGTGGTTGGTTGGTGGTTGGTTGGTTGTTGGTTGGTTGTTGGATGGTTGGATGTTTGGCTGGTTGGTTGGTTGGTGGTCGTTGGTTGGTATGTTAGTTTCTTTCTTTCTTGCTTTCTTTCTTTCTTTTTTTTTCTTTCTTTCGTTTTTTCTTCGTTCTTTCTGTCTGTATGTATGTATGTCTTTTCGTGTTTTTTCTCATGTTTCTTTTTGCTTCGACACAGACTGCACTACACAAATGGAAATTTTATCATCATCATCATCCTCATCATCATCACCGTCAGTAGTAGTAGCAGTAGCTATAGTAGTAGTAGTAGTAGTAGGAGGAGGAGTGTTAAGTTGAGCAAGGACTCAAATTTATGTTTTGTTGATTATATCATGGCTTTTCATTAGGTAAGACACGAAGATACGATCAACCAAACAGGAAGGTTTAAAGTTGAAGGATCTAAGAGTAATCAGGAATATGTATTGGGAACAAACAGCAGCAATGAGAGTAGAAAATGAAATGATTTATGCTTTTTCGAAAAAATCAAAAGGGGGGCTAGGCAGGGATGTGTTGTCACCAGGTGTATTTTCGCTTTACAATGAAACCATCAGAAGAAACCTAGAAGAATACCTTGGGATAAAGTTTGGAGGGAAAATGATAAACAATATTCGTTATGCAGATGACACCATTGTAATTGTAGAAAAAGAAAAAAGAAAAACAAAATCTTGTGAATTTAATAGAAATAGAAAGCAAAAATAAAGAGTTGAAGACTAAAGTCACGGTAATAAGTAAAAAAAAAAAAAAAAAGATAGAAAAAAAGAAATCTTCTCATGCAAAACAAAGGCAAATAGCATCACATTAAGACAAGTTGATAAATAAATTATTTAAATATCTGGGTACAGTCATCTCACCAGATGGTACATGCACATTACAAATAGCTAACAGAATCGGCAGGGCTAAAACAGTATTCAAGAATGCTAAAAGCGTTCATACCAACAAATGCCTATCAATTAGCGTCAGGAAGAGAGTTTTTCAGTGTTATGTAGAACATATATTGTTGTACGGATGTTAAGCGTGGACAGTCAACACGCAAAGTCTGGACACAATTGAGGTAGCTGAAATGTGGTTTCTAAGAAGAATGTTTAGAGTTCTATGGACAGTAAAAGAAAACAAACGAGACAATTTTGAAAACGCCAAATACAAAAAGAACATTAATGAAGAAGATTAGGAAAAGACAAGAAAATTCAAAGGACATTTTATGAGGCAAAAGCTCCTAGTCGAAACTTGAAAGCTGGAGGGAAAAAGAGCACCAGTTAGACCCAGGGAGAAAATATTGGATGGACTTGGGCATTGGATGAAGACGACTTCAACTCAATACTTTTAGTGCTAGTACTACTACACGGGAGATGCACTTGCAGCGAGAAAGGATACATTCATGTGGAGGGCCTTGAACGCCAACGCCATGCTGCAGGGCACATGAGTAGTAGTAGTTGTAATAGTAGTAGTAGCAGTAGTAGTAGTAGTAGTTGTGGGAGTAGTAGTAGTAGAAGAAGTAGCAGCAGCAGCAGCAAGTACATAGCTCTTCTTCTTTCTGTCGCTGGCTATCGTGGTCAGGCCACACCTGGAAATAAATATTTTTTAATGTGACCGTTTTTCTCAGTTCCTGACGGGCGCTTTGGAGCTTGGTGATCAAAGGACTTGCTATCAGTCGTGGAGGTATGTGAAGGTGCGCGCGCGCACACTCACACACACACACTCACACACACACTCACACACACACACACACTCACACACACGTACACACTCACACACACTCACACACACACACACATACACACACACACTCACACACACACACACACACTCACACAAACACAGACACACACAAAACACACACACACACACACACACACACACACACACACACACACACACACACACACACACACACACACACGTACACATGTATGCAGACAAATATGAGTGCATACTTTCATACGTAAACTTACCAGATTGACACAAAGACACACATGCATGCAGACAAATATGAGTGCATACTTTCACACGCACACTTATCAAATATATGTATGCAGACAAATATGAATATCACTTACAGTGAAAAGACGTTAAATCAAAGAACGAAAATATGAATGCATACTTTCACACGTACACTTACCAGATTGACACAAAGACACACATATGTATGCAGGTAAATGTGAGTGCATGCTTTCACACGTACACTTACCAGATTGACACAAAGACACATATGTATAAAGGTAAATATGAATGCATACTTTCACACGTACACTTACCAGATTGACACAAAGACACATATGTATAAAGGTAAATATGAATGCATACTTTCACACGTACACTTACCAGATTGACACAAAGACACATATGTATAAAGGTAAATATGAATGCATACTTTCACACGTACACTTACCAGATTGACACAAAGACACATATGTATAAAGGTAAATATGAATGCATACTTTCACACGTACACTTACCAGACTGACACAAAGACACATATGTATAAAGGTAAATATGAATGCATACTTTCACACGTACACTTACCAGATTGACACAAAGACACACATGTATGCAGACAGATATGAGTGCATAGTTACTTTCACACGTACACTTACCAGATTGACACAAAGACACATATGTATAAAGGTAAATATGAATGCATACTTTCACACGTACACTTACCAGATTGACACAAAGACACACATGTATGCAGACAGATATGAGTGCATAGTTACTTTCACACGTACACTTACCAGATTGACACAAAGACACACATGTACACAGACAAATAGGAGTGCATGCTTTCACACGTATACTTACCAGATTGACACAAAGACACACATGTATGCAGACAAATATGAGTGCATACTTTCACACGTAAATTTACCAGATTGACACAAAGACACACATATGCATGCAGACATTGTGTCTCAAAAAAGAATCAAACTTTCAGTTCAAAATATCTGTAAAAAAATGCAGTATTCTTCGATATATCATTTGAGATTAATTGTTACCACATATTTTCGTATTCAACTGAACGCTTTGAAAACAAAATATTGTAAAAACGTTTTATGTATTTGCGGTGAACAATTCACATTGTATCACTGTTTGTTTTACTGCAGAAAGCTTCGTTATTTTTTACCAAAGATGTTTACACAAGGAAACTATCTTGAAAAGCATTTTAAAGAAGTGATATCAGATCAAGTTCTGTTAGTTAAAATTTCAGAATTATTGGTTAACAGTCCTGTTAATGCGTTACTTTAAGGTTATTATTTTAATTATCATTATCTTATTTTGTTTTGTTTTGCTTTTTATGACGATTTTTCTTTTACATTTGATGTTAGCGTTGTTCTAGTTTCATTTCTCTGATCATCCATATCATTTTTCTAAAGACCTTGCCGATTCCTTTTAAGTTTTTTTTCCGTCTCTTACTCTGTTCCCTTCTTTCCCCTCCTACCTACCCCCCCCCCAAAAAAAAAATCATCCTCCATGCCATTTTTATCCGTCTAATATCACTTATAGTGAAAAGACGTTAAATCAAGGAACGAAACGAACAAATGTGAGTGCATACTTTCATACGTACACCTATCAGATTGACACAAAGACACACATGTATGCAGACAAAAATGAGTGCATACTTTCACACGTAAATTTACCAGATTGACACAAAGACACACATGTATGCAGACAAAAATGAGTGCATACTTTCACACGTAAATTTACCAGATTGACACAAAGACACACATGTATGCAGACAAAAATGAGTGCATACTTTCACACGTAAATTTACCAGATTGACACAAAGACACACATGTATGCAGACAAAAATGAGTGCATACTTTCACACGTAAATTTACCAGATTGACACAAAGACACACATGTATGCAGACAAAAATGAGTGCATACTTTCACACGTAAATTTACCAGATTGACACAAAGACACACATGTATGCAGACAAAAATGAGTGCATACTTTCACACGTAAATTTACCAGATTGACACAAAGACACACATGTATGCAGACAAAAATGAGTGCATACTTTCACACGTAAATTTACCAGATTGACACAAAGACACACATGTATGCAGACAAAAATGAGTGCATACTTTCACACGTAAATTTACCAGATTGACACAAAGACACACATGTATGCAGACAAAAATGAGTGCATACTTTCACACGTAAATTTACCAGATTGACAAAAAGACACACATGTATGCAGACAAAAATGAGTGCATACTTTCACACGTAAATTTACCAGATTGACACAAAGACACACATATGCATGCAGACAAATGTGAGTGCATACTTTCACACGTAAATTTACCAGATTGACACAAAGACACACATATGCATGCAGACAAATATGAATACATACTTTTACATGTACACTTACCAGACTGACACAAAGACAAACAAACAAAAAAGAGAGATGAAGTGACAGAAATAAAAGAAGAACTTGAAAACTTTCGCACTCATTGATAATAACATTCGTTTAAGGGTCTGTCTGGATCAGTGGACAAAGCTCTCAACTTCTGTGCTCTTGAATTCCCCAGTACCAAGGACAGGGGCCTGCTCACTACCCATCCTATGGGTGTCAGTCGTCTTGGTACTGTTAGTTTTGCATTGGATAAAGAACACAAAGTCTGTCCCTTTTTTCGTCTCAAGATTTTGCTAGTGCATAAGGTTTTGTAGAGACCTAGTGATCACTAGTTGCAGAGTTCTGCTGTGTGAATGAGTCCTGAAATGTGAAACTGTTTGATCAGTTCAACAATGTTGGCTTAGTAGACTATAAGATATTTGGAGGGTCGTGCTGTGTTCTTTCTGCTTCAGAGTGTCGTTGGCAGGAGGCAGCAAAGTGTTGAGTAGGTGCAGGGGAGAAGAGAGAGAGAAAGAGAGAGAAAAAGAGAGAAAGAAAGAAAGACAGAAAGAGAGAGTGAGTGAAAGAGAGAGAGAGTGAGAAAGAGAGAAAGAGAGAGAGAGAGAAAGAGAGAAAAATATAGACGAGAGAGAGAGTGAGAAAGAGAGAAGGAGAGAGAGAGAGAGAGTGAGAAAGAGAAAAAGAGAGAAACAGAGAGAAAAGATAGAGAGAATGAGTGAGAAAGAGAGAAGGAGGGAAAGAGAGAGAGAAAGAGAGAGAGAGAGAGAGAAAGAGAGAGAGAGTGAGAAGAGAAAAAGAGAGGGAGAGAAGAGAGAGAGAGAGACAGAGAGGAAAAGGACAGACAGAAAGACAAGAGAGAGAGAGAGAGAAGACAGAAAAGAGGAAGAGAGAGAACGGAGAGAGAGAAAGTGAGAGAGAGAAGAAAAAAGACAGACAGAGAGAGAAAGAGTAGAGAGGAGAAGAAAAACAGAACAAAGAGAGAAAGTAGAGGGAGAAGAAGAGAGAAAGACAAAGAGTGAGTGAGACAGACATGAGACAGAAACAGACAGGATGAAAGAACACATGTACACAACATAAAGTAGATTGTCAGACTGAAAACGATCAAACAGACATACCTACCTTAGCAAAATTCAAATATAGACGTGCAAAAGATTGAAGATTTTTAGCTCCTTGCGCAAAGAACGACACGCTTTAACAATTCTTTTATTCCAACAGCCATATGTTTTCGGTTTTTTACCGTGCCAGGTTCAATAAGTTGTAGACTAACATCTGGTCAACTCGTTTCTTCTTCATTTTTGTGATTTTATCTCACTTTTATTATACTTTTTTATTCTGTGATTTTTTACTTTTTTTTTTATTTTGTTTCTTTGTTTTGCGATTTCAGTACACTTTTTTATTTTGTTCCTTTATTTTGTAATTTTATTACACTTTTTTTTATTTCTTTTCTTTATTTTGCGATTTTATTTCTTTTTTTTATTTCGTTTCTTTATTTTGCGATTTTATGACAATTTTTTTATTTTATTTCTTTATTTTGTGATTTATTTACACTTTTTATTTTGTTTCTTTATTTTGTGATTTTATTACTTTTTTTTTATTTTGTGATTTTATTACACTTTTTTATTTTGTGATTATATAAAAGTGTTTTCTCTCTGTGTGTGAAAGGCTAAAGAGGGGGAAGAGGCAGACAGAAGATGGGAGCTGGGGGTTTAGGCACGGACTCATGGCTTTATTATATATGTAGACGAGTTAATCTGTTAAGGTATTTTCGTTTTTATTTTTCATGACAGATGTGTCATCGTGTTTTAAGTAGACCCTGGAATGACATATGTGTGATTTGAGTCCAGTGTATGCACGTTTTGATTTTGAAATGAGGATTAACGAAGAAGTAGTAAATCACATTGAACTAAATTGACTCAGACGCAGTACCAAGCAGCCACTATAATAAAATACTGTCTGTCTGCCTTGTCCGCTTCAGATCACAGTTGTTTTTAAGTATCTGCCCTGTCCTGGATGTTAGGGTGGATGAAGTCTGTCTGGGTTTGGGGGAAGTTTCAGTCTTTTTCTCCTAATTTTTGTATTTGGTGTTTGTTCGTTTCTGATCTTATCTTTACGCTTGACAAAGGCCAGATGGCCAACAATTTGAGCCTGTCTTGTCTGGTTGTATTGAATACCCGTTCTGATTCTATTTTCGTGTTTTTCTGGTCACTGGGCTTCGAACTGCCAGGCCCCAAGCATGATACCCTGTATGTTCCTCAAATACTGGGGAATGAGAGTGGGATGATACCTGCAGAATTCAAGTTTTTGAACGTACAACAAAAACAAAACATGGAGACCATTATCCAAACGCGATCTGTTATCTGCTAGCATGGCGAAAGGCCAACACTGTATTTGATTAAAAACGAAGAATTCATTTAAAACATTCCGCTTCCCCCTAGGTCATCAAACCTGATGGTAAAGCAGAGCAGTACACGAACCACATACTACAGGTCTACAGTGATCTCAGCCTGCTGAGGGAGGAAATGTGGCCGAAGCCAAATAATCTTAAGAGAAAATATATGGAGCTTGTAGATGCTTAGCACACGACGGCCAACTTTACATCAAGAACAGGTCTCCAAGTGTGACGGCGATGATAAGAAGAAAATCGAGCTAAATACAAGAACTATTTTTTTCAAGCTAAACCAGATTTGAAAAAAATACTACCATTGACATTCACCAGAGATTGCTGCCTGCATGTTCTAAGCCAATGTTATCCAAAACAGAAGTACCAATAAAAGACAGTTCCATAAACTTGCCAAGCTTTGAATGCGCGTAATGGCCACTAAAAATGTCCAACATATATGAAACACGGTAAACGCGCTTGGCTTAAAGAAAAGCAAGCTCCCTAGCTGTCCTTGAACTCGAATCCTATTAGCGACCACCACCCACCCCACCCCCTCACACATCTCCACAACACACAAGGGCTGAACGACACAAACATGAGCTAAGGGACCCATCGAGCATAAAAACAGTAAAGGGGGGAACAAAATGTACACGCCGCCACGTGTTAATAAATCTCGAAACCAATCACAACGATCCTCCATGCCAAAATAGTGGCACCAATAAAACCAGTCATCCAAACATCGCACCATTCCGAGCACAAGAATCAATCATTATAAAAAAAAAAAAAAGAAAAAGAAACAAACAAGGTGGATGTGCTGTGATGATGATGAATACTGTGAATTGTCCTTTGCAATCACCAGGTTATTTTTCTGGCTTCGCAAACACACTGGCACACACACACACACACACACACACACCACCACCCACACTCACACACGCGCACACACACACACACACATGCACGCACGCACATACACACACAAAGAGAGATACTACATACATACATACATACATACATACATACACACATATATATATACATGTATACATACATGTACATACAGACAGACAATCACACATATTAACAGACACATACACACTTACACTCATACACTTACACGCGCACATACACAAATCAGTTTAATTTCACGACAATTTATTGTCATATTAACAAACGCTGTACACAAACACACACACACACACACAACAAACACACACACACACACACACACACACACACACACACACACACACACACACACACACACACACACACTCACTCACTCACCGCATGCCCACAACACATAAATACACAAACACACACGCACCACACACACTACAACACACACACACACACACACACACCGCACAAACACACACACACACACTCATCGCATGCCCAAAACACACAAATACGCAAAACACACACACACACACACACACACACACACACACACGCACACACACACACACACACACACACACACACACAACACACCGCATGCCCACAACACACAAATACACATACACACATGCGCACGAACATACACACACTCACACACACAAACACACTCACACACACATATTCACACACACACACACACACACACACACACACACACACACACCACACATCAGAGAGAGAGAGAAAGAGAGAGAGAAAGAGAGAGATAGAGAGAGTATGCAAACAGGCGATTCAGCATTTGCCAGTGCTGTCCCTTTCAGTGACAAAAAAAGTAATGGGATGGTTCTTTGATCGTTCCTGTCATTGGGTGTTGCTGATAATGATGGGATCCCATCCGTCATCTGAGGCACTTCATTTTCTTTATTTCTAGTGCTGCCTTATCTCTGTGTGTGTGTGTGTGTGTGTGTGTGTTGTGTGTGTGTGTGTGTGTGTGTGTGTATGTGTGTGTGTGTGTATGTTGTGTGTGTCATGTTACTGTGCACATATTTGTGTGTGTGTGTGTATGTGTGTCTGTGTCTGTGTTTTTTGTTTTTTGTTGTTTTGTGTGTGTGTGTGTGTGTGTGTGTGTGTGTGTGTGTGTGTGTGTGT
Organism: Monoplex corrugatus; assembly: GCA_030674185.1. Lineage (NCBI taxonomy): Eukaryota > Metazoa > Mollusca > Gastropoda > Littorinimorpha > Ranellidae > Monoplex > Monoplex corrugatus. The sequence goes on from CM060309.1 coordinate 60,048,174, forward strand.
GTGTGTGTGTGTGTGTGTGGTGTGTGTGTGTTTTGTGTGTGTTGTTTTTGTTTTTTTGTGTGTTTTTGTGTGTGTGTGTGTGTGTGTGTGTGTGTGTGTGTGTGTGTGTGTGTGTGTGTGTGTGTGTGTGTGTGTGTGTGTGTGTGTCTATTTCTGTGTCTGTTGTATGTATTTGTTCGTTTGATTTTTGTTCGTTCATTCGTTCGTTCGTACGTTCGTTCGTTAGTTCGTTCGTTCTGTAGAAAGCATGAAAGTGAAAAATCTTGTATAGCTTCAAGAGTGTGGCAGGACTGAATATTTGCACAATATTTTTTTTCTGTAATCTTTAAGAGGAAGAAGAATTTTTTTTTAAAAAGGAATTTTGTATTCTGCTCGCTTCCTGAAATGGAAACCTTTCAGACCCATATTGACGCTCTGTCACGTGCTTCTTTATGTCTTCATTCTGTCCATCTTTCTCTTTTGTTCGTTTGTTCTTTTGTTCATTTTGTGACGTGTGCTTTTTGTTTGCGTCTTCATTCTTCCCTGTTCACAAGGAGACTTAGGGAAGACCGGGACCACACAGTCGAGTCTCATCCACTTCACGGATGCGTCACTGCGGGTGTTGCTCAAATCTTCTGACCAACACCGCAGGTGTCTTTTTCTCTCAGGCCTGTTGACGCCAGGATTGGTTATGATAGTAAGCGTAGAGTACAGTCCTGTCACGCAGTCTCAATCTGAATGGAACTCCATAGCATGATGATTTTCACCCTCATCGTTATCATCATGATCGCTTTGTAAAAACTGTTCCAGCTTCTGTGGCCATTAAGGTGGCGTAGAAAATGGGACTAAGTTTCTTTTTAAATGAAAAAAAAGATGAGACTTAGTTTTCCTGTTGTACAAAGGAAGCTATAACGTTTCTATTTATCTCTCTTTTACATCGAGTCTGTTTTTCTTTTTTTTTTTTTTCTTTTCTTTTCTTTTCTTTTCTTTCATTCTTTTCTTTCTTTTCATTTCATTCTTCTTTTCTTTCTTTTGTGTGTGTGTGTGTTTTGTTCAAAAGTGGTAAACTTTCTCCTCCTTGTCCTGCCAGTGCCCATTCCTCTCCCTCTCCTTTCTACCCAATCTGCACAGTGTAGATTACTTCTCCTTTCTATCTGGTGAGTGAGTCAGCGGATTGTCTCCCTTGAGAACAGCTATGATTGTGTCCCCTGTTGAATGACGCCCAAAGTTTCCAGTTCCTTGTATCGTTAACATTTGTAAGTATTGTTTGAGATTGCATCCACATGCCATGGCGTACAATGGTGCCATAAATACTGTTGCGATTGAATCCACACGCCATGGTATATAATGATGCCTTTACTTGTTCAATGACGACCAAAGTTTCCAGTTCCCTGTATCGTTTCATTCGCACATATTTGTTGAGATTGCATCCTTACACAAGGGCATACACAATGGTGCCACCCTTTCGATGGAGAGGTCATTCTTGGTATTCTGTGGAGACTTACCATATATATTTTTCGTGATAGAATCGCATGCTTATAAGAATATGCACTTTAATATAACTGCTTACACCCATGCACATATGCCATATAGTCACACTTGTACACACACACTCACACACATACACGCACACACACACACACACACGCTCACACACACACACACACACACACACACACCACACACACACACACACACACACACACACACACACACACTGACTCAGACACAAACACGAACAGAAAAACAGACACCATTTGCCTGTGCGTGGAGAAGTGGTTTAGTGGAATGATTTGACGACTGGAAGGTTGTGGATTAGCATCCCAATCAGTCTTGTCAAAATTAGTGTGGGATTTGTCAACCATAACGGGATCCTACTCAGGATTTGAATGTGTTATCGTCTCATCATGAAAAACAGACCACACGGTCGGGTTTCATTAGCTTCATGGACGTGTCTGCCAGTGAGGGTGTTGCTCAAACGCCCTGCCCACCACTGCATATATCTGTATCTCTCGGGCCTCTTTGACGCCATGATATGTCATGATAGTAAGTGTAGAGTGCAACCCTTTCACGAGGTCTCACTCCTTTGAAATAACCAGCATCAGAATTACCATCCCATCATCATCATCATCATCATCATTATCATCATCATCATCGTCGTCGTTGTTGTTGTCGTCGTCGTTGTTGTTGTCAGCATCCCCTCCTCCTCCACCTCCTTCTCATCATCCCCATCATCATCATCATCATCGTCGTCGTCGTCGTCGTCGTCGTTATCTTCGTCATCATCCTTGTCCTTATCATATCAGCATCTTCATCTTCGCCATCATCTCCCTCCTCCTCCACTGCATCATCATAATCATCATCATCATCATCCTCACCGTTGTCGCCATCGTCTTCGTCATCATCATCATCATTATCATCATCATCCCCATTATCGTCGTCCGTCGTAGTCGTCATCATCGTCGTCGTCATATCATCATCATCATCACACCACATCCATCCATCATCTCCCTCCTCCAATTCATCATCACCCCATCATCATCATCATCATCATCCCCTCTTCCTCCGCCTCATCATCATCATCCCCGTCATCATCATCGTCATATCATCATCATCATCATCATCATCGTCGTCATCATCATCATCATCATCTGCTCTTGTTCTTCTTGTTCTTGTTCTTGTTCTTCTTCTTTTCTTCTTCTTCTTCTTGTTCTTCTTCTTCTTGTTCTGTTCTTCTTGTTCTTCTTGTTCTTCTTCTTCTTCTTCTTCTTCTTCTTCTTTTCTTCTTCACTTCTCTGTTTTTTGTCTTGTTCTTGTTCTTGTTTTCTTGTTCTTCTTGTTCTTCTTGTTCTTCTTGTTCTTCTTCTTGTTCTTCTTCTTCTTCTTGTCTTCTTCTTCTTCTTCTTCTTCTTCTTCTTCTTCTTCTCTTCTTCTTCTTCTTCTTCTTCTTCTTCTTCTTCTTCTTCTTCCTTCTTTCTCATCATCATCATCATCATCATAGTATTGTAAAATTGTCCCAGGATCTGTGACCACTAGTATAAAGAAGAAAATAAGACAGCAAAAGATGTGACCACAAATGAAACTGCCTAAATGCGATGTTCCATTAAAAGTTTCTTTTCAAAGACAGGGATACAAAGAGGAGACTGAAAACGTTTATACATGTACTTCATAATGACGGAATTCAGTTAGCCAGGCAGCTTAGTTCAGTGGACTGGGTTTCTTTTCGCTCTCGCTGTCTCTGTCTCCTCTCTGTCTCTTGTCTCTGTCTCTCTCTCTCTATCTCTATTCTATCTCTCTCTCTGTCCTGTCTCTGTCTCTCTGTCTTTGTCTCTCTCTTTCTCTCTCTTTCTCTTCTCTCTTTCTCTCTTTCCTCTCTTCTCTCTTCTCTCTTTCACTCTCTCGTCTCTCTCTATCTCTATCTGTCTCCTCTCTCTCTGTTTCTCTCTCTCTCTCTCTCTCTCTCTCTGTCTCTGTATCTCTCAGTCTCTCTGTCTCTGTGTCTTTCTTTCTCTCTGTCTGTCTTTCTCTGTCTCTCTCTGTCTCTCTCTGTCTCTGTCTCCCTCTATCTCTCTCTCTGTCTCTCTGTTTGTCTCTCTGTTTCTCTCTATTTCTCTCGCTCTCTCTCTCTCTCTCTCTCTCTCGATTTCAATCCCACGGTCAAATCACAAATATTTGCTTGCTCTTCGTTTAACTCCCCAGACTGGGTGCTGTTTGTTTTGTGCTCGCCAAAGAATACAGCATCTCTTTCATTGAAGCCTCAAGAGATTCCCAGCAATACGGTTTTATGAAGATGCGGAGATATAGAAGATCTGGAAGAGTTGTACTGTGCAAGCAATTCCTAAAATGTTGGAATGGTGGATCAGACCAATTTCATTATTCTAGTAGCCATGACAAGCGTCTGGGCATGTACTGTGGCTATGGTATGTATACTTTTTGGTGCTTCTGAGAGGATTGCTAAAAGCAGGGGTCACACAGAGAAAGAGAGAGAAAGAGAGAACTCAGAACTCAGAATGTTTTCATGTACATCGGCCTTAGGCCACAACACAATAGTCGGTGGGGCGGGGGGTGGAGGTGGAGATAGGGATTTTGTGGATTACACCAATATTGCAATGCGTATGCTTGCATCGTCGAACATTGTCACTTTCCGTGCTTTCCTCAGTTGACACTTCGTCGGTGTAACAGTCAACAGATCTTTCTTTTGCTGACCAGATCTAACATTTAATGAAGTAATACACTAAACAGTACTTGATTATCATCAAGCTTCATTAAGGTATCAAACAAGTCATAAAGATATTTATATACATATACATATATCGTTCCATTCCTCCATCTACTGGTCAAGCAATTAGTGAGAGAAAGAGAGAGAGAGAGAGAGAGTGTGTGTGTGTGTATGTGTGTGTGTGTGTGTGTGTGTGTGTGTGTGTGTGTGTGAGTGAGAGAAAGAGGAGGGAGAGAGAGAGGAGAGAGAGAAAAAGAGAGGCCGAGAGAAAGAGAGTGAGAGAGGGGGGGGGAGGTAAAGAGAAACACGCAGAGAGATTGGCACAGAGTGCATGACTGAAACGCAGTTCTAACAATCAATATAATTCTTAGATAGGATTTGTGAGTATATTGACTGTACACACACACACACACGCACACACGCACGCACGCATGCACCACACACCACACACAAACACACACATACATAAACACAAACACACACATACACAAATACAAACACACACAGCCACACACATAGCCACACACATACAACCACACACACATACACACACACGCACGCACGCACACATACACACACACCACACACACGCACAGCACGCACATGTACACACACATACACACAACCACACACACACACAACACACACACACATACAACACATACACACACATACACACACACACACACACAATACACACACAACACACACACACAACACAACACACACACACACACACACACACACACACACATACACACAAACACACCACACAACCTCACACACACACACACACACACCACACACACACACACACACACACACACACACACACACACACACACACAACCACACACACACACACAACACACACACACACACACACACACACACACACACACCCACACACACACACACACATACATGTATGTAAAAAGGAGACAACAACACTTTCCAGTGTCCAGAGACTGCTGTCCCTCTCAGTGGACGACAAGGGGATAGGATGGCTCTTTGATCGCATGTGTATTGAGTGTTGTCAATGGTAATGGGATCCCATCAGTGACATGAGACACTGCAGTTTCTTTATTTGTGGAACTGTCTTACAGTACGTGGTGTTTCTTGTTGACTTCGGCTTGTGGCTTGGATACTGACTTCTCCTGACTTCTCCCTCTTCCCCGTTTCAAGACCTTGCCAGAGTATAGGGTTTTGTGCAGGCTCAGGAAATCTGTCAGATAATTTGCTGGCGGAATTGGGTGGAACGAATATGGAGCTGTCCAAGCGCGGTGGATGCTTCTTGAAATGACTCCAGTAACTGAGGAGTCAGGTCTGATGACTGCAAGGAAAGACCTGCTGGCTGCTTTTAAAGCCGGCATACTTGGGATCCCGTTCTGGGCATGTCAGACCTTACTGAACAGCAAAAATGGGCTGTGTCTGGAGCATATATCATGCCTGGCCACTTTGGCGGCCATTCAAACAACCCCTATAGTAGTAAGGCAACGTTGGGAGCTTCTTTCAAGACTGTAATAAGAGGGAGGAGGATGACGGTTGTGCATGGCTGCCCGAAAGAGAGATGAAGGCGAGAGAGGGCTCTTCGATTCTCTTTTGGTCCATAGGCTGGGCTGAACCTGATTAGTGCGCGTTGTTAGTCTGTGTCCCGGGGTTTGTCATTTCCCCAACTTTGCCATTCGGTTTGTGGGCAAGGTAACTAATGACTGGATCCGAATGGATCCGAATGCTGCGCATAGACAATCCTCACCCCTCCCTCCCTCTTTGCTTGGTAGGGTGGCTGTCGAGTGGAGTGAGAAGCTTGGGGGGGTGTGGGGGTGTGGTCGTTGGGAGAGTGGCAAGGTATTGTTGCTCCGGGTCCCATGCGCACCTCGTGGTGGGTTTTTGTTGTTGTTGTTGTTGTTGTTGTTGTTGTTTTCTGCTGCCTGTTTCCGTTTGTCTGTCTGACCCTTTGTCAATTTGTCTGTCTTTCAGACTGACTGTCCGTCTGTCTGGCCGGCTGGCCTGGGATACTTTGTCTGCATGTGCATATGCACACATTTTTTTTCACCCAGCTAGGTTTGCTCTCTTCACACGGCCAGGACTCAAGATCTGGTATCTGGAGTTCAATCCCAGCCTGTAACATTAAAAACTGCCCTGCTCGCTGCCCATCTTAACATTTCCATCGTTTTAGTGGTGTCAGCCTGGTGTTTCATAGGTTCTTTCCCCTTCCTTCACTATTTCCCCATTTCAAGATTTTGCCAGCACATACAGTGTTGCCCAGGCTCATGAAATCTGACTGGTAGTAGATCTGGGTGGAGCGCGTGTGGCATTGTCCGACAGCGATGAATCCCTGGTGAACAGATAAATAGATAGATAGATAGATAGATAGATAGATAGATAGATAGATAGATAGATAGATAGATAGATAGATAGATAGATAGATAGATAGATAGATAGATAGACAGATAGATAGATAGATAGTGAAAGGTCTTTCTCTTTTCAAGCTCCATCGATGTGGAACAGACTGCCAGACTCTCTCAGACATTCAGATTATTTCTCTTCTTTCAAGTCTAAACTTAAAACCCATCTATTTTCTCACAACTAGTCAATGCTGCGTAGGGTACCACCTATGTCATAGCCGTCTAAGCCTTGTTTTGACATACTGTTTCAGGGTGTGTTTTCTATTGCATGTGTTTGTTGTATAATTGAACGTTGTGTGATTTGGTTTTGTAGCAATGCTTGAGATGAGTGAGTGTTGTGCTCGTAGGATTTGTTGGTTTCTGTAGTGGTGGTATTTGTAGTTGTTTGTGAGGTGTGTGGTTGTGTGTGTAGGAGAGGTGAATGCAGTATGTTTTTGTAAAGCGCTTAGAGAAATTATTTTGATTAAGCGTATATAAGAAGCCATTATTATTATTATTATTATAGATAGATAGATAGATTATGTGTGCGTGTGCACGCGTGTGTTTGTCTGTGTATGAGTGTGAGTACGGCTGATGTGCATGCACGCGTGTATATGAGGGAGTTTGGAATAGCATCCTTTTATTTATTTATTTATTTTATTTATTTATTTGTTTATTTATTTGTTTATTTATCTATTTATTTATTTGTTTGTTTATTAGTATTTATTTATTTATTTAGCTATTATTCATTTATTTATTTATTCATTTATTTATTTGTTTATCTATTTATATATTATTTATTTATTATTTATTATTTATTTATTATTAATTTTATTTATTTATTTATTTATTTAATTGTTTATTTATTTATTTATATATTTATTCATTTCTGTCTGTAAGCGAAACCCATTTTCCTCTGTACCGAGCGGCATTTGGAAGCGCCCAAATATTATTTTCAGGTCAGAGCCTCTGGTGTTTTCCTCTGTCTTTCTTGATTTGAGGATTTACAATAATACCTGGTGTGACCTGCAGATGGTATTTATGTTTCTTTGCTCTGGCTCTCTTTCTTGCGTTTTTCTTTCTTTCTTTCCAATTCCTTTAAATGTGTAAGTATATGCATGTCTGTGAGCACGTGTTTGTGTGTATATACCTGTGTGTTTGAGAATGTGTGTGTATGTGTGTGTGTGTGTGTGTGTGTGTGTGCGTGCGTGTGTGTGTGTGTGTGTGTGTGTGTGTGTGTATGTGTGTGTGTGTGTATGTGTGTGTGTGTGTAGATGTGTCTGTGCGTGTGCGTGCATGTGTGTGTGTGTGTATGTATGTGTCTGTGTGTGTGTGTGTATGATTTCATAGGTGGACGCGTTCATGAGCAATGCGCACATTTCTGGTAAAATATTCTGTCTTTACGTTTTCGTTCTTCTTTCTTTCTTTCTTTCTTTCTTTTGATCTGAATGGCCAAACAATTTTCCGTTCAGAGCAGCCTTTAGAAGCAACTCTATTTCCTGTGTTATTTTATCGCTCTTTTTGTAGTTTTCGTTTTTGGGTTGATGTTGTGTGGCAAAATAAGGTGGACTGGACTTTTGTTTTGGTTAGGTTAGGTTAGGTTGGTTTGGTTTGGTTTGGTTTGGTTTGGTTTGGTTTGGTTTGGTTTGGTTTGTTGGTTTGGTTTGGTTTGATTTGATTTGGTTTGGTTTGCTTTGTTTTGTTTTGTTTTGTTTTGTTTTGCTTCATATTGTGTTGAGTTGTGATGTTTTTGCTGTCATTTGCTTTGCTTTGCTTGCATTGCTTTGTCTTGTTTTGATTTGTTTTGTTTGTTTTGTTTGTTATTGTTTTGTTTGATTTGTGATTTGATTTGATTTGTTTGTTTCGTTTCGTTTCGTTTCGTTTCTTTTGTGTTGTGTTGTGTTGTGTTGTGTTTTGTTGTGTTTGTGTGTTGTGTTGGTGGTTGTGTTGTGTTGTGTTGTGTTGTTTTGTTTTGTTTGTGTTTGTTTTGTTTTGTTTTGTTTGTTTGTTTTTAGTTGTCATTTTCTGTTTCATTTTCTATGCCATATTGATGGTGTCAGAATCTTGTACTTTTCACAGTGCTGCGATGATGATGATGATGGTGGTGGTGATGGTGGTGGTGGTGTGGTGGTGGTGGTGGTGTGGTGGTGGTGGGTGGTATAATGATAATGATAATGATGGTGATAATGATGGTTATAATGATGACGACGGGGATGATGACGACACTGATGACAATCATGATGCTATGAAGTTCCATTTCGGATCGAGATTGCGTGACAAGGAAATATATTGTACGTTTAAGAGAAACAGGCACCTGCGGTGTTGGTCAGGATATTTTCAGCAACGCCGTCAAAGATGCATCCGAGAAATGGCCCAAGGCACACTAAACTATTCGTAAGAGCCGGCTGGAGCAGAAAAGTACCACAATGATTTGGGTAGGACTTGAAATTACAACCTTCAAGCCAGAACCTCGTAAGGTGAGTTGAGGGATATTTCATTCGTTGGTTGGTTCTTCGGGTGATTATTTGATCACTTGGTTGGCTGTTTTTTTGTTTTGTTTTGTTTTTGTTTGTTTGGTTGATTCATCAATTGTTTGTTTGTTTGTTTGTTTGTTTGTTTGTTTTCGTTTTTGTTTTTGTTTTTTGCGTGTTGCTGTGTTCACTTGTTGGTCCTTCCAATTCATCTTTGTCTTTATCTGTCCATTAATCTCTCTTAGCTGTCTGTTGTAGTTCTTTCTTTTTTCCCCCCATTACGTCCACCAAATGATAATGATGTGGGTGTACGTGCGTGCGTGCATGTGCATATATGTGTGCATGCGCGTGTGAGTGTGCGTGTGTTTGTTTGTTTGTTCGTATGTGTGTATGTGTGTGTGTGTGTGTGTGTGTGAGGCGTGTGTGTGTGTGCGTGTGTGTGTGTGTGTATGTGTGTGTGTTTGTGTTGTGGCGTGTGTGTGTGTGTGTGTGTGTGTGTGTGTGTGTGTGTGTGTGTGTGTGTGTGTGTGTGTGTGTGTGTGTGTGGTGTGTGTGTTAGTATTTGACTGTTTTTGTTTGTGGTTATTTTATTTGTTTGTTTTTTCTTTATTTTCTTTCTTGTCTCTTTCTTTTCTGTCTTTCTTCTTGTGTTCTTTTTACGTCATTGAAACGAAAACGTTAGTTAAAAGAAAGACATAGCTAGAAGGAACAGCTGCATTTATATATTTTTGTTGTACAATGGACAAGTGGAGAAATGGTGAAAGGGTTATGTTTTCGGCTACATCTCTGAATCACATTCGGAATTCGAAATTCGTTCAAGGCAGATTCAGTACGAGGACAATTCTGTATGTGCTCCTTCCAAATCTATCAGCAAATTATCTGGCAGATTCCCTGACGCTGCGCAAAACACTATGTGCTGGCAAGGTCTTGCGGATCCAAGGGGACTAGGGGGGAGGGGGAGAAGGGACCCATCAAATACCACGTTGTCACTACCAGAATGATGGAGACATTAAGGTGGACAACGAACAGGCCGGTTTTTAATGTTGCAGGCTGGAATTGAACTCAAGCTGTCAGGTCTTGAGTACATGGCCCATTTGTGACCCATGTTTAACTATATATCGCTTGTCTTGTTATGTCTTTCGTTCTTTTGGTCTTTCTTTCGCTCTTCCATCTTTCTCTCCTTACAACCCCTTCACACACTTTTGTTTGTATTTTACTCTACAGCCCTCCTCTCTCTGTTGTCTTCTTGGATGGAAAAGTCATTCTTGACATTCTTTGAAAGGTTGAGCAAGTATTTTCTTGATAGAAAATACATGACAGAGTAAAAGAGCATACAGATGTACACGTACAATACGCAAGTACACAGAGCATGTGCACATTACTTTCACCCACACACACATAAACCAGCCAGTGAGACAGAAAATCCACTCAGAAAAATGGAGAAAAAATAAAAACAGAAATGAAAAAAGGAGAGAAAACCAGACCTTATTTCTACTCAGCTATAATATCATTCATTTAGCAGTAGCCTCGTTCCACTGACAGAGTTCTCAAGTTCTATGTTCCTGAAGTTCATTCCCAGTCCCAGTACAAACACTTGCAGGCTCACTGACCATCTTATTTGACCAGTCCTTGGGTGCTGTTAAGAACATAGATCACATCTCTTGTTCATCTCAAAATCTTATCATCGTGCAGGGTTTTGCAAAGACTAGACGAGAAAATGAATATCAATATTTACAGATTTTGTTCTATGCGGATAATTCCTAAATGTAAAATGAATCCATCAGACACACATCATTACTATAGT
>CM060309.1:60061533-60074033 GCA_030674185.1 Monoplex corrugatus
ATAACAATGGACTGACAACATTGCCCGAAAGAACAGAGAATCCATTTTTTAGAGATCCAGGCTTTAGCACACAACCGACGGAGCTAGAGAACTCTGGTGAGCAATTGTGAAATGCATATCTCAGTGATACTTCACGGAGTTAAGGAAGAAGAACAAAAAGAAGAAGATGTAGTAGAAGAAGAAGAAGAAGAAGAAGACGAAGAGAAGAACAAGAACAAAAACAGTAACAAGAACAAGAACAAGAAGAACAGGAAGAAAAAGACTATTTCAAAAAGTTACATATGATGTGCTTTGGAGGATCGACAAATAGAGACATGCATGTTAAGATCTTTATGGTCCTATTCAACAACACATGTTTCTTGGTAATGTGTGTTTCAAGTGTTTCAATTAGTGGCATAATCTCAGTATACAACGCATTCGTTGATGTACGTAGGAAATACCACAACTCAGAATATAAGAGTCTGGTAATACAAGATACTCAAGAATGTATTCTTTCTCCAAAATAAACAGCAGCTAATTCCAAGCAACAAACTTCCGTTATTCTCAAAATCGTACTTCTTGTGCTATCTAAAAGGGTCAGATTAGTATATTGTATTTGTCAAAAGTTTCACTGGTGTTCTCTTCACCTGACCTTTGAGAATTCTACATGAATATCATCATAACCTGTATGTATAGATCTTTCCAAGAAAATTCACTGGTTTTGTCGGCACGAAACTCAGATGACATGTTGTTTTGTTTATTAATCTCATTTAAAATTGTACAATTTATCCATCATTCAAATTCATCTATCTTCTATGTATCTATCTATCTACGTATCTACATATGTATCTCTGTATCTATCTATGTATCCATCCATCTATCTATCTATCTATCTGTGTGTCTATCTGTTTGTCTGTCTGTCTGTCTATTTATCATTCTGTCTATCTATCCATCTCTCTATCTATCTACCTACCTATCTGTCTGTCTCTATATATTTATCTATCTCTCTCTCTCTCTATCTATCTATCTATCTATCTATTCATCTCTTTATCTCTCTATCTGGCTATCTCTCTATCTATCTACCTACCTATCTATCTATCTATCAGCTATGTATAAATCTATCTATCTATTTATCTATCTATTGATCTGTTGATCTATCTGTCTGTCTCTTTATATATTTATCTCTTTTTCTCTCTCTTTCTGTCTATCTCTATCTATCTATCTGTGTATCTATCTATCGATCTCTCTATCTATCTATCTATCTTTCGATCGATCGTTCGATCAATCGATCTATCTTTCTATCTATTTATCTCTCTCTCTCTCTCTCTCTCTCTCTCTCTCTCTCTCTCTCTCTCCTATATATATATATATATATATATATGTATACATATATATATATGGAGAGAGTGAGAGAGACAGATGTATTTATATATATATATATAATATACATTTATATAAATTGTGTGTGTGTGTTTTGTGTGTGTACGTGTGTGTGTGTGTGTGCGTGCGTGGTGTGTGTGTGTGTGTGTGTGTGTGTGTGTGTGTGTGTGTGTGTGTGTGTGTGCGCGCGCGCGCGCGCGCGTGTTACATGTGTGTGTATATAATCGCTATGACGTAAACAACATTCAGATTGCGTTTTGGAGAAAGAAAAAAAACTTTCTTGAAAAGTTCAGTGGAGTCCAAGTTTAGCATTTGGTGAATAGAAAAGATTGAAACGGAAAATGGTCAGCTGAGATTGTAAGATGTCAAAGCTCTGATACAATCACTTTAAATTCCATGTCGTTTTCTGTATCATCAACTTGTGAATCTTTCCTTTTCATGACTTTTTCTTTACTTTATTTCTTTCTTGTGAGTGTATCTTTCATTCATTCTTTCTATGCTTCCTTGTTCTTCCTCGTGTCATATCAACACAAGAAACGTGGAGAGGGAGAAAGAATGGAGTCTGAAGGAGTAGCAGCATGCAACTATATTTTTTGCTGCGCTATTGAAAGGTGCAGATGAGCTGAGAAGAGCGATGCTGTGTGCTTCGAATTTGAAGTGGATAACGTTTTTTGAGTCACATTTTAGACACTACATCACTCATTTTCTGTCAAATTTTCAAACTCTTTCTTTAAATAAACAGATCTGAGAGAGGTGTGTGTCAGTTTGTATGTCTGTCTCGATGAATATGTGTCGCCTATTTTCTGTGTGTGTGTGTGTGTGTGTGTGTGTGTGTGTGTGTGTGTGTGTGTGTGTGTGTGTGTGTGTGTGTGTGTGTGTGTGTGTGTGTTGTGTGTGTGTGTTCGTGTGTGTGTGTTCGTGTGTGTGTGTGTGTGTGTGTGCGTATGTGTGTGTGAGTCTCTATGTCTGTCTGGATATGTGTTGCCTATCTTCTCTCTCTCTCTCTCTCTCTCTCTCTCTCTCTCTCTCTCTCTCTCTCTCTCTTTCTTTCTCTGTGTGTGTGTGTGTGTGTGTGTGTGTGTGTGTGTATGTGTGTGTGCGTGCGTGCGTATGTGTGTGTGAGTCTCTATGTCTGTCTGGATATGTGTCGCCTATCTTCTCTCTAGCTTTGTGTGTGTGTGATGTGTGTGTGTGTGTGTGTGTGTGTGTGTGTGTGTGTGTGTGTGTGTGTGTGTGTGTGTGTGTGTGTGTGTGTGTGTGTGTGTGTGTGTGTGTGTGTGTGTGTGTCTATCTTTCGTGGTAAAATGTGTGGACACGATTTTCTTAGCTCTCTATGGGCGACTCTCTACCAAACATGGGACAAAGCTGTAGATTAACACTTCCTGTCCGACGAACCACAGTGAGCGGCTTGGCTGACTTTCAAAATGGCTTACTGCGGTTTAGGAATATTTTTTCTTCTTTGACTTTGGAGCTATATGGATTACCTGGTCAGCTGGAGCTTAGTTAGTACTAACTGTATGCATGAAAAATTATCTGCATCAAATAGTATGCATGCAGAACTCACAGGTCAAGTTTTACTTAATGAATAGTATCATAATTTCATTATCTGTATGTTGTGTAGAATTCAATTCTGCACAACCCAATAACAACATTTTTGTTCTATGTTGAATACAAACATATCTACAAGTGTTTTACTGACCTTACCCCCTGTTCCAAAATAGGTCGCATTCTGAAAACCCTTAACGTACAAGAAGAGTTAAGCAGACGCACAAAAATAAGTTTGGACGACCAGGAGCCAAAGTGATCACGAAGACCCAAATAAATTCCCAAATTAACTTTTTACGGTGAATTTATCTATAAAAATTTGACAATATTTCAGTTCCGTTTTCATTGTTGGAACAGTCTATCATTGCCCTCACTGCATGTCAAGTTAATTAGTCCTGGAGTTTATAAAGATCATTGTGACTGATATTTGAGGTGGTATCTTCAGAATTAGCCTTCGTAGTATGAAACAATTTGTTTTTGAAGAATTCAAGGATTCGACCGAGAGAATATCATCAAAATGAATCCAAAATGTGGCTTTGCACAGGAGGTTAACGTAAATGTGCTCGTAGATACACATTAAAAAATAAATAAGTTAAAAGATATGTTGCTTTTACATTGAGTCTTTCTAGTTGGTTGATCAATTATTCTTAATGTCTTACCCGATCGAAAGCCTTGGTATAATCAACAAAGCATAAATGTAAGTCCTTATTCATCTCGATTGACCTTTCTGTGATAGTTCGTAGGATGTATATGACATTAATAGTTCCTTTCCCTTCCACAAATCCACACTGTTCTTCTACTATTTCTCTTGTGATTCTATTCCTCGTTCTCATCATGATTATTCTTAATAGGATTTTTGTTACATGACTCACCAAGGTGATTCTGCGATGGAGTTCTCATTCTATAGTCCCTGTCTTCTTTGGAAGTGCAATGAAAATTGATTTTGACATATCTTTGAGGATTTTTCCAGTGTCATAAATCCCATTTAGGAGGACTGTTGTGTATTGTATATGAAATATATATTGGGAACAAACAGCTGCAATGGGAATAGAAAACGATATAAGCTCTTTCCAAAATATCAAAAGAGGAGTCAGACAAGGCTGTGTTTTGTCACCAAACTGTCTTCACTTTACAGCGAAAACATCATGAGAAACCTGGAGGAAGACCCTGGATTAAAGGTTGAAAGAAAAATGATAAACAACCTTCGATACGCAGATGACACCGTGCTATTTGCAGAAAATGAAAGGGAACTACAAAACCTTTTGAATATACTAGAAATAAAAGCAAAGGTAAGGGGTTGGAACTAAACAGCAAGAAGATTGAAATCATGGTGATCAGTAAAAAACATGAAACCGCCTCATGCAAAATAACAGCAAACAGCACAACCTTGAGACATTTGATAAGTTTAAATATCTGGGAACGATCATTTCACAAGACGGCAGATGCACATCGGAAATTGCCAGCAGACTCGGCAAAGCCAAAACAGCATTCAAGAAGACGAAAATCATTCTTACCAACAAATGCCTGTCAATTAACATCAAGAAAAGGGTTCTTAAATGTTATATAGAACCGATAATGTTATACGGTTGTGAGGCATGGACAGTCAACAAACAAAGCCAGAATAAGATTGAGGCAGCCGAGGTATGGTTTCTAAAAAGAATGTTGAGAGTTCCATGGACAGCAAAGAAAACAAACGAGACAGTCTTGATGGAGGCAGACACAAGAAGATCATTCATGAGGAAGATAAGAAAAGACAGGCAACATTTATAGGCCATGATATGAGGAAAGGAAAATTGAAGCACTTGGTCACAACAGGAAAGCTGGACAGAAAGAGAGCACCGGGTAGACCCAGGAAGAAAATATTGGACAGACTTGCAGAGTGGCTGAGGACACAAAGGGTGGAAGATGTGCTTGCGGCAACAAGGGATAGGAACAGATGGAAGGCCATGATCGCCAACGCCATATGGCAAGGCACTTGACGATGATGATAATGTGTTTACATTTGTATAGAAATATCGCCTCCTATCTTATTAGTGAATTCATTCCATGCTCGAGATAAATTTCCTTTATAAGCAGACTTGGAATGATTGTGTAAACAAATTCACAGACAAAAAACATCAGACGATGTGCTGACAAATCAGCATATGACGTATAGAATAGATGACATAGTAATCAAATTGAAATAGTGCCGTTATGTCAATAGGCCACAGATTACACACTCTTATTAATGGACCGGTCAGAATTATTTCTTTTAAGAAATAAATCAAAACGTAATGAACTCTAAGGCGTTCACAAATTGTGCCGGCGTAGCACATAACTCAAAAGGTTGACGACTACAGGAAGCAGAAAAAAGCACGAAAATAGAATCAGAACGCGTATTTAATACAACCAGACAAGACAGGCGCAAAGTTTTGGCCAACTGGCCTTTGTCAAGCGTAAGATCACAAACAAACAAACAGCAAATACAAAAATTAGGAGAAAAAGACTGAAACTTTCCTGTTGCTTCGTCCACTCTTTTTCTCCTTATTTTTTGTATTTGGTGTTTGTTTGTTCGTTTATTTGTTTGTGATATTGCGCTTGACAAAGGCCAGTTGGCCGAAAATGTGCGCCGGTCTTGTCTGGTTGTATTAAATACGCGTTCTGATTTTTTTTTTTTTTTCGTTTTTTTTTTCTGGTTCATATTTGAATTGAACACGAGCAGTCACACTTGTTTTGGATTTTGGACAACAGGAAGGTTGTGTGTTCAAATCTCATCAGTCTCAAATCAGTGTGGGATTAAATTCAGCTCCTACCGGCTCCAAACCAGATCTGAGTTTCTCAGCAGCAAGGAGATTTGCACTGAGAAATGCGGTGTGTTAGAAACAAATATTTGTTTTGTTTTTGTGAACTTTTGCGTTACAAGGGCACTACCCTGGTGGAAGTCGACAGATGGCGCTTGTTGTTGTTGTTGTTGTTGTTGTTGTTGTTGTTGTTGTTGTTGTTGTTGTTGTTGTTGTTGTTTTGCGAGTTGGGCTGCGATCGATCCAGTATGGTCTCTGTATTCTCTCTTGTCACACAGCGCGTCTTGGACAAACCGGATGTGGCAAAGCCCGTCTCCTCTCCAGGTATGAATTTGCTCCGTTGGGTTTACTCCCCATCCCCACATTCAGCAGTTAGTTCTGTTACACGAGTTACCACAGTAGCAAAGGACAGCCTCTGGCCTGACTATGATAGCCTCTGACCTGACTATCTGCAGATACCAAGGTTTTGGCACACAACTGTCAGAGCTGGAAGAATCAGGTGAGCAGTTCTTTTAATGCGGTGCCCCATTGTCTCTTCATGGAGTTAACCCTTTGACTCCCGCACCCTGTCCATCAGCATCCCGTATTGCCAACCATGCCAACAAAGCAAAAATTTAACCCTGCAGGAAGCTGGTGGATAAGGTAGGGGGATTAAAGGGTAAATTATTTTGCTGTTGGTGGATAGGGTGCGGAGAGACAAAGGGTTAAGCGAGAAGAAGGGTAAAAGTGAGATTACTAGAATGGAAAGACTATCTTGTTTATTTCTTTCGTCCGAAATTGACATCTATCCATTGCTTGTGTCCACACGTTACACACACGTCCATCTGATCTTTTCTTGCTCGTTCAAAAGTAGTGCTTCCATTCACCTCCCCCTTTTTCCATCTAACACCCACCCCCACCCTAACAACCCTTCTTATTTCTTTTATTCTCTAACAAAAAGCGGTAGTTTCCGCTTCTTCCCCTTCTTTTCTCCTTTTTTAAATATCTTTTTCAGCTCTCCATCCTTTTTACCGGCCCTTTTTCTATTCTGCTACACAGCTTTCATCTTTCGCTATATTGTGGGATGGAAGGCCCATTCTGTGTATTCTGTGGAAAACGGACAAATATTCTCCCTGTTGGAAAATGTATACATGCTCAGACAAATGCAGGCGCAGATCCATACGCTTACACACACACACACACAAGAGCGTACTCAGACGTATGCGAACAAATACTTACAGACATGGACATGCACCAGAGAGAGAAAGAGACAGAGAGACATCAATAAATAGGACAGGGGAGAGAAGAAAAAAAAGAGAGAGAAAGAGACACACAGAGAGAGACAGACAGACCGAGATAGAGAGAGAGAGACAGAGAGAGGCAGAGAGAGAAAGACAGAAACACAGAGTAACAGAGACACAGAGAGAGACACAGAGAGAGTGACAGATACACTGAGAGAGAGACAAACAGACACAGAGAGAGACAGACAGACTGACTGACAGAGACACAGACAGACAGACAGACAGATATAGGAAAGAAGAAGAGAAGAAGAAGAAGAAAGAAGAAAGAAAGAAGAAGAAAGAAGAAGAAGAAGAGAGAAGAAGAAGAGAGAAGAAGAAGAAAGAAGAAGAAGAAGAAAGAAGAAGAAGAAAGAAGAAGAAGAAGAAGAAGAAGAAGAAGAAGAAGAAGAAAGAAGAAGAAGAAGAAGAAGAAGAAAAAAGAAGAAGAAGAAGAGAAGAAGAAGAAGAAGAGAAAGAAAGAAGAAAGAAGAAGAAGAAGAAGAAGAAGAAAAGAAGAGAGAAGAGAAGAAAGAAAGAAGAAAGAAAGAAGAAGAAGAAAGAAGAAAAGAAGAAGAAGAAGAAGAAGAAGAAGAAGAAGAAGAAGAAGAGAAGAAGAAGAAGGAAGAAGAAAGAAGAAGAAAGAAGAAGAAGAAGAAAGAAGAAGAAGAAGAAGAAGAAGAAGAAACTTAAAACTATTCAGTAATAATCATTCGCTTTTAGTATTCGGCTAGCAGACAAAATGACTCAGCTGACAGAACGCCAACTGCAGTCTCAATATTTTGACAGAAACCCTAGACTGCAGTCTCAAGCTCTATGACAGAACCCCAGACTGCAGTCTCAAGCTCTATGACAGAAACCCAGACTGCAGTCTCAAGCTCTATGACAGAAACCCAGACTGCAGTCTCAAGCTCTATGACAGAAACCCAGACTGCAGTCTCAAGCTCTATGACAGAAACCCAGACTGCAGTCTCAAGCTCTATGACAGAAACCCAGACTGCAGTCTCAAGCTCTATGACAGAACCCTAGACTGCAGTCTCAAGCTCTATGACAGAAACCCAGACTGCAGTCTCAAGCTCTATGACAGAAACCCAGACTGCAGTCTCAAGCTCTATGACAGAAACCCAGGCTGCAGTCTCAAGCTCTATGACAGAACCCTAGACTGCAGTCTCAAGCTCTATGACAGAAACCCAGGCTGCAGTCTCAAGCTCTATGACAGAAACCCAGACTGCAGTCTCAAGCTCTATGACAGAAACCCAGGCTGCAGTCTCAAGCTCTATGACAGAACCCTAGACTGCAGTCTCAAGCTCTATGACAGAAACCCAGGCTGCAGTCTCAAGCTCTATGACAGAACCCCAGGCTGCAGTCTCAAGCTCTATGTACTTGATGACTCCGATCCTAAACGCAAACATATACACTGGCCAACTCGGTATTCACATTCCTTTGACGTTCCTTCAAATAGTGTGTGTGTGTGTGTGTGTGTGTGTGTGTGTGGGGTGCGTGCGTGCGTGCGTGCGTGCATGCGTGCGTGCGTGCGTGCGTGCGTGTGTGTGTGTGTGTGTGTGTGTAGGTGTATGTGTGAATGTGTATGTGTGTATGTGTCTATGTGTTTGTCTGTGTGTGTCTGTGTGTCTGTGTGTGTCTGTGTGTGTCTCTGTGTGTGTCTGTGTGTGTGTCTGTGTCTTTGTGTGTCTGTTTTGTTTGTTTGTTTTTTTGTTTGTGTGCGAATTCTTGATGTTGCTGTTTGTTGGTTGTTATGTGTTGTTGTTTGTTTGTTGTTTGTTTAGTTCTTGTTGTTTGTTTATTGTTGTTTGTTGCTCGTTGTTTTTATTGCTGTTTGTTTGTTCTTTGGTGTTCTTCATTGTTTGTTGTTGAATGTTGTTCATGGTTGTTTGTTGTTCGTTGATTGTTATTATTTGTTGCTGTATGCTGTTTGTTACTGTTTGTTTTGTTGTTGTTGTTCGTTGTTCGTTGTTGTTGTTGTTTTGTTCTTTGTTGCTTAGAGTTGTTGTTTGCAATTTTGTTTGTTGTTTGTACCTGTTGTTTGTTGTTGGTTTTTGTTTGTTTGTTTGTTTGTTTGTTGTTCGTTTTTGTTTGTTTGTTTCTTTCTTTCATTTTGTTTCTTTTGTTTGTTTGTTTGTTGTTGTTTGTTTGTTTGTTTGTTGTTTGTTTGTTGTTTCTTGTTTGTTTGTTTGTTTATTTGTTTATTTGTTTGTTTGTTTGTTTGTTTGTTCTGGTTTCATCTGTCTCTGCCAATATCACTCACGTTCCAATAACTCCCCCGCAAGGAAATGAAAAGTAAAAAGAAAAGGTCGGTCATGATGATGGCGGTGCCCACTGTGTTCTTCAAATGAGTCAAATGGCCTGTCTTACTCCAAGCCAAGTCATCCTGTGTACGTGTCAGTGGGTGTATCTGTTTTGGAGGTTTCTGTTCCAGCATGGCGTTCTGTTTTAATTTGTTTGCAGTGATTTGTTGTGCTTTGGTAGTGGTGGTGATGGTTGTGGTGGTGTGGTGGCCATGTTGGTGGTGGTAAATAGAAGTGTGATGGTGGTGGGTGGTGGGTGGTATGGGTGTACGTTTTGTGTAAATGTGTGTTTGATTGCATGTGCATGAAAAAAATGCGTGTTAAATGCGTGCGTGTATATAAGAAAATAGAAAGAAAGAAGAAATGAAAAGAGAGAAATGATGAGAAAAGAGTTGCTGCAGATTGTAAACCCTGTCTCCTCGGGTTTCCAACATCCAAAACATTCGAACAAAACAAAAAAAAGAAAAAACACGTTTTTACAATCTACAGTAATGTTTTTCTTCTCTTTTCCCTCTTTTCATTTCTTCTTTCTTTCTATTTACCATTGAGAGACTGATATGGGTATATGTTTTGTGTGAATATGTTAAGTTGTCTGTGCATGAACAAATGCGTAATAAATGCGTGCATGAATATAAGAAAATAGAAAGAAAGAAGAAATGAAAAGAGGGAAAAGATAAGAAAAGAATTGCTGTAGATTGTAAACCCTCTCTCCTCGCGTTTCCAACATCCAAAACATTCTAACAATAACAACGACAAAAAAGGGTAAACAACACTTCTAAACCACTGATCCAAACACTGAGATCATGTTTATTATACAAACAAACAAACAAAACCTCAAAGAAAATCTGACAAAAAAACCGCACGAGGAATGAAGAGACCAAATTTGCACATCACCGGTGCTTGTGAAAACATCCCGCGAGGAGATATCAGAGAAGGGTATAAATCTTGGCCCAGTGACATTAACACCCTCTTAGTCTGACGCTAAGTGCACAGGACAGTATTGTGAACAATCAGTTTGGGTCAGACTGGAAAGACTACCATTTCCCATCAAGTCCTGAGGATGGCTTGCTCTGTCACAGTCTTCAGTGGAGTGCCGGAAAGGCAGGGTAAAACTCTCAACCTTAACTCCTTTCCCCATGAAGCAGACAGTATGGTTAAAATGATAGAGTGGTATCTCACCAGGAGATTGGATTTTATGCAAGATCGACTTTTTTTTAACTTTTTTTTTTTTATTCATCTTTTGTTTCACAACAAACAGACATCTAACTCACAATGTGGCAACGAAAAATGATAAAAAAAATTATACACATATGAAAAGACAATGTTGATGTATAAACTCTATATAGCATACAGAATATACATAATGATATCGACTTAGAATACTTAGTTTGAGATCACTGCTGGTATGTGGGGTGTTCTTCATGATGAAAGTAACATTTTAGTCAATGACACATGGCATAGAACACGAACGTAAGCCAATAAACAGTTGTTTGGTTGAAATATTGATCGCTAACAATTCTCGAAACGAGATACAGTTGCTTCCAAGCCATTGCTCCTTGGACTGAAGGTAGACATAAGAATTAGTCAGAAGATCCTCATTGTGGGGAACTCCAGTAACCACATATTTTATAATAAAAAAGAAGACCACAGATCAAAACTTCTTGAATGCATGACTGTTTGAATTGTCCTTTGTAGAATTTGTAAGTAACAGACTTTCACGAGGGAGACATTTTTCAGCCTCTCTTCAACGTCTTACTGGTTTTACATTCATTTTGCTGCCAGTCCTTCACTTAGTGGCAGGGAAAGAATGTACACAAAATGTATTGATTTTGTTTTGTGGTGCAATCTATTCCCAAGTCTAGACAACCCTGATAATGTGAGGAGTTCATGAACTTGTTTATTCGCAAACAGGAGCATGCATATTTAAAACATTCTGAAACAGTGAGTGAATATACAATTCTGCACTATTAACAAAATACTTGGATTGTGGACGTTGATTTCCTCTATGAAAATATTCACAGCTTTTCTCAGCAGTCAAACTTTTAGAGTTCTACGCTAATGATAAAAAGTGCACATGGATCATCTCTATAAACAATTACCGCCTTGTTTCGTTTGTGATTTTGTAAATGATATTTTATAAACTGTTAGGTGTTTTTGCAACGTTGAAAAAAAACTTAATCTGAACATGCTCTGGCTCAGTATTGAGTATACCATGTGCTGAAAATAATCATTTATTTGAATCACCCAGGAAGTACTCGTTTTGCTGAACAATCTAGGACTACTGGTATTTCTGTATTTCTATTATGGAAAACAAACAAAAATAAACAACATATTCTTCATTTATTAAATCAATAAAGAAACACTCACTGCTGAAATTGCACCCTCAAATGATTTATACCATTTGATTTAAGATTCCTTTCCTTTGCTTATTAGATTATTTTAAGACTTTTTTTTCCTTTCTCACTTTCTTTCGTTCTTCTCTACATTAAATCGAAATGAGAAACGTGACGTAAAAGAAAAAGAAGGGAATTGGAAACTATGGCTGTGTGAACAGAATTTCGAAAAATTGAACTGTAGCTCTGTAGAGTGATGTTCTGGGTTTTGATTCGAAAATGGAAATCATCCTTGTTGCACAGTTTACCCTCCATCAATCACTCTTTCTTTCATTCTTTTCGTTTAATCTGCCAAATGTCCGAGTCTGCATTTCTTCCTTTCCATCTGCTTTTTCACTCCACTGGATGAAAAAATGTACTTGTTGAACCGGTCGCCATGTGTAGTGGTTAGTGCAAGGGCTACTGACTAGAGGGCTGTGGGTTCAATCGCGTGTCTGTTTTTCACCTTTAAAGAAATATGTAGACTACAAATTATTTCGAAATAAACAACTAACAATCAAAAATTGATGGCTGTGATGATGTTTGGTGTGTGATGATGGACATATTCGGCCATACTCTGACTACTACTCTACACTATCGAGCTCTTATGCTACACTCCACTGATACGTACATTACGTGTGTGCTCAAATATCTGACCATGCATCTGTCACGTCAGGCCTGGTACGCCGATCTTTGTATACTATTTTTTTTTAAAATAGGTGTGATATATAATATTGTGTTGGGATGGTTTATATTCATGTTACTTTAATTACTACTGTACTTACTTTGTTATTTATTGTAACTACTTAAACGTACTATTACTACATACCCCCGCTAAATGATGCAAAACTGACTACGTCCACTCAGTGTCTCGCTTTCAAT
>CM060309.1:60079033-60081533 GCA_030674185.1 Monoplex corrugatus
ACTGGCGGATAGGGCGAGGGAATTAAAGGGTTACGTTTTGGCTTTGCTAGCATGGTTGACAATGCAGGATGCTGGAGGACGGGGTACGGGAAGTCAAACGGTTAAAACAGTCAAAGCTTCTCTGGTTATCAAGGTGGGTTATAAAATGGAACAATACAAACACGACAAGCACAAATAAAACTAAATGCGATGGTCGTCAAGAAGTTACAGAAAGAAAAAAAAAGAAAGATGGGGAAATGACGTGATCGTCCAGACTCTTTTCAGTTCAACAACACTATCTGAAAATAGGAGGTACACTGTCTGACCTAAATAGATACTTCCTGAGCAGACAGTAGTCGACACTTGCCAACTAAGAGTAGACACGTCCTGAAATTAGTCGACATTTCCAAGACTTCAGTCCATCTCACTCACGTTTCACTGATGAAACAGCCAGCCCACGCAACCCCTGCCCCTCCCCCCCCCCTCCCCCGAGAAAAAAAAAGGAAAAGAAAAAAAGATCAGACGACAGGTCGACATTGCTTGTTTTTATGTGTATTGTGTTCTTTACATCAACAGAAGGATCAGCCTACCTAAACGCAGCGGTGTGCATGTGGTGGTCTTTGATTTAATGTCTATTCACTAAAGTGATTTTAGACAAAAAAAAGAAGAAGAAAAAAAAAGGATACATGAGGAGAAAAGAGGAAACTTGGAAATGGTTAGTAGTTCTTCAGGAAAAAGAAATGAACCAGAAAAAAACAACTATGCTGAAGACAAGAAAGAAAAAATCACAAATGACGTTATCATAATTAACGATTGAAACAGTAAAATTGGCTAACCATAACATTTTGAACATGAGAAATAACGGTGCGTTAAAGATAATTCGCTATAGGACTTTTTGACAGGCTAACAAAAAATTCATATGTTAAGGATGGTGAGGCAAATATGTCAAAAACTGTCTTCGTTGATAGCGTAGGTATATGTCGTTTTACCCGAACGCATGAAAGAATATGACTATGTGTTATCTTCTTTCCACACAGACACACTACATTCCTTGTGTATTTTGTTTTGAATGCATCAAGTTTCCACCTATACGTAAGGGCGGTGTGTGTGTTTGTGTGTATGTGTGTGTGTGTGTTTGTGTGCTCCTCGTCTTCAGCCACTCTGCAAGTCCGTCTAGCATTTTCTCCCTGGATCTACCTGGTGCTCTCTTTCCCTCCAGCTTTCCCGTTGTGACCAGGTGCTCCAATCCCCCTTCCTCATAAAATGGCCTATAAATGTTGCCTGTCTTTTCCTAATCTTCCTTATGAATGATCTACTTATGTCTGCCTCCATCAAGACGGGCTCGTTTGTTTTCTTTGCTGTCCATGGAACTCTCAACATTCTTCTGAGAAACCACATCTCGGTTGCCTCAATCTTGTTCTGGCTTTGCTTGTTGACTGTCCACGCCTCACATCCGTATAACAGTACTGGTTCTATATAACATTCAAGAACTCTCTTCCTGATGTTAATTGATAGGCATTTGTTGGTGAGAATGCTTGTCATCTTCTTGAATGCTGCAAAAATGAATATAGAATGTAAACTTGAACCAATGTGACCGCCATTGTTCAAGCAAATAGGCGTCAGAAACACACAACATTGGAATCAGAACGTGTACTTAATACATAAAGTAAAACAGGCCGACTGTCATCAATCGTAACGCAATTATATCAAGGCTTTTCTGTCTTTCATTGCTCCATTTTTCTGTTGGTTTTTTTGTTGTTGTTGTTGTTGGGTTTTTTGTTTTTGTTTGTTTGTTTTTTTGTTTGCATAGCAAATATTTGGAGTCAAAAATATATATATATTCACGATCTTACAACGACATACTGGCTTCACCCAGGATAGTCTCAGATTTTTGTCTCCTTATCTACGACATTAATGGCACAAAATCTGGGACAATTTTTCCAAGATGCTAAGATAGTTATGGATATGGGGATGACACCCCTGCAGCTACTGAGTCCCATTAGGACTGACACTATGACAGAGAGCTATACTCTACATTTACTGTCATAGTATATCCTGGCAACAACCAGGCCCGAGAGAGAGAGACACCTGCCGTATGAGGACATTTAATCGACACCCTGTTTGACGCATTCGTGAAGTGGATGAAACTGGATTTGTGGTCCCTGTCTTCCCAATGAGCCCGTCGCATACTCTACACTGGGTAGAAGGCGTATTAAGCCGCAAAAACTCCCACAATAAATTTGACAGATCTGAAAGGATTCAAACCCATAGCCTTCCAGTCGGTGGTCTGTTGCGCTAACGACTACTCCATGATGAAGCGACTGATTTAGGATTAGAATATTTGGTTTTAGATCACTGATGCCGAGTGGGAATTTTTTGCACAATATTATTATGGTTCGGATTTAGCTAATCACAAATGGAACAGAACAAGGACTTTGCAGTTTGCAGTTTGTTCTAGAAGAAGTCATCGCTCTCGAACAATTCTATATGCTTTCCACCAAACCTGCCAGCAATTGTCTGA
>CM060309.1:60084033-60094033 GCA_030674185.1 Monoplex corrugatus
ACAGACAGGCAGACAGACAGGCAGCAGACAAACAGAAAGACAGACAGGCAGACACAGACAGACAAGCAGACAGACAGACAAACGGACAGACACAGACAGACAGACTGACGGACGGATTGGAAGTGAGAGATGGCTTGACTTCAAAGACTGCTATTAGTCAACTAAACACGTGATTAAATAAATAGATGCTGCCTGACCAAGATAAATATTTTGTATCCCTGGTCAGACAATACACCACACAGTCTTTCATCAACTGTCACGTCCTGAAATGATTTAGCAAGTCCCCAAGCCTCCCCACTTCACCCACTTTTCATGGATATATAGTCGGCGTTTCATTTTGTTTTGGTTTGGTTTGGTTTGTTTTCTTTGGTTTGGTTTGGTTTGGTATCGCTTCGTTTCGTTTCGTCTCGCTTAGTTTCTCGTTTCTTTCCGTTTGTTTTTTGTTTTGTTTCGATTCAGTTTCGTTTCGTTTCAATTTGATTTCTTTTGGTTCGTTAGGAGGTAGGGGTTTTTACTGTTTTATTTTGTTTTTGTTTTGTTCGTTTGTTTTGTTTTGTTTTGTTTGTTTTTTGTTTTGTTTTGTTTTGTTTTGTTTGTTTTTTGTTTGTTTTGTTTGTTTTGTTTTGTTTTGTTTTGTTTCATCATACCTGTATGTTTTATTAGCCAAATGTAATCATATTTGGTTTTAATGACAAAAAAATGATAATTTCAAACGCGATGCCAAGCTTCAGTAACCTTGAATCGTTGTCATGGTTACTTTTATCTCTAAATTAATCTATGTGACACAGAAGGAAGAATCTCAATATGGGATAACTATCCTGTAATTATGCCTATACTTCTAAACCAATGAAACACATCCATTTCCTAAAGTTTGTTTGTTTGTTTGTTTGTTTGTTTGTTTGTTTGTTCGTTCGTTTGTTTGTTTGTTTGTTTGTTTGTTTGTTTGTTGCTTTTGGGGGGAGCTTTTTTTCTTTATGTATTCGCTATCTCTCAGTCTGTTACACTTTCAATATTTCTTGAGGGAGCTTTTTTTCCTGTAGATATTTACTGATGTAGAAAAGCCATAGTAGCGATTCCAGCATTAGTAACGTACATGACTGATTTTAAGAAACAACGATTTCTCCTATTGTCAACAATATACGTACTAGCTAAAGCAGAACAATTATCATCATCATCATCATCAAGTGCCTTGCCGCATGGCGTTGGCGATTATGGACTTCCATCTGTCTCTATCTCTTTTTGCCTCAAGCATCTCTTCCACCCTCCCAGTCTTCAGCCACTCTGCAAGTCCGTCTAGTATCTTCTCCCTGGGTCTACCCGGTGCTCTCCTTCCCTCCAGCTTTCCCGTTGTGACTAGATGTTCCATTTCCCCTTTCCTCATAAAATGGCCTATGAATGTTGCCTGCCTTTTCCTTATCTTCCCTATGAATGATCTACTTGTGTCTGCCTCCATCAAGACTGTCTCGTTTGTTTTCTTTGCTGTCCATGGAACTCTCAACATCCTTCTTAGAAACCACATCTTGGCTGTGAACAGTTATGCCACTCCGAAACATTTACATATTTTTCAGTATTTATATATTTTCAGAAATAAAAAACCAGGAACATATGCAAATATGACCACAAAAATATTCTCGGATCTATCTAGGGTCTTAGGGTCTAGTACTAGCGTCTATACGTAATTAAAAAGAGTCAATATGTATGACGTCATATGTTTTGTACATCAGACCTTTCAAAGAAATAGAATAGATCCAAAACATGGTCAGTTTGTACTGGAAGTCTCTTCTTCTGATGAAAATAGACATACGTGTGCAAGCATAAAACCACATGCAGGTTCCCTTTCCCTCTACTTGGAATGACGTTAGCGCAATCTGGCCATGCTTTTTTTTTTTTTTTTTATCTACTCTGCCTGTATAGTAGAAATTAACATACAAAAGCTGTGGTATCGCATGTATTATTGCGTCTTTTATACTTACACATGACCGTTACTATTATTCCCTAGAAGCCTACGCAGACTTCCCCTCTCCTACCTTGCCACACACACACACACGCACACACATATACACGGAGAGAGAGAGAGAGAGAGACACACACACACACACACACACACACACACACACACACACACACACACACACACACACACAAAGACACACAGAGACAGAGAGAGTAAAGAGACAGACAGACAGACAGAGAGAAACAAAGAGACAGAGACAGAGAGAGTAAAGAGAGACAGACAGACAGAGTAAAGAGAGACAGACAGACAGACACAGAGAGAGAGTAAAGAGAGACAGACAGACAGACACAGAGAGAGAGTAAAGAGAGACAGACAGACAGACAGACATACAGAGAGAGTAAAGAGAGAGAGAGACAGAGAGCCAACTGACACATATCCTTTTGTTTTGTTATTGCTGTTGTTGTTTTGTTTGTTTTCGACAAAGAAGAAACTCAACAACAACAGCAACAAAGAATAATGATGTATCAGGGTAAACAAGAAAACACAAAATCAGTGCTCTGCTCTTCGCTTCACAAAAAGTTCCCACAACATACACCCTTTCTGCTCGCGGGTATTTTGCTCCGGCAAACGGTTCGCTCTCCCCACGCCTCCCCCCCCCCCCTCTCTCTCTCTCTCTCTCTCTCTCTGTCTCTGTCTCTCTCTCTCTGTCTCTCTGTCTCTGTCTCTCTGTTTGTTTGTCTGTCTGTCTGTCTGTCTCTCTCTCTCTCTCTCTATCTCTCTCTCTCTCCCCTCTCTCTCTCTCTCTCTCTGTCACTTTGTCTCTCTGTCTCTGACTCTCTGTCTCTGTTTGCAGTCCTAATCTGAGCTGTGTTTTATTGTGTTTTTGTTTCTTCACCTCACATCATACCATGCCATTCTGTACTGTAATGTATTGTGGCATCAGCCCTTTATTATCCCTCGTAAAACATTCTTTACTTTTTCTTTGGGAGATTGTGACATCCTGGCACATTCCACGTAGTATGCGATGTGTTTTGTCATCGAAACGGTCAACTCTCCCTCTCTCCCTCTCTCTCTCTCTCTCTCTCTCTCTCTCTCTCTCTCTCTCTCTCTCTCTTTCTCTCTCTCTCTTTCTCTCTCTCTCTCTCTTTCTCTCTCTCTTCCTACCTCAACCCTAGCAGTCCATTCTCTCTTCTCTGGTCCACGGCTGATAATCCGAGATATCAAGACCTGCTGGCGCCTTATAAAAAAAGACATAGTAACACGCAATAACACGCATATGTCGACAGGGTCATCTACATCATACCGAAATGATAATCGCCCCTTGAGGTTCCCTCAGAGGTAGACAATGCCGGTTCTGGCACCTCAGCGGGATCCGCCTTAGTTACTTGGAGTCCTCCTGTCCGTTTTGCCACGCCAAGAGGATGGAAGAGAATACCCACCGGTTACTATAACAACTCTGTTGACCACTGGGATCTATGGCACCTGGCAGGGACTTACTTACTTACTTACTTAGGCCTTGAGCCCCAGGAGGGGCATAGGCCATCCACAACCGCCCGCCATCGTCCACGATCCTGGGCTATTTGCTCAAGTTCTCGCCAGGAGTAGCCGGTCTGCTTGGCGTCCGCCTTCAGTTCTCTTCTCCAGGTGTTTTTTGGTCGGCCTCTCTTTCTCTTCCCTTGAGGGTTCCAGGTCAGGGCCTGGCGGGTGATGTTGGTTGATGGTTTCCTCAGGGTGTGCCCTATCCATCGCCATCTCCTTCTTCTGATTTCTTCTTCCACTGGCACTTGGTTAGTTCTCTGCCAGAGGTCTGTGTTACTGATGGTAACTGGCCAGTGGATCTTCAGTATCTTGCGTAGGCACGAGTTTATGAATGTCTGGACTCTTCTAGTAGTGGTCTTAGTTGTTCTCCACGTTTCTGCTCCATACAAAAGAACTGATTTGATGTTTGAGTTGAACAGGCGGATTTTAGTGCGGGGTGTGATCATGTGGGATCGCCAGATGTTCTTGAGGGCCAAGGAGGATGCTCTTGCCTTTCCGATGCGGGTCTTCACGTCTGCATCTGTTCCTCCCTGCTGATTGACTACACTCCCAAGGTAAGTGAAGGTCTCGACCTCCTCCAGGTTGTTGTCTCCCAACTTCACTGCCTCTGTGCTGGAAGCATTGATTTTCAGAATTTTGGTCTTGTTGGGGTGGATGTGAAGGCCGACTTGGGACGCATGGGAGGCCAGGCTTGAAGTCTTGTTCTGCATCTGTTGCTGTTTGTGGGAGAGCAGAGCGAGGTCATCGGCAAAGTCCAAATCGTCCAACTGAGTCCATAGGGTCCACTGGATGCCATTCCTCTGTCCATCTGTTGTCCGTCTCATCACCCAATCGATGGCGAGGAGGAACAGGAATGGTGACAGCAGGCATCCTTGACGTACGCCGGTCCTTACATCAAAGCGACGCGTCAGCTGGCCTCCGTGAACGACCCGACATGCCATCCCTTCATATGACTCTTTGATGATTCGTGTCAGTTTGGCTGGGATTCCATAGTGTCGGAGGAGTTGCCACAGGGTGTCACGGTGCAGACTGTCAAAAGCCTTGAGGAAGTCTACAAAGTTGATGTACAATGAGGAGTTCCACTCCAGGGACTGCTCGACGATGATGCGTAGCGTGACAATCTGGTCTGTGCAGGATCTGTCCTGCCTGAAGCCTGCCTGGTGGTCTCGGAGCCTGACGTCCACTGCGTCCCTCATCCTCTCCAACAGAATCCTGTTGAACACTTTTCCTGGCACTGATAGGAGTGTGATGCCTCTGTAGTTCTCGCAGATGCTGAGGTCTCCCTTTTTGGGCAGTTTGATGATGTGTCCGTCTTTCCAATCTATTGGTACTTTTTCCTGTTCCCAGATCTTCTCAAAAAGCGGTAGTAGAAGGTCGGCTGTTGTCTCTACGTCTGTCTTGAGAGCTTCTGCTGGAATTCCATCTGGGCCGGCTGCCTTGCCATTTTTCATCTTCTTGATGGCGCGGATGATTTCGTCTTTTGTTGGTGGGTCGCAGCATATCTCTATATCATTGTCTGCTTCTGCGATATTTGGAGGGTTTTGTGGAGCTGACCTATTGAGAAGTTCCTCAAAATGCTCCGCCCATCTCTCAAGCTGCTGATCTGTGTCTGTGATGGTCTGTCCTAGCTTGTCCTTGACTGGTCGTTCTGGTCTGTTGTACTTGCCTGCAAGCTTCTTGGTGGTTATATACAGCTCCTTCATGTTCCCGTGGTACGCTGCTTGTTCTGCTTCTTCAGCCAGGCTGTCTATGTAGTCTCTCTTGTCTTTCTTCACACTCTTCTTCACTTCCCTGTGAGCTTGTGCGTATTCTGCTTGGGCTGTCGCTTTAACTAATCTTGTACGGCTCGAGTTAACTGCTTCTTTCTTGAGTCTTCTTGCTTGGATCTTCTGGAGGGTGTCTGCTGAGATCCAGTCTTTGTGTTGGTTGTTCCTTGGCCCAAGCACTTCCTGGCATGTTTCTGTGATGGCATCTTTTGTTCTCTTCCAAAGGTCATTGGCATCGGTGTCTTCGTTGATAAGCTCCTGCAGCACTTGGAATCTGTTCTTGAGGTTGAAGGTGAAGGTTTCTTGAGTTGTCCTATCTTTCAATAGCTTCACATTGTACTTCGCCCTGCCTCTGCCTGCCTGTCAGTTCTCTTCAACTTCAGCTTGAGTCTCGCAGTCAGGAGGTGGTGGTCTGATGCTGCGTCTGCTCCCCTTCTCACTCGTACATCTTGAAGAGACCGTCTAAACTTCTTGGTGATACAGAAGTGGTCGATCTGGTTTTCGGTAATATGGTCAGGCGATACCCAGGTGGCCTTGTGTATCCTCTTGTGGGCGAAGATGCTGCCTCCGATGACAAAGTTGTTCAGTCCGCAGAGGTCAGCGAATTTCTCCCCATTCTCATTCATCTCTCCGAGGGCATGTTGTCCACTCACTTCCTCGTAGCCTCTGTTGTCTGATCCCAGTTTCGCATTAAAATCCCCCATGAGGATGTTGATGCCTTTGTCCTTTAGCTTGTCTAGGACTGCCTGTAATCTGCTGTAGAACTGGTCTTTGGATTCTTCATCATATTCATTGGTGGGTGCGTAGCATTGGATTATGTTCATCTTAATGTTCTTCTTCTTGGTCGTGAAGGTTGCTGTTATTATCCTTGGACCATGTGCTTCCCATCCAGTAAGAGCTTTCTGTGCTGTACTTGAAAGCATGATTGCTACTCCTTCAGTGTGTGCAGCATTTTCCTCTTCATGTCCTGAGTACAGCAAGAGTTCCCCTGTAGTCAGTCTTGATTGTCCGGCTTGCAGCCATCTCGTCTCACTCAGTCCGAGCAGGGTGATGTTATATCGGCGCATCTCTGCTGACACTTGTGCTGCCTTCCCTGCCTCGTACATGGTCCTGATGTTCCATGTACCGATGGTGGTGGTCGTTCTGGTCGACAGAAGGGTTGTCTGCACTGAAGCTTCCTTTCGGCTTTGGCCCCAGCACGTCATACTTCCTGCAGGAGCAGGTCCTTCCTCTCCCAGAACTGGAGTTTCTTGGGTAGTTGTGGATGCTTCTGTAGCGAGTTTGGGTTTTTCCGGGGTGAGGGTGCTGGCCTCACGCCCAACCCCCAACCTGGAGGGCCAGCCCCCAACCTGGAGGACCAGGCTTTTTTCTGTTGGGGTTTGCTTCCCCCACATGCAACAGGTAGTACCAGTTTAGCATGGTTACTATAACAACTCTGTTGACCACTGGGATCTATGGCACCTGGCAGGGACTGGAAAGAACAAAATCACCTGCACTCATCGCCGTATAACATTGTACGGATGTGAAGCGTGGACAATCAACTCGGCAACTCAGAACAAGTTTCAGGTAGCTGAAACGTGATTTCTGAGAAGAATGTTAAGAGGTTCGTGGACAGCAAAGAAAACAAACAGGAATGGCTTGAAAGAGGCAAACGCACACACACACACACACAATTACTGAGGAAGATCAGAAAAAGACGAACAACATTTATGGGACTTTTAATGAGGCAAGAGAAATTTTGGAGGACCTAACGGCAACAGGAAAGGTGGAGAGGAAAAAGAACACCAGGTAGATCCAGAGAGAAAATATTGGACGGACTTGTAGAGTGGCTGAGGATGGAGAAGGTTGGATATGTACTTGCAGCGATAAGGGATTGATTCGTATGGAGGGTCATGATCGTCAACGCCACGCAACTGGGCACATGATTTCTATTTTCGTGTTTTTTTTTCTTCTGGTTCCTGTTTGCTTGAACGCGGGCAGTCGCACGTGTTTTGAATTTCTAATAACAGAGAGGTTCCGTGTGAGCCACACAATGTTTTGTTGTTGTTGTTGTTGTTGTTGTTTGTTGTTGTTTTTTTGTTTGTTTGTTTTTTTAGCAGGTTGGATGTTTCTGGCATTAGAGCCGTGGACACGAGGTGTGATATCACAAGCTCAACCCCCAACCTGCTTCATAAAATCTGGCTTGTTCGCTGCCCAGTCTTAACCCTTTGACTCCCTCACCCTATCCACCAGCATCCTGCATTATCAACCATGTTAGCAAAGCAAAAAATTAACCCTTCGACTCCCTCACCCTATACATCAGCATCCTGCATTATCAACCGTGTTAGCAAAGCAAAGAATTAACCCTTCGACGGAAATGAGAGAGAGACAGAGAGAGACAAAGAGAAAGAGAGAAAGCGAGAGCGAGAGAGAGAGAGAAAGAGACAGGGGAGAGAGAGGGGGAGAGAGAGAGAAAGAAAAAGAGAGAGAGAGAGAAGTTCTGACCTACGTTTATTTATTTCAAAGTTTTCGTTCTCACTGCCCTTTTTTTCCTTTTTTTCTGTACTCAGCATCATTTTGCATGATTTTTTTTCTTTCATTTGTTCGTATGTTTGTTTATTCGTTGCTTGCTTGCTTTCTTGCTTGCTTGCTTGCTTGCTTGCTTTCTTGCTTGCTTGCTTGCTTGCTTGATTGATTGATTGATTGATTGATTGACTTTTTGATATGTTTCGTTGTTTGATTGATTAGTTTCTTGCAATGGATGGTTAGTTGGTTGCTTGGTTGCTTGGTTGGCTAGTTGGTTGGTACGTTCGTTAATTTGTAGTTTGGTTCGTTCCTTGTTTGGTTGGTGGGTGGTGGATGAGTTGGTTGGCTTGTTGGTTTGTTGGATGGTTGGTTGATTGATTGGCTGGCTGGTTGGTTGGCTGGTTAGCTGGTTGAGTGGTTGGTTGGTTGGCTGTTGGTTGGTTTGTTTCTTGCTTAAGTTTGGTTGATTGACTGGTTGGTTGATTGGTTGGTTTGTTGGTCCGTTGTGTTTTTATTATAGTTGCTTGGTTTGGTTGGTTAGGTGTTCGTTGGACGATTTCTTATTTTGGTTGATTGGTTGGTTGATTGGTGGTCGGTCGACTGTTCGGTTCTTGGTTGATCCTTATGTTTCTTTCTTTCTGTGTGTCTGTCTGTCTTTCTTTCTTTCCTGCTTTCCTTCTTTCCTTCTTTCTTTCTGTGTGTCTGTCTGTCTTTCTTTCTTTCCTTCTTTCCTTCTTTCCTTCTTTCCTTCTTTCTTTCTGTGTGTCTGTCTGTCTTTCTTTCTTTCCTCTTTCCTTCTTTCTTCTTTCTTTCTGTGTGTCTGTCTGTCTTTCTTTCTTTCTTTCTTTCCTTCTTTCCTTCTTCTTTCTGTGTGTCTGTCTGTCTTTCTTTCTTTCCTTCTTTCCTTCTTTCTTTCTTTCCTTCTTTCTTTCTGTGTGTCTGTCTGTCTTTCTTTCTTTCCTTCTTTCCTTCTTTCTTTCTTTCCTTCTTTCTTTCTGTGTGTCTGTCTGTCTTTCTTTTTTTCCTTCTTTCCTTCTTTCCTTTCTTCTTTCTTTCTGTGTCTGTCTGTCTTTCTTTCTTTCCTTCTTTCCTTCTTTCTTTCTTTCCTTCTTTCTTTCTGTGTGTCTGTCTGTCTTTCTTTCTTTCCTTCTTTCCTTCTTTCTTTCTGTGTGTCTGTCTGTCTTTCTTTCTTTCTTTCTTTCCTTCTTTCCTTCTTTCCTTCTTTCCTTCTTTCTTCTGTGTGTCTGTCTGTCTTTCTTTCTTTCCTTCTTTCCTTCTTTCTTTCTGTGTGTCTGTCTGTCTTTCTTTCTTTCTTTCTTTCCTTCTTTCCTTCTTTCTTTCTGTGTGTCTGTCTGTCTTTCTTTCTTTCTGTGTGTCTGTCTGTCTTTCTTTCTTTCTTTCTTTCCTTCTTTCCTTCTTTCCTTCTTTCTTTCTGTGTGTCTGTCTGTCTTCTTCTTTCTTTCTTTCCTTCTTTCTTCTTTCTTTCTGTGTGTCTGTCTGTCTTTCTTTCTTTCTTTCTGTGTGTCTGTCTGTCTTTCTTTCTTTCTTTCTGTGTATCTGTCTGTCTTTCTTTCTTTCTTTCTGTGTGTCTGTCTGTCTTTCTTTCTTTCTTTCTTTCCCTTCTTTCTTTCTTTCTTTCTGTGTGTCTGTCTGTCTTTCTTTCTTTCTTTCTTTCCTTCTTTCCCTCTTTCCTTCTTTCTTTCTGTGTGTCTGTCTGTCTTTCTTTCTTTCCTTCTTTCCTTCTTTCCTTCTTTCTTTCTGTGTGTCTGTCTGTCTTTCTTTCTTTCCTTCTTTCCTTCTTTCTTTCTTTCTTTCTGTGTGTCTGTCTGTCTTTCTTTCTTTCTTTCTTTCCTTCTTTCTTTCTTTCTTTCTGTGTGTCTGTCTGTCTTTCTTTCTTTCTTTCTTTCCTTCTTTCCTTCTTTCTTTCTTTCTTTCTGTGTGTCTGTCTGTCTTTCTTTCTCTTTCCTTCTTTCCTTCTTTCTTTCTTTCTTTCTGTGTGTCTGTCTGTCTTTCTTTCTTTCCTTCTTTCCTTCTTTCCTTCTTTCTTTCTTTCTTTCTGTGTGTCTGTCTGTCTTTCTTTCTTTCCTTCTTTCCTTCTTTCCTTCTTTCCTTCTTTCTTTCTGTGTGTCTGTCTGTCTTTCTTTCTTTCCTTCTTTCCTTCTTTCTTTCTGTGTGTCTGTCTGTCTTTCTTTCTTTCCTTCTTTCCTTCTTTCTTTCTTTCTTTCTGTGTGTCTGT
>CM060309.1:60099033-60124033 GCA_030674185.1 Monoplex corrugatus
ATGCATAAGGGACAAATGAAATCAGATTTAGACGGACTTTCAAAGTGCAAAACTTAAATCTCAAAGTTGCTGGCACTGTTTTCAAATGTATGTCAAGCTCAAGACGTATACATGGTTTGTATGTGAGAAACAGACAGTTTAGTTCAAATCTTTGAAAGTTTATTTGCTAATTCGAATTGCAAACAATCTCTGTCTATACCGACCAGCACATCCATCATCACCACTCTATATGATCAGCAAACACAACTCCTTTTCACTGAGTCCTAAGTACGTCTGAGCTCTGTCAGTTCTTTCAGACCCAAAATAGAAGAGACAAGAGCTCGCTCTCTCTCTCTCTCTCTCTCTCTCTCTCTCTCTCTCTCTCTCTCTCTCTCTCTCTCTCTCTGTGAAGGTTCTTTGCTTCACTTTATATTTACAATTGGTACTTAATAGAAAATCCATCCTGGTCAATTTTACAGAAGGCTTTGTTTATTCGGTCCTGGTCTTCATCTATTTCTGGATCTTCCCGTGTCAAGTTAGGTCAGTGGGACTATATACAGTAGATGCCAGCATCACAGGAGGTCAATAGTGTTAGATGATTTCCAGAGGTGAGTGTGGGAGTCCTACAGCTGAAATGAAGTAACAAGGAACGGTCCGATTTTCAGTATTCATGGGGAAGATTATACTTGTCTTTCTGTGAAGGACAGAAACATCTCTTTTATTATAGAATTTTCGGCCCCGATTGGTTCCTTCCCAGAGGTGAACGTACCGTGTATGGGTTCGTTTAGAAAGACTGGGACCACACCATACAGTGTCATTTATTTTATTGATGCTTAACTGAAGGTCATGTTCAAAATTCCTGTAAACAAGTCAAGTGTCTGTTCCTCTCAGGCCTGGTTGACATCAGATTTATATATTACGGCCTTGGTACTCATTCTGAATCCCAAAGAAGGAAACTACGTACTCCTATGTATACGTGTAAACTAGACGTAACAAAACATATAGCAGAGCCCAATAACACGTTTCTCACTCTCTGTCTTTCACATACACTTACAAAAAGCAGTAATGATTGCCTTATGATCTGCTAGTCTGCAATGTCAATGCCTCAGATGAGATGGAACATGTCGACAAGTTAAGACACCATGTACAGTGACAAAAGCATTTGGAAATCAAAAGGTGTGAATCTACCAGTGTCATGTTGAGCATTACAGTGCCTGCTACCAATAAATGTTTCTATGCAAGTAACCCTTGTCCAGTAGAAGATACAGGTACTAAAGAGCAGCGCAGTTAATATAGATAAATCAATCCTACAACGTGTGTGACCTTTGCTAAATTTGAATTACGTACAGTCTTCAATGGCCTTTGTTGTCAACTTGGCTTACAAGTATCCAGCTAGTCTGACAGGCACGGTGGTCGAGTGGTAAACGCTGGATTTTCAGTCAGAAGGCCTGGTGGGCAAAGGGTGGAGATTTTCCAGATCTCCCAGGTGAACATGTGTTCCGACCTGCCAGTGCCTAAACCTTGTTCATATGTATATGCGTGCAGAGTTTCAAATATCACGTCCGAGATCCTGTAAATCATGTCAGTCTGGCCTATAGATATGTGAAAATGCCCAGTACGTATGTCTATTGCAGATAATGTATGCAGCCTGTGCAGCAACGCATCCGGTCCACAGTGTGGGCTTAAACAATGTGCATGCTCCTGCTGCTGCTGCTGCTGCTGCTGCTGCTGCTGCTGCTGCTGCTGCTGCTGTGATGTGATGATGATGATGATGATGATGATGATGATGATGATGATGATGATGATGCACATATCCGACAAAAGTTCAGAACGTTAAAACAACCTGAAGCTGTAGCCTACACCCCTCCATATTAATGTTCTGATTTATCTATATGAAGTTCTGGAAAGAATCATCGTATGTAAATCATTTGGTCAGAGTCCTGTTCGTTCTTCCTCTCATCTAAAGAGCTCGGGTAAGAGTCACGCTGATTTGATGAATAGATAGGCTACGTGCACGGAGTGTACTCAACGCCACATCATTGCCAGATATAAGGGGAACAAATCTAGCTATGTGAAAGAAAATGACTTATTCCGCCTATTTCGTTGCTATGCACGACAAAGGAAATTGCAATCCGGTGACCTGACAAGAAAACAACAGTCTATACACTTTCTTGTAAATATTCATGAGTACCAGAAGAGAGCACCAGGTAGACCCAGGGAGAAAATGCTAGACGGACTTGCGGAGTGGCTGAGGACGAGGAGGGTGGAGGAGATGCTTGGGGCGGCAAGAGACAGAGATAGATGGAGGTCCATGGTCGCCAACGCCATGCGGCAAGGCACCTGATGATGATGATGATTCATGAGTAAGGGGGAATAATCCGTCACTACCAAAATGAAGAGCGTGTGACGTTCTTGTTTGTTTACACAGTCCTCAGACATGTCAGTGTCATGCAGTCTTTGATCAACATCTTCTCATGGAGGCCTGTTAGCTGAAGTGGTAAGAGCACCTTGCCGCTAAAGCACGGATCGTGGGTTCGATGCTACAATGGGCCACCGGTTTTTGGGTCCAGTTAGCTCAGGTGGTTAGTGTCCCGTGCTGATAACTCACGAGTTGTGAGTTCGATCCTCAGGTGGGCCACAGTTCTGTCATTCTGTGAAGTGATGGTACTCTGTATGGTCATACTGGCTTTTAAAAAAAATTTTCTTTCTTTCTTTGTTGTTGTTTAATTGTTGTTTTGTTGTTGTTGTTGATGTTGTTGTTGTTGTTGTTGTATCTGTTGTTGTTGTTGTTTTGTTATTGGCTTGTTTATTTCGTTGCGAGGTTTTTACTTATTTATTCGTTTGTTTGTTTCTGGTGGGGGGGGGGGGGGTTGTTGTTGCCATCATCGTCGTCGTCGTCGTTGTTGTTGTTGTTGTTGTTGTTGTTGTTGTTGTTGTTGTTGTTCTTGTTCTTGTTCTTGTTCTTGTTCTTGTTCTTGTTCTTGTTCTTATTCTTGTTGCATAGGACAAAACAGATTTGTCTACAATGTAATGTAAATTCCTTCAGTGACAGATTGTTACAAGGATAGACATAGAACCCATAAGCCAAGTAGGACTTCAAGAACTTGCCAGTGGATAGGGTTTATGCACAGTCAGGTAGACAAAGAAACAGAGAGAGACAGAGAGGGACATAGACACAAGAAGAAAGAAAGAGACAGTCAGAATGCTGACACACAGACAAACAGTCAGATAGACAGAAAGAGAAAGAGAGAGAGGGAGATAAAGGAAAACACAGAGAGACAGAGACAGAAAGAGACACAGGGAGACAAAAAACAGAAAGGGAGAGAGGGGGTGGGGGGTGGAGAGAGAGGAAAAACTGACAGAAGATCCGAGTTCAGAAACGTATCCATTTATTTGCTCATTCAAATGGCTCACCACACACCTACCACCACATCGACTTCATCTGCCATCATCATCACCTAATACTATCAACAAAACATGTCTGCTTCTCACATAAGCTTTTCATCCGAGTCTCGGCGCTGTCAGACCTGTCCTGATATTGTAGAGGTAAACCCACAGTAGACCAGACACAGTGTTGTCTTCTTTCCGATGGTTCTTTGCTTCACTCTGTGTTTGTATTCGGTATTTGGTGTTATAACAGGACAACCATCCCAATCCATGTTTGTAACGGTCTTCATCTATTTGTGGATCCTCTCTCGTCAAGTCCGTAGCGAAAGTGTTAAAGCCACTCGCTTTACAGGAGATTGTTTGCATTTTTTTTTTTTCGAGAAGGGTACATGGCACTCGGGCAATTCCATATGTGTTCCACACAATCCTGATCCTGTGCAAAAAAACCCAATGTACTGACAAGTTGGTGGGTCTTGAATTGGGAAAGAGGGGAGATGAGACCTATGAAATTCTAAACCGACACCGCGAGAACGATGGAAATATTAAGATGCGCAGCTAACAGGTTTGTTTTTACATTAACCCTTTGACTCCTGCACCCTGTCCACCAGCATACTGCATTGTCAAGCATGCTAGCAAAACAAAAAAACTTAACCCTTTGATTCCCTCATCCTATCCACTATCTTCCTGCAGGAAGGAAGGTGATGGAAAGGGTGAGGGAATCAAGGGTTAAGTTTTTGCAATTAGTAGATAGGATGCAGGAGTCAAAGGGTTAACGCTGTGAGCTGGGTTTGAACTTTGAAATAGAGTCTCGAGTCCATGGCTCTGTTTAACCCTTTGACTCCGCACCTTGTCCATCAGCATCCTGCATTGTCAACCATGCTATAAAAGCAAAAACTTAACCGTCTGGTTTCCTCACCATATCCATCATCTTCTTATTAGAAGCTGGTGGATATGGTGAAGGAGTCAAAGGGTTAAGTTTCTTCAGTCGATGGATAGGGTGCAGGAGTCAAAGGGTTGAATGACTAACCAATCTGCTATTACCGTGGCTCATCACAGGGTTGAACACACTACACCTGCGTTACAAGTGTGGCATTTAACAACTGAGCTATTGGATCACGAGATCCATAGTATCGGATTGTTGTTGTTGTTGTTGTTGTTGTTGTTGTTGTTGTTGTTGTTGTTGTTGTTGTTGTTGTTGTTGTTGTTGTTGTTATTGTTCGTCCTTTGTTGTCGAAGAAGACGACCACGACTTCAATTTTGACTGGGGGGATTGGCGATGGGGGG
Organism: Monoplex corrugatus; assembly: GCA_030674185.1. NCBI lineage: Eukaryota > Metazoa > Mollusca > Gastropoda > Littorinimorpha > Ranellidae > Monoplex > Monoplex corrugatus. The sequence continues at coordinate 60,103,684 of CM060309.1, forward strand.
TCCGGAGGTGGCTGGTGAGGCCGATCCGGGCCAGGAAGGCTCGCCCACACGTAGGGCAAACGTGAGTTGGTGCAACTGTAGAGTTGAAGGTCGCTCGTGCCTTGCGCGCTTCTCGTTTTCTTCGAGCCTCTGCTGTACGTCTTCTCTCTGCTACTCTTGCTTCGATGGTCAGCTTGCCTCGCCAGTTCGGTCGATCTAGTGCAAGCGTCTCTCAGGTATTGGGATCGATGCCCAGGTCGTTGATGGATACTTAGAGGCAATCTTTAAAGCGTTTCTTCCGGCCACCAAGTGAGCGCTTCCCTTGGCTCAGTTCTTCATACATAAGGATAGTTGGTAGGGTGGGTGTGAAGTATTGATAGCTTTACTTGAGGACAAGAAAAGGTTGGCCACATTATCTAACTAATATTGACGACGATGGATGATACTTGTCTTTTCATGTAAGACAGAAACAACTCAGATACGTTCATACAAGGACGAAAGCTAAACAAAAGACACGGACGAAAACTGAATAAAACAAAGTCCTAACACACAAATATCAATAAACGTTTCTTTGTCGCTGTCCTTCACACACACACACACACACACACACACACACACACACACACACACACACACACACACACACATGCACACAAACACACACACGCACACACACCACACACACACACCACACACACACACGCACACACACACACCACACACACACACACATCACACACTATATGACTTCATGGATTCATCCATCTCATAGACCCCTCTCTATATTCTTTTTCTTTCTTTCTTTCTTTCTTTCTTTCTTTCTTTCTTTCTTTCCTATTTACGTACTTACTTACTCTTTTATATATCTATTTTTTATATATCTATTTATTTATTTAATTATTTACTTATCTATCTATCTATTTATTTGTCCATTCAATTTTAAGACTTTTTTTCTCTAAAAGCACATATGTGAATAGACGTTAAAAGAAATACGAACGAACACACACACATGCACACAAACACACTCACACGCGCGCGCACACACACACACACACACACACACATATATACATATATATATGTATATATATATATATACTCACTCTCACATATGCAAATATATATATGTTTATGCATGTATGTATATATATATTATATACATACATACAGAGAGAGGTGGGTTAGGGGGTGGACACTGTGTGTCAAAATTGATACATGTTTTGAGGCCAGGTTGTCACGTCTGGGTATTTTCCTATCTATCAAGATGGACCCAAAACCTGATTAAAGTTATTGGCCAGGTTTCTGGTTTGCTAAATTGATTTGAGTTTTTATTCACTTTCTTCTTTTGATTTCCCTCAAGGAAAGATTGATTACTTTCGATTTGTAGCGTGCTTCGTGTGTGTGTGTGTGTGTGTGTGTGTGTGTGTGTGTGTGTGTGTGTGTGTGTGTGTGTGTGTGTGTGTGTGTGTGTGTGTGTGTGTGTTGTGTGTGTGTGTGTGTGTCTTTGTGTGTGTGTGTGTGTGTGTGCGTGTGTGTGTGTGTGTCTGTCTATGTGTCTGTGTGTGTCTGTGTGTGTGTTTCGTGGTTGTTTTGTTTCTTCAAGGTTTTGTTTGTTTTATTTTGTCTTGTCTTTTATTCATCATGAAGATTCCGGGGCTCTATCAGTATAAGTACTTCTATCCATTTGTATATGATTTGTTTGTTTACGTGCATTGAGCATTTTCTATGATACATTGATTAATTTAACATATTCAATGCATCTTTCACATACACATTTCTCAAATCCAGTACATTATCAAGTATTGGTGCCAGACTCACTCTTCTTTGCTTCAATCATCGTCATATTCTGAACACACTCGTTGTTCCACATAACTTTCAACATTGTCATCACATCCATTTCTTTATCAGGCTTTTTTGTGTGTTGTGATATTTAGAAAGAGAAAAACGAGAGAGAAAAATGGATAAAAAGCACAGTAACCAAAAAGGGCACAAAAATAGCAGTCGTATGAAAAAGTATCAAAACACGCATTAATAAACCAAAAACCTAAAATAATTACAACAGACGAAAGAAAAAGAATAGGAAAGAAAGATGAAGATGTGGCAGATGTAAGAAAAAGAAAGATGGAGGAAAAAGACATAGAGAAAGAAAAGAAAGAAGAAAAAGAAGGAGAGGGGGCATGGTTAAAATGGCCTGTCCTTTTGTACAATCACATATCTTGTCATGCAAAAGTTATATAAACCATTAATACAGCGTTCCCATTCTGTACAAAAATCTCCATAAAACAAAACATAGTCATATCAGAATCATGTCATTTTTGTCAGAATATTCGAAACGTCAGAACGTATTACAAAATCCTATATCATTAGGATTATTTTACGCATGATTCATTCCTGTAACACAAGATTTTTTTTTTCTATGCTAAAAGAAAATATCATTAACTAAAAGGTTTGTTTCAATCTTAATCACAGCGCCACCATAGCCAAAACACAGTCTCCCTCACCCCGCTCTCTCTCTCTTCTCTCTCTCTCTCTCTCTCTCTCTCTCGACTCTCTCTCTCTCGACCCTCTCTCTCTCTCTCTCTCTCGACCCTCTCTCTCTCTCTCTCTCTCTCTCTCTCTCTTCTTCTTCTTCTTCTTCTTCTCTTCTTCTTCTTCTTCTTCTTCTTCTTCTTCTGCTGCTGCTGCTGCTGCTGCTGCTGCTCTCTTCTTCTTCTTCTCTCTCTCTTTTTTCTCTATCTCACTCTCGTCAATATTTCTTGTGTGTAATGATATATGCACAAGAGGAATGTCTGTTGTCAATGCTGCTTGTATGTAATCACTTGTGCTCATGTAGCATGTTTTTAACATTAGATCAATTAGACGAGATATTTTACTCCCCCAGATGAAAAAAAGCACGTATTAAGCTGATCTATCAACTTCAAAAAATAAAGATCGTTGTTATCTTTCCTTTTATTTTATTTTCCTCTCTCTCTCTCTCTCTCTCTCTCTCTCCTCTCTCTCTCTCTCTCTCTCTCTCTCTCCTCTCTCTCTCTCTCTCTCTCTCTGTTTCTCTCTGTATACATGCAAAAAGGATGATTAAAAAGCTTCTCTACTGATAAGCAGATGAAGCTAAAAGGGTGGAAAGTCCAGGAAGCTGTCTGGCATTAAGCCTTCACCAAGGGGACAGAGCGGAGGAAACAAGGAGTGAAAACAGTCATGGTGGATGGTTCTTGTAGTCTTCAGGATGTCTTTCAGACAAGTCTTCCTTCCCCTCCCTCTTGATGTACCATTCTGTTCCACTCCTCTCTGCTCTCTTCTGTCTTCTGTCTCTCTCTGTTCTCTCTCTCTCTCTCTCCTCTCTCTCTCTTTCTGTCTCTCTCTCTCTGTCTCTCTCTCTCTCGCTGTCTCACTTTCATCCTCTCTCTGTCCTGTCTCTCTCTCGTTACTCTCTCTCTCACCCTCCCTCTCTCTCTCTCTCTCTCTCTCTCTCTCTCTCTCCTCTCTTTCTCTCTCTCTCTGCGGGCAGGACGGTTCAGACGTTCACCTGCCAATAACTACACACTCAAGATGCTAGGGTTCGTTTCCCATTGAGGCCTCGATTTTTCTCATCAGTTTGACCGGAAAATCGAACTGAACGTCTAGTCCTTCGAGAGGGGACAAAAATCGAGTCTGACCCTTGTGCCGGCTGGCCTGCGCACGCTAAAGATCCTACAACAGTTGAAAATCATGAAGAGCAGGGTTTTCCCCCGGCTTCTGTGGTATGAAACATTGGAGAAATAAGTTTGATTTCCCGTGTCCCTCCCTTTGATGGCCAAGTAGCCTTCTTGCCTTTCTGAGGTATTGGTAAAAATATGTTTCGCTGTATACTGCAGCGATGGGGTTCTCAAAGGACATAGCTGCCACAGTTATTATGATAAATCTACTGTGACAAAAGAAATTAGTATAAATGAGAATGTGAATGTGAATACGAATAGGAATATGAATGTGAAATTGAATGTGAATATGAATGTGAATATGGATATGAGTATGAAGGTGAATATGAAATTGAATGTGAATATGAATGTGAATATGAATATGAATATGAATATGAAAATGAATATGAATATGAATATGAATATGAATATAATTGTGAAGGAATGTATACAGTCGTTATATGTTTGTTACGTACTTTACCTGTCATCCGTAGGCTTATACACAGAGCCATCCCTAGAAAACGCAATAGAACGAATTGAATCTTATCCAGCAAAAAAAAAAGAAGTATGATTAAAAAGCTTCTCTACTGATAAGCAGATAAAGCTAAAAGGATGGAAAGTCCAGGAAGCTGTCTGGCATTAAGCCTTCACCAAGGGGACAGAGCGGAAGAAACAAGGAGTGAAAACAGTTATGGTGGATGGGTTCTTGTAGTCTTCAGGATGTCTTTCAGACAAGTCTTCCTTCCCTCCCTCTTCTGTTACTCTCTTCTGTTCTTCTGTCTGTCTCTCTTCTCTCTTCTGTCGTCTCTCTCTCTCTGTCTCTCTCTCTCTCTCCTCTCTCTCTTCTCTCTCTCTCCTCTCTCTCCTCAGTCTCTCTCTCTCTCACTGTCTCACTTTCATCCTCTCTCTGTCTGTCTCTCTCTCGTTACTCTCTCTCACCCCTCCTCTCTCTCTCTCTCTCTCTTTCTCTCCTCTCTCTCTCTCTTCTCTCTCTCTCTCTTCTCTCTCTCTCTGCGGGCAGGACGGTTCAGACGTTCACCTGCCAATAACTACACACTCAAGATGCTAGGGTTCGTTTCCCATTGAGGCCTCGATTTTTCTCATCAGTTTGACCGGAAAATCGAACTGAACGTCTAGTCCTTCGAGAGGGGACAAAAATCGAGTCTGACCCTTGTGCCGGCTGGCCTGCGCACGCTAAAGATCCTACAACAGTTGAAAATCATGAAGAGCAGGGTTTTCCCCCCGGCTTCTGTGGTATGAAACATTGGAGAAATAAGTTTGATTTCCCGTGTCCCTCCCTTTGATGGCCAAGTAGCCTTCTTGCCTTTCTGAGGTATTGGTAAAAATATGTTTCGCTGTATACTGCAGCGATGGGGTTCTCAAAGGACATAGCTGCCACAGTTATTATGATAAATCTACTGTGACAAAAGAAATTAGTATAAATGAGAATGTGAATGTGAATACGAATAGGAATATGAATGTGAAATTGAATGTGAATATGAATGTGAATATGGATATGAGTATGAAGGTGAATATGAAATTGAATGTGAATATGAATGTGAATATGAATATGAATATGAAAATGAATATGAATATGAATATAGTTATGAAGGAATGTATACAGTCGTTATATGTTTGTTACGTACTTTACCTGTCATCCGTAGGCTTATACACAGAGCCACCCCTAGAAAACGCAATAGAACGAATTGAATCTTATCCAGCAAAAAAAAAGAAGTATGATTAAAAAGCTTCTCTACTGATAAGCAGATAAAGCTAAAAGGATGGAAAGTCCAGGAAGCTGTCTGGCGTTAAGCCTTCACCAAGGGGACAGAGCGGAAGAAACAAGGAGTGAAAACAGTTATGGTGGATGGGTTCTTGTAGTCTTCAGGATGTCTTTCAGACAAGTCTTCCTTCCCCTCCCTTTTGATGTACCATTCTGTTCTACTCTCTCTCTTTCTCTCTCTCTCTCTCTCTCTCTCTGTCTCTGTCTCTGTCTCTCTCTCTCTCTCTTTCTCTCTCTCTGTCTCTCTCTCTCTATCGTTACTCTGTCTCTCTCTGTCTCTCTCTCTCTCTCGTTACTCTCTCTCTCTCTTTCTCTCTCTCTCTCTCCCTCTCTGTCTCTCTCTCTCTCTCTCGTTACTCTCTCTCTCTGTCTCTGTCTCTCTCTCTCTCTCTCTGCCTCTCTCTGTCTCTGTCTCTGTATCTCTCTCTCTCTCTCTCTTTCTCTCTCTCTCTCTCTCTCTCTCTCTCTCTCTCTCTTTCTTCAGGCAGGAGGGTTCAGACGTTCACCTGCCAATAACTACACACTCAAGATGCTAGGGTTCGTTTCCCATTGAGGCCTCGACTTTTCTCCTCAGTTTGACCGGAAAATCGAACTGAACGTCTAGTCCTTCGGAAGGGGACAAAAATCGAGTCTGACCCGTGTGCCTGCTGGCACGCTAAAGATCCCACAGCAGTTGAAAATCATGAAGAGAAGGGCTTTCCCCCGGCTTCACTGGTATGAAACATTGGAAAAATAGTTTGATTTCCCGTGTCTCTGCCCTTGAAGGCCAATTTGCCTTCTTGCCTTTCAGATGTCTTGGTAAAAATAAAAAATTTTAAAAAAAATGGTCGGCTCTACTCTGCAGCGACGCGTTCTCCAAGGACAGAGCTGCCATAGTTTTTTTTATGGTAAATCCATTGCGACAAAAGAAATTAATATGAATATGAGTGTGAATATCAATTTGACTACGAACATGAATATGAATGTGAATATGAATATAGTTATGAGGGAATATGAAGAGTCATTATATATTTGTTACGTACTTTTCCTGTCATCCGTAAGCTTATACACAGAGCCACCCCTAGGAAACGCAATGGAAAGAACTGAATCTTATCCAGCAAAAAAAAAGAAAAAAAAAGGATGATTAAAAAGCTTCTCTACTGATAAGCAGATGAAGCTAAAAGGGTGGAAAGTCCAGGACGCTGTCTGGCATTAAGCCTTCACCAAGGGGACAGAGCGGAAGAAACAAGGAGTGAAAACAGTCATGGTGGATGGGTTCTTGTAGTCTTCAGGATGTCTTTCAGACAAGTCTTCCTTCCCCTCCCTCTTGATGTTCCATTCTATTCTACTCTCTCTTTCTCTCTCTTCTCTCTCTCTCTATTTTTTTTTTGTCTCTCTCATTATCTTTTCTCTCTCTCTCCTCTCTCTCTCTCTCTCTCTCTCTCTCTCTCTCTCTGTCTCTCTCTGTCTTTGTTTCTCCGACGGGCTGTCTGTCTGTCTGTTTGTCTGCCCATTTCTTTTCTCTCTCTCTCTCTCTCCTCTCTCTCTCTCTCTCTCTCTCTATCTATCTATCTTTTGTCTCTCTCTCATTATCTTCTCTCTCCTCTCCTCTCTCTCTCTTTTTTTTTTTTGTTTCTCCGACGAGCTGTCTGTCTGTCTGTCTGTTTGTCTGTATGTCCGTTTCTCTCTCTCTCTCTTTCTCTCTCTCTCTCTCTCTCTCTTTCCCTTTCTCTTTCTCTCTCTCTCTCTCTCTCTCGCTCTCACTCTCTCTGTCTCTCTCTCTGTTTCTTCAATGGGCTGTCTGTCTGTCTGCCTCTCTCTCTGTCTCTGTCTCTCTGTCTCTCTCTCTCTTTTATTTCTCTCTCTGTGTCTCTCTCTGTGCTGTCTCTCTTTCTCTCTTTCTCTCTCTCTCTCTCTCACCCTCTGGCTGTCTGTCTGTCTGCCTCTCTCTGTATCTTTCTCTCTCTTTTCCTCTGTCTCTGCCTCTCTTTCTCTCTCTCTCTCTCTTTCTGTCTCTCTCTTTCTCTCTGTCTGTCTGTCTCTCTGTCTCTTTCTCTCTCTGTCTATCTTCTCTCTCTCTCTCTCTCTCTCTCTCTCTCTCTCTCTCCCTCCCTCTCTCTCTGTCTTTGTTTCTCCGACGGGCTGTCTGTCTGTTTGTCTGTCTGCCCGTTTCTCTCTCCCTCTCTTTCTCTCTCTCTCTTTCCCTTTCTCTCTCTCTCTCTCTCTCTCTCTCTCGCTCTCGCTCTCTCTGTCTCTCTCTCTCTGGTTCTTCAACGGGCTGTCTGTCTGTCTGCCTCTCTCTCTGTCTCTGTCTCTCTGTCTCTCTCTCTCTTTCTCTTTCGCTCTCTCTCTCTCGCTGTCTCTCTCTCTGCCTCCCTCTCTCTTTCTCTCTCTCTCTATCTCTCTCTCTCTCTCTCTCTCTCTCACCCTCTGGCTGTCTGTCTGTCTGCCTCTGTGTGTGTGTGTGTGTGTCTCTCGCTCTTTTCCTCTGTCTCTGCCTCTCTTTCTCTCTCTCTCTCTTCTGTCTCTCTCTTTCTCTCTCTCTCTCTGTCTCTTTGTCTCTTTCTCTCTGTCTCTTTTTCTCTCTCTCTCTCTGTCTCTCTCTCTCTCTCTCTCTCTCTCTCTCTCTCTCTTCCCCTCTCTTTCCCTCTCTATACCAACAAAAACAGAAAGTTCGTCTTTCCACTTCCCACAAAGAACAAGAAATTTTCTTTGGTTACATGTTTACTCCAATGGCTATAACATACCTCTCGATCACATTCAGTGTCAATCCCATCACCTCCGTCTTTTCTCTCAAAACACGTAAGTTTTATTGTTGTAATGAACAGTTCTTAGAAACTGACAAAATCACTTCATTTACATACTTATAACATGAATATAGCTGTGCAAAGTTTCAGGTTACCAGGTAGATATAAGTAACTCAGCAGTAATGTCTACGTTTACGTTTGTATTTACTCACACACACATTCACACGCACGAACGCACACACACACACACACACACACACACACACACACACACACACACACACACACATAGATAGACAGAGAGATAGACAAATACATACATATATACATACATACATACGTACATGCATACATACATACATACATACATTCATACATACATACATACATGCATACATACATACATATATTCATACATACATACATACATACATACATACATACATACATACATACATACTACATACTTGCATGCATACATACATACATGCATAATAATAATAATGATATATTTTATTTATATAGCGCAAAATCTTGACAAAATCAAATCTAAGCGCTGAGCGTATACATGCATACATACCTACATACATATGAGCGTATACATGCATACATACATGCTTACATACTTACATACATAAATCTAAGCTGAGCGTATACATGCATACATACATACATACATAAATCTAAGCGTTATACATACATACATACATACATACATACGTACGCACATGCATACATAATAATTACAATATTTATATAGCGCAAATCTCGACAAAATCAAATCCAAGCGCCGAAAAGACACACACGCACACACGCACGCACGCACGCACCACACACACACACACCACACACACACACACACACACACACACATGCATGGCCACAAATGGGGAGAAAAGAATAAAAGCAACAAAAGCAAGAATAAAACCAATGGAAAACCACAGAGAGCACATCATATACAATTATATATTAAAACAAAGTGATTCCCCTCCGAGCGGAGACAGGCTGCAGAGGGGGGTTGAGTGAGGTTAGGATTTTATGCAGAGGAGAAAAGGTGAGTTTTGAGAGCGGACTTGAAGGAGGCAAAAGTAGGTTGCTGACGGACTGAGAGAGGAAGTTTGTTCCAGGAGAGTGGACCAGAAACAGAGAAGGCTCGTGGACCATAGGTATTGAGCTTAGTGCGTGGAAAGCGAAAAGTCAGAGGATCGGAGGCAGAGCGGAGGGTACGTGAGGGAACATAGATCTCAAGTAGGCTTGACAGGTAATCGGGGGCTGCGTTATTGAGGCTTTTGTAGCACATGGTGTCTAGTTTGTACTGTATGCGCTTTGATACAGGGAGCCAGTGAAGTTGTGCCAGGAGAGGAGATATGTGGTCAGCTTTTTTCTTTTTGAGTACAAGGCGTACAGCATTGTTTTGAATGCGCTGTAGGATGTGAATGGTGGAGGCAGGAAGACCAGACAGGAGTGAATTGCAATAGTCAATGCGAGACATTATGAAGGAGAGAACGAGTTTTGCAGTTGTTTCGACAGAGAGATACTTCCTGATCAGGCTTATACGATGGAGATGATAGTAGCAAGATCTGGCAGTTTGAGAAACAAAGTTGTTCATGGACAGGGTAGAGTCAAGGCAGACACCAAGGTTTTTAGCTGAATCAGAAATTGGGACTGATGTGTTACATAATGGGAGAGAAAGAGGAGGCAGCTGGGAAAGTTTCTGACGGGTGCCAATGAGGATAGCTTCTGTCTTGTCGTCATTAAGCTGAAGTCTATTGTGTGTCATCCAGTTCTTAATGTCCGAGTAACACGTACATATATACATGCATACAACATACATACATACATACATATGTAGACAGATAAATGGGTATGCAGATAGATAAATAGATTAGAACTGAATTGATAGACAGACAGACAGACAGACAAAGAGACAGATAAATAGATAGATAGATTGATAGATAGATAGATAGATAGACAGATAGATAGATAGATAGATAGATAGATAGATAGGCGATGTTGCCGGTATATGATGCTGATAACCTGACAGTCATCTCACAGACTCATTCATCAGCCTGATGGACACAACACAACAACTGTTTCCAAAGTGGTTTATGTGAGTCAACAAAACACTCTGAGCTTACTCCTATTATCTATCTATCTATCTCTCTATCTATCTATCTATCTATCTATCTATCTATCTATCTATCTGTCTGTCTATCTATCTATCTGTCTGTCTATCTATCTGTCTGTCTGTCTATCTATCTAACTATCTATCTCTCTATCTAGCTGTCGTCTATCTATCTGTCTACCTATCTGTCTATCTGTCTGTCTATCTATCTATCTATCTATCTGTCTGTCTATCTATCTATCTGTCTGTCTATCTATCTGTCTGTATGTCTATCTATCTATCTATCTATCATCTATCTGTCTGTCTACCTATCTATCTATCTGTCTACCTATCTATCTATCTATCCATCTATCTGTCTGTCTAGTTAGCTAGCTATCTGTCTATCTATCTGTCTATCTATCTATCATCTATCTATCTGTCTATCTGTCTATCTATCTATCTATCAATCTATCATCTATCTATCTGTCTACCTCTCTATCTATCTATCTATCTATCTATCCATCTATCTGTCTGTCCGTCTGTCTGTCTGTCTATATGTCTATCAATTCAGTTCTAATCTATTTTCTATCTGTATGCCCGTCTATCTGTCTACTTATGTATGTATTTATGTATGTCTATCTATCATCTATCTATCTGTCTATCTATCTATCTATCTATCTATCTGTCTGTCTATCTATCTATCTATCATCTATCTATGTGTCTCTCTTGGGGTCTAGGTGAGAGGGATAAGCGATGATCCAATGTGACTATGACTCATCATGCTTGTTTGAGATCCTTTTAACCCTTTAACCCCCGCACCCTGTCCACCAGCATCCTGTACTGTCAACATCGCTAGCAAAACAAAAAATGTAATCCTTTGACTCCTTCGCTCTAAAGTGAGGGAGTCAAAGGGTTAAGTTTTTTGCGGCTGGTGGACAGGGTGCGGGAGTCAAAGGGTTAAAGTGAAGGCAGTACCGCCTGGCTGAGTGACGGCTCTACTCTACCACCCAGCATATTTGCTCTGTGTTTGTCTCATAACAAAGACGTGTTTTGGTCATCTTTTGGAGCTGCTGAAGTTGGTGCAAAGTGAAAATGTCAGCAGTCTGTTTTGGGGGGAGCGGTAGGATTTCTGTAACTTGTACAAGGGGGAAAAGTCCTTTGATGTGCTGTGTATCTTTCTGGCCGTTTTGCCAACGTCTGTGTCCCAGTACAGTGGGAAAGTGATAAAGTTGCTGAGAAACTTCAAAGGTTTGATCTGTGATCCTTTTTTTTTTTCTGCGCCATATTCTGCAGCAATCCTGTGTCACTATCCCCACGTCTCTCTTTTCGGCTCTCCCAAACACCTCCAAACCTACCAGAAATTAAGGTCACCATGAGACTACGCCATTCAGTGACGTAGACTCTGTGGGCAGATTTTTTTTCACAATGCCATGACGATGAATATTGAGATGATAGTGATAGTGACGCAAAGGCAGAACAAGATTGAGGCAGCCGAGATGTGGTTTCTGAAATGAATGTTGAGAGTTCCATGGATAGCAAAGTAAACAAACGAGACAGTCTTGATGGAGGCAGATACACGATCATTCATAACGAAGATTAGGAAAAGACAGGCAACATTTATAGTCCATTTTATGAGGAAAGGGGACTTAGAACACCTGGTCACAACAGGAAAGCTGGAGGGAAAGAGAGCACCAGGTAGACCCAGGGAGAAAATATTGGACGGACTGGTAGGGTGGCTGAGGATAGAGAGGGTGGAAGATATGCTTGCGGCGACAAGGGATAGATACATATGGAGGGCCATGATCGCCAACGCCGTGCGGCAGGGCAAATGATGATGATGATGAATGATGATGGTGCTATGCTATGTCATTTCGGACGAATGTTGTGTGACAGGGCTGCAATCTACGCTTTTTTTCCTTTTTTTATATCCTGGCATGATCTAGGCCCGAGATTTATAGAATCTTCGAGACTTGGTCACAACGTTTGAGCACCCCACTCAAATGCGTGTCTTTAGAGTGGATGAGACACGATTGTGTAATCCTAGTCTTCCCAACGAGACGTCACACGCTCAATTTTGGATCGGAGCTGGATGAGGCTGGAAAATCCTACATTGTTTGTTTGTTTGTTTGTTTGTTTTTTGTTTGTTTGTTTGTTTGTTTGTTATTGTTTGTTTGCTTATCATTCTTTGGTTTTTGTTTCTTTGTTTCTTTTCTTTCTTTGTTCTCCGTTTGCTACTTTGTTTGTTTCTGTCCTTGTTTGTTTTTGATTTTTGGTTTTATCGTTGATTCCCTTTTTTCCTTATGGAGTTTCAAACTCATAACCTCTCAAGCAAGAGTCCGTTGCACTAACCACTTAGCCACTTTGACCTGGTTAGGTTTGATCACCTTAGTCTATGATCCATTGATTATGAACAGTTGGGTGTTTTTACTTGGAAAAGTCTATAATTACTCCTCTGGGCTTGTAGAAATCAGTTTTAAGCACATGTCACCAGATTAAAAAAAAAAGAGTCACCAACGTTCCGTTGGCATGCTGTATCCTCATAAGATCCGTAAACAAGACCATTTGCAAAGATGCTTTGTCTAAATTTGGATCAGGGACACTGAAGGCGAGTGACAAACAAAGTTGTTAATGTAGAAAGGCAGTGTGGGCAAAAACTGCACATTACTGTGAAATTCCTGTCTTCGGCACACAGGCGAAGGGATTGATATTAACCCTTTGACTTCCGCACCCTAGCCACCAACTGCAAAAACATAACCCTTCGATTCCCCCACCCTATCCACCAGCTTCTAACATGGATGCTAGTGGGCAGGGTGCGGGAGTCAAAGTGTTAAGGATTTTCACTATGGACAATGCCAGAAGCGAGTCCTGCAATTGGTGATAGAGGATTACGGGAAACAGAACAGTTTCAGATCTCTAGGGAACTTTTGTGCTTACATCGCTAGCCATGTTGTAAAAAAGAAATTGAAAACAGCGTTTTGGGGTATCGTGGATGCCAAAAGGTGAAATTAAGAACCAAGGACACTACTTCATCTACAGACCTGTTTTCTGGGTAGGTTAAATGACGTAGATAGCTCGCAGATACGGACAGATTTGAGGCACTTCAGGACTGGTCATTAACATCTTTATGACCACCGAGGTACGTGTGACGGGTCTGTAATCACTCAAAGTGGTGATGAGAGAGAATCAGAGAGAGACAAAGACAGAGACAGAAACATCAAACTGACAGACAGACACATACAGAGAAAGATGTAGACTTGCAGACACATACAGACAGACAGACAGACAGACGGACAGAGATATAGACTTGCAGACACATACAGACAGACAGACAAACAGAGATGTAGACTTGCAATTAAGACCCATCCGTTACTTCTGTGTGATGCTGTTTCTGTTACTTTATGTCTGTATGTTTATGAATGTGTTTGTCAGCCAGTCTGTCTAACTTCATGCTTGCCTGTCTGTCTATCTCTCTATCTGCCTGTGTGAAAAAATACTGCTAACAATGAATACGCCTATCAATGTATAATTGTCATAATTAGTTCACAGTTCCATCTTCAAACTGAACTAATTCCAAACTTTGCATAGTCTACTTTACAGAGAATATAACATATCAGAAAGACGTTATAGGACCTTATGAATATTCTTTTATATCACGGATTTAGTGCATCAGAGACACCAAACGATTAAACTGTAAATGGAAATAGCTTATTTTTCAGCCACAGTAATTCTATTCTCAACAGCCAATTTACCTGATCAGACCTCGTATTCACCATTTAGGACGTTTTGGCTGGTTCTGATGCTGTATTCATCAACTGTAGATACAATGCGATTGAATATACGATTGATACGTAACCAAACTTAAAGACTTCTGAAAAATAAATAGAAATTAAATATGACGAAGCAGCAGGGAAGCTTCAGTCTTTTTCTCCTAATTTTTGTATTTGGTGTTTGTTCATTTGTGAGCTTTACGTCTACAGTTGACAAAGGCCAGTTGGCCGAAACTTTGCTTCTGTCTTGTCTGGTTGTATATGGTTGTATTAAATACGCCTTCCGATTGTGTGCGTGTGCGTGTGTATGTGTGTATGTGTGTGTGTGTGTGTGTGTGTGTGTGTATGTGTGTGTGTGTGTGTGTGTGTTGTGTTATGTGTGTGTGTGTGTGTGTGTGTGTGTGTGTGTGTGTGTGTGTGTGTGTGTGTGTGTGTGTGTGTGTGTGTGTGTGTGTGTGTGTGTGTGTGTGTTTTGGTTCTTGTTTGCCTGAAAGCGGGCAGTCACACTTGTTTTGGCTTTCTTATTACAAAGAACAGTTAATTAAAATGTGAACAAATGCAGTAGATTAACAACTTTGTGTTAGTAATGTTTACTACGACAGTTGTTACCTGTAGATTTATTTGAATCGAATTTATGAATAAAAGAATTTTATCGCAATAAAACGATCGCAAGAAGAAAAGCGTATACTGGTATGGTATAGTTATCGTGATTGCTCTTTGCGCATGTCTGACCATTTGATTAGCACAAGCCACGAACAGGAGATGGGTTGTCCATGGTTAGAAGCAGCCACGGCTGCGATGAGACACATCAACAATATAAGAGGACACGCCTGACTGATTATTGTCATGTCATGGAAAGACCCGTTCTGACGAGTTCTGCAGAATAGGTTGATGAGCCACTGACCTTTTGTCCGCATCAATCACAATTCGGATCGTACCTGCTAGCAAATACAAAAGGAGTGAGACTGACGATGAGTACTTGTATGCATTATCAATACAGCCTGTTTTGATTTCAACGCAAATATGTGCATGTTACATCAAAAGAATGACGAGGTATACCACTACTTTTAAAGTCATCGAAGAGTGGTGTGACCTCCTTACATTCTTTTGGTGGGGGAAGGAGTGTGTGGGTGATGCTCACTGAAAAAGTAAAAATGACTAACATCATCATCATGTGCCCTGCCGCTTGGCGTTGGCGATCATGGTCCTCCACACGAATCTATCCCCTGTCGCTGCAAATACATCTCCCACCCTCTCAATCTTCAGCCACACTGCAATTCCATCCAACATTTTCTCTCTGGGTCTACCTGGTGTTCTCTTTCATCTCCAGCTTTCCTGTTGTGACCAGTGCTCTAATTCTCCTTTCCTCATAAAAATGTCACATAAATGTTGGTCTTTTCCTGATCTTCTTTAATAATGATCTTCTTTTGTCCGCCTACTTCAAGACTGTCTCGTTTGTTTTCTTTGCTGTCCTTCTCAGAAACCACATTTCAGTTGCCTCAATTTTGTAGAAAAGATTTCCGCCTATACCAAATTCTTTTGATGCTGGAGTCAGGGAAACGCCAGTGGATGTTGTAGCAGCAACGTCACTTTTTTCATGGATAGATAGTTATAAACCATGTTTCTGACGAATAAAAAAGAACTAGATCAAAGTTGCCTTCATTGACTGGGTCAGAAATATCAGTTATTTTGTTTCTGCAGGAATTGGTTTTTACAAAACATTGATCTGAAAAATTTAAATTCGTCCTCTTGATTAAGATTGATGTTCACAGTTATCGAGTAGCAGTAGGCTGGTTTATTCTTTTGATAGAGCCGTGGACACAATATCTGATATCTCGAGTTCAATCCCAGCCCACACCATCAAAAACTGGCCTGTTCACCACCTACTTGAATGTTTCCATCATTCTGATGGTGTCAACCTAGTGTACCCCTTCTTCCTCTTTCCCTCACCTCCCCCTTCCCCTTTGTAATTTCAATACCTTGTCAACGCAGATTCAGGACGTTTGGAGTATGCCAGATAATTGCAGGCAGATTTGGATGGCGCGCTCATAGAATTGTCCCAGTGTTATGAAAACCTCTCGAACACACTCCGAAAAACAAACTCCCAGACAGAGAGCAGTGTTTGGAGGGGTTCTTGGTTTGATTTGATGTGACAGCACAAAGGAATGGAAGTTGGTTGAGTGTTTCCAGTAAATATGATGAACGGTATGCATTTGTTTTTGGGGTTTTTTTGGTTGTTTTCTGCTGCTGCCACGACCAGTGAAAGCACTTATGCGGCAAGCAATATCTACTTCCGAGTTTGCTCAGGCGGGAAGCTGCATTGCGAAATAAACGAGATGGGTTAATGGACATGAGTTGGTCAGGGGTGTAACGACATGCCGTAAATCTGTCACTTTGATAGAATGAAACAGCGGTGTTACCATCAATGTGACGGCAACGAAATTCACACGTGCTGAGGTGGTGGAGGTTGAATGAACTTTTCTTTGACTGTTTTAATAACCCTTTGACTCCCGCACCCTATCCACCAACTGCAAAAACGTAACCTTTTGACTTCCTCACCCTGTCCACCAGGAAGCTGGTGGATAGGGTGAGGGAGGCAAAGGATTAAGTTTTTGCTTTGCTGGCATAGTTTACAATGCAGGAAACTGGTGGACAGGGTGCGGGAGTCAAAGGATTAAAGAACGCCCAAAGCTCGTGGCCTGAGATACATTGGTTTGAAAACACTGGCTTTATAGGTGGCAAACGTGAACGGCAATCTAATGGCTGACCGTTGAAACTAGCGAGTTGGAGAAAGCACAGGAAAACACAGGCAGCTGTCGGTGGTATGGCAAAATAGTACCACCAGTCAAAATTCTATCGCACGTGTTTCACAAATAATTACATTCACTCAATATGTAGAACAACAGAAAATGGCGAAATGCTGACAGCTCACCCCAGCCTGTTTTGCAGTTTGGAGTTTGTTCAAGAGGGATCCATTGCACTCGGACAATTCCATATGTGCTCCACCCAAATCTACCAGCAATTATCTGGCAGACTCCCTAAGCCTCCGCAAAACCCTGTGCGCTGGCAAGGTCTTGAAAGTGGGGATAGAGGGGGAGGGACTTTTGAAACAGTAAACTGACACCACCAGAATGATGGAAACATTACGATGGGCAGCGAACAGTAAGACGTGTGACCTGGTAAAAAGACATCAAGGACTGAGTCTGCACGAAAGGGTTATACATTAACCCTTTGACTCCTCACAGTGTCCATCAGCAACCTGCATTGCCAACCATGCAAGCAAAGAAAAACTTAAACCTATGATTCCCTCACCCTATCCACCAGCTTCCTTGACAAATACTACATTAAGCAATGACTGGTTTTCCTACAAAGCAGCAGCAGATATGTAGATAAGTGAAATATCCATGGTTTATCTTCTTATCGAAACAGATGCTAATCCATTTGAAAATGTCTTGTGAAATTCTGCACCTCTAATTTTTTTTCTTTCCACGTGAGGTCTGTCTGAATTGTAAGTATGTTTGTGCCGCATTACACATAATATACATAGATGTATGATAGCTATGAACATATTGTTGACACTATATGTGAAATCTGTTTTCGTGCTTGTTATGCTTTGTATACTTGTTCCCAAAACTGCAAAAAATAAATTTTGAAAATTTTGTTAGCTTCAGCCGAGGGGTTTGAAGCTTGGAGTTTGTTCAAGAGGTCAAGAGGAATTTATCGTACTCGGACAAAACCATATCTGCTCCATCCAAATCTACCAGCAATCGTCTGGTAGACTCTCCGAGGGTGCGGAAAACCCTATTTGTTGGTAAAGTCTTGCAAGAGGATGGGGGACGGGAAGGAACCTACGAAATACCAGACATACAGGCCAAGGTACAGTGACCGGGCCAACCATCCTACAATAACATAATGGGAAATCGTGGTTCTTCCAGTCTGACCCTAATTGATGCCCACCCCTATTGTCCTGTACACTTGCTATCAGACAAAATGG
The DNA here is from genome assembly GCA_030674185.1 of Monoplex corrugatus. Classification (NCBI taxonomy): domain Eukaryota; kingdom Metazoa; phylum Mollusca; class Gastropoda; order Littorinimorpha; family Ranellidae; genus Monoplex; species Monoplex corrugatus. The sequence goes on from CM060309.1 coordinate 60,121,708, forward strand.
GATTAGTGTCACTGGGCCAAGATTGATACGCTCTTTGGTTTCTCTTTCCGTGACGTTTTGCTATTAGGAGCAAATCCCCGTTTCTGAACTGACAGGTTTCTGGGGTATCGTATTTCGACTGATCCATCATGGCTATTGATATGTAGCGTTTAATATTTCTTTTATGGTCTATTCTTCTTTTATTATTTGTTTCTCTCTTTTTGATGTTTCACAATAGATAGACCACGTAAAATTCGGGCCGCTCTTCCAACAGGGAGTGTGTTGCCACAGTACAGCGCCACCAGGGTTTTTGCTTTTTTTCTGTATATGTGTGTTTGTGTTTACTTTAGCAAAGTGGACTGAGTCACAGAATTTTACCAGGGACAGCTCCCTTAAGTCAGTGGAATCTTTAATGTGCGCCGAGTGCGTGCTGCACAAGGGACTTCGGCCTATCGTCTCTAATGAAAGATCAGCATCTACACCACACCACTTAAGATCTAGTGGAGAGGAGGAGAAAAATTTTTTGTTTGACACATACTCCACTGTGATATTTGCTATTAGGGGCATACCCTGGGTTCTTAGCAGCTCGTTGTGTCATCTGCCTTTGTGGGGGTGGTGGTGGTTTGGGTTTTGGCCTGTGTTCTTTCTCTTGGTAGTTTGTGGATGGGAGACAAGTGACATACAGTCCTCAAAATATTTCAATATGTGTGCACTTATGCTAATTTACTTTGTGTTCCCATCACAGGTTTTGTGATGAATGGCGTATAATATTATTTTTTCTTTATTTTTTAAGCATTCATATTTTTCTCAGATGTATATACGTTGTTTTGACCATGCTTCGCTGGCGGTACATTGCTGCACAATATGCATTCTCCAGACTTTCATAGGCATCAGCGCTGGGTGTTTTCATGTTTCCATAATTCATTGGACACTTACACAACTTACACGTTCTCTAACGTGCATATTTGATATTCTGCATGCGCATACATACAAAGTTTTCTTAGGCACTGAAAGATCTGCACACATGTTGACCTGAGAAGTCGGGAAACTTTCCATCCCTTTATCTCACGGCGAAGGCACTTCTTCTCTTTTCAGCCATCGAAAGTCCGTTGCTGGACGTAGGCCTTCCCCCGCTGCTTCCATTCACTTTGTTCCAGCGCTTTTCCTCTTAGGCGGTTCAAAACCGCCAGGACCTTCCCTTTGGAAATCTGATGTCTTTTCCACTTCACTTCAGTGCTCGTCGATATTAAATATATGTTGTGATGCCTTCTCGGGAAAAACCAAAATTGAATCTGAAAGTTTTATTACCAGAATTATGGAATATTTATACGAAAACTGAACAGACCATTTTTCGTCATGTGAGCAAGCCAAAACTGTAATCAAAATTAAGATCTCGAGTCCATAGCCATGTCGACTGGGTATTCTAATTATGATCAAGCAACAAGGTTGTCAAGTTTCAAATTCATCACTTCTCTCTCTCTCTCTCTCTCTCTCTCTCTCTCTCTCTCTCTCTCTCTCTCTCTCTCTCTCTCTTTTTTTTTTTTTTTTTAATTTTTTTTATTTTCTCTCTCTCTCTTTCCTTCTCTCTCTCTCTCTCTGTCTGTCTAACATACAGGCAATACATAAGCACTCACATACATATAAACACAGAGAGACAGAGAGAGATAGATAAATAGATACATAGTAGATAGATACATAGATAGATAGATACATACATACATACATAGATACATACATAGATACATAGATAGATACATACATAGATACATACATAGATAGATAGATAGATACATAGATACATACATACATACATACATACATACATACATACATACATACATGCATACATAGATAGATAGATAGATACATAGATACATAGATAGATAGATAGATAAATAGATAGATAAATAGATAGGTTGATAGATAGATACATACATAGATAGATACATAGATACATAGATACATAGATACATAGATAGATAGATAGACAGATAGATAGATACATAGATAGATACATAGATACATAGATACATAGATAGATAGATAGATAGATAGATAGACAGATAGATAGATAGATAGATAGATAGATAGATAGATAGATAGATAGGTAGATAGATAGATAGATATGTGTATGTGTGTGAACGCATTGTAAAATCGATTTATATCCTGATAGATAGATAGATAACTAGGGAAGAAGATAAATATACCTGCCTATCTACATACACATATACATACATACATACATACATACATACATATATACATGCGTACATACATGCATGCATACATACATACATACATGCATTCATACATACATACATACATACATACATACATGCATACATAA
>CM060309.1:60129033-60136533 GCA_030674185.1 Monoplex corrugatus
CATACACACGCGCTAATACACACACACACGCACAGACATACACACACACATACACAAACATACATACACACACTAACACACACAAACACACACACATACACTCACATATATATATATATACAATTCATACACACACACTAACACACACAAGCACACAAACACACACACAAATACACACACACATACACACGCATACATACACATACACATACACTAACAAACACACACACAAACACACACACACAGACACACACAAACACACACACACACACACACACACACACACACACACACACACACACACCACACATACACACACACACACACAGAGAGTTTTTATACCTGTAACTCCCACCTACCTCTGTTTGTTTGCTTGTTAGTTTTATCATTACTCCTTGACTGTTACAATGTTTTTATTCGGTAAGATTATCCTCTTCTACCCCTCTACCCCACCAGATAATCACAGATGGTTTGTCATAACCCAGCACGGGATACGCTCGTTGTATGCGCATGCATATACGTGCACACACTCACACGCACGCACACACACACACACACACACACACACACACACACACAACATACACACACACACGCGCGCGTGCGCGCGCGGTAAACATACACACATATAGCCCTGAGCAATCTTTTCAAGCCTGATCGTTCTAATGTTGATTGCTTTTCTATTGTCCTATAATTTTTTTCATTTTATTTTTTTTATTTTTATTTTATTTTTTTTTTTTTAATGTTAATTAATATGTTAAACTGTCTTTATGATTTCGTAGAATCTTCCACCCCATAGACACCTTTTTTTTTTTTTTTTTTTTTTTACGTCTAAAAGCACTTATGTGAACAGACGTTAAAAGAAATAACGAACGAACACACACACATACAAAGAAGCCAAGAACAAGTCTGAACCCACCGTTGTATAAAAACATAAGAGATTGAAGAAACCTGTCTACTGATGAAACAGATGGAACAAGAAGCAGGAAAGACCCAGACCTGTCTGACACTAAACCCTGTACAGAGGGGAACAGAGCGGAAGACACAGAGACTGAAAACAGTCATGGTGAATGAACTCTTGCAGTCTTGGGGAGATGTGTGTCAGACAGTATGTTGTCTACCCTCCTGTCCCTCGCTTCTGCTGGCCATTGTTATTTCCTTTAAGACAGATAAAAAGAGATGAGAAAGAAGAAAAATGGAAGTAAGAGTTAGTGAGAGAGACAGACAGACAGACAGACAGAGAAACAGACACAGAGACAGAGACAGAGAGAAGAGAGACGGGAGGGAAAGAGAGAAATCGAAACCAATGTCTTACTCACTTGACCGCTTCATTATCACGCCACACTGTCTGTCTGTCTGTCTGTCTGTCTGTCTCTCTCTCTCTCTCTCTCTCTCTCTCACTCTTGCTCTTTCTTTTTTTTCTCCCCACTATCTCTACTTCTCTCACAGACACAAACACACACACACAACCAAACACACACGCACACTCACACACAAACACACACATACACACACACAAACAAACACACACACACACACACACACAAACACACACAAATACACACGCACACATACACACACACATACATACAAAGAAGCCAAGAAGCAGACTGAATCCACCGTTATGTAAAAACATGGAGATTGAAGAAACCTCTCTACTGATGAAGCAGATGGAACCAGAAGAGCGGAAGAGACAGAGACTGAAAACAGTCATGGTGGATGAACTCTTGCAGTCTTGGGGAGATGTGTGTCAGACAGTATGCGTCTACCCTCCTGTCCCTCGCTTCTCCTTGCGATCGCTATTTCCTTTATTAAGAGAGAGAAAGAGAGAATGAGAGAGAAGAGAGAGAGAGAGAAAGAGAGAGAGAGAAAGAGAGAGAGACAGAGAGACAGAGAAACTCGGAACTCGGAATTTTAATGCATAGGTCAACAGCCCCTGTCATGGGTAGAGAATCAGTACACACATAATTGTCATAAATCCAATGGCAGACAATAAACTCCAATACTGATGATCGTAAATAACGTCATACTTCACAGTTTTACATTAAGAGAGAGAGAGAGAGAGAAAAGAGAAAGAGAGAGAGAGAGAGAGCTTATTATTATTATTTTTTGCCAGGAAGGGTGATTTTGTTTTGTTTGTTTGGTAGATTTTACCCACACTATCAGGACAGTATGTTGCTGCACAGCCTGTACACTCCATCAACTACAGGCTATACATGCTGGAGAATGCTTCCTGGATCTAAACCAAATCTTCTGACTGAAAGTCCAATGTCTTACCACTTGACTATCACGCTTCTCTCTGACTGCTCTGTTCTCTCTCTCTCTCTCTCTGTCTGTCTCCTCTCTCCTCTTTCTTCCTCTGACGCTCTCTCTCTTTCTCTCTCTCTTCTCTCTTCCTCTCTCTGTCTCTTTTCTTTTCTCCTCTCTTCCTCTTCTCTCTCTCGCTCCTCTCTCTCTTCTTTCTCTCTCTCTCTCTCTCTCTCTCTCTCGTCTGTCTCTCTCTCTTCGTCTCTGTTTCTCTCTCTCTCTTTCTCTCTCTCTTCTCTCTCTGACTGTTCTCTCTCTTGTCTCTCTCTCTTTCTCTCTCTCTTTCTCTCTCTGACTGCTCTCTCTGTCTCTCGCCTCTCTGTCTCTCTCTGTCTCTCTGTCTCTCTCTCTCTTCTCGTCTCTCTCTCTCTCTCTCTCTCTCTCTTCTCCCAAGTGTATCTCTTTAGTTATCTACCGCTAGCTCTCTGTCTCGATCCTCCATAGATTAGGGCTGGGTGTTAAAAGGCAATAATGTGCTTATGCTGCAACCTTTAAAAATACGGATGTTCTTGATCTCGATCCCAGTTTTCTCTTTCTCTATATGTAAGTGTATGTGATGTAACAAAGAAAGAGAAAATGAAAAGAAGAACAACAACAACAGCAACAACAACTACAGCAGCAGCAACAACAACAACAACAACAAAGCCCATTAACTTTTGCCACTTCCAAAAGCGGTGTTTGGTAACTCTAATTACATCTCGGTTACATCGTAGGGCATAGTGCATGTCTAACTCACATTCACTTTGTCGTCCCCATATTTTTTTATAGACACGCAGTGGTTAATGATAAGTTCTGAAAAGGAACACAAGTTCACTTGTGCACGTAATGTTACGCCATAACTCAGCAAAGATTATAGTTGCTACGTGATACCAGTAACTCGTCAACAATGAGCATGTATATATCTAATAAAGCACGCGCGTGCACGCGCATATACTCTCTCTCTTTCTCTCTCTCTATCTATCTATCTATCTATCTATCTATGTATCTATCTATCTCTATCTATCTATCTATCTATCTATCTCTGTCTTTCTGTCTGTCTCTCTCTCTCTCTCCCAATCTATCTCTCTTTCTATCTCTCTCTCTCTCACTCTTTCTTATGCACACACAGAGAGACACACACAGACACACACACACACACACACACACACACACACACACACACACACCCCACACACACACACACACACCACATACACACACACTCACGCACTCACACTCACACTCACACGCACTTACGCATACTGACACAGTGTTGAGGGTGTAAGAGCTTCTTGGCTATAATATAACTGGCATTGCACTCACATGACAGACTCATTCATAGCGCTGATGGACACAGGACAAAAACTATCTCAGATATTTGCCAAAGGGGTGGATCAGGTACAAGCTGCTGGACTGGCTGGAAGGGGTGAAATAAGACCTACCTTGACTGTGTCGTGGAATTAATCAAAGAACGTAACTCTTGAGAGTCACGTAGGAATTATCTCCCATATTGCAGAACTTCTCAAATGCAACACAGTTTGCGCTACCCATTCAGCTAGCATAGAAGCAGATACAAAGCACAAAAACCGTAAGTTCAGAACACTCCTCTGAGCTTACGGTTTTTGTGCTTTGTATCTGCTTCTATGCTAGTTGAATGGGTAGCGCGAGGAGTGTTCTGAGCTTACGGTTTTTGTGCTTTGTATCTGCTTCTATGCTAGTTGAATGGGTAGCGCAAACTGTGCTGGATTTGAGAAGATCTGCAATATGGGAGATAATTCCAACGTGACTCTCAAGAGTTATGTTCTTTGATTAATATCATAAAGATTCTCCCTGCTTCCCTCTTATTTCTTTGGTACTTCTTGTGTCGTGGAATGCTTCTTTCGGAGTTCTCAGAATAATGGCGGCATAGCCCAGTTATCTGTGTTTGTCTTATTCAATCCCATAACTTTGGGCAAAGAGGTTGTGTGTGTGTGTGTGTGTGTGTGGTGTGCGTGTGTGTGTGTGTGTGTGTGTGTGCGTGCGTGTGTGTGTGTGTGTGTGTGTGTTCACACGCATATAGTTGTAAACTGCAATGAGCATGCTTTTGAGAGAGAGACAGAGAGTATGACTATTTAGGTTAAGGATAACACACCTAATTGGCTGCGTGTATACTGGTTCAACATCCCCTGTGTGTGTGTGTGTGTGTGTGTGTGTGTGTGTGTGTGTGTGTGGTTGTGTGTGTGTGTGTGTGTGGTGTGTGTGTGTGTGTGTGTGTGTGTGTGTGTGTGTGTGTGGGATGTGTGTGCACGCATTTAGTTGTAAAGGGCAATGGACATGTTTTGAGAGAGAGACAGACACAGAGAGAATGCCAATCTAGTATAAGGATCACACACCTAATTGGCTGCGTGTGCACTGGTTCAGCGCCTTCTGTGTGTGTGTGTGTGTGTGTGTGTGTGTGTGTGTGTGTGTGTGTGCGCGCGCGCATGTGTGCGTGTGTGTGTGTGTGTGTGTGTGTGTGTGTGTGTGTGTGTGTTGTGTGTGTGTGCGTGTGTGTGTGTGTGTGTGTGTGTCTGTGTCTGTGAAATGCGACGAGCATGATTTTGACGTGGACTGTCTGCGCTGTATAAGTGAAATTTTCATTGCTATCATTATTAGTAGATATTGACCAGAATGTCTCAGGCTGATGCAAAGAAATATTGCTTTGCTGTGTCTTTCTGATAACTAGAGTCATCGCGAGCAATCCTAGCATAGTGTAGAGGACATGGATATGCTGATACACTACTTGTTGACAATCCTGGAAGAAGTTCAGACAGTTAGAAAACGTTGGTGAGAAAGAGGGTCGTTAGTTTTCAGGAGATTTTGTAGTAAACGACATGCTAAAGTTAAATCCAAAACAAGTGTGACTGCCCACGCTGAAGTAAACAGGAACAAAAATAAACAAAAAAACCACGAAAGAAGAATAAGAATGCATATTTAATACAACAAGATTTTAGTCAGTTTATTCATTTTCTCACACTGGACGGAGCAGCAGGGAAGTTTCAGTCTTTTTCTCCTAATTTGTGTGTCTGGTGTTTGTTTGTTTGTTTGTGATCTTAAGCTTGACAAAGGCCAGCTGGCCGAAAATTTGCACCCGTCTTGTCTTGTTGTATTAAATACGTGTTCTTATTCTTCTTTCGTGGGTTTTTTTTTCTGGTTCATGTTAGAATTAGTCAAGGGGAAGAAGATGGATATAACGTGTCAAGGATTCTAGGTGCTGAAGGGTGAAATGAAGGAGTATAAATTCTCTGTAATCCACAGAACTGTGCTCTGTGCAGGCTGACTGACGTGGATCTGAGTGGCAGATGGTGACGGTATTAGAAGGCTTGAAGACTTAGTCAGTCAAACATCTTCTCGACCTACTTTGGTAAGTGTGACAGGTTTGTAATTTTCTGCGAGTTGTGATGAGAGAGAGTGTGTGTGTGTGAGAGAGAGAGACAGACAGACAGACAGACAGAGACAGACAGAGAGAGAAAGAAAGAGACAGAGAGAGGTAAAGACAGAGAGACAAACAGACAGACAGAGATACTACCTCCGTCAATCCGTGTGCGTGTGGTGTCTGTCTGTCCGTCTGTCCTTCCGTCCGTCTGTATGTCTGTCTGTCTGTCTGTCTGTCTGTCCGTCTGTCTGTCTGTCTGTCTGTCTGCCTGTTTGTCTTTTTATATAAAATAACGCTGTGTTAATTGTGAGAAATATCAACAATGCGTTGTTGTCTGGCGTCTGATTGTCTGGCAATCGATCTGAGCGTTACGTTAAATATAGTTACCAAAGCCTTTTGCACAAATTTTAAATGAATGGAAGTCTACATACTGAAGAGCGTATTCTCAAGTTCGGCGTTAAATTACACAATTCTGTAAGAAGACAAAATGACAAGCTTTTGCTAACTTTCGTATCAGCATGTATAAACTTTTTAACTGTGTCAATTTGTCTACAATTCTACCTCAGAGGCCGTTAAATGCTCATTGAAAAGAATAACCACGCACCGTGTACAACAGGTACCCAACACCCACCCCTCACCCAAGACCCCAAGCAAAACTTGACAGGTATCAAACATCTTCTGTACAGAACATAAAAACTGTCGACTTCAAAGCATTCATGCACCTTGCACACCACCCACCGACCCCCCCACCCACCGCCATTGCAAAACTCGTGTGTTTAGTTGATGTAGTACAGCAAAAAGATACAGTTTGAGAAAAAAAAATTCATAAAAGGATGTTGATACGTGCTTACATGTTATGTTCATTTTTGCACCTCCAATGTTTAAAATGTCATCATGTGAGTCTGTATGCTATGTGGACTTCGTACGTCGGTGATGTCTTTTCATATGTATATGATTTTTTTTATTGTTTTTTCGATGCCATATTGTACGTTTGGTGTCCGTTTGATGTGAAGTAAAAAATAAATACAGAAAGTTTACAACAACAACAACAAAATCTCCTCACAACCGCATCCCATCCACTGGCCTGGACGTTCAACGTCTTTTTTATTTGAGTACTGCGCCCATTGATTTTAAATGAAAGCTGAGAAACAGTAGATCTCAATTGTGCAGAATTGCCACAGAGCTATTCGTTCCTTTGCCAGCGTAGGTCACAAGTGCAATGGCTCAACAACTTGAAATGGACGGTAATACTCGAAATGTGTGATTTCAGTAGTTTTGACAGCACAGTCCTCTGACTCAAAGGAAAGGCAATGAATGTTGTTGTTGATTTTTGTTTGTTGTTGTTTTGTTTGTTTGTTTGTTTGTTTGTTTGTTTGTTTGTTTGTTTGTTTGTTTGTTTGTTTGTTGTTGTTGTTGTTTTTCACAAAAAGTGTCAAAAAACGAAATTTTGTGTCTTCGATTTCATTGCTTGATTCTTTCTTGCTTGTGTCTGTTCCAATTGATTAGCAGCAGAGCATGAATAACTGCAGAACGTTTGCGTTTGAACATCGGCCACAGGTCTCAATTCTAAATAATCTGGGGGTGTGGGTGACGGATTTGCATAGTCATATCACATGCCTGTATCAAACGATGCATATCTACAGTGGAGGTGGTCATAAATATAGAGATGTTTCTGATCACTTCACTTCCACTTCTGGTCTTTTTGATGGCCGTTCTCCAACAGCACATTTATGGATAGAAATTTTTGTGTTCTATGGGGTTAGTCAGGGACAGCTTGGTCAGGAACTGCGATTGACAAACTCGCATAGCAAACTATCGTC
>CM060309.1:60146533-60149033 GCA_030674185.1 Monoplex corrugatus
CGCACATACACACACGCGCGCGCGCGCGCGCACGCACACACACACACACACACACACACAAACATACACAAACACTCACTCACACACACACACACACACACACACACAAGCACACACAAACACTCACTCACACACACACACACACACACACACACACACACACACACACACACACACACACACAACACACACGCACACCACACACACACACACAAACAAAACAAACACACACACACACACACACAACACGCACGCACACACACACACAACCACACACATCACGACATCAAAAAACGAGACACCACAAAGAAACAAAACAAAACAAAACAAAAAACAAAATTTCACCCCACCCCGACAACTTTCATTGTCCATCCCTTTTCTCTTCATCGTCCCTCCAGTTACCCTTTCCATTTCTTTGAATTCGTTTATCTCTGATTCAGAAAAGTCCCAAACGTTTTCCGTTCTACGCTGTAGGTGTCTGCGCTGAATTACTTCTGATATACCAAAGGAAATAAGAGGGAAGCAGGGAGAATTTTAATAATCAACTAAGTAACATAACTCTTGAGAGTCACGGAGTTATCTCCCATGTAGAATTTCTCAAACTGAGCTTACCACTTTATGCTTTGTGGCTGCGTCAATGCTAGCTGAATGGGTAGCGCAAACTGTGTTGGGTTTGAGAAATTCTACATGGGAGATAACTCCGTGACTCTCAAGAGTTATGTTACTTAGTTGACTTCTGAGATAGTTCTGATGTTTGTCTGATCGATGATGGCTTTTTTCCTTTTCGGTGTATTTTTTGTTTTGTTTTGTTTTCATTTCCTCTATGTCTTCTTGAGAATACGATGAACGGTTTGATCAGATTTGGTTTGTGATGGTATGGTATTAAGTGCCTGAGGATTTGGAACTTTCCAAGATGTACATCACTCACAGGTTTGTCAACACGTTCATTTCCTTAACACCAGCTTGTCAGGGGCAGTACATCCACACGAAGATTTATACTACTATTTGCCTTTTGCAAGTCTGGGGGTTACATTACATTTTGCGCTTTTTTGAAATAGGTTTATTGAGTCAGGACGAAGGTTCGAGCTTCTTTTTTTCATCTTCTTATGAAACTTACAATTTTAGAGCATACATGACTGTCTCCATTATATTGTTAGACTTAAGGTTGTAATATCATATGTAACGTTTTTTTCTTCATTATATAATGTTTCCTTTCTGTTTGACAATTAAGCCCATCAGAATCGTAACTATTTAAGTGGTGACCAGGCTACGCCAATGGCATGTCAGGCATGTGCTTTGTGTGTGTGTGGGGGGGGCGGGTCGGATTTGTTCACATATTTGCTTACTTGATTTCCTACCTGCCTGTCGGACATGGATTATTATTCCCACTCCACTAAATTCTCAGTTGTGGTCTGGGTGTTAATCTTCTTGGACCTGAGACTTTGGAAGGAAGATTTGTAGGATTGACCGTGTCCTGACCGATCGGTTGGCAGGGTATTTGGCTTTAGACATTGAAAGCACAGTGGGGCAGTTTTATTCTGAACTATTGCTTTAACTGAAAGCCAATCTAGCATTTGCATGGCACCGTTTTCTCGCCCATGGGGCAATTCGAGCTACACTATATTGGACATGTTGAAATTTGGATAGCTATCATCAGAAATACCAGGTAAAGGAATTACAACAGTCTTGTCTAACTAGAATAAAAGACACACACAGCTTGTTAGTGGCATCAAGACAGAAATGGGCGGCTTTGTTTATTGTATATGGTTGGACATATAGTACATATTTTGATCAGGTAGTTAATATGACGGTCTGGTGTCACCTGCGCCGCATGACGGTCCCTACCGGACGAAGCTGCTCCATAGGAGCACCTAATCACGTCGTTGTCGTGATTTATTTTTCTGTTTCTGTCCATGATAACCTGGGAAAAATTACGATGGTGGTTTCCCGTTGCCTTCCATCGGTTTGTGTACGGTCTCTCCCCTAGCCTTACTCTCTCCCGAGATGTCCACAAGGCAGTGGAGCTATTCACCCAGACAGTCTTGATGGAGGCAGACACAAGTAGATCACTCATAAGGAAGATTAGGAAAAGACAACAACATTTATAGGCCATTTTATGAGGAAGGGGATTTGGAGCACCTGGTCACAACGGGAAAGCTGGAGGGAAAGAGAGCACCGGGTAGACCCAGGGAGAAAATGCTGGACGGACTTGCAGAGTGGCTGGGGACGAGGGGGGGTGGGAGAGATGCTAGGGGCAACGAGAGATAGAGACAGATGGAAGTCCATGATCGCCAACGCCATGTGGCAGGGCACCTGATGATGATGATGAGTTAACATGAGCTTTCATGACAGGAGTTCACCAAGAGACACACAAAACCCATTGCTGACGGTTATTGTACAGTCCGAGATAACCATGGCCTTTGACGTTACTTTTTCAGGTTTAATTTTGAACATGATTACATGAGCACCAACATCGTTCAGCTTCATGGTGATTTTGTGT
>CM060309.1:60154033-60159033 GCA_030674185.1 Monoplex corrugatus
AACCAAGCGCACATCTGCCAGTGCATACCTGTACTTTGCACAAGTGCGTGAGAATGGTGATATATGATGGTAATCATCAAGCTATGGAGTTCCATCTAGGACTGATACTGTGTGACAGGGCTGTACTCTATGCTTACCATCATTACACATCCTGGGGTCAACAAGGCCGAAGAGATGCAGCCACCTGCGGTGTTGGTTAGGAAGTTCAAATAACATCCTGAATACGCATCTGTAAGGTGGATGAGTCAGGACTGTGTAGTTCCAGTCTTTTCAATGAACCTATAACACACTCAGCTCTCTGAGTAGGAGCCGGTTGGCGCTAAAAAATCCCACGATGATTTTTACAGGGATTCGAATCCACAACTTTCCTGTTGGTACTTCATTGCGCTAACTTCTACACCACGAAGAAAGTGTCACTGCTACACATTCAGTGAAGACGTGCGATGCTGTCAAGTCAGGCGCCATCCGTCTAAAACCCGTTGACATCAAAAGGAGACTTAAGTGACCGGTCTCCGATGTTGTGGGGACAAGGGTGGTGGGGATGAGTGGGGGAGGGGGCTGCCAGAGTAGTAGTCCTGACCTTGTCTGAAGTCAGAACCAATGACCCGTCTGTCTACAGAGTGCTGCCATTTGTGTAATAGACAGTGAAAGTCGTTTGGGTGGACTGCGAGAAAGTGCACTTCTCTTTATCGTCAGACTCCTGCCAGTTCATTTTTTCTAGAAATCTGGGAGTTAAACTCTTTCCCTGTAGATGCCGCCAAACATTTTTGAATCAGTGGGCAAAGTCAAGATCTATCTCTCCAAATGTATGGACCTACTTCTGCATTCATTTGAGATTTTCACGAGTAGCCTGTTGAAAAATGCTCGAAAAGATCAACAACGAGATTAGAAAATGTGGTTCCAAAACCTGAACTGGACACTTCAAGCTTTTTTTTCTTTTTTTTTCTGGTGGTTTTTGTTGTGTTTTTTAAATTATCATTATCCTTATTTATGAGTTTGATTTGATTCAAGAAGATGAAATGCATTCTTACCAACAAATGCCTATCAGTTAACATCAGGTAGAGAGTTCTTGAATGTTATATAGAACCAATACTGTTGTACAGTTGCGAGGCGTGGACAGTCAACAAGCAAAGCCAGAACAAGATTGAGGCAGCCGAGATGTGGTTTCTAAGATGGATGTTGATAGTTCCATGGACAGCAAAGAAAACAAACGAGACAGTCTTGATGGAGGCAGACACGAGTAGATCATTCATAAGGAAGATTAGGAAAAGGCAGGGAACATTCATAGGCCATTTTATGAGGAAAGGGGAATTGGAACACCTGGTCACAACGGGAAAGCTGGAGGGAAGGAGAGCACCGGGTAGACCCAGGGAGAAGATACTAGACGGACTTGCAGAGTGGCTGAGGCCAGGGAGGGTGGAAGAGATGCTTGAGGCAACAAGAGATAGAGACAGATGGAAGTCCATAATCGCCAACGCCATGCGGCAAGGCACCTGATAATGATGAAGTGTCAGCGAAACAGTATGAAGAATATGGTGATGGCACCAGATCCAAGTGACTGGTGTCTGGTGAGTGAAAACACATTGTTGTCAAGTTTTATAGGGTGGGTAAAAAAATTTTAGGAGCTAGGTGGAATTAAGTAACAGGAGCTGATGGATTTTGATGAAGTAGAGACGACTGGTTTATCGCAAAACGGTCATCATTCTATTCCCTTTACAGTGCCAGAACCACATAAAAATACGTAGCCTGGAAACTGGATATCATGAAAAACAACAACGGAAGCATCTGATGTTAATGACAATATATGGATTTCGACATGCCAGGTTTCTTTACAAACGACAGAAAAAATGTTTGTCATTCATGTAAGCAGTGTGGGGTTTTTTGTTTGTTCGTTTGTTCGTTTGTTTGTTTCTTTTTCTTTCTTTCTTTCTTTGTTCGTTTGCTTGTTTGTTTGTTAGTTCGTTCGTTCGTTTGTTTGTTTGTTTGTTTGTTGTTTGTTTGTTTGTTTGTTTGTTTGTTTGTTTGTTTGTTTGTTTGTTTGTGTTTTTGTAGGGTTTTTTTTTTTTGCTTTTCGTTTTGTTTTTTGTTTGTTTTCTTTTTGTGTGTGGTTTTTTGTTTATTTGTTTGTTTGTTTGTTTGTTTGTTTGTTTGTTTGTTTGTTTGTTTGTTTGTTTGTTTTGGTGTCCTTCAGGCATATGTCTTTTCACAGGCCCATATTTCCTGACAAAGTGCAGGGACAGAAAAAATGGACCTCTCAATGTGCATGCTGCTAATACCCGATATCAAAACACACACACACACACACACACACACACACACACACACACACACACACACACACACACACACACACACACACACACACACACACACACACACCACACACACACACACACAGAACACAGTTATATCACAGCCGGTAGTAAGAAACTCTGGGGAGAACCGGACAGCAGAAGGCCCTCAGAGGAGAAACCCCACCGTCAAGCAAGTGTTTCGGCCGTGAAATCCCGACACTGTAATGGGTCCAGGTCGCGTCCAGGTCATGACTCCTGGATGCCCCTCTACTGTCGCCATTTTTCTAGTAGAAATTTGTCCTCCTCCAGGATTCAAATCTTTATTGTCTTTAAACTGAGCTGAACTTAATAAGTAAGAATTTACAGGCGTTTACCCTGGAATGTTTTCGTTCCATATTTCCGTAACGTCTATTCACACAGATGCATGCCGGCTTTGTTTTTCAGTGGGAAAAATAACAAAATCTCATATTGCTTTTAGCAGAATGCCACTGGCTTTCTGCACAGTTCCAGAGTCAATACAAAATGATCAGTCCAGTCTAGATATATTTGATGGTTGTCTCCCTATTTATCTGCTTCATTTCCAATTACTAAACATCACGTACCCTCTGTTTTTCTAGTCAAAACATAAAATCCCGCGATATCGACTATTTGCAGACAGAAAGCAGTCACTCAGCGAGCCTTTCCTTTCTGGAATCCGTTATTTGAAACTCGCTGTCTGCCAGTTTATGAAAGCTATCCAGGTTCTTCAATTATAGTCTCAGTTATCTTTTTCTACATGTGCCTAGTGCCAGTATAAGAATAGGTACAACCAAATGTAGTTCCTTTGTCTCTGAACACAATTGTTTTCAAAGAAAAATTGTCTGTCAGAACCAGTTTAACGATATCCACAATTTCAGTAGCTTAAGCAACAAGAACATCAACAAGAAGTCCATTGTTGTCGTTACAAACCAGTTTTCATCAATCGTAAAAAGTATGGATTTAACGAAAAAACTCAAGAAATATTCCCGTGTCTAAAAGCAAAAAGGAAAGAGGAGGGGGAAAATATATTTTTGGATGCAATCGTGAATCCATTAAATTCGTTTTATCCAAGAAAATGTAACAGGAAAATCAATGCAGATATAAAATTTACAAGAAATGAGAATAATGAAAATCAATTAGCAAATTTTCAACAGATTATTGCATGTTTAATGCATGCATTCAGCTAGCCTCGAATATCCTTACTGTCCAAATAATGTAACCAGTGCGACAGCTGACAGGCCCAGTTGTGGGTATTTTGTTGTTGTTGTTGTTGTTGTTGTTGTTGTTGTTGTTGTTGTTGTTGTTGTTTGTTGTTGTGTTTTTTGGTTTGTTCGGTTGGTTGGTTGGGTTTTTGTTTGTTTGTTTGCTTTTCGTTTGAAGATTTTAAGTATCATCAATGTTAAACATTTCTAATTAGCACAATATGACAATTTCCACATCCGCATTTGATCCCTCTTTTGAAATATATAGCTTAAAACGGAGTGTGACATCACTCACACCAATCAACCTGCCATTGCATGCTGCCTAAGATCTCTGACATCATTATCAACATTTCTAACTCTAACTGAAAAGTTTTCTCGATGGTAGTAGAAAATATCTTCTATTGTGAATTGTGTTTTGTAGTAAGTGGAAACCATATTTTTTGTTTTTTTTGTTTTTGTGTAAAATACGCCGGATGACAATATATTTGAAGCAGATTTTTTTTTCAAGAGAGATCCTTTGCGTCTAGACAGTTCTGTCCACCAAAGTCTGCTGGTAGTAACTATGCAGACATCTTGAGTCTGTGTAAATCTCTACAAGCCAATAAAGTCTTGATATGGAAATGGGAAGGGAGAGAGAGAGAGAGACAGAGAGAGAGAGACAGAGACACAGAGAGAGAGAGACACAGACACACAGAGAGAGAGGCGGAACCTATAGAACACTAAACTGACACCGCCAGAATGATTGGAACGTAAATATGGACAGCAAACAGGCCAGGTTTTATGTCGCAGATTTGGATGGAAATAGATACATCGTATCTTGAGTCCATGGCTCCAGTGTATATTGAGGCCGTCTGCACTACTAACAAGTCATCAGCAGTCTGGTCCCCGCCCCCTTTTTCTGTGCTTCCTTTTTCAAGGGTCTCTGTTTTGTTTTGTCTTGTATTTCAAAAACAGATAGTTTATTCAATCGAGTGAAAGGTCTGCTATGTCTCTTTTTGTATCCCTGTTTCTATTTGTTTTAAGCTTTGTAAGGGAAACAACCCTGAGGCAGGCTGATAAGTTTAAATATCTGGGAACGTTCATCTCACCAGACAGCAAATGCACATCAGAAATAGCCAGCAGAATCGGCCAAGCCAAAACAACATTCAATGAGATGAAAAGCATTCTAGCCAACAAATGCCTATCAATTACCATCAGGAAGAGATTTCTTGAATGTTATATAGGACCAATAATGTTATACGGTTGTGATGCTCGGACAGTCAACTAGCAAATCCAGAGCAATATTGAGGCAGCCGAGATGTGGTTTCTAAGAAGAATGTTGAGAGTTCCATGGACAGCAAAGAAAACAAATGAGACAATCTTGATGGAGGCAGACACAAGAAGATCATTCATAAGGAAGATTAGGAAAAGACAGACAACATTTATAAGCCATTTTATGAGGACAGGGGAATTAGAGCACCTGGTCACAACAGGAAAGCTGGAGGGA
>CM060309.1:60169033-60174033 GCA_030674185.1 Monoplex corrugatus
AGCATCTGCGTGTATAGATGCATGACGTTCACGCCGAAAAAGAATCTTTCTGCCTTTAAGATATTGACCAACACATACTCTTCGATTTAGCCAGACTAATATCTCTTTTATATCAGAACAAAGAAAGGCGAAACTGAATCATGAAAGAAGTTGAGAGAAAGCAGGAAGGAAAAGGAAATGCCAAATCCTTTCAATACTTTTTGCATAATGCATATGCACGTCACACATTATCTTTTACTTTTGTTGTGGCGGAAGCTGCGCAATAACTTTTAAAGATATAAAACAAAAAATAAGCTGCTGTTTTAAATCTACATACTTCTTTTATTAGATTTGGGGCTTTGTTAAGCAACTGTTTAAAATCTACATACTTTCTATTAGATTTTGGGCTTTGTTTTGTTAGAAACTGTTTAGAATTGAAATACAAAAAAGTGTCGATTTGACTGAGTAGAATTCATTTTTTTTGGACTGAGTGTGTAGATCCAATAGTTTTCAAACTAAGCAAGTGAAGTAGCTTGTATTTAACAGCTTTAACAATCACAGAATAATTCTTATGTTTTCAGCTTATTCAAATCAATCATTTTCAAATTCTCATTCAATTACTCGAATATGTTTATCGTTTTCTTATTTGCTAGAAAATAAAATGAAGTAGTTTATCTAAGAGCTTTAGCAATCACAGAATAACTTTGATGTTTTTAAACTCTTTGAATCAGCCATTTTTATGATTGTTATCAGTCTTGGAAAGCTATTCATCATTATGTTACTGGCTAAGATGGTGGTATCTTTAAGCTGGATATTCGCTGAAAAATAATGCTGCGACACAGTGTTTTACAGCTACACTGTTAACAGTGTACATGTATTCTGCATCCCCTCGAAGATGTGTGGGAAGCAAAGTTGTAATGTCAGCGTTGGTTTGTGTTTTGGAGAAACCGCTGGCTGGTCTCTGTTTTTTTCATGGATAAATATCAAACTGTCATTGGAGATTAAGCACTAGACAATAGAAAGTCTATTTCAGGTTTAAAAAATCTGTATACACATCAAACACTAAAAAATACGGCCAAGCAGATAGCTTATAAAATATTTAAAAATATACTTTCTGTCAAGGTAGAGATGTTATGTCTTTTAGATAAGACGTAAATTCCCTTAAAATGATAATGATAAATATATACATGATATTAAGTGAAAGACGCTGTTTTAGTAATTTCTTCACAAACATGTCAAAAATAGTTAAGCACTGTTTTTATTGTACTATGTTCCAGGATCACTAGTTTCTTTTCCACTTTCTTTCTTTCTTTCCTTTTCTTTTCTTTTTCTTTTTCCAATCTTGCCGTCAAATTCAATTTTTTTAAAAATTTTAAAAGTTGTCCACACTTTGAAACAGGGCCCATTACTCAAACTGCCAACGTCAAGCGAGATTTTGAAGTGGATTTCTTTTCTTCATTTTTATTTTGGGGGGGGGGGGGGGGCTGGGTTGGGGGGGGGGGGGTGATTGGGGTTATAGAAGTTTGTAATGTGGCCTGAGGTCAGAGGGACTGGGCCATTTGTCCACATACCGAAGTCGTTTTTCTGATAGACGGTGATGTTACAGTGGACTCCAGAAAATTGCCCCATCTCTTTGTATTGAGAAAAGTCCTGCATTTATCCCCCGTAGAATATGTCTGGGAACAGAATTTTTGGGGCGTGGGAATTATCTGCCATATTGCAGAATTTCTCAAATCCAACACAGTTTGCGCTACCCATTTAGCTAGCATAAAAGCAGATACAGAGCACAAAACCACAAGCTCAGAGCATTCAGAGTGCTCTGAGCTTGCGGTTTTTGTGCTTTGTATCTGCTTCTATGCTAGGTGAATGGTTAGCGCAAACTGTGTTGGATTTGAGAAGTTCTGCAATATGGGAGATAATTCCTGGCGTGACTCTCAAGATTTATGTTCTTTTAATTAATATCATAAAAATTCTCCTAGCTTCCCTCTTATTTCTTTGGTATTTGAGCGTGGGTTTTTTTTTTATTTGTTTTGATTGGTTTTTGGTTTGTGTTGTTGTTGTTGTTGTTGTTGTCAGTTGTTGTTTGGTTTTTGTTTTTGTTGTTTATTTGTTTCTTGTTTATTTGGGGGGTTGTTTTGCTGTTTTTGTTTTTTGGTCTTTGTCTGCTTGTCTGTTTGTCTGTTTGTTGTTGTTTGTCTGTTTGTCTATTTGTCTTTTGGTTGGTTGGTTGGTTGGTTTTGAGGGCAGTGATGCTCTTGGGGTTTTTTTCGTTTTGTTTTGTGTGTGTCTACGTTCTTGTTAATGTTGTTGTTTCCTGCCTCTAAACAAACTCTAAGAGGCTTATTAGGCGTACAGAGTTTCTGCCTACCAAATTGCTTGCTTGAGTTTGTATACAAACTTTTTCCCATTTCTTAACGTCGTCATAATAACTACAGAAGCTGGCACTGTTTTTACAGTACGATGGCGATAATGGTGATGAGGATGATAATATGATGCTGTGGGGTTCCATCTAGGATTGAGACTGCGTGACAGAGCTGTACTCAAGGCTTTCCACCAAAATATATCCTGGCGTCAACCAGGCCCGATGACCTGCGGCATTGGTCAGAAGATTTGAGCAACATCCCGAATGACGCATCCGTGAAGCGGATGACACTACACTGTGCGATCCCAGTCCACCAGTGAGCCCGTAGCACACTCAGTTCTAAGTAGGAGCCGGTTAGAGCCGAAAAATCCCACAATACGTTTGAATGGACTAATGGGGATTTGAACAACAACCTTCCAGTCGGTAATCCATTGCGTTTACCACTACACCACAACAACTGGTTGAGTTTACTTTTGAATAAAAAGAGTAAGACAGACAGATATAATTTTTCAACAGAGATCAAGTTTTTTAAAAGGATCTGAAAGCTAACGAGAATCGTTGTGGTCAAGATAATGAGGGAATTGATTCTAAAGGTCTGGTGGATGAAAGCACGCAAGTCATATCATTAACTTTTCTCGGCACAAGCAGTATACAGAAGCTGGATATCAGGAGATAACAGAAGCCGAAGGATGCTAACGGAGATTAATGCTTGTGCCCTAGCAGAGACGACCGTTTTATCTCACAACAGCCATCATTCTATTTTCTTTATAGTTCTGGGACCATCAGACCACTTGACCAAACGTAGCCTGGATACAGCGTGGCACGAAAAGGAATAGTGGAAGAATCTGACATTAATAGCAGTGTATGGTCTTCCATGGGACAGCGTTGCCATTACTACAAGCTTTGCAGAACCTCGCCAGACATGTGTCTTTCTAGAAGTCCATTATATCTGATGAAGGACGGGGAAGTAATAATGTAGGACTCAAACTCCATGCTGCTAATACTCAGTATCAATATGCAGAACACACGGTTATGTCAAACCAAAGCCAGTCTTCCTTGAATTTCGAAAACTGAGAGAATAAGTCAGTTGAATAACATAACAATTAAGACTTTAGAAACTTGTGCTGTGGCTTGTTTTCGGTTTATAAAAGGAAAACGCGGTGCTCTTATACAGCTGTTAGAGCTACTCCGGCAGCTTCTTTTTAAATTTTGTAGTTAATGAAAAACAAATACCCAGACTAGATGCCTTTAATGGATGTCTGTCTGTCTGCCTATAGGCCATTCATGAACGAAATGATCATTGGGAGTCCTTTTCTTGAATAAAAGATATTTGATCTCATTTACCAAGACATCAAAATCTGATCACTGAAAAATCCTCATATTCTTCCTTTTCTCCTAACTTGTGCATTAAGGAAAAAGTACAATATCTATAATTTCTTTGAAGTTGAAGTACCGTATGGTAGTACCGGTAGGTTCAATCTTGGTCTCGTGAACATCAATGACCTATTCTTACACTAAATATCAAACTCCTCTAAGATAAACGTCATATGCTTGCTGTGGTCACTATTCTTACTACAACAGAGAAACACATTTCTGAAATCCAGCAAACATTAAACTAAATAAAAACCAAGTGTCATAATAGTGTAATGCAAACCACATGTCAGTCATTACTACGAAAACAGAATAAATGGTCATAACTTGCCAAAAACACCAACTATCAACATCATACGTTTGATTATCTTTAGATACAGAAACGTTTCTTAACACTGTGTACTTGATGTGTACATACACAAAATATACATCAGGAGCCCACTTTGACCATCTTAGTAAAGATCCCTATAAGAATTCATTTCTTCCTAGTAGTCTTTCATTATCCATTCACCCTGAAGCGAAAACTAGATCTTACGATGAACTTGTGTAGAATGCTTGAAATTGGGTTAGATAAGTCTGTAAAGTATTTGAGCGGGTCTGTGTAGTACGTTGTACATATATGTGCATTTGTATATATATGTACTTTCCCTCAAGGCAGCAAGTCAAGACACTCAGCCAGTGCTGTAGTTTGTTGATTTCCAACATTCAGTTTCAAATGCTTCAGCTCCAGCTCTCTCAGGATAAAATAAAAATAATATAGCATGACCATTCTTTCGTTTTAGAATGCATTTGTCTACCCTGCTTCCTACCACCAGAATACACATTTGCATTTTCTGTTCTGCAAAAAAATGATACAGGAGTCGTCTACTGTTTTTATTCTTCGTTGTCTTTTGTACTTGTTGTCCATGGAACTCTCAACTGTTCCATGGACAGCAAAGAAAAAAAACGAGATAGTCTTGATGGAGGCAGACACAAGTGGATCACTCATAAGGAAGATTGGGAGGAGACAGGCAGCATTTATAGGCTATTTTCTGAGGAAGGGGGATTTGGAGCACCTGGTCACGGCGGGAAAGCTGGAGGGAAAGAGAGCGCCAGGTAGACCCAGGAGAGAGTGCTGGGCGGACTTGCAGAGTGGCTGGGAACAAGGAGGGTGGGGGAGATGCTAGGGGCAACAAGAGATAGAGACAGATGGAAGTCCATGATCGCCAACGCCATGCGGCAGGGCACCTGATGATGATGTCTTTTGCATACGCTTGCCAAAGGCCAGTTGGCCGAAATGTTGAAACTG
>CM060309.1:60186533-60194033 GCA_030674185.1 Monoplex corrugatus
ATTGGTTTTGGGGCATAGAGGAGACAGAGTTATAGACATAAGTAGGTGGGAAAATAGAAAAATGGAACAAGAACTTAACACTAACATTTAACATCAACAATGTGTATGGAAAACTTAACTCTAAAGTACAAACTTCATAAACTTAAAGTAATGCATTAACAGGACTGTGAACCAACGATTCTGAAATTTTAACTGACAAAAATTGATCGGAAGTTACTTCTTTAAAATGAGTTTCGGAATAATTTTCTTGCGTAAACATTTTTGGTAAAAAAGAACGTAGCATTTTGCAGTAAAATAGACAGTGAAACAGTGTGAATTGTTCGCCGCAAATACACTTGACATTTTTACAGTATTTTGTTTTCAATGCGTTTAGCTGAATACGAAAATGAACAGCAACAATCGTTCTCAAATGATATATGGAAGAAAACTGCAATTTTTTACACACATTTTGAAATGAAAGTTTTATCATTTGTTGTGACACAAACTTTTCATGGAAATGTTCATGAAAACGAATCCATGAGGCTGATTCTAGCAAGTTGCAAGCTTCTTTTACGGAAGTATTAATACGTAATTCTGTAGTATTATCAGAATTGTGTGTACCTTGCTTAGCTGCTCTGTCAACTACTTCGTTGCCGTGAAGACCAACGTGAGAAGGCACCCAGCATAAACTGAGATCTGTACCTTTTATCCTTAAACGATGTATAAGATGATTTGGCTCAGTAATTGTATCAGGTCTTGTGTCTGTATCAAAAGACTGCAAGGCATATAATACAGATTTTGAATCAACAAAGAGAAATACATGTGTAAGGTTTACTAGATAATGCAACGCTTGTAAAATAGCGACTAATTCCGCTGTAAAGATAGATATATTTGCCCCAATGAAAAATGACTTTATTAGTGTGTGTGTGTGTGTGTATGTGTGTATGTGTGCGTGCGTGTGCGCGCGCGCGTGCGCGTGTGTGTATGTGATTGAGTATCCAAAAAACATGTAGCCACGCACGTCACGTACGTGCACATTGCCATCATATCACTACACTGAGCGAGACAGGGAAAACAGAAACTATGCGAATGCAGATTCCGTTGAACGTGGAGCCATGAAAAAGGCAGATTCTGTAGAATGTGGAAAGTACTATACGGACAGTTTCAGGATTTTTGTGTTCCACGGTAGATCACCGACTCCCTATCAGGAAATGAGTGAATCGATTTGAAATTGCTACCATCGATTTTTCTATTTTTCTGGGTCATCAGACCTCACGCCTTTATCTGGGTTGGTGACTGTGCAGGTCAGTAAGTAATTTGCTTGAGTTTGTTCACGAGGGATTGATTTAACACATTTTGACAGTTCCATTTTCGCTGTAACTAAATCTTTAAATGGTGGCTGGCAGGTCGAGGGAGGGCGAACTATGAAAGATTGATTAGGCTGACACCAGGATCTTATTGCCTTTTGTTTCCGTCTGAAGCTGAAGAGAGAGAGAAAGAGAGAGAGTGAGAAAGAGAGAGAGAGAAGAAGAAAAAAAGATGATGATGATGATGATGATGATGATGATGATGATGATGATGATGATGATGATGATGATGATGATGAAGAAGAAGAAGCATTTAAAGAAGAAGAAGAAGAAAAGCAAGAAGAAGAAGGAGGAGGAGGAGAGGAGAAGGAAAAGGAGAAGAAGGCGACGAAGACGAAGACAAAAAAGAAGATGATGAGAGAGCAGCGAACAAGCCAGTTATTATATTCCGGGTTGTCTGTGAGGAAGATCATTAATTACGTTTTTCATTATAAAATTTCATGAACCAAATAGAATAGTGTGTGACTGGTTTTCTGGTCTTTCTGTAGCTGCTGCATTAGATTTATTTTGGGGAGTTTGGTAATGTCTTTGGTCATTTCGTCTTACAGTTTTAATTAAGTCAGTGTGTACATTTCTAGAGCCTTGATTATGTCTACTTTGCTTGTGTTTGTAACAATGATTTTTTTTTTCTTGTCTATGCTTTGCAAGTTTTTCTCTCTTCCTATGCAAAGTATCTTATTTTGAATCTTATCCATCACGACATCTGTGGCGTCAGTACGCATGGAATATATTCCGTGCGCAGACACGCCATCTTAAGAACCTGAAACTGTGTAGTTTTTTTCTGAGAATGACAAAATGATGCAAGAAACTGCTGTATGGAATCAAATGTTTTCGATGAAGACGCATACAATTTTGAAATTAATGTTTAAGTATTCAGTACCAGCAGCAAAACCAAGTCTTTCTGAACATTGTTAACTGTTTCATGAACAACCGAGCAGTGTCCTCATTGGAAAGACTGGTTTCAAAAGTGATGTCTACTGGTTTTAGAAGTGATATCTTTTCCATAAAATAATCAGAATGACTTAAGAAAGAAAACCCAAAAAAAATGGATTGCTCTGTTTTCTGTAAATAGCCTGCTTTTATTTTAAATCTTTCCCTGTTTATTTTGATGGAAACTTGTGCAATGTTATGGCAAAGTTTGGGAGAAAATACTCCCTATATAGTGTTTTTTACGAAATACGAATCCTCTTTACGGTTTTCCTTCAGAAGAGCGCCTACTCTGAAAATGCTCCCCAAAAACAAATGAATGAAATGGATGTAATGAACGAAGTGAACGAAAGCAGCCAATTGGGGAAAAGGGCCTGAGGTTATTATTTTTATCCCTGGCACTGTTGACTTCTCTGGGCTCTCGAGAAATTGATGGTTTCTGACGTAATTAGTGTGCCAACGATCCGCTCATCAATCGCTGTGGAATGAATAGCTAGCTTTTTGGTGTACACAACCACTGCCGTCAGGCTTAAAAGATTTTCTGACGTGACATTTTGCATAGAATCTCTCTCTCTCTCTCTCTCTCTCCTCTCTCTCTCTTCTCTCTCTCTCTCTCTCTCTCTTTCTCTCTCTCTCTCTCTTCTCTCTCTCTCTCTCTCTCTTCTCTCTCTCTCTCTCTCTCTCTCTCTCTCTCTCTCTTTCTCTCTTCTCTCTCTTCTTCTCTTTCCTTCTCTCTCTCTCTCTCTCTCTCTCTCTCTCTCTCTTCTCTCTCTCTCTCCTCTCTCTCTCTCTCTCTCTCTCTCTCTCTCTCTCTCTCTCTCTCTCTCTCTCTCTCTCTCTCTCTCTCTCTCTCACTCAAACATAATTTGTACACATAAATACATTTGCATACATACCAAAGAAACGCATACGCACATACATGAACATGTACATAACCATACACGCTCAAACAATCACTCAACACATACAACAACCACAACATCAACAACAGCAACAACACACACACACGCACACAACACACACACACACACACACACACACACACACACACACACACACACACACAACACATACTCAATACTCACAAACTCACACACACACACACACACTAACACACTAACACTCTAACACACACACACACACACTAACACTAACACACTAACACACACACACACAGAGTACAGTTGAAAGAGATGAGTAGAAAAAGACAAGCGTACATTTGTACACGTAACTGAATGTGCAGGCATGACATTTGCGCCTTTTAAATCGAATGGAAACTTCTGTCTTTAAATATTCACCAGCAGGTGTTTTTCAATTCAGTCAGGTTAATGCCTTTTTCTCTTTAAGCGTTTCGATTTACTCGTATGGTTTATATGTGTTGTTTTGCCCAGTCTGTGCAGGCGGCATGTTGCCACGCAGTCTGCAAACTCCGTCTGTGGTGGGTATCCATGCTATTTGTTATTTTTACTAGCCATATCTGGGCTATAATCTTTTGAAAACATACACAATATTCCAACAAGAATAAAAGGAAAGAAGATTCGTCTGACGTTAACCAATCTGTCCAATTTATGACACAGGAAATTTTAAAAAACACGCCTGACTACAAACTTAAACATAACTAAAGACACTGATATAGATATATATATATATATATATATATATATATATATATATATATATATACATAGTGTGTGTGTGTGTGTGGTGTGTGTGTGTGTGTGTGTGTGTGTGTGTGTGTGTGTGTGTGTGTGTGTGTGTGTGTGTGTGTGTGTGTGTGTGTGTGTGTATAAACAGGCCTTTTGCATATCTCATTTCCCTAGAGCCAAAAATGCACATAATACATGTTCCCAATTATCAATCCTAAGAAAAAGCACGAAAGGCTTTATCGAACACATATAGATGAATTGACCAGCAAGGCAGAAAATGCTAGGAAAAAATGACAGAAAGCAAAGGAATAAGGTAGAAACAAAGAGAGTAACGGGAAAAAAAGGAAATTCCTAGCACAGAATTTCCAGAAGGTGGGGACACCATTCATACTGAAAGAGCCCCCGGCATCCCCAATGGGAGGCGCGGGTGTATCCATGCAGGATGTTTTCATGTTTTCATAAGCTACCGGACTCTAGCATGACTTACAGTATCTTCAGTATGCATGGTTTGATGGTCTGCGTGCGTATACACACGAAAGGAACTTTAGGCATTGGCAGGTCTGCATGCACATATGTTGTACCTGGGTGATTGGAAAAAAATCTTTTGCTGTACTCACCAGCCAGGATTGAACCCTAGACACTCTGATTGAAAGTCAAACGTTTTACCCACTTGACTTTTTTGCGGGTTTTTTTTTTTTTTTTTTTTCATAACAAAAGATAGAATGATGAAGCCTAGACACGAAAGAAACGAGGGAAGCAGGAAGGAAGGAAAGAAAAATAAACAACTTCTCACTCAATGCTTTTTGCCTAATGCGCATGCACGTCACGTGATTTCCTGTCATTTTTCTGTTGCGTTCAAAGCTTAAAAGAGATAAGATTGGGAGCAAGCAGCTGTATGACAGCTATGTTTCTAGCTGATGCTTACAGCTTTTATGGTGATCGGTCGGTGTTTGTAAAGTTCAAACTATTTCGAAATAACAGTTTTAATCTGAGTAGGACCTGTCGATTGTATTCAGACTTACAGGGTGGAATGTTTTCCAGACTGATAAATCAGTAGCTTCTGTACACGGGTCTTGAAGAGTCATAGAACAATTTTGCTTACTTTTTGATTAATTCTTACTGAACCTTTGGCAAATTAAATCAATTGTGATTATTGATAGCTTTCTTTACACACATACACGTTCACACACACACACACACACACACACACACACACACACACACACACACACACACACACACACACACACACACACACTCAATCACTCACTCACTCATTCACACACACATTCACAAACATACGCATACACGCACACACACACACACACACACACACACACACACAACACTCACTCACTCACACACATACACTCACTCACTCACTCATTCACACACACACATGCACACACACACACACCACACACACACACACACACGCGCGCGCGCGCGCGCGCACGCGCACATATGCAAAATGTAATCCAATCAATGAAGACTACTAATAATATTTTTCATTAGATTAGACTGTCGTCATCTCTGTTTTCTTTATGTTAGAAAGTCATGGTTTTAAACAGCTGTTTGCAGCTACATTTGCTCCAGGTTTTACGACGCAGCATGCATTTCAATCTAATTTCTCCTACGCACACACAATATGTGGGAGGTGCATAGTTGTAATATTAGCAGCGTTTTTCTGTTTGGCTTGGAATCCTTTCTGGAAGGCTTAATCTGTTTTCTGTATTTTTGTGGAAACATATCAAACCGCCATTGAAGCCCTACCGATCACTGAGGCTGTTTCAGGCTGCCAAGCAGGTGAACATATTTCTGTTTGATTCAAATCTAGAAAAAAAAGGCCAAAACAATCAGAACTTTCATAAAATTTAGTTAGTAAAAAATATTAACCGTTCTCATGTATCAAAATTTAATTTAAAAAAATGTTTTATTCAAAAGTATGAAGATTATCTCAAGTAGGAGATAACTACAGAAACGTTTTAATGAAGATGGACCTGATGTCTTCATTTTGATGCGGTATGAGTTCGTGTAGTTTTAATGATCATTACATTTTATACTTTTAAGTTTGTCACAAATCTCGTTTCCCTTCACTCCCTTTAGCTGTACCTGTCTTACATTCTTGCAAAAAGATGGATTTTTCTTCACTAACTCATCATCATTATCATGTGCCCACCCACATGGCGTCGGCGATCATGGCCCTCAATATGAATCTATCCTTTGTCGCTGCAAGTACACCTCCCATCCTGTCTGTCTTCATCCACTGCGCAAGTCTGTCCAATAGTTTTCTCCCTGGGTCTACCTAGTACTCTTTTTCCCTCCAGATTTTCTGTTGTGATCAGGCACTCTAATTTCTCTTGCCTCATGAAATGTTCTATAAATGATGTTTGTCTTTTCCTTATCTTCTTCTCTAACTACAGCTCTTTAATGCAAAACGTGTTTGGAAGGGTGGTGTACCCTTCCTCGCACAAAAGTATTAGTGTTTTTGGATGAAAATTAGGCTTTCTTACCAGTCTGTATGTCAAAGTATAACTAACTAATGGCTCAGAAGTTGTGAGTTCGGATCCCATTAGTCCAGATCATTGCAGAATTTGTCGGTTCTAGTTCGTTTCTACCCAAAATTGAAAGTTCTATTTCTAGGGCCAAGCGTGAAGAAGACAACCACACAGTTGAATGCCATCAATCTCATGGACGCGTCATGAAGGATGTTGCTGAAATTTCTAATCGTCTATGTCCCTCAGGACTGGCTGATGCCAGTCAATGGTACTGGTTGACATAATCAATACCATTCCCTTTAACTTGAATCTTCGTATCCTCGTGAAAAAAAAATTCAGATTCTGTGGCACTTCCTGTCCTAATGCCTTGATGGCTCCATTTTGCTTTCTTTGCACCTGAGGTTAAAGTCACCCCAAGGTCTGTGAAGTCAGTGGTGCATGGGGATTCACATAGGAGGAACGTAGTGGCTATCTCCTTCCCAAGAGTATGCTTACTCAGTCTGGCTCTGTCCCTTAGTAATTATTGCAACAATCAACAAGAGAGAGCGAGAGTGAATCAGACAGACAGACAGACAGAGAGAATGAGACAGAGAGACAGAGACAGACAGAGAGACAGACACATACAGAAACACACAGGCAGAGACAGAAAGACAGAGGAAAAGACAAAAAAAGGAAAAAAAGGAGAAAGGAAAGGACAGAATCAAAGAGGACGAGAAACAGACAGAGACTGAGAGAAAGGCAGATAGGTGTGTGTAGGGGGGGGGGGAGGGGCGAGAGAGACAGAATAATTCATCACCATCTTTGTACATCTAATATGTTTTCTTAAAAAGAGCTAAGATTCCCAGCCATTCTAAGGAGCTGGTTAAGTGCCATCTAGACTACAACGGGGAAAAAATTATCCCATCCTTGCCAACAAATAAATGATTAAATTATAATAATTATATAGACCAGCAATGCGAGTGATGATGATGATGACGACGACAATAACGACGACGACGATGATGATAGCGATGATGATAAACGGTTCTTGCTTTGATTATGAACGATTCCTTTCTTTCAAAAAAGGCAACAACAAAAGAAGAA
>CM060309.1:60196533-60206533 GCA_030674185.1 Monoplex corrugatus
ACATACATGTACATACACACCGTCTAATATCACTTACAGTGAAAAGACGTTAAATCAAAGAACGAACGAAAATGTACATACACAAACATATACACACATGTATACATACAATACATAAATACATATACACATATACATACATGTACATCTATATGTCTAACTGAAGCATGTGAAGAGATAGAGATAAATTCGCATTTTAAGAAGAAAATAACGCGAATGCATACATGAAACAATAGGGAAAAAATCACAGAGAGAGAGAGAGAGAGAGAGAGAGAGAGAGAGAGAGACACTCAAGTAAACAAAAACAAATAATTGGACGAACAATATCGAAATCTAACAGCTTCATACCTCAAGGATAACTGCATGCTGGGTTGTTTTTTTCTTCTAATGATGTCCATGAAAAAAAAACATTATCTTTGAACAGAGTATGTTTGTCATTTATAGAAAGAGGCATGTCCTCTATATTCCATCACGATCTATTTTTATGTTGCAACATGATCTTTATTCATTAACTCATTAGCCATTCTGCTGAGCATTGTTGAGACAATTGTTTATGTGTCAAACATCAGAGGTATATAGTAAGACATGATTTTAGGTGTCTGAAGATCTCGGATCTTCCAAAACGTAGTCTATTTGTCGCATTGTCTTTACCTCCAAGTTTGTCGGCACGTTCATATCCTTTCACATCAGTGTCCACAACAACAACAACAAAATCCACGTGAGCGTTTGCTGGTTGGTACTACACACTGTTCCTTGCCAATCCGGAGATCCTATTCCACTTTTCAGTTTTGAAGTCGGTTCATCGAGTCAGTATGGATGAGGGCATGGCTGTCTTTTTGTCTCATCGTCTGGTGACAGCGAAAGACGTCCGTGTTTTTGTACAATGCATTAAAATTCAGACAAATAGTTGTATCGTGGTATAGATAAATAATTTGTACATCCAAGAAGATGGCTGTATATACTCACTGTGAACAGTTGTATACTGTCATGTTTTGTTCGTAATTGTTTATGCTGATATATGTTCACATGAACAGCAGGAAGACTGAAGTCATGGTGATCAGTAAAAAACATGAAATCCCCTCCTGCAAAATAACAGCAAATGGCACAACCGTGACACAGGTTGATAAATTCAAATACCTGGGAACGGTCATTTCATCAGACGGCAGATGCACATCGGAAATAGCTGGCAGAATCGGCCAAGCCAAAACAGCATTCAAGAAGATGACAAGCATTCTTACCAACAAATGCCTATCAATTAACATCAGAAAGAGAGTCCTTGAATGTTATATAGAACCAATACTGTTGTACGGATGCGAGGCGTGGACAGTCAACAAGCAAAGCCAGAGCAAGATTCAGGCAGCCGAGATGTGGCTTCTAAGAAGAATGTTGAGAGTTCCATGGACAGCAAAGAAAACAAACGAGACAGTCTTGATGGAGGTAGACACAAGTAGATCACTCATAAGGAAGATTAGGAAAAGACAGGCAACATTAATAGGCCATTTTATGAGGAAGGGGGATTTGGAGCAACTGGTGACAACGGGAAAGCTGGAGGGAAAGAGAGCACCAGGTAGACCCAGGGAGAAAATGCTGGACGGACTTGCACAGTGGCTGGGGATGACGAGAGATAGAGATGGTTGGAAGTCCATGATCGCCAACGCCATGCGGCAGGGCACCTGATGATGATGATGATGATGTCCACATTCTTTCTTCATGACAGACTGTGGCCAATAACATGAATAAATCGTCTGAAGTCTGAAGAAAATATCTATCACATAGACGCTTTGTATAATTCTGTTTCTCTTACTATGTCATAGAGGAGGGGGGGGGGGTTGATATATTCTTGCCTAAAACCAAAATGTGTTTATGCTTCCGGCCCTCATATCTATGCAATGCAACATCTATCTGAACACAAGCACTGGGGAAGGCTTTTCTTGTCTTTCTCTTGAACATTATCGAATTTTATCTGACACAGTTATTTTGTTTGTTTCTTTTTTCTTTCTTTCTTTTTCTTTCTTTCTCTTTCTTTCTTTCTTTCTTTCTTTCTTTCTTTGTCTGTTTGCTTGTTTGTTTGTTTGTTTGTTTGCTTGCTTGCTTGTTTGTTTGTTTGTTTGTTTGTTATTTTGTTTGTTTCTTTGTTGTTTGTCTATCTGTCTGTATATCTGTTTGTTTGTACGTCTGTCTGTCTGTCTGTCTGTCTGTCTGTTTGCGTGTGTTTCTTTCTTTCTCTCTTGGTTGGTTGGTTGATTGGTTGGTTGGTTGGTTGGTTGGTTGGTTGGTTGGTTGGTTGGCTGGCTGGCTGGCTGGCTGGTTGGTTGGTTGGTTGGTTGGTTGGTTGGTTGGTTGGTTGGTTGGTTGGTTGGTTGGTTGGCTGGTCGGTCGGTCGGTCGGTCGGTCGGTCGGTCGGTCGGTCGGTCGGTCAGTCGGTTGGTGTTGGTTGGTTGGTTGGTTGGTTGGTTGGTTGGTTGGTTGGTTGGTTGGTTGGTTGGTTGGTTGGTTGGTTGGCTGGTTGGTTCGTTCGTTCGTTCGTTCGTTCGTTCGTTCTTTCGTTCGTTTGTTCAGTTTTTCCTTCGTTCGTCCGTTTGTACGTTCGTTCATTCATTCGTTCGTTCGCGTATTTGTTTGTTTGTTTCTTTCTTTCTTTCTTTCTTTGTATAGTTCAATTTAGACGATCGAGGCTGAATCAGTCTCATCTCGGATGATAAGGAAAACGAATTCATCAGGAAGGATACTCTATCAGTGTCATCAGTTTTTGGACACGGAAAACACAAGAAGCAGCTAGACCTGAGAGCGTATCAATCTCAATGGATGAATAAGACGAGAGAAAAAAAAAGAACACTGGAAATTTTTCACAGTCAGATGAAACTTTGGTATCAAGTAAACGATCAAAGAATACCACAGAACAGGACAAATCCCTGAGTAATAGTATGATGAAAAGCACATCCCCGTGACCATCTCCACTTCTATGTAACCAGTGGCAGATAGTAGGGGCCATGCTACTGACTTGATAACCACCTCTCTCTGTCCATTTCCATTTCTGACACCTCAGGGATTCGTTTAACGTCATGCGTGTCTTCTCTTGGCCGTTGTCTTCCTTTGTCTGCCTCTCCCCTTTTCTCTTTGTATTTTATCTGCATGATCCATTGGTGGCAAGTTATGTTTATCTTGAGAAGTGACAATATCGGTTCATTCTTTTTTTTTTACCTAAATGTGATATGGTCTTGCCTTGTTCTGCTCTGTAATTTCCAAGCTTGTTAGTAATATAACATGATGTGGGAGATCTTTCAAAAGCATCTCATCTTTAGGGACTGTCTCCTAGTTTTAAGATTAGTTGTAATATTCGTGTTTCGGAGATCTAGAGGAATGTGTGGTAACCAAATAATGCAGCTGTCTGATTGTGTGATTATCAAAACTTCCATCTGAATCATGACCGTTCAAAAGTAAACAATAAACTAAATGTTTGTTTGTTTTTGTTTGTTTGCTTGTTGTTGTTGTTTTTTTGGGGGGGAGGAGGTTGCTTTTTCCTTTTTTTTGTTTTTTCCTTTTTTTGTTTTTTGATTTGTTCTGTTTCGTACTGCTTGATACACATTTGTCTATAAATAGTTAAGAAATACTTTGTTACCTGTTTTCATTTCTTTAGCTTCTGTGACAACAATGTTTCAGTCGTGTGTGTTTAATGTTTACATACCGGGGGTTCCTTGACACATTGTCTTGTTATACAAACTTTGTTACACAAGCTGTGGTACAACTACATGCTGAAATTGCTTGTCTCAATGATTCAGTATTGGGCAAGTCTGTAATGATTTCAGTGGTTGATACAAAGGAATTAGTGTCTCTCTTTAAAGAATCAGAAATCGTATTTCAAACAACCAGTCAAGACAGGAGCAAATTTTAGGCCAACTGGCCTTTGTTAAGCGTAGACATAGGATCACAAACGAACAAACACCAAATACAAAAATTAAGAGAAAAAGACTGAAACTTCCCTGCTGCTTCGTCCAGTGTGAGAAAAGGACTAAAATGTTCTGTATGCTTGAACGCGGGCAGTCACACTTGCTTAAGATCTCTTTAAAGAGTTGTGAAATCCTTGCTGACATATCTGAGGATTGGGTGATTATGAACCACAGATTTGACTGCGCCAAAACTGTTTGACGTATCGACCTTTGATCCAGGTTTGTTTCGTCAAAACAGCCAGAGAATCTTTGCTACGAAAAGACAAAAAGCAAGATAAGAAAACAGAAAAGACCATAATATGACTGTAACTTCAATATGCCATGAGTAAGCGGAACAAATCGGTCAGCGGAAGACGTTTAAACCAGAAAGAATAATTTACGGATCAAGAATGAATAAAAACTCATAACGAAGGCAATTCTTTGGATTTGCAAAACAAATGATGAGCTACAGACAAAAGCTACCAGTGGAAACAAGTCTGGTGTTGGTTTATACAACATCGCGTGAATGTTCAATAGAGCAGAGGGCTAAGATCTGGAACACCAACATAAAAAAAATATTTCAATTTTTGTGTTCAAATAAAATGCCAGTTGCAGGCTTCTTTTCTTTATTTATTCTTTTCCTGTGACCTCAGATCCGTTAGATGAGAGTAGTTCAGCTTTAAAAACTAGGACAGGCCCTTTGTTCAGCCAGATAGAGGCCAGAGATTTCTCCCAAGAAAAACAAACAAAGGAAAGGAAAGGAGACAGACAGAGAATGAGAGTGAGAATGAGAGACAGAGAGAGTGAGAGAGAGCGAGAGAGAGAAACAGAGAGACACAGACTGAGAACGAGAGAGACAGAGACAGACAGTTAGAGAGGATTTTCCCCCAACAAAATCAAACAAAATAAGGAATGGAGAGAGAGAGAGACAGAGACAGAGACGAAGAGAGTGAGAGAGAGAGAGAAAAGAGATGGAGAAGACAGACAGATACAGAGGCGGAGAGAGTAAGAGAGAAACAGAAGAGAGAGAGAACGCGAAAGAGAGGGAGAGACAGACAGAGAGACAGACAGACAGACGGACAGACAGAGAGAGAGTTTTTTTCCGAACAAAAACAAACAAAACAAGGAACGGAAAGAAAGACAGACAGACTGAGACAGACAGACGTTTCCAGACAGACAGAGACAGAGACAGAGACTGAGAGAGAAGAGACAGACAGACAGACAGACAGTGAAACAGAGACAGAGGTAGAGACACACAGAGAGGAGAGAGAGAGAGAGAGAGAAAGACAGACATAGACAGACAGAGACACAGAGAGAGAAAGAGAGACAAGCAAACAGAGAGACAGATACAGAGAGAAGTGGAACCAGAAGGCCCCATTAGACCGATGACAGGAACTGGCTACAGAAGCAAACGCATCTCTTCCGGGCACACACACAGCAAGGTCGCCATAAAGGAACATGTAAACACAGAAGCTCCAGAAGCAAGACGGCTGACATATGATGTCCCTTTTTCAATTGCCATCTGTATCGTATGTGATTGAAATTGTGTGCTTGTGAGTGTGTATATATATATATACATGTGTGTGTGTGTGTGTGTGTGTGTGTGTGTGTGTGTGTGTGTGTGTGTGTGTGTGTGTGTGTGTGTGTGTGTGTGTGTGCGTGTGTGTGCGTGTGTCTGTGCTGTGTGTGCTCACTTGTTTAGTAAGAGAGTTGCTGAGTTGGCAATTTTTTGTTTTGTTTTTTCTGTTTGTTTTGTTTGTTTTTTGTTTTTGCTTTTGTTTTGTTTGTTTATTTGTTTGTTTTTTGTTTTTGCTTTTGTTTTGTTTGTTTATTTGTTTGTTTTTTGTTTTTTTGTTTTTGTTTTTGTTTTTTGTTTCTTTTCTTCGGATTTTTTTAACCAGTTGAGACAGAAAGTGGGTGTGTTATTATAATTGTTTGTATTGTATTCTTTACATTTTATTATTATAGGTCATCTGTTTAACGTGTATTTATTATTATAGGTCATCTGTTTAACGTGTATTTATTATTATAGGTCATCTGTTTAACGTGTATAATTTGCTGTACGTGTGTCTACTTTTGTCTCTCGTGCTTTTCTGAAGCGCGTAGGACCATGAGAAGTCGACATCAACTGAACATCCTGTATATGTGTGTCTTTGTACGTGAGTGAAAAAGAAGAGATACAGACAGACGGAGACAGACAGACAGACAGACAGAGACGAGACAGTAACAGAGACTTACAGAGACAAATGCTGACAGAAAGACACACACACACACACAGACACACAGAGACAGACAGAGACAGATAGAGAGACAGACACAGAGAATGAGGAAAGAGACAGACAGACAGACAGACAAACAGACAGACACACAAACACACAGACACACAGAGACAGAGACAGACAGACAGAGAGTGACGAAAGAGAGAGAGGCAAACAGACTGGTAGACAGCTTGAGTCAATGGTCAAGCACCGAATAAGTTGAATGTAACCTAGCTTTTCTGTCTTCAGCATCCTCTGTGTGTGTGTATACATATATATATATATATATACTTACGGGGCACGCTGGGGTGGAGGAATGAGATTTGGTGTTCGGCGTTGGGATTGGGGTGAGGGAGGGAGGAATGGGCAGGCGTCTGTTGTTGTTGAAAAGAAAAAAGATTGGATTACTCTGTGAACAGTTTTCAATCAAGAATGTTTGATGTGTGTGTTCATTCCTGAATAAACAGTCCCCTGAGGAAGGTCACTGGCCGAAGTACTGGGCTCAAAACTCTAGTTGTCTTGTTTCCTTGGTTTATCTACAATATATTCATATATATACATATACATATATATATAGTGTGTGTGTATGTGTCTGTGTGCGTGTGTGTGTGTGTGTGTGTGTGTGTGTGTGTGTGTGTGTGTGTGTGTGTGTGTGTCTGTGTATGTATCTGTGTCTGTGTCTGTGTTTGTATGTGTGTGTTTTCATATCTCCATAAGCCATCCGCTGACATAACTTCCGCTATCTCTGACGTGCATACTTGATATTCTGCATTCTTATACACAAAAAGGGGGTATATGCACTGGCATGTCTGCAGACGTGTTGAACCAGGAGATCAGAGAAATCTCCATCCCTTACCCATCACGCGGCAAAATTCATACGGATCGAACCCAGGACCTTCCTCTTGGAAATGTCCCGTTCACCCGTCTGGTAATGACACCTCTGGTTCTCCTGTGTCCTTTTCTGCAGGATGCTTCTTTCGTTTCATATTTTATTTTTCCTGGGGTTTTTTCTTTGTTTTGTTTGTTTTCTTTTCTTTTGTTTGTTTTGTTTTGTTTTGTTTTGTTTTGTTTTGTTTTGTTTTTTTGGGGGGGGCTTTCGTTCGTTCTTTCTTTCTTTTTCTTTCTTTCTTTCTAATTCTGTCTGTGTTTCTTTCTGTCTTTGTTTCTTCCTGTTTTTGTTTCTTTGTTTTTTTGTTTCTTTGTTTCTCTCTCTCTCTCTCTCTCTCTCTCTCTCTCTCTCTCTCTCTCTCTCTCTCTCTCTCTCTCTCTCTCTCTCCCTCTGTCGCTGTCAGTCTGTATGTATGTTTCTTTCTTAGTATTTTTCTCTTTTTTTTGGTCTTTGTTTCTTTGTTTGTCCGTCTGTGCGGCCGGCCGTCTGTCTCATTGCCTGTCTGTTTGTCTGTCATCTGTTTATTTATTTGTTTCTTCCTTTGTCCTTCCGTCCGTCCGTCTGTCTGTGTTCCGTCTCTTTGTCTGTCTGTTTGTTTGTGTGTTTGCTTGTTTGTTTGTTTGTTTGTTTTGTTTGTTTGTTTGTTGTTTGTTTGTTTGTTTATTTGTTTGTTTGTTTGTTTGTTTGTT
This sequence comes from Monoplex corrugatus, assembly GCA_030674185.1. NCBI lineage: Eukaryota > Metazoa > Mollusca > Gastropoda > Littorinimorpha > Ranellidae > Monoplex > Monoplex corrugatus. The sequence continues at coordinate 60,204,296 of CM060309.1, forward strand.
TGCTTGTTTGTTTGCTTGTTTGTTTATTTAAGTTTTGTTTGGCTGGTTGGTTTGGTCTGGTCTGGTTTGCTTTGGACTATCATGAAAACTTGTGTTGATGATATGAATGGCGTATTGTTTCAATTTTCTTGCTAGTTGATTGCTGCTTTGCCACTTTCTTCATTATCAAATTGCAAAATATTGACATGTCTTTGCTATCTTAGGGTTTCATTTTGGTTGGTTTGTTTGTTTACGTCTTTCTTCTTTCTTTCTTTCCTTCCTTCCTTTCTTTCTTTCTTCTTTTTTCTATCTTTCTTTCTTTCTTTCTTCAGTTTTTGTTGATAATAAATTTGTGAGTGTGTTGTGTGTGTGTGTGGTGTGTGTGTGTGTGTGTGTGTGTGTGGGAGGGGAGTGTTTGCGTGTGTGTGGGGGGGTGTTTGCGTGTGTGTGTGCTCGGGTGTGTGTTGTTGCGTGTGTGGTGTGTGTGTGCGGTGTGTGGGGGGAGGGAGTGTTTGCATGTGGTGGGGGGGGGGTGTTTGCGTGTGTGTGTGGTGGTGTGTGATGTGGATGTGTGTTGGATGTGTGTGGTGTGGTGTGTGGTGTGTTGTGTGTGTGTGTGTGGTGTGTGTGTGTGTGTGTGTGTGTGTGTGTGTATGTTGGTGTGTGGGGTCTTTCAGTAATTTCTTTGTGTCTTTCTCTCTGTCTTTTGGTTGTGTTTGTGGGTTTGTGTGTGTATGAGTCTGTCTGTTCTGTCGTAATGTCTTTCTGTCTTCCCCTGCTTCCTGAATTGTGTGTGTGTGTTGTGAGAGTGAGTGCGAGCACACACCCCCTCACACAACCACACACACACACACACACACACACACACACAACACACACACACAGATGGAGTAAGGGTGTATTCTTTCTTTTTTTTTTTTTTTTTCTTTTTTTTTACTCCTGCAGTCGTTATCAGAAAGCAATCAGAAGAGAGCAAGATTAATTTCCTATTGCTATCTGATGGGGGCCTGGCTTTCCTGCAAAAAGAGGACTTCATGATGAAACAGGCACACAGTGTGTTATTGTCGGGGCCCAGTCACAAGCCACAGGATCAGGAAGGACGCACAGCACTGTGAGGGCTCGTAGCGTCTTTGGCTGGAGACAGATCTTCTGTTGTCCATGGAAAGGGGCATGTCAGAAAATGGCTTGTTGCGTGTGTGTTTGTGGGAGGAGGGGGGGAGGTTGCGTGTGTGGGGGTAGGGGTGGGTGGTGGGTGGGTGTGGGGGGTGTTAGTGTGTGTGTGTGTGTGTGTGTGTGTGCCCGCGCGCGCGCGTGTGTATGTGTGTGTGTGTGTGTGTGCGTGTGTGTGTGTGTGTGTGTGTGTGTGTGTGTGTGTGTGTGTGTGTGTGTGCGTGTGTGTGTGTGTGTGTGTGTGTGTGTGTGTATGGTGTGTTTTTTGTGTATGTGTTTACGTGCGTGCGTGTGTGTATGTGTGTGTGTGTGTGTGTGTGCACGCGCGCGCGGGCGTGTGTGTGTGTGTGTGTGTGTGTTGTGTGTGCGCGTGTTTGTGTCTGTGTGTGCGGATGTGTGTGTGTATGTGTGTGTGGTTGTGTGTGTGTGTGTGTGTGTGTGTGTGTGTGTGTGTGTGTGTGTGTGTGTGTGTGTGTGTGTGTGTTTTGTGTGCGAGCGTGTTTGTGTCTCTGTGTGCAGATGTGTGTGTGTGTGTGTGTAGTGTGTGTGTGTGTGTGTGTATGTGTGTGTGTGTGTGTGTGTGTGTGTGTGTGTGTGTGTGTGTGTGTGTGTGTGTGTAGATCAGGTACACAATATGCATCAGTTTCCATACTGATATAGCTTTTGCCTGATATTTTCAGGGGTGTTTTTGGTTAGGCTTTGTGTGTCTAGGGAGGTGTTTTCTTTATTATTTCATTTTTTTCTGTATTTTATGGTACAACACAGACAAATCATGAGAAACAAATCATGAGAAACAAACAAATAGTTTGGGGTTTTTTTTGAGAATATCAATAGTACGTTTATGTTCATTACACATTTATGTACATTACGTGTCATTCGATAATAAATTGTTGTTGTTGTTGTTTTTGTTTTGTTGTTTTGGTTTGGTTTGGTTTAGTTTGGTTTGGTTGGGTTTGATTTGGTTTGGTTTGGTTTGGTTTGGTTTTTGGTTTGGTTTGGTTTGGGTTTTTGTTTTCTTTTGTTTTGTTTATATTGGGCCAGAAATTCCACAGTAACTTGAAAAGGACTGTTAGGGTTTCGAATTTTCAT
>CM060309.1:60211533-60219033 GCA_030674185.1 Monoplex corrugatus
GATTCTGCCAGCTATTTCCGATGTGCATCTGCCGTCTGATGAAATGACCGTTCCCAGGTATTTGAACTTATTAACCTGTGTCAAGGTTGTGCCATTTGCTGTTATTTTGCATGAGGGGATTTCATGTTTTTTACTGATCACCATGACTTCAGTCTTCCTGCTGTTTAGTTCCAACCCCTTACCTTTGCTTTCTATTTCTACTATATTCACAAGGTTTTGTAGGTCCCTTTCATTTTCTGCAATGAAAGGGACCTACAAAACCTTGTGAATAAAGTAGAAATCCTTAGATTATATGCGCGAATGCATTGAACTGTGTACATTTTTATTTCTGTTGAAGTGTTGTGTAAATATTTTGAAACGATTATAAAACCCTGATAGGGCTCAAAACAGTTGGCTGAGCTTTAAAATAAAAAGAACAGTAACTGTTGGCAATACGTTGCACGAACCACTGAGCTGGGCGAGTGATTGTGTCCCTTAGTTTTGGTCTGTTTACACTGGCATTGCGATTGTTTGTCACGCTGTGCACGTCATGTTGTCACAGATCAGACACAATGCACAGTCTGATAGGACATGGCTCGAGCATCACGAGCAGACTGATGGATGGCAACAAAGGTTATATATATATGTGCCCATGGCGACCTGATAGATGCTCGTGTCAAAATAAACACTCCTGACCCAGACATGTACACGTATAATCAGATGAGCGCAATGGCACACCGTAATGAGATTAATAGGCAATGTGTGTGTGTGTGTGTGTGTGCGTGCGTGTGTGTGTGTGTGTGTGTGTGTGTGTGTGTGTGTGTGTGTGTGTGTGTGTGTTTGTGCCTGCGTGCCTGCGTGCATGTGTGCGTGTATGTGTGTGCCTGTGTGAGAGTGTGTTTGTTCATTCGTTCTTTGATTCAACGTCTTTTCACTAGGGGGAGACATTAGACGGTGAGTATGTGTTTGTGTGTATTTGTGTGTGCGCGTGTGTGTGTGTGCGCGCGCGAACGCATGTACGTGTGTGTGTGTGCGCGTGCGCATGTGTGTATGTGCGTGTGTGTGTGCGCGTGTGTGTGTGTGTGCGTGTGTGTGTGTGTGTGCGTGTGGATGTGTATGTGCGCTTGTGTGAGCTCGTGTTTGTTATATAATTAGCTTTCTTTAAACCCTAGTGAGTATGCGTTGTGCTGATTCGGTTTTCATAACTATCGTGTTAGAAGTTCAAGTCTTAAGTTATGAAGCAAAAAATGTTAAGTATTTGTTCTTGGTATGTCATTGTCAGGCTTTAAGCATTCTCACTGATACAATCGCGTTATTGATGGTGTTCTTGTTGTAATTCTTGTTGTTTTGGGTGTTGTCATTATTATCATAATCATTTCAAAATCATGAATATGTCCCAGGTTATCAATTTGTCAGAAGTTTGAATCTTTCCCACTGATCTGATCCTGTTTGTGGTGTGTTGTTTGTTGTTGTTGTTGTTGTTGTTCTTCTTCTTCTTCTTCTTCTTCTTGCCGTTGTTGTTATTGTCGTTGTCGTTGTTGTCGTTGTCGTCATGGTTGCAGTCGTCATCGTTATCGTCATTGTCGTCGTTTCATTGTTATTGTAGTTGTTTTGTTTTGTTTTGTTTTTTTCCAAATAAGACCGAGATAGATGGAGAGTCGAAATCAAAGATGAACAAAGGGAAATCATAGCTATCCCAGTGGCTTTTACCGGATGTTCATTATGCGCATGTCCTGCAGATAATCTCTCTGGTGACTGAGTGAGTGAATGAGACAGCCAGAAAGAGGCTTAAGCGGAGAACTGAGAGAGACAATCTTGAGTTCAGATTTTAGATGTATGTTCCATTTCCAGCCAACAGAGAATTTGAGTGAAAGGGAATCGAAGAAACAGCAACATTAGCGACGACAACAACAATGACAACAACAACAACAAACAAACAGACACACGCGAGTGCATTCACACACACACACACGCACGCACGCACACAACCCACACACACACATACACACACACGCGCGCACACGCACACACAAACTCACACTCATGCACACACAAACTCACACTCATACATACTCACACATACACGCACACACACACGCACGCATGCACACACACACACACACAAACATACACACACACACACAACACACACACACACTCACTCACACTCATACACACAAACTCACACTCATACACACATACACACATACACACATACAAGCATACACACACACACAAACATACACACACACACACACACACACAACACACACACACTCACACACACACAACATACACACACGCACACACACACGCACGCACACACACACACACAAACATACCACACACACACACACTCACACACACACAACATACACACACGCACACACACACGCACGCACACACACACACACAAACATACACATACACACACACACACACACACACACACACACACACACACACACACACACACACACACACACACACACACACACACACACATTCGAAGGGAAGTCTTTGAGGGACGAATCAGGCGAGCCAATACAGAAAGTTGCATGCTGCCCTCTAGAAAAATCTTACCAATTAGGATTTTAAAGACTCACACACTCCCATCCTGGCATATTCAATTAAATAATAATGATAATAATAGTGAACATTTATGGCCCTAAGGTCTTACAGTAACGAAAATATATATATAGACGACAAAAATATTGTCAAACAGCACTAACACCATACATTTACAAACTCACGCGTTAATGGCATTCTCACATACACGCACACGCACGTTCACAGAGAGAGAGAGAGACAGAAAGACAGACAGACAGACAGACAAACAGAGAAGAAGAAGAAGGGCAGTAAAGGAGGGAGGGAGGGAGAGAGAGAGAGAGAGAAGAAAAAGAAGAAGAAGAAGGGCAGAGAGGGAGGGAAAGAGAGAGCACGCGAGAGAGAGAGAGAGAGAGAGAAAGAGGGAGAGAAAATAGGCAACAGATGCTAATGGAGATAGGAAGCCCTCAGACGCATGGTCAGTAGAGTGAGATATTTCCTGTTGGAAGATTGAGATGACATGTACTGTATATACTTTTTCACAGGCGTAATAATGTAAGTACTGGAATGAATGGAAATAGACAGGACTGGAGAAAAGAAGAGTGAAAATAGTTTTTTTGATTGGAAAGATAAACACACAACAAACGTGTAAATAAGTGATTGAATAGTAAGTAACTGGATTTTATTTTAAACACGTGAATTTTGAAGACAGTTAATTTCAATATTCTGAAAAGAAAATTCATACCACTGCACAACATCATCAGTACCACATTCCTAACATACTCCCACCGCCCAACTCAGACCTTTGCTAATAGACCAACGGATAAATACTCCCATAAAATAACAGCTGGGTTAGACCTGGCTGGCGTGCACTCTGTCTGTACCTATCTCCTGGGGTTTTGCCATTCGGATTGTGAACAAGAATAACTGATGACTGGGAAACGAATGGGTCATTCAGTGCATGTGCATGGACAGTCCCCTTTGCTTGGAAAAATGGCAACCGGGTGGTGTTGGGAGCAGGGAGGTGATTGTTGTCCAGTGGTGAGACATTGTTGCTCTGGGTCCCATAAAGCACTCTTGGCTGTTACTTGCTGACTTAACCCTTTGACTCCCTCACCCTCTCCACCAACCGCAAAAACTTAATCCTTGGATTCCCTCATCCTATCCACCAGCTTCCTGCAGGAAGCTGGTGGATAGGATGAGGGAATCCAAGGGTTAAGTTTTTGCTTTGTTGGCATGGTTGGTAATGCAGGATGCTGGTGGAAAGGGTGCGGAAGTCAAAGGGTTAAAGTAGACGCGAAAAGTAACGCTACAATTTTATTCTTTTGTTTTGTATAATATCAAATTTCCATCAGGTCAGTTATCTCCCTTCGCCCAGCCTCTTCCTGTCTTCAGCCCGGCCCTTCTTGTACATGCATATGGAAGTTAAATTGAAACTGTTATTTCTTCTGTCTTGTAAACACGCCTGTGTATTGCTTTTGTGCTCTGTTGAACACCAAAGGTTGAAACCAGTAGATCTGGTTTCTGATTGTTATATTAAGTAATAAGGTGAATACAGTACTTTTGTTTGCTTGGGGGTTTTGTTTGTTTCTTTCTTTCTACCTTTCTTTCTTTCTTTCTTTCTTTCTTTCTTTTATCTATTTCTCATCTCACCTGCAGTCACTTTTTTTAGTCAATATTGAAGGTTTATCCATAGTTTGTTAATGATTTTTAAGCAAGTTGTTGCCAATTCTTTGATTTTAAGAGAGTCGAACGTTCAAATAGTTCAATAGTAGGTAACTTATTACAATGATGACGATGATGATGATGATGATGATGATGATGATGATGATGATGCTATTGAGGTCCGGTTGGGTCGAAATTGCATGACAGGTCGATTCCGTTATATTTTTCACAATACTGATATACCTTTTGGCATTAACTGGACCTGAATGATTGCACACACTTACGGTCCTGATGAAAAAAAAAGTGATCCTAGAGAAATAACTCGACACTCATCAATATTGTTTCGATACTCCCACTTGCAAATCACGGTGCACCCAACTCACGGTATGAACTCATTAGGGCAAACAATTTTGTTATGATAATTGGATGAAGACTTAAACCTACATACAACATTCCAGTTGTTAGTCTGTTGAACAAACCACTAAGCCTCGGTGACAGGTTATTTACAACATTCTGAGCATTTCTCGAAGAGCAGAGGTAAAAAAAAAACAAATGCATTGAAAGCTGGTGTAATCCAATCTCTCGATTTCAAGCCAAGTGAAAAGCGTAGTACGAAAAAAAAAGGGGGGGGGGGGTCAATAAAATGCACCCAAAAATAATATGCATGCGTGACATGCATGGGGAAAAGCCCCCCCAAGAACTGAGGACACCTCTGACAGTAATTATCCCTGCAGAGGTAGCGAGGAATAGGCGACGTTTCCAAGTGTAGGCAGAAGAGATTGAGGCAGGGACGGAAAGCAGCTGAGACATGAAGAAGTGTGGGTGAGGAAGTGAATGGGAAAAACAAAAAGTCAGACAGAAAAGGCCACATCTCGGCTCCATCGTGATGTGCAATCTATAGGCCATCTTTTCTTTATGCTAACATGGTTTGCGAACGGGCGACAAAATCAATGTGACTTGGGGGAGCGAGTTCTGGTGGTGTGGTGCAGTGAGCATGATTTCATCTTAGATTTTTGTCTCCTGGCTACTTGCTCCGAAGATCTGATTTAAACAAACTGACATGAAGTACATACACACAGATATGTGCGCACATATAAACATACAGACTGAGAGAGTGATCCCAGAATTCAACGTTTATACGCATTTGGTCAAAGACATAAACCCGTCTGTGGATTACAGGCGAAAGACTTCATTTGCGTATCACTTACCATACTTCGGTTAATCAGCATTTTATGAGATAGACTTCTATAAAATAAAAGCCCACAATTTTATTAACACTCAACACAGATCTGATGGCTTCCATAATTATTAACTATAAGCATGAATATATATAAACTTTATAAAAAAAATGAAACCCACAATTTTATTAACACTCAACACAAAAGCGATGAGGCTTCCATAGTTACAAACTATCAATATGAATATATATAAACTTGTATAAGATAAAACCCCACAATTATATTAATATCAACACAAATGTGATGAGGCTTCCACAATTACCATCAGTATGAATACATTTCCTGTTCAGATGAATTTGTGGAGTTGAAAGAAATTCAAATTCAATGTTTCAGGTCTCTCGCAAGGGAACAGGGGAATGGGACGGTTTCATAACAAGGCAGCCAGACCGTAGCTAAAAAAGGTAATTGATGTAGTTTATGTATAAGAGTTGAAGGAGACAGTGAGAGAGAGAGAGAGAGAGAGAGAGAGAGAGAGAAGAGAGAGAGATTATGAATGATCTGTATATACTTTATATACAAGAGTTGAAGGAAAGAGAGAGAGAGATTATGAAATGATCTATATATACTTTATATACAAGAGTTGAAGGAAAGAGAGAGAGATTATGAAATGATCTATATATACCTTATATACAAGAGTTGAAGAAAAGAGAAAGAGATTATGACATGATCTATATATACTTTATATACAAGAGTTGAAGGAAATAGAAAGAGATTATGAAATGATCTATATGTACTTTATATACAAGAGTTGATGGAAAGAGAGAGAGATTGTGAAATGATCTGTATATACTTTATATACAAGAGTTGAAGGAAGAGAGAGAGAGATTATGAAATGATCTATATATACTTTATATACATATAAGAGTTGAAGGAAGAGAGAGAGATTATGAAATGATCTGTATATACTTTATATACAAGAGTTGAAGGAAAGAGAGAGAGAGAGATTATGAAATGATCTATATATACTTTATATACAAGAGTTGAAGGAAAGAGAGAGAGAGAGATTATGAAATGATCTATATATACTTTATATACAAGAGTTGAAGGAAAGAGAGATTATGAAATGATCTTTTCATACTTTATATACAAGAGTTGAAGGAAAGAGAAAGAGATTATGAAATGATCTATATATACTTTATATACAAGAGTTGAAGGAAAGAGAGAGAGATTAAGAAGTGATCTATATATACTTTATATACAAGAGTTGAAGGAAAGAGAGAGAGATTATGAAATGATCTTTTCATACTTTATATACAAGAGTTGAAGGAAAGAGAGAGAGAGATTATGAAATGATCTATATATACTTTATATACAAGAGTTGAAGGAAAGAGAGAGAGATTATGAAATGATCTATGTATACTTTATATACAAGAGTTGAAGGAAAGAGAAAGAGATTATGAAATGATCTATGTATACTTTTATATACAAGAGTTGAAGGAAAGAGAGAGAGAATTATGAAATGATCTTTTCATACTTTATATACAAGAGTTGAAGGAAAGAGAGAGAGAGATTATGAGATGATCTTTTCATACTTTATATACAAGAGTTGAAGGAAAGAGAGAGAGATTATGAAATGATCTATATATACGTTATATACAAGAGTTGAAGGAAAGAGAGAGAGAGATTATGATATGATCTATATATACTTTCTATACAAGAGTTGAAGGAAAGAGAGAGAGAGAGAAATTATGAAATGATCTATATAATATACTTTCTATACAAGAGTTGAAGGAAAGAGAGAGAGAGATAATGAAATGATCCGATAAGACACACAACCGTTCACAACATCATCCCTTCATCCCCCACTCAGTCCTTTACCTCACTGCTTCCCCCAAGCACAGCAGCCCATGTAAACACTTGAATAGCGTTTAGGACAAAAGCTGTTTAGGTGTCGTGCTGTTCCAAAATGAACCACGCTAACTTTGATGGGGGGGGGGGGGGTGGATGCTCTTGCATGAGGAGCACGGTAGAATAGTGAAGGAAATGGACAGTGTTCCTTCACTGAAGTTTACTTTCTCTTTCGATGTCTGCTTTTGGCCAGATAGGAATTGAAACTGAAATTGAAAATACG
>CM060309.1:60224033-60226533 GCA_030674185.1 Monoplex corrugatus
GGAACGGCTGTCTTTAGTTTCGTTCTATTTACGCCCGGTATGGGACTCTTTGTCACGTACAGAGTACAGCGTCTTTAGTTTCGTTCTATTTACGACCGGTATGGGAATCCTTGTCACGTACAGACTACAGCGTCTTTAGTTTCGTTCTATTTACGCCCGGTATGGGACTCTTTGTCACGTACAGACTACAGCGTCTTTAGTTTCGTTCTATTTACGCCCGGTATGGGAATCCTTGTCACGTACAGAGTACAGCGTCTTTAGTTTCGTTCTATTTACGACCGGTATGGGAATCCTTGTCACGTACAGAGTACAGCGTCTTTAGTTTCGTTCTATTTACGACCGGTATGGGAATCCTTGTCACGTACAGAGTACAGCGTCTTTAGTTTCGTTCTATTTACGACCGGTATGGGAATCCTTGTCACGTACAGAGTACAGCGTCTTTAGTTTCGTTCTATTTACGACCGGTATGGGAATCCTTGTCACGTACAGAGTACAGCGTCTTTAGTTTCGTTCTATTTACGACCGGTATGGGACTCTTTGTCACGTACAGAGTACAGCGTCTTTAGTTTCGTTCTATTTACGCCCGGTATGGGACTCTTTGTCACGTACAGAGTACAGCGTCTTTAGTTTCGTTCTATTTACGCCCGGTATGGGAATCCTTGTCACGTACAGAGTACAGCGTCTTTAGTTTCGTTCTATTTACGACCGGTATGGGAATCCTTGTCACGTACAGAGTACAGCGTCTTTAGTTTCGTTCTATTTACGACCGGTATGGGAATCCTTGTCACGTACAGAGTACAGCGTCTTTGGTTTCGTTCTATTTATACACAGTTTGGGGCCCTTTGTCACGTATACTACAGTGTCTTTGGTTTCGTTCTGTTTATACACAGTTTGGGGCCCTTTGTCACGTATACTACAGTGTCTTTGGTTTCGTTCTGTTTATACACAGTTTGGGGCCCTTTGTCACGTATACTACAGTGTCTTTGGTTTCGTTCTGTTTGTACACAGTTTGGGGCCCTTTGTCACGTATACTACAGTGTCTTTGGTTTCGTTCTGTTTGTACACAGTTTGGGGCCCTTTGTCACGTATACTACGGTGTCTTTGGTTTCGTTCTGTTTATACACAGTTTGGGGCCCTTTGTCACGTATACTACGGTGTCTTTGGTTTCGTTCTATTTACGCCCAATATGGGACTCTTCGTCACGCAGAGTACAGCGTATCACTCGGGCCAGTGACACTGCACTTTCCGACAGGACTGGTCACGAAGATCAGCAGCAGGAAGATGGAGGGCAACGGAGCTCAATGGCTCCATGTGTCATTCTATCGATAGCTGATGGAAGCTGAAACTGGTTCAGGAAAGATCGATCACTCTTGGACAATCCATACGTGCTTGTGGGTGTGGTGTACACAGACAATCAGACAGGCATTTATGCGTGCATGTTTCACCTCTGGAACTTAGTGTAACTATCCCCGTGACTGACCTTCCTTTATAGTGAAAGCTGATTTTACTCAACTTTTTTTGAAGGCAAAACCTCTAGTGAGTGTGTGAGGTTGTGGATGTCACGTTCTGTTGTTTTAACAAACTTCAGCGGTCACTGAGAATGTAAATAGATGTGGTTAAGAGGATCTAAGTCTTAAGCTAATTAAAATCATTCCTTTATAACGGTATTCTCCACACTGATCTGGACCCATTGTGCGTCACACGTTACCAGACATCTCAGTGGAACACGGAGAACACAAGTAATTATGCGAGCTGGGCACATCCCACTATGTTGTCTCACGATTTGCATCTCTAGGTGGGCATGCATGCTTGGTGTCTTCGTATTTTGATAAGGCACCGGATACTGACATGACTAACATAATCTTTAACGTGCACAGTTCTTATTTTGCGTGCCTCTACACACGTAGAGGACATAAGCACTGATAGGTCTGCCCACGTGTTGACCTAAGAGATGGAAAAATCTTCACCCGTTACCCACCAGGCAGATGTATCCAGGTAGGACTGAACACAGAACTGATTCCAAATTCGATTTTTTGTCCACTTGTCTACAGTGCCCGTTGTGTAGGCCTGTCTATGTGTTAGATGCCAAGGGATGGTGTACCTGACTGTGACAACTGAGGAAAATGTATTTCCTTTGCTGTTACTATTCTCAGCTATTAACATCATGATCATCTACTCCTGAATGTATAAAGCCTCCTCCAGTTATGGACAGCGCACACCTTAACACAACACGATATGATTACTGTTGTTGTCATTATTGAGGCAGATAATGGTCATGTAGGTGAAAAAGAGGCTGACGACACCTTTATTGTCATCATCTAATTGTTGCTGTTATCTTCTTGTTCTTCTTCTTCTTCTTCTTCTTCTTCTTCTTCTTCTTCTTCTACTTCTTCTTCTTCTTTTCTTCTTCTTCTTCTCCTCCTTCTTCTTCTTTTTCTTTTTCTTTCTTTCTTCTTCTTCTTCTTCTTCTTCTTCTCTTCTTCTTCTTCTTCTTTTTCTT
>CM060309.1:60231533-60239033 GCA_030674185.1 Monoplex corrugatus
AAAGACCATGTAAGTTTCTTTTATTTAAAATAAATGATCAGGTTCTTATATCAGTCTTGGAGTATATCCTCCGTACCTATTAGAAACAAAGTCGAATTAGTCTTTACTAACCAGCTGTGGCAAAACACTTTTAATGCTTTTAGGAATAAATACATATCCAATTTTACATATTACATTTAACAATATTGGACTCCAGTTTTCTGTTATCTTTTGTTTTATCACCTTTTGGTATGTAAGCAATGATTTAAATGTGTGTAGGAGGTAGTATTCCTGTATAAAATGCAGCATTTACTGGTCTAACAACTAATGAACCCAATTTTTGCGTAAACATTTTATTTAAAAGCTGTACTAACTCTTCCAATGCAAGGGCTTTTTGTTGTGTGTTTTATATGTGAACGTTTCAGCTCAAAACTTGCTTCCTTTAACGTAATTTCGCCTTCCAATCGGTTGGTCTCCTCAGAACTCAGTTGTGCTGTGCTATAAATTTCCTCTTTTCTGTCACTCTTTTTGTTTATGCCTTTTTCTTTTGCTTCATGTTATTTCTTCCTATCATTTTCTGCCTTGCTGATCTATTCCCCTATATATGTGTTCGATATCTTCCATATGTTTCACAGGTGTCAAGCTGTCTTTTGTTATAAAGTGTATCATAAAAAGATAGGGTAATAATTATGATACTATGAGATTTCAGTTTGGACTGAGACTGCGTAACAGGGCTGTGCTTTAAGTTTCCTTCCACGATATATCCTGACGGCAACCAGGCTTGAAAATGCAGACACCTGTGGTGTTGGTGACGAACTTGAAGAACACCCTCACTGATGCATCTGTAAAATGGCTGAGACTGGACAGTGTGGACTTCCCAATGAGTCCATAGCACGTTCAACTCTGGGTAGGAGCCATATGGGGCTGAAAAATACCGTAATGATTTTATCAAGACGTGGGATTTGAGCCAAAACCTTTCTGTTGTTTGTCCGTTGCGCCAACCTATTGTTCCACAGCTGTTGGTTAACGCAACGTTATAGAATAATAGACATAGAATACAGCACTATTATGATGCCTCACATAAAACGGAACACAAACGAGCAGTGGCAGCAATATCATCTTTACCATTCATCATTGTGAAAATTGTTGCACAGATATTTGATGGTGTATAGAAGAGCCAATGGAGCATGCGGAAGCTAGTTCGGAAGATACGGACAAAAAAAGCAGTTGCTCTGTGTGTCGGAATAAATTGGCAGTGTAAAATGCATCTTTCTGGTGCTTTTCTTGTGTCCAGATAAACCGCTTCTTCTTCCTCTTGTTCTTCCTTTTCGTCTTCTCTTCTTCAAATTCTTCAAATTCTTCTTCTTCAAATTTCTTCTTCAAATTCTCTTCAAATTCTTCTTCAAATTCTTCTTCAAATTCTTCTTCTTCTTCAAATTCTTCAAATTTTCAAATTCTTTTCTTCAAATTCTTCTTCTTCGTCTACTTTTTTCTCTTCTTCTTCCTCTTCCTCCGCATCCTCCACTTCTCGTCCTCTCCTTCTGCATCCGTTTACCCACTCCCAGAGAGACTGTCAGAATGGCTTGACCACCTCATTTTCTTCTTTTCTCTTCTCTCTCCTTCTTGTCATCTTCTTATTGTGTCTTTTTTTTTTGGGGGGGGGAGGGAGGGGAGAGGTTCCTCCTTTATTTCCTCTTCTACCCCTTTCCCTCCTCTTTCACTTCTTCGACTTCTTGTTTTGATTGTGTGTATGTTTGTGTTGTTGTTTTTTCTTATTTGCTTTCTCACCTACATCTTCTTCCCCACCCCCTCCACCCGTCTTTCACTGTTCTCCTCCATTTTAACCTCTGCCGTCTTGTTCTTGTTCTTGTTCTTGTTGGCGTTGTTGTTGTTGCTGTTGTTGTTGTTCTTTTTTTTTTTTTCTTCTTCTTCTTCTTCTTCTTGTTCTCTTCTTTTCTCTTCTCTTCTCTATTCTGTTTTCTTTTCTGTTCTGTTCTCTTTTCTTTTCCCTTCCATTCCCTTCCTTTCTTCTTCCTTCCTTCCCTTCCTTTCCCTTCCTTTCCCTTCCTTTCCCTTCCTTCCCTTCCCTTCCCTTCCTTCTCCTCTTCCCTTTCCCTTCCCTTTCCTTCCCTTCCCTTCCCTTCCCTTCCCTTCCTTCCTCCTTCCCTTCCCTTCCTTCTCCTTCCTCCTTCCTCCTTCTTCCCTTCCTTCCTTCACTTTCCCCATTCCCTTCCTTTCCCTTCCCTTTCCCTTCTCTTCCCTTCCCTTCCTTTCCCTTCCTTCCCTTCCCTTCCCTTCCTTCCATTCCCTTCCTTTCCTTCCCTTCCCCTTCCTCCCTTCCATTCCCTTCATTCCCTTCCTTCCCTTCCCTTCCCTTCTCTTCCCTTCCTTCTTCCCTTCCCTTCCCTTCCTTTCCCTTCCCTTCCCTTCCCTTCCTTCCCTTCCCTTCCCCTCCCCTTCCCTTCCTTTCCCTTCCTTCCCTTCCCTTCCTTCCCTTCTCTTTCCCTTTCCTTCCCTTCCTTCCCTTCCCTTCCTTTCCCTTCTCTTCTCTTCTCTGCTCTTCTTCTCATTCTCTTCTCCAGTCTTGTTTTGTGTTTTAGAGGCGCGTTCTCGTGCTGTTTTCGTGTATTTCTGGTTCCACTTCAATGGCTTTAAGATTCAAGACTGTTTAGTGTTGTGCTGATCTGGAATGGAACCTACTTTGGCTGTAATGGAGCAGATGATCTTTATAATGAGGTAACACTGCAGAAGATGGACGAGTAGACTGTGTTGCAAATTGTACAGTTCATTTTAACTTGTATAGCCTACACTTAATGTGTCATAGATAGAAGTGACAATACGGGAAGTGCTCTCCATATTAAGTAACTATTGATTACAACTTGTTAATATGGGATAACTAATTAAAAGGGTATTATATAATTCTACCGAAGTCGTGCATCACAAAGGAATATGAAAAAAGCAATTGTATCATTCTGTTCAAATGCAAACTATTTTTGGCAAACTGTGGTCATGTTATACTGGAATAATAACTTGAGTTCGAATCACCTACCACAAAATAAAATTTCTTGATCCCAAGCACTATGAAATTCAGAGCTCAGTAAAGATCGCAGTTCAGAGAACAGCACGCTGCAAGTTAGTGTAAAGGTTGGCACCACACAGTCGATACTTCAGAGGTAGCAACGAAGAAGCGATTCTGCTGAGTGGAACGAGTTGGGGGGAGACAAAGGAGACATTAGAGAAATTAAGAGAATGATCGGCAATTAGAGGGAAAAAGAACACGAGACAGAAACGCCGAGAAGTTTTGCTCCACGGTGGAACTTTTTTTTTTCCTTATGTCTTCTTTTTATCTGCTGAAATATGTAGGCCATGCGATCAGAAGCACCAAAACAGATTTGGTATCAATGGTCCTGTAGGGGAAAGTTGAAGCGAGGAGAAGAAAGGGATGACCGCAATCTCCTGTTTCAATAACATCGCTGAAGTCTGTGGTCTGGGGATTCAGAAGGTCAAGCATATCATGTTTATTTATTTACTTTATACATATGTTCCTTTTTGAAGGTAAGATACACGCTTACACGTGTCATTTACATGTAACCAATATTATTCCAGTGGTAGGCTGATAAAATATCAGGTAAAACATAGTCTAGGTAGGGCCTCAGGACCTGGCCAGCTCGTGGGTTTATAGTCAGGCTTAAGGCATTACCTGACATTACCATACACATGGCACCTGTGACGTTAGTGCATATGGAATTCGTTCCGAACGCGGAGACGTCGTCTCGAGAAACTGAAACTGAAACTGAAACATGAGGTCACCCACACATGTCTGAATCATGTGAACTGGAGAAGATTTGTGACGTTTACTAGCGTGGCTCCTACCGCCGATCCCGGCATGGGAGAGAGATAAGAGGTGAGGTGTTATCTATACTAAACGATTTCTACAGGGAATAATGGATGCATTCTTCGAGGGTGCTGCACAAATGGCGAATACCCCATATGCCTGCATTTTGCGGTCTTGTTGGAGGATAGAGCGCTGTCGTGATTTATATGTATGACACAGAACTCTCAGACCTTCCGGATATAGCATCTTCGTCAAAATTCTTGTCCATTACTGTTGAATTGATCTCATATATCTAAAATTGTATGTTTTCTTCCTGTTCTTTTGTCATGCTGAGCGGGTTTTTTGTTGTTGTTTGTTTGTTTGTTTGTTTGTTTGTTTGTTTGTTTGTTTTGTTTTGTTTGTTTGTTTGTTTGTTGTTGTTTTTGTTTGTTTGTTTTTGTTTGTTTTTGTTTTTGTTTTGTTTTCTGTTTTTTGGTTGTTGTTTTTTGTTGTTGTTTTTTTTCTTTTTTGCGCTATACCCAGTACTGAGATTGTCCACAACAATCTTGCTGTCAGCTGGTTCATGAAATCTCTCACTGGAGAATGTAATGGTTGTCTCCGTTAGGTAAGTGTGTGGGGGGGGGGGGGAGATAACTACTAATATATTTCTCTTCTAGACTCAACGGAATAACCGCTCAATACTGGGGCTGCTGTCTATACATTGAGCTCGTCCAACACTGTAGCATCAACCATTCTGGTTCTATAACAATGTAATTATTTTCGTAAGTAGGTTTCATATTAGGTAGTATTCTTATTCTTCTCCTCTTCCTCCTCCTCCTCCTCCTCCTTCTAATACTACTGCTGCTGCTGCTGCTGCTATTACTACCACGACCACGACTATTGCTGCTGCTATTGCTGCTACCACTACTACCAATAACAATAACAATATATTTTATTTATATAGCGCAAAATCTTGATAAAATCAAATCTACCACTACTACTACTACTACTACTACTACTACTACTATACAATACTACACTACTACTGTACTAATATCAATCTTTGCAATTTGTTTAAATGATATGCACAAGCATGATACATTGGTACCAACGAAGACACGCAGTTTAAGCTGAATTGCATTGCACATGTGTGTTTATGTTGCAGAGAGTTGAATCTTTCCTCTGATACGTTATCGTCATTAAATGAGTTGTAGTCTTTAACATGTTTGTGTCAACATAACGTCAGTATGAAAGTATCGAACTATCACCACTTTTACAACTACTATTACTATTACAACAGTGATTACTATGTGCAACTGATTTTGCTGCTATTGCTGCTGCTGCTGCTATTGCCGTTGGTGCTGCTGCTTCACTGTCGCTTCCTCCTCCTCCTCCTCCTCCTCCTCCTCTTTTTCTTTCTTTGTCCTCTTCTCGTTTTCCTTTTCCTTCATCTTCCTTTTCATTCGTTAGAAGGCGTTGTAGTGTTGTGAGTGCTGCACACAGTGATGTCTCAAATAAAGTCTTTCCTCTTCCCTTACAACTAGGAACTACTTAGTCATTGGCCCTAATTCTGTTTTCACTACTGCATCTCAAAGTTGACAGTGCATCCAGCGTTGTTCCGTGCCAAATGTATGCATTACAGATCACTTACTGGTCCCAATGTTTGACCCAGTGTTGGTTAAAAATCCATCCATTAACCAGTTCAGTTCTAACTGATCAAGTTTCTTCGCCTTCCCCAACCCACCCCCACCCTCCACACACACAGAAAGGAGGGGAAGGGAGAGATTGATCTGAATTAAGTTCTCTTGTTCTGTCTTTCTTTTTTTTCTTTTTCTTTCTTTCTTTCATTCTTTCTTTTTTCTTTCCTTCTTTCTTTCTTTTTCTTTCTTTCTCTCTTTTTCTTTTTCTTTCTTTCTTTCTTTTTCTTTCTTTTTCTTTCTTCCTTCCTTTCTTTCTTTCTCTTTTTCTTTCTTTCGTTCTTTCTTTCTTTCTGATTTCATGTTGTCACTATCCGAAGGCAATCAGAGTATTGCTAGAGTCGTTTCCCATTGGCATTTGGATAATGACTTTGCTGCACACAGAGCACTTCATGATGAAATTGCTAGAAACAAACCGAAAAAAAAGTCAGAAAGGGTATCAGGTTATCAAGACTTGGGTTAAAGCTATTCCCTAGCGGATAGAAAAGTTTGCACATTAGGTATGACGGATAAGTCAGGAAACATTTTTGAGTGTTGAGATTTTTAAAAGAACATAACGCAGTGCATTCCTTCGTGTTTTAATCTTTTGGGATTTTCCCGTTTTCACAAGTAGTTAATTTGTTCCAGAAAACACCTGAGGCGCTTGTTGGTTATTTGCTTGCCTGGTGACTGGCTGGCTAGCTTGCTAATTGGTTTTGTTGCTGATTAGATGACTGGCTAATTGGATGGCTCGCTGATTGGCTGACTGGATTTCTTGCTGACTGGTTAGCTGACTGGCTTGTATGCTGGCTTCCTAGCCAGTTTGCTTGCAGATTGGCTTGCTGGTCGGGTGATTTGTTGGCTGGATGGCTGGATGGTTGGGCAGTTCACTGGCTTGTTGGATTGTTGGCTTGTTGGTTGGCTGGCCTGTTGGCTGACAACTAACAAGACAACCAACTAGGCTGGCTGGTTGTCCCTTTGGTTGGATTATTGGTTGGCTGGCTGGTTGATTGGCTGGTTGGCTTTTAGGCTGGTCGGTTGGTTGGCTGGTTGGTTAACGTGTTTGCTGATTGGCTGGCTGGCTGGTTGGCATGTTGGCTGCCCGGTTTGCTGATTGACTGGCTTGTTGGCTGGTAAGCTGGCTTTTTGGCTGGCTTGTTGACTGGCTAACTGGCTGTCTTGTTGACTAGCAGGATGGTTGGCTTGCTGGTTGGCAGGCTTATTGGCTGGCAGGCTGGTCGTCTGATTAACTGGCTGATTGGCTTGTTGATTGCCTTATTGGCTGACTGACTGTTTGAGTGGTTGATTGGCTGGTTTGTTGGCTAACTGGTTGGATGGAAGCCTTTTTTGGTTGGCTTGTTGACTGACTCGCTTGCTGTTTGGCTAACTGACATGTTGGCTTGTTGGCTGGTTTTTTGGCTGACTGGTTTGTGTATTGTTTTGTTGGCTAGTTGTCTTGTTGGCTAGTTGTCTTGTTGGCTAGTTGTCTTGTTGGCTAGTTGTCTTGTTGGCTGGTTGTTTTTTAGTTGGTTGGTTGTCTAGTTGTCTTGTTAATTGGTTGTTTTGTTGGCTGGCTGGCTGGCTGGCTGGTTGTCTTGTTGGCTGGCTGGCTGGTGTTGTCTTGTTGGCTGGCTGGCTGGCTGGCTGGTTGTCTTGTTGGCTGGCTGGCTGGCTGGTTGTCTTGTTGGCTGGCTGGCTGGCTGGTTGTCTTGTTGGCTGGCTGGCTGGCTGGCAGGTTGTCTTGTTGGCTGGCTGGCTGGCTGGCTGGTTGTCTTGTTAGTTGGTTGTCTTGTTGTCTGTCTCTCGGTGGCTGGCTAGCTGGTTGTCTTGTTAGTTGGTTGTCTTGTAGGCTAGTTGTCTTATTAGTTGGTTGTCTTTTAGTTGGTTGTCTTGTTGGCTGGCTGGCTAGTTGTCTTGTTAGTTGTTGTCTTGTTGTCTTTTTGGCTGGTTGTCTTGTTAGTTGGTTGTCTTGTTGTCTTGTTGGCTAGTTGTCTTGTTAGTTGGTTGTCTTGTTTTCTTGTTGTCTTGTTG
>CM060309.1:60249033-60256533 GCA_030674185.1 Monoplex corrugatus
ACACAAAACCCTATACGCTGGCAAGGTTTTGAAATGGAAAAAAATCGAAGAGAGGGTATGATTCTACGAAACATTAAGCTGACACCACCAGAATGATTGGAGCATTAACCCTTTTCCTACCAAGAAAATAGATCACTTTACTAACTATTGACCAAGTAATGTTAGGAGAGAGAAAGGCCGGAGGGGGTATTGTCAGAAAACAAGGTATATCTTTCTTGTTTTTCAACATATCTCCACCAGAAAGGAAATGACAAGAGTATACTCCCTTTCACGGAAAAGGATTGACGTCAGCAATGCGGTCATTTTCTATTTATATACTCAAAACTGAAACTACGGTTCAGGGCACGAAATCCTCGTGACGCGGTCCAGAGAGAGAGAGAGAAAAAGCTGAGTCATGAGGATCTCGTGACGCGGTACGGAATGTGTTAAGATGGGCAGTGAACAGGTCAGTTTTTATGTCGGAGGCTGGGATTGAACCCAAGACATCAAATCTTGAGTCCACGGCTCTGACACAGGAGCCGGCCAGTTTGCTGTAAAAGATTTTTAAAAAAACGGTAAGTGAGACTGTAAGAAGCTATGTGCCCATGTCATGAATAGTTAACAGCAATGATGGTGGTGATAATGCTATGAAGTTAGCATTTTGGTTTGCAAGTGTGTGAGAAAACGGTACCCTATGTCTGCTGTTATGTGTCGGTCTCATCCAGGCAGAAGAGGTGTGGACATATTTGAATCTCGCAAGAAAATTTGAGCAAACTGTTTTAAAGACTCGTCTCTCACATAGATGACACTCAACCGTGTGTAGTCTCTGTCTTCTCAACCGTGCTCAGTAATTGACAGTCAACTGTGTAGTCTCTGTCTTCTCAACCGTGCTCAGTAATTGACAGTCAACTGTGTAGTCTCTGTCTTCTCAATTAAGCTCAGTGGATGACACTCAACTGTGTAGTCTCTATCTTCTCAACTGAGCTCAGTACTTGACAGTCAACTGTGTAGTCTCTATCTTCTCAACTGAGCTCAGTACTTGACAGTCAACTGTGTAGTCTCTATCTTCTCAACTGAGCTCAGTACTTGACAGTCAACTGTGTAGTCTCTATCTTCTCAACTGAGCTCAGTACTTGACAGTCAACTGTGTAGTCTCTTTCTTCTCAACTGAGCTCAGTCTTCTTTCTCCCCAATAATGAGCAGTCATTGAGGCGCCGCACTAAAGAACTTCCTCCAGCTCTGTCAGTTGTGTGCTAAAGCCTGGGTCTCTGGCAGTGGTTTAAATGTCCTTTCTGCAATGTTGTCAGTCCATAGTTGTTTGTTTGTTTGTTTGTTGTTTGTTTGTTTGTTTGTTTGTTTGTTTGTTGTTTGTGTTTGTTAGTGTTTGTTTATTTGTTTTGTTTGTGTTTGTGTGTGTTTATTTGTTTTGTTTGTTTGTAGTGTTTTTGTTTGCGTTTTGTTTGTTTTTGTATGTTTGTTTTTGTCTTTTGTTTGTTTCTTTGTCTGTTTGTTTGTTTGTTTATTTGTTTTGTTTGTTTGCTTTGTTTGTTTGTTTGTTTTGTTTGTGTTTTTGTTTTTGTCTGTTTGTTGTTTGTTTGTTTGTTTGTTTGATTGTTTGTCTGTTTGATCGTTCGTTTTTATTGTTGCTGTTGTTGTTCTTTTCGGGGTTTTGTTGTTGCTGCTGCTGCTGCTGCTGCTGCTGCTGCTGTTTCTGTTTCTGTTGTTTTTGTTGTTGTTGTTGTTGTTGTTTTCTGTGTTCGTCTCAATGTCCCTCCCTCAACAGCTCCCTGGCGGATTGATTCAGCTAGGTCATAACAACGTAGTTTGTTTTCTTGACTGGTGTTAGCAGAGCTTCACATGAACCAGTATGCTCTTGGTTTAGAGCACTTGTTCATTGGTGATAATTATGATCAGTGTACCATTTCCATGGCTTTGGTTCGTTTTTCTAAATGCGCTGTGAGGGTCCATGTCACACAAACATACAAGAGGATGGGACATACCTGTGCATGTAAGAGCTTTTGATTTTGTGTTTCATGGAGATGTTTTCGTTGTTACTTACAGGTTTGAGCTTGGACAATGTAGTTCGCTTTCTATGCAAAGACAGGGAGAAAGAACAAGATTGCTCCGTGTTCTTCAATCAGTGATGGGGTAAATTAATAACTCTGAATGAGAGCCAAGAGCTGTGGAAAAGGCCTACAATTATGGTTTTGGATTGATGTAAATCACACTCGCTGGCTGGCTGGCTGGCTGGTGTGTGTGTGTGTGTTTGTGTGTGTGTGTGTGTGTGTGTGTGTCTGTCTGTCTGTGTCTGACTGTCTGTCTGTGTCTGTGTGCGTGCGTGCGTGTGTGTATGTCTGTGTTTATGTGTGTTTATGTGTGTGTGTGTATGTGTGTGTGTGTGTGTGTGTGTATGTGTTTGTGTGTGTGTGTGTGTGTGTGTGTGTGTGTGTGTGTGTGTGTGTGTGTGTGGTGGTGGTGGTCTTTGATTTAATGTCTATTCACTAAAGTGATTTTAGACAACAACAACAACAACAACAACAACAACAACAACAAAAAAGGGGGGGAGTGATAGAGGAGGAGTGAAGAAGATATTTGAAAATTGTCAATTTTGAATTTGAGAAAAGATGATCCAGAAAACAACTGTTTTGAAGAGGGGAAGGTAAAACTAACAAATAATGTTACCATAATTATCGATTTAAACAAACAAACTGACAAACAAAATTAGTAAATATCCGGAAGAAATGAATAAAAAGTAAAACTAATAATTGACTAACCACAACAATGAACAAGTCAAATAACATCTTAAAGGTAATTCGCTTTAGGACTTTTTGACAGGCTAACAAAAAATTCATACAGTAATGATGATGAGGCAAATATGTCAGAAACTGTACTCACAGATAGTGTTGGAATATGTCGTTTTACCCTAACGCAAGAAAGAATATGACTATGTGTTATCTTCTTTCCACACAGACACACTATGTTATTGGTATATTTTGTTTTGAATGCATCAAGTTTCCATCTGTACATAAGGGACTGTATAGTTCTGCTGGCATGAAGCTGCTTAAGTATTTTGCTAACTTCAAAGTTCATGTGACATTTATCATACTTTTTCTGTTTTAATTGGAACTGCTTCCAGACGTAGTTGTCCACTAAAGTGTAATTCTCGTGCAACGAGAGAGAAAGCTGGATATTGTTTGAATCTGGTGAGTTATTAGCTCCCCGTTTGGCAGCCCTGTCAACTTTATTATTATAACTAAAAGAACTATGAGAAGGTATCCAGCAGAAAGTAATATCAGTGCCTCTTAAAGATAAATTATGAATCAAGTGACTTATTTCCAGAATCATTTCTGATCTTGTTTGTAATTTTGATAATTCAAGAGCCTGAAGTACTGATTTTGAATCAACGCAAAGAAGTATCTGAAAAATTGTCCTAGGAAGACTTATCAGAAAGTTTAAAGCCATTAATATTGCAAAGAGTTCAGCTGTAAAGATAGATTTATCAAGTCCTATGTAGAAAGATTTTTCAATTTTGAGAGCAGGTATTAAAAACGCTGAGCCTGCTTTTCTTTCAATTACTGACCCATCAGTGTAAATTTTCAAATGATCAGAATATACGTCGTTTATATGACATTTAACCTGACTTGCCAGTAAGTTTATATTGTCTCCTTTTTTTAAATTAGTGTGGTGTACGTCAAATCGTGCTCTTTGGAGTTCCCAACTGGGTACTGGCGAAAAGGAAGGTCGTATAGATACAGGATCTACGTCTAGATCAATTCCTGAGCCTTTCATGACGTCAGATGTGTATGTTGCAAGTGTGACCTGTGAAGATATTGATTTAGCTCGTTTTGGAAAGTCGGTATCTGATCTCAGTTTAATTTCTGTTTCTGAGATGTTTTCTACGGTAGTGTTTCTTAACAAAAATTTAGTAGAAGCGACTTTCCTTTGCTCATCAAGTGGCAACAGTTTGATTTCATTATATGTCCGAAGACAGGAAGCATGATTGGAAGACCCAGTGCAAGTTTGAAACCTTTACAATCTATGCTCTGCAGTTTTTTTAGTAAGTGTTTCGGTGCACTGAAGAAGATTTCTTGAGCATAGGTTAATTTAGATCTAACAAGCGATTTACAAAGATGAACAAGTGTTGATGAATCTTGACCCCATGTCTGTTTGCGAACTATTTTTATGAAATTTAAACTTTTTTGAGCTTTGGTTAATAAGTATTCAATATGCTGATTCCAAGATAATTTTGCTGTAAGGAAAACTCCTAAGAATTTAATCGACTCGTTAAACTGAAGAAGAGTATCTCCCAGTTTGAAAGTGGGAATATTTACTGGGTTAGCTCCATTATTAAATAAAACTATTTTTGTTTTTTCCAGGGATAGATGTAACCCATTTTCTACCATGTATCGCGCTATTTTATCAAGTTCTAATTGGTAGCATTTGCGTGTATAATTGATACAGCGCAAAGGAGTTTTCTTTTTCATATTTACCTGCATCCACATGCATAAATCGTCAGCATATTGAGCTAAAACTACATGCATAGATACTTTACTGGGTAAGTCATGCATTAATATCATGAAAAGAAGGGGAACTATAACGGATCCCTGAGGGATACCCATTTGAAGAATTCGTTTCGTGGAATATACATTTTCAATCCTCGTTTGAAATACTCTGTTTTCTAAGAAACACTTAACATAGCCAAAAATGTGACCTGTCAGCCCAATACTTTTAAATTTGAATAACAATCGGGAGTGCCACACTTGATCGTATGCTTTCGTTATATCAAAAAATATAGCTAAAACACATTGACGTCTTGCAAATTGTTGTTTTATATTAGTAGTTAGCTTTGTTAGGATCTCTACTGGTGACCTGCCTTTTCGAAATCCTGCCTGATTTACTGGTATTATTTTATTCTTTTCACAATAGTGCATCAGTCTCTTTAAAGATTATTTTCTCCATTAGTTTACATACATGTGATGTTAATGCAATTGGCCTGTAGTTTTTCAAATCGGTATTACATTTACTGGTTTTAATACAGGAACCACTATTGTTTCTTTCCAGTTGTTAGGCATTATCCCACTATTCCAGCATTTTTAAATATGTCATGTAGCAAGATTATAAAATTTTCTGGTAAATTTTTCAGCATCTCATTGGAAATTGCATCTAGTCCAACTGACGTTTTTTTACTTGGAAGGGACTGAATGGCATCTTTTAATTCTTGAAGTGTGAGTGATGCATTTATGTAGTGAGTATTGTCAGAGGCAGGGTCCTTATATACATCTTTCTTTTCATCTCGTTCCCTATAATTTCTATCAGAGACAGGGAGTCCTTCTACACGACAGGCCTCAGCAAACACGTCTGCAAAAGCTTCTGCTTTTTCCAATGAGCTAGGAATAGGGTTATTTTCTAGCTTTACTGGAATTGATGGCAACTTAATCCCGTTTTTCATTAATTTTAGTTTTTCCCAAATCTTTATCGTGTCTTTGTGGTTATATACTTCACATTTACAAAAAGATGTCCAGTGTTGTTCTTTGGCTTGCTCTATGATTCTGTTACACTTAATGTTGGCACTTTTCATCGCTGTATGATTTTCAGGTGACCTGTTTGCTAAATAAATTTTGTATTTTTCTTTCTTTTCGTTCACTGCCTTTTGACAGTCCTCATTCCACCAGACATTTCCATGATGTTTTCCTATTTTTGACACTGTAAGTTTTGGAATTGAAATGTTAGCAGCCCTTAAGAGTGAGTTACAGAAAACTTCGTACGTTTCGTTTATGTTCATTGCTTCAGATAGATCTGTTCTTGTCTTTTCAAGGATTGCCTTAAAACTGATCCAGTCAGCGTTTTTATAATTAAACTTGGGTAAACTATCTTGTGGTATGGCGTCTATTTCTGTAGTATGGTTTAGGGTAAGACGTATGGGGATGTGATCTGATCCCAACAAGTCATCCTCTGTTTGCCATGTGGCGTTTGGGGCTAGGGATGGTGAGATTAAAGTAAGGTCGATAGCTGTGGGTCTGTGGGTTGGTATATCGGGGATCCGGGTAACGTGTCCGTTGTTAAGTAAATATAAATTGGAATCTACAATATTTTCAATCAACCTGTTGCTTGTTATGTTTGTACAATACTTTTCCCAAAATGGGGCATGTGCATTAAAATCACCTCCAATTATCCACTTGTCGTCCTGATCTTGAAAGTGTTTTAACCATTCAGTGTTCACAGAGTCTGGGCCTCTCGGTAAGTATACAGAGGCCATATTCACAACTAACGATGAGGAAAATTTTATAATGATTGCACATGATGAAATAAATGCGGTAGATTTAGGTACTGGCGATGATCGTTCACAATAGTTCAGTCCTTCACGAATGTATATAGCTGTTTGTATACGGCCACCGTCATTTACAGAGTCACATATTGGTGGATAATAAAAACCGGATATTTTAGGTAATTTGGTTTTGATGGTATTCAGCGATTGTAGGAGCATGACATGGACGTTTTTAGAAGAGAGATAGTTACTCAAATATGAGATGTTTTTAACAATGGAACGTGCGTTCCACTGAAAAATGTTGATATCACTCTTACTACACACGTCTTCATGAGGAACGGTTGAATAACTTTAGAACAATATGGTAAGTTTATATAGATTTCATTTAACTTTGAATTAAAAGGTACAAATAGGATAAAAATGAAGTATGTGAACAAGAAAATAATTAAGTAAAACAATATAGCTGAGAACTGAACGAAGAGAAACTGAATCTGGGCTGAATCTAAAATGACCAAGGAGAGAAGAAAAACGGAGATTGAAAGCCGGGCCTTTGTTGATGTCGTTGTCGGTTTGATCTCCTCCTCGGTTTTTCCCAGAAAAGCTGATGGATTTGCCTCCCTAAGTTTCTGGCCAGAACGCTCGCCCCTCTGATGGTTGGATGGACGTCGTCCTGGCTGACTTGAGTGTGACTGATAGTTTGAAGATTGTCATTGTTGACGTATTCGACACTCGCTGCTTTAAGAAGTCGCACTTTTGTTAGGGCATTTAGGAGCTCTCTTTTAGCATTTAGGTGTTTGTCCCTCACAGGAGCTACCTGACTTAAAACTACCCTGGCTTTTGGAAATTGGGTGTTGATAGTTTTCACACAGGTGTCAAGAGTTGTGCTACATTCAGTGGGCTCCTTTGTTTTTAAATCTGTGATCCCCACATGTAAAACTACACAGTCAGGTTCAGGTGTCAGCTCTTCTTTTGATTTTTCAATTGCAATCTTACAGTCCTCGATGGTATGGATCTTTCTCGTGGCCACCTGAAAACCGTATGAAGAGCCCAGTCTTTTTCCATCCACCTTATTGAGGACTGAGTCGTGAACGATAAGGACACGGGGAAGAACATTTGATTGTGGTCTGGAACGTGTTGACGATAGCGCAGTTTTGACGTCACGGTTAGGTTTTGTGGAGACGTCTGGTCTATGTTTGACGACATTTCTCCTGCCATTTTGTGTCCTCGCCCGATCTTCCAGTTTGGGGGGGGGTTGA